>JANAVB010011199.1:25716483-25753983 GCA_029216955.1 Iris pallida | reverse complement strand
CAGCTATCCTAGTAAAGTCCTGGACGAACTTCCTATAATAGCCTGCTAAACCCAAAATGCTCCTGATCTCTGAAACTGACGTCGGAGCCTTTTATGTCTCAATGGCAGCAATATTCCTGGGATCCACCGAGATTCCCTCTTCAGTAACTACATGGCCGAGAAACTCCACTCGGTCTAAAAAGAACTCGTACTTCGACAATTTGGCATACAATCTCTCCTGCCTTAGAATCTCCAAAACTGTCCGCAAGTGCTCTGCATGCTCCTCCGGCATCTTTGAGTATATCAGGATGTTGTCGATAAATACTACGATGAACTTATCCAGATACTGGTGAAATGTCTTATTCATCAAATTCATAAAGACAGTTGGCGCATTTGTGAGACCAAATGGCATCACCAGAAACTCGTACTGTCCGTACTTTGTGTTGAACGCCGTCTTCTGGATGTCTACTACCCTGACCTTCACCTGGTGGTACTCGGATCTCAAATCTATCCTGGAAAATACTTTCGCCCCATTCAACTGGTCGAACAAATCATCTATCCTGGGCAGAGGATATTTGTTCTTAATGGTGATGGCATTCAATGCCCGGTAGTCAATACACAACCGAACTGTACCATCCTTCTTAGGCACAAAGAGCACTGGCGCTCCCCATAGAGAAGCACTAGATCGAACGAAACCCTTTTTCAACAGGTCATCAATCTACTCTTTTATCTCTATGGCCTCCTTGGGGTTTACTCTATAGCAAGCCCGGGATACTGGTAATGAACCCGGTACTAAATCTATAGTGAACTCCACATCTCTGTCAGGCGGAAGTCCTGGAAGATCCTCTGGGAATACATCTATAAACTCCCTAATGATAGGGTGTGGCGATGCTAACTCCCCAACTGTCGCACAACAGTTCGGCTCTAGGCTGATCCCCGGCCCTGTCCTTTTGACACTGAATGGTGCTGTGCCTGAGGGACTGAAAAAAGACTACCCTCATGACAGTCTATAGCTGCATGGGCATAGCTAAGCCAGTCCATCCCCAATATGATATCATAACCGGAGAGTGGCATCACAAAGAATCGTCCCCTGGACTCTCTCCCGGCTATAGTAATAGAGCATCTATAGATAGCTCTAATGGGCACTGGTCCGCCCCCCGTCATTACTCTACTAATCTTCTCGATAGGTGTAGCTACTAAATGGTGTTTATGCTTAAACTCTAATGACAGGAAGCTATGAGATGCACCAGAATCAAACAAGCATAGAGCTAGAAAAGTATGCAAATAAATATGACCTGTGATGACGTCAGCCAAATAATCTGGCTCCGAAACCTGCTCCGGCTTCGGCTCAAGAGCTAGGCTATAAGTCTTCCCCTGAGGTCCCTTCTGCTGCTACAGATGTTGCCCAAACCTCTGCTGCTGAGTCGGAAGTAGCCCTCTAGGTCCTTTGGCTGCTGGCAGTTCCGAATCTGATGGGTGGTAGACCCACAAACTAAGCACTGCCCCAACCTTTTCCTGCAGATGGCGAAGTCATGCCCTGGCCTTCTACAGAAAGAACACATAGCCCCCTTCTGATGCTGCTGAGGTCCCGGGGCTCTAACTGGCGGGGTTGGATGATGTGGTGTAGGGGGACGGTATGTCTGCTGGTTCGGCGTCGGTGCTCTCTGCTGGAAAGCCTGACGCTTGGACGGTCCCTCGAGGTGTACAGAAGCCGGTCTCTTGCAAGACAGAAGACGCTCCTCTATGCTTCGGGCCAACTCTAGGCTCTGGTAGTAGTCAATCGTACCGTTCGCCACTATAAGAATGCCAATGTCTGGAACTAGACCATGGTAAAACCTACGTGTCATCTTCTCTGGGTCAGCAACTAGACTAGGAGCGAAACGGCTCAGGCGACTAAACTCTGCCGTATACTCGTCGACAGAACGGTTCCCTTGCTGGATGTTCTGGAATCGTAGTCCCATGGCTACCCTAGCGGTGGTCGAGAATAATTTTTTCTTGAACTGATCCCAAGTGGCCCTCCCTCTCGTAAATATCGGCTCATTCCGGAACCAGACTCCTGCCAAGTCTGTCATCAGAAATCCCGCTGCCTCGACCTGGAGGTCATTCGGTAACCTAGCTCTAAGGAGCTTCCTCTCTACCGAGTCTAGCCAGTCATCTGCTACAACTACGCCCTCAGTCCCTAAGAACTCCTTGGGGTTCATACCCATGAAGTTCTTAATTGTCCCTGCTCTCTGTCGTGGCTCTATAGGTGGTGGGACCACGGTACGTTCCTCAGAATGCTCCATGCTCTGGCAGAGTAGGGTGGCCTGCTCCTGACGGGTCGTTAGGAACCCCTGGATCAGAGTGAGCAGTTGGTTCCCGTCGAGTGTGACGGAAGCCTGGGTAGGTATAGTGATAGGTGGTGGTGGGATTATCGGGTCCTGCTGGGACTGTGATGTGGAAGGTGGTGGAGGCATCTGGGTTTGTGGATTTGTGGAGTGGGGGAATATTGTAGGTAGAGGTGGAGGTGCATCGGTCAACTGGTCAGCTGACTGGATGGGGAGTGTGCCATTCTCAGGTGTGATATACTGGGATGAACGAGTAAGCACCATCTAAAAATAAAAAGGACTTATAAGGACTCTTTAAAGTAAACAATCATAGACAAAAAAAATCGAATTATAACAGCAAGCATGTGATGTATTTCCTATGTTGCAATCATAGTATTTCTTTAGGTGTTCTAAGCGTCATTCCTAATGTTGTCTAATTACCTTAAGTTCCTAATTGCAGGCATGCTTGGTACAATAACGTAACCAAACAATTTAGTCAGAGACCTGCATGGGCCACCAATAAAAATATGTCACGACCCGCTGTTTGTAAAAACAAAAGTATAAAACTTTATTGATACAAACTTTGTAAAGATTACAAGAATTCTGGAAAAGTACAACTGTAGGAATCCAATCTAGAAGACGATTGCTTTATCCCTTGGACGATGTGAACTTTGAAGACGGTAGCTTCTGAAGTTGAAGGCAAAAGCCTCGGAAGAATGCAGCAGCACTTGGGCAAGAACTCCTGAACTCTCTGATATTTCTGAACTTTATGTCTGATCCTCTTGAATGAAGACTTGAAACTCTATTTATAGAGTTCTAAAAATAACTAACTTTTAGTTATTCTGAATAGCGCAAGTTGGATTGCGCAGGAACTGGATTACGCAGCATCAGACTGCGCAGGTAGTTGTCTGGTTGTGGGCCAACTGTCTTGGACACATGGCATCATTTGATTGAAATACGCATGATCGTGTGTAGACGGTTGCCACGTAGCGAGTAATTGATGGCATGAATGCCACGTTTACTTTTGTCAGTTGTCATGATGAAGTATGCCACATCGATTTACGCTGACTTTGAATTACGTTAGCATGGATGGCGCTGAGATGGATTGCGCTGCAAACAGATTACGCTGCATGTACAGCTATCCTCGAGCGCTGTGCGGCGCAATAAACGAACAGCCTCCTCGTTCTTTGTGCTGTCAGTTGTCAGAAGATTTCATTGTGTTAGGTAATGATGATATGGCCACGTCAGCTTGCGCAGTTGAAAGTGTGCGCAGTCTAGTGTGCGCAATCTGAATAATGCGCAATCTGATGTCTGCGCAGTTCATCTGAAAGTTGTATTTCTTGATCTTATGGCTTTATTGATGGGTGCAACTTGATTTTTTAGGACCTACAAGACCCCCTTCAAAGTTTTCGAAAGTTGAATTTATTCAAAATTTTGAAATACTTTAAATTTTGAATTTTAAATCAAGTTGCGCATGTTGTTGAGCTGTCTGCACAATCGGATGAATCAACCCCTGCTTTTTTGGCGTAATCTGTGGCGGCTGTTTGTTTTGAAAAACTATAAATAGTTCACTCGATCTTTCAACTTATTCTTTACTTGCTTTTGAGAGAGAGAAATCCCGAACCTACTCCAACTTCAACCTTTCTTCTCCGTCGATCTCATGGCTCCCAAGCGTTCCTCCGCCGCCGCCAAGGGTAAGGCCCCCGCCGAGTCTTCGACTCGTGTGGTGCCTCGTCCTTCCCGTCATGAGACTGCGCACCCTGCTTTGAGAGGTAAACAACCCAATTGAAAACTCTTTTTAGAGTTTCTCGACTTTGCTGGATCTTAAAATCCATCTCTTTTTAGAGATGTGATCATACTGCACCACCCTTTTTAGGGTTTTGGTTGCACGAACATATTATTCTTTATTTTTATGAAGAATATCTTCTCGCGCAATCGGTTGAATTGTGTTGGCAAAAGTCAGCACAATCGGCTGATTTGCGCGAGATTATCGCGCAATCTGACGTTTGCGCGATCTAACATCTGCGCAATCTAACATCTGCGCAATCTGATGCTTACGCAGTCTGATATCTGCGCAATCTGATGCTTGCGCAGTTTGATATCTTGTGCAATTTGATAACAGAATTTCTGACTTGATATGTACTAAATTCTACTTTTTTCTGTTGGATGCAGTTGATACCAGAGAAGATCCTGAATATGAAACATTTGTAGGAACTTTATCTGAGCCAGATTTCAAAGAAGACTTATCTCATGTACTATTTCCACAGTATGCCCTTCCATCATCTCGCCAGGCTATTTTGATAGCACAGGATAACGAGACTCTGCTAAGCCTGATAAATGGACAGCTTTTGCAATCTGCTGACGCTGTCACTCATAAGAAGCCCATGTTCCTCTTCGGAGACGCCATTGATAAAAGTTCTCAACCAAGACCCAGAGTTGAATTGAGAACTTTCCAATGGAAGGAGAAATTGATTCAGTTGCCAGTCATAGCTAGATGCCTTCCACTAGCAAGATATGCTCATGCGAGCCATCATAGAAGGATGGAATGGGACATTACTCCCTTGCAACAGGCACGGACCGAAAAAATCTGTGTTAAGAAAGGTCCGAACAACAGGGACTTGTTCTACAGTTCTTCCGAACGACACAACACTTTATTGAGGGGGTTGAAGCCAGGTTGTATTTCCCCCGAGAACTCGTCTTTATTGCTACCGGTAAGAACACCGATTTTCGCCAACGAGTATGCCAAAGCAGAGGGTAAATATCCGGATAAAGACATCCGGTTGACAGGTCTGGTAAACCCAGAGATCAAAAGATGGAGCTGTATTGCCAACTGGATACTGGTCCAGTTTGAAGATAAACTCAGAGAAATTGAGCTGTATAATGCGGTTCATGCTACTGTATACGGCTTCTTTCCAAATCCTCATCTGTTTTTGGCTCTAGTAGAGAGGTACAACTACAGGACATGGACGTTTATGACGTCCTGTGGGGAGATGGGCTTGGCTTTACATGAGATGAAGTATATCTCATATTTACCAATGGGTGAGTTGCCTTACGAGGAGTACGTCCCGACCAACGACGAGTTAGATAGACTTCGTCGAGAGAATTCAAAGATGGTGGAAGTCTTTGATGAGCTTCTGTGCCATTATAACATATGCTCTTTGTATTACCAAAGTGGCTCTGCTGGCACATACTATTCATCCAAATGGTTGACTTATCTTTTTCTCGACCGCATTATCGAGAAAAAGACAAAAGATCATGATTCATGTAACCCTGATTTCTTCTATCCCCTCAGTAACAGTGAAGTGCTAAAGCTGATGGAGGAGAACAAGAGAATGGATATCAGAGTTGATGATGAATACCATTATCCTCCTCTTAAGGCTGGAGAATTTGTGGAAAGCTTCATAAGAATGGGCTACAGGTCCATGTCCAAACAAGCCCAACTAGCAGGATTCTTGACGTACTGGCTACATCGATTCGTTGTGCCTGGAGCAAGTGCTGTAGACCGCTTCCATCGCGGTGTTCTTTTTGCTACTGTCCGGTTAGTCTTCGGCTACCGGATGGACTTACTATCAGCGATGACCTGTAGTATAAACGCGGGTCTTCGTCTGTATGTTGATTCTATGATCAAGTGCAAGGGTGATAAGGTAAACTTCCCCAGACTGGAGTTACCTTACACATACTTATTCGGATGGTTGCTCTTGCATCATCTATCATTGATGAACCCTGCCATGGGAGCAGTTGGTGGTAGTTTTCTACGCAGATTCTCACAGAGCAGATGGATATATACTAGTTTGAGAGACTGCAGACGAACTCTGAACCTCGGCAAAGGATAGAATTTTCTTTGTACTCCCCCTCCAACTGGTTATGAGCATATGGCAGCAAATCTGATTGACCTGGGGAGGCAACCAATAGGTCGGGTATCTTTTGAATGGCTGAAGACAATCAGACCATCCCATCTAGTATACAGATTTGAAGAAGAATGCTTCCTTGAACCATATCTGCCGAGCCGCTTTGCTCGTCAGTTTGGATATGACCAGTTTCATGTAGGTAACGCCATCACGTGCCAACAAGGAAAAGGTTATTTGATCGATGGTGCCCGGGCCTACTACAATGCTCGAGACACAAAGACTGTGTTCTCGATGCCAAACAGAACCGATGCTGGTCCAAGAATGCTGTATACTTATTCACAGTTTTATGCAGCTGCAAATACATTTGCTGAAAACTATAGCCTCGTTGATAGTTTTACAACAGCAAATCGTCTGAAGAGAAGAGCGACTGACACATTAGCTCCCAATAACGATGAAGAACATAAGCCAGTAGACGACCCATTGGAAGCTTCCAGAGAAGCCAATTTCCAAGAGGAAGTTAACCAACCTTTAAGAATTTCTTTGAAGGTTGTTAAGTCTTCGGTTAAGGAGAAGAAAAGAAGGAGAGAAGAGCCTTCTTTCCCAGCTATGAAGAAGAAATTGATCTTAGAACATTCTTCAGAGAAAGTCACTACATGATCACAATCTAGACAATTGGCCGAGTCCACTCGAGATGAAGCAGCTATACCGACCTTTGTTCAGAAACAGGTCGAGGTATTAAATATAAAGAGTCCTGAGAGGCCACTGCATAGAAAGAAATTGGCCCACAGAAGAAAGAAGAGAACAGTTTCTCCTCCAAGGCCAATTTTTTCTTCGGTAGTGATGAACGCTGCGGCTGGAATCACCATGCCATCTCCTACCCCTATTTTTGAGTTGAGTCCAGAGCAGAGGGAGGAAATTGAACAGAGAGAAGAGGTTGACCAGAGAAATGAGGCCGTAGAGCCCAGAGAAAATATTGAACAAAGAGACGAGGCTGCAGAGCTTAAAGAAGAGGAAGCTGTACGATCACCTTCACCAATGGCAGTAACGACTCATCTTCCTGTTACACCGGGAGCAGCCCGTGAGGAGGAAGATCGTCTCATGATCGAGGCATTGAATGATTGTGACTTCGGTTATCAAGAAGAAACTGATCATGCCGCTGCTGCTGCTAGTGAAGAGGCTTCTGAGGACAGCGAGAACGAGGAGAGCACCTCATCAGAAGCTGTTGATGAGACACAAAATTCGAAAGAGGATGTTGAGATCCAGACATCTCCTCGAGCTATTGATGACACTCTGACTCCTAAAAAAGAGGCTGAGGCGCCGATATCTCCAGAAAAGATTGCTGATGAAGAAGTGGCTTTGGAAGAAACTCCAGTTGTTGCTCCCGAAGGTATTGTAATGAAATTAGCGATCTTCTTTTAATAAATAGCTTTATAGCTAACATCTTTATTCTTATCCATACAGAACTCGGATCTTCTCCTGCTCCTCCAGCATGCATAGACATAGTACTGGCGACGATAATTGCTACTAGCAGTCGCCATTTATCCTGTGGCTCCGAAGCAGAAAGTAGTCAGGCAATAGTGTCTGAAGCTACTTCTGCTCAGCTAGAATCTGTTCCAACAGATGATAGGCCAGTTGCCGAATCGAACCATGGTAAAACTGTTTTCATTTTTGATTCTCTTTGACAATAGCAAATGACAGGAAAAATGACAATATTTAATTTTGCAGAGGAACAACCAGGAGGAGCGACCAGCTCTACTCTAGCTCCTCTATTCAAAGAACCTACTGTTCGAGAAACTGAACATCCTGCTGCATCGTCATCAACAGGAGTTGCTGCGACTCCTGGTGCTCTGGCGACCAATCAATTCGTCGTCCAATCATTTACCAAATTCTTCTTCGATTCATTGGGACCATTGATCAATAGGGTGATGGAAAAAGAGGATGCTGATTTTTACACAGTTAGAGGTCCAACCTCTTTCTTAATTCATGCTATCCGCGAGCAAGGTGACGAGCCCCAAGCTACTTTTCTTGAATATATCTTAAATGAGCTAGAGACTTCAATAAAGAACTACAAAGAGCTCAATAAGGGGAAGGTAGAACCCTTAGTTCAAGCAGAATTTGAACGGATGGCTCAGGAAGCTGCAGTAAAGAGAGTAAATTTCTAGATTCTCTTGGATGCTTTTGCTACTAAATCTGCTGAATACAATTCCAAGGTGGAATCGGTGTCATCTACTACTGAAAGAAAAAAGAGAAGAATTGCTGAACTGAGAGCGGAGATTACCCGTCTCCAAGAAGAACTGGAAAATGAGGTTACCGAGCATCAAACTGCAATCCAACAACTAGGTGCTCTAACCCAAGAAAGAGACGAATATGCCGCAGCTCATAATGATGAAATCACTCGCAGAATGGTCACCATGCCAATTTTCAACGAGACATCTGGGATGGAAGAGGGCAGGAAGAGAGTGATGGAATCCCGCGAAGAGCGTCTGCAGACTCTGAAGCAATAAATTACCGCTTTGATGACACCACCAGTGTAATAGAAAGATTCCTTGTATCTTCTTATTTTGACAATGTGTATATTTTTGTAATGTCTTAAATTTTGATCAAATAAAAAGACATTTTGTTGTGGCTCTATATATTGCATATCTTGTTCAGATACAAATAATAGAGATAGAAAATATATTCAGAGGTACAGGACATGATATATTTCTCGATTTTAGAAAATAATCATATTCATTATATCTGCTCAGAGGTAATATGGACGTGGCAAATATAATTTATTGAACATCATTATTTCAAATAGACAACTTAATCGAGGACGACAAGTTGCTGATATGGATAATTAACGAAAATGAATCGTCAAAAAGGTGTGAACGAAATAATTGAACGAAATGAATCGTCGGGATGAACGGATGAATCGTCAAATGAATGGAATGAACGAACGAATCGTCAGATTGATTGAATGAACGGGTGAACCGTCGGATGAATATGATGAACGGACGAACCGTCAAGTGATGAATATAATAACGGATGAACCGTCAGATGAGTGTGATGAACGGATGAACCGTCGAATGAATTTGATGAACGGATGAACCGTCAGGTGATGATGAACGGACGAACCGTTAGATGATGATAATGAACGGATGAACCGTCAAGTGGATGTACGAACGGACGAACTGTCGGATGATGATAATGAACGGACGGACCGTCAAATGAATGTGTCATTTCGTTGTTTTGAGAATCTCCGCCTATAAATAGAACAGAAATTTGGAAGGAATGATCATTTCCACTTTTCAACATAAAGATGTCGTCCGAAGATGCATCCAAGAAGGCTAAAATTGTTCCAAAGATTGAAGTGGGCACTGAAGAACGCCCTGCCGATCCAGTCCAGCTAAAGCAGACAGAAGTAGGCGAAGGTTCGTCTGCACCCAAACCACCGCGGGATATCTTGGACTTTCTGCTTGAACCAGAAAAGACTGAAGAGGAGGAGACCATGAGGATGGCTGCTTACAAGTTCCTGGTAGGCACAAGCAAGGATGTTCTCAGTTCTTTTGCTGATTATGTTTTTGATAAGGACGGAAGTGGTCCACGTCCCAATGTCGAAAAGGATGATAGTGACCTTCCTTGATATCATGTAACATCGTTTATGATGAAATAAAAATCAAACTTTATTTATGAACTATGTGATCTTATTTATATAAAATCTCTGTTACATTTATACATAGTATTTCTTGAGGAATTTGCCATTGATAGGCATCATTGCAACTCGACCGTCTAACTCTGAGAGTTGATAGGCTCCGTTTGAAAAGACTTTATTGACAATATAAGGCCCTTCCCATTTCGTATCGAACTTGCCTTTGCTCGAGTGAGTCATAGTCATAGGACGTCTTACTGTTAGAACAAGTTCTCCTTGCTGAAAGGCTCTGACTTTAACTTTACGGTTGAAAGTCTTTGAGATGCGGGCATGATATAACTCAATATGCTGTTGAGCTAATAGCCGCTTTTCATCGAGCGCTTCTAATTCTTGAAGTCGAAGAAGATCATTGTTCTCTGTAGTGAGTTCATTAGCAATAGCAATCCTCAAGGACGGAATTTGAAGTTCCAAAGGCAGAACTGCTTCACAACCGTACACCAGAGAGAAAGGTATAAAGCCTGTGGGATTACGGACCGTAGTTCGATAGGCCCAAAGACATTCACCAAGCTTTTCACTCCAATTTCGTTTGTTAGTAGATACAAACTTCTTGAGGAGCTTGATGATAGTTTTGTTGAAAGCTTTATCTAATCCATTAGCAGCATGATTGTAGGCTGTAGAAGCGACATTGTCAATCCGATGATCATCGCAGAATCTCGTAAACTTATGGCTGATGAATTGTGGTCCGTTATCATGGATGATTCTTCGAGGTACACCAAATCGATAGATGATATAGTGTTTGACGAAGTTAATGATACTGCTGGTCTTGACTTCAGCCAATGGTATAGCTTCAGCCCATTTAGAAAAGTAGTCGGTTATTGCCAATATGAACCGATGTCCTCTAGAAGAATGAGGATTGATAGGACCTATAATGTCCATACCCCAAGCTTCAAAAGGCCATGAAGCAGCCGTCGGATGCAGAAATTCTGAAGGTTGATGAATGAAATCTGCATGAATTTGACACGCTCGACATTTCCTTAGATAATCGATGGCATCAGATACCATAGAGGGCCAGTAATAACCCATGCGTCAGATACGATCCTGTAGCTTAGGTCCGGGTTGATGTGCTCTGCAAACACCATCGTGAGCCTCATGCAGTACTTGCTTTGCTTCATCACCAGCAAGATAGCGCAAGAGTAGGCCGTCATAAGTCCGCCGATAAAGAGTCTTGGTAGTATGATTGTAATAGAATCGGAGAGACCGTCGACGAATACTCGTAGCTTCTTTAGGATCTTCAGGGAGTATGTCATGAACTACAAAGTCAATGAAAGGAGCTCTCCAATCTTCATTGATAACATTGACTTCAGTAAGATTACTGAACTCAATATTATGATTGTTTTTGATGCAGAACAATTCTCGATTACAGATGACCACCACCTGCTGTCTTCTGATAGGGATGGCTAGGACTGCTGCAAGATTAGCCAAAGCGTCTGCCTCAGTATTGCAAGCTCGCCGAACATATTCGATGAAGAAGGCTTTGAATGATGTAGCCATGTTAATTGCAACTTCATAGTAAGGCAGTAAATCTTGATGGCGAACTTCATAAGTCCCTCTAACCTGGTTAACAACCAGCTTAGAATCACCATAAACTTCAAGATACTCGATGTCAAGTTATTTGGCAAGCTGAAGACTAATGAGTAGAGCATTTATTTTGCCACATTGTTGGAGCAAGGCTCATCTAAGGAGTAGGCTCTTTGGATAGCTGACCCATCTGGAGAAACAAGGACGACTCCAACTCCTGCGACAATGGCACCATTGGGTTCGATCTTGGATGCACCGTCAAAGAATAGACGCCAAGTAGGAAATTCTTCGGAGATCATATTTGATTCTAATGTCTCGTCTGGAATTTCATCATAGAGTTTGGACGTTTCTGGAACAGGATGAGCTGCTAAGAAATCTGCCAGTGCTTGACCTTTGACAGACTTTTGAGGAACATATACCATGTCATATTGGGCTAGCAGAATGGCCCATGTAGCCAACCGAGAGTTGAGTGTGCTAGGCTTCTTCATCAGTACCCGAAGAGGATTAACTCGGGATATGACATGAATAGTTTGGCCAATGATGTAATGCCGAGTCTTTTTAATAGCAAACATAAGAGTTAGGCATTCTTTTTCGACCGAACTATAACGATGTTCAGCACCAATTATAGTACGACTGAGATAGTAGATAGCTTGTTTGTGGCCTTCTTTGTTCTTTTGGGCAAGTAAAGCACCCAATGAATGGTCCATAGCACGGACATACATTAAGAATGGTATGCCAGAAATTGGTGGCACCAAGACTAGTGGATTCATGAGATACCGCTTGATATCGTCAAATGCTCGTTGACATTTTTTGGTCCAAACGAAAGATACACCCTTCTTCATTAGTTGAGTAAATGGTCTGCAGCGTCCAGACAGATTCGAAATGAATCTTCTGATGTACGCAAGTCGACCTTGGAATCCTCGTAGCTCTTTTAGGTTGCTTGGAGGATGCATCTCTTGAATGGCTTTGATCTTCTCGGGATCCACGTGTATACCCTTAGAGGTAATGACGAAGCCGAGAAATTTGCCACTAGAGACACCCAAGAATGACTTAGTGGGATTCATTTTGAGTTGATGTTGGCACATGAGATTAAAGATAGTTCTCAAGTCTTGGATGTGATCTTCCTTTAGATGACTTTTGACAGCAATATCGTCAACGTAGCATTCGACAGTCTTGCGCAGATGATCTCGAAAGATAGTACTCATTGCTCGTTGATATGTTGCACCAGCATTCTTGAGACCAAACGGCATTACAATATAGTAGTAGACTCCACGAGGAGTACGGAACGAAGTATGCTTTTCATCTTCAGGATTCATCCGAATCTGATTATATCCGGAGAATCCATCCATGAAAGATATTCTTTCGAACCCACAAGTGTTGTCGATCATGACGTCTGTGATAGGGAAAGGAAATTCGTCTTTTGGACATGCTTCATTAAGATCCCGAAAGTCGATGCAGACTTGAACTTTGCCGATTTTCTTTAGAATTGGGACAACATTAGCTACCCAATCAGGATATTGTTCTTCTCGAATAAAGCCACAAGCGATGAGCTTTTTGACTTCATCATCGATCGCATCCATCATTTCTGGCTTGAATCGCCGTTGTTGCTGTTTGACTGGTTTTGCATTCGGCAAGATGTTCAGTTTGTGAGTAGCAACTTTGGGATCTAGTCCTGGCATGTCTTCATAGCTCCAGGCAAAGATATTAATGTATTCTTTAATCAGAAGAATTAATTCTTGCTTGTCTGTCTCTAGAAGGTTCTTGTCGATGAATATTGGACGAGGTGACCCGCTCTCTCCTACATCAATTTGAACTAATTGATCTTCTGTAGGAGGTTCCCTTTGTTCGAATCGGAGTTCCCACTGGGTATCCATTCGTTGAGCCCAAGGATCTGTTTCAGAACTTTCTTCAATATCCTCGTCATAGCCTTCTGGAAGTTCAACGAAGACCATGTTAGAAGATACAGTCAGCCGATGGACTTGACCAATGTTGGTGTCAGAATCCCATGATCTGGAATCAGAAAAGTTAGAACGCTCCTCACTATCAGATTCAGAGCCTGCTAGGGATAATAATGGAGGAGAAGCATATCCGAGACCTCTTTTGGTCCTGCTGTAGTACATCTCTGACTTTTCTTTTGGAACAGCCGTACGGAGATGAGTTTTTCTACCTTTACCGTAGTTGAGGCTGCTCTTGAAGTCATAACCCATCTTTCGGATGATGTCTTTTGATTGTTGACTGTAACGACGGAGTTGAAGATGTCCCGTGTCGTTAACTTTGCTATCATCCATATAGCTAAAGTGTTGTTCTAGTCCTTTACTAAAAAGTATTGGACTCTCGCCTTTCTTACAAGCGGGAACAATACGATATGAATCCTTTGGGTATTCAAATGAGACTTCAGTTTGAAGAGATTGCACAACTCCCATGGTAAATGACTGAAAGCTATCTAACATATCCAAATAGCATTTAGCATGATAAATGACATCAGTATACTGGAAAGTAGATGCTTTTTCATTGATTTGTACATTTATATTTACAGCAGGACCTTCAGCCTTAGCAGGTTTGGTCAAATTGATTACAAGAGGGGGAGAAGAAGAACGTGGAGGAGGATTAGATTTGTTACGACGGAGGTCGATAACAAGCGGCTCAGAAGAGATGAGCTCCCTTTTCTCCTTGTTATGAGATAGATCGATAACAAGGGGCTCAGAAGAGGTGAGCTGCTTTTTATCCTTGTTACGACGTAAGTCAATAATAAGTGGCTCAGAAGAGGTGAGCTCCCTTTGATCTTGATCATCATTTGATTGCTTCTGAACTGGCAAGTAGATAGCCAGTGGCTTGGAAGATTGAGGACGAGAAACATGCCCTTTGACAGAAATGATGAGGGTGTCATTAGGCACTGTTTCTTGCTCTTCTTAGGTGTCCAGAGACAAGACAACCTTCATGAATTCATCCTTGTACATACGAGCATCGTTGCAGTATGCTTCGACACCTTTGAAAGGATAGAGATCGGCAACCTCTTTTTGCACCTCTCCATTGTCATCGACATATTTAAAACATTGATGGAGAGTCAAAGGGACAATGTTATGCTTGTGCAGAAATGGTCTTCCCAGCAAAGCATTGTAGGAACAACCATGATTGTCAATGATGTAGAAGGTAACCTTTGTACGAAGATTGCCTATTTGGAGTTTCAGACGAATCTTGTCCAGAGGCTCACTCCTTTCCTGATTGAACACGAGAATAGTTGTGATTGTACTGGAGAGACTGCACTGGGATCTTCAGCGCATCCAATATTGTCTTCGACATAATGCTGAGAGCAGATCCTGGATCTATCAGAATACGATCGACTTTCATCGAGTCGACATATCCTGTATAGTAGAGAGGACGATCGTGTCGGTTGTCTTCCATCAGCATATCATCCTGTGTGAAAGTTATGTTCGAAATTAACTCCAACACGCTATGACAATGGAGGCAAAAGACTGGCTCTGCTTTTGGCTTCTTTAGCAGGGCTAGATAGGTTTTAGCTTGCATGAGAGCCTCACTTAGAGTTTTCCGAGTCTCCTTGGATAGGCGTAAAAGCTCGAAGATGGACAGCCGGGCCGGTGTATTGGCTAACTGAGCCAAGATATCAAAGTTGTAAGGCTTCTCAAGTCCGGAGGGTGTAGAAGCATGGAAAATACTAAAGAAAATGACTCATGCGACCAGGAAAGATCCATGCGGCTCAGAAAACTCATGCGGCTCAGGTAGTCATGCGGCATAAGGAGCTATGCGGCCCGAGGCATTCCATGCGGCTCAGAAGACACGTGGCCTGACAGTGCTTCCCCCGACCCATGCTGCATTAACTGCTTTGACGGCTGACCCCTCTGAAAAGTTGACAGCCCTGACACAAAAGCAGGTAATTATGACTCTGTCATAATGATGAATCTCTAGGGAAGAGAAAAGAGATCTCTGACACAAATCCCCCGAGAGCCATAAAAATGCCACGTGGCCTTGCCACGTGGGCGTTCATATGCGGCTCACTTCTCATACGGTTCAGAGTGAATCTGTCCGATGCGGCTCAGGCCAAGAAAGCCTCATGCGGCTCGAACAAAGAACTTCTCATGCGGTTCAGAGTGAATCTGTCCTATGCGGCTCAGGCCAAGAAAGCCTCATGCGGCTCGAGCGAGGACTTCTCATGTGGTTCAAGAGGATCAGGTCCATGCGGCTCAGGCGGATATGTACCTATGCGGCCCACAAGGATTACTCCCCTGTGGTTAGAGGGCTCAAGTGAGGGCCACTGCCCAGGCAGCCCTGACACGTGGGCTTAACCATATGCGGCTCAAATTCATATGCGGCTCACTCGTCATGCGGTCCAGATCCCCCCAGCAGCTCCTAGGACACGTGTCCTAAACCGATTAATTTCTCAGATTTGCTGCCATTAAAGATTGGGTCAAATCCCAATAATCTGGGACACGTGACAGAAGAATAGATCTAATTTATTCGCAGACATCAGAAGATCATTATGAGGAAGATTTATTCCAATCAGCATTAATTGCTAATGAGATTTGGTGTAATCCACACTCGATGGCTCGAATTTGTCACAATCAAAACTGAACGGCCTGGATTGACCAATCTATGGGCCGCCGCCATCTCCAAGCGCTAATCATTGGCAACCCTAATGATCACATCCCACCATTATAAATAGCAAGGTGCCATTCCCTTATAAAATATACAATATCAGAGAGAAATAAGTATATACAGAGAGACTTCCCCCCCATAGTCAGAGAGAGAATACACACACACAGAGAGAGAGAAGCCAGAAGAGCAACAGAGGAGCGAGAAGAGCATTTCTTTATCAACGCCAACCATCTTTTCATAGGAGCCAAGGCTGCATACCGATCGTCCAAGGAGTAAGGCAGGGCTGCCGTCGCCTTCCCGAGCCTCTATCGTCACCTCCCAGAATCTAAAATAAACAATTGTACTTAGACTGCTGTACCTAGGTTTTCGTCCCTAGGCTTTCTTTGTACAAGCGAGTTTGTAACGTGAAGTAAAAGTTCGATCCTCCGATAATTGTTCTGTTCTTTTATATTTCATGGCAAACACGATGGCGACTCTGCTGAGGACTAACTTCTCCACGGCTGAGGAGTTGGTGACGCAATCGGATGCAGCCAAGCTTGGCTCCACGCAACAAAAGATGGTCGCCCGGTTCGACCAACAGGCGTTCGAAGAAATGCTTTCCGACAAGAGCACTGGCCCGGTCCAGAAGCGAGCCCGCACAAAGAAGGCCCGTAAGGAGTGGAGACCCCGATCCTTCGTTCCTACTGAAGCTCTTGTGGAGACGCCCTCTGTTGTTCAAGACGGCGAGAAAGACTCTCCTGCGGCCCCACTTCAGACCATAGACAACTCTGCTGTCCCCAAGTCCGGCAGAAGAAAACACTATGATGCTGGACTTGCAGGGGCAAAGAGGAACTCTATGAGATCCGAGCCGCATAAGGGTATTAGCCGCAGTAAGAAAACTCATGCGGCTACATCCGCCAGCCGTATGGAGAAAACTCATGCGGCCACATCTGTCAGCCGCATAGCTTATGCGGCTACAGTTGCCAACCACATGGATGAAACTTATGTGGCTAAGAAAGTCAATCGCTTGCAGAAAACCCATGCGACCACAATTGCCAACCGCATGCGGCCAGCCTGCACGGTCGTGACTCCTAGCCGCATAAAAACAATTCATCCAACGGTAGAAGACAACCGCATGCAGACAGCCTGCACGGCACCCAATTCTAGCCGCATAACGACCGTTCCATACTTCTCTCAATTAGTCTTCGACCGTCTCTCACGCGGTCCTGACTCTGATGGTTCTCTGGATGATAAGCCAGACTCTGTGGTGTTCAACTTGGACTCCTCATATTATGCACCCGCAAGTGCTAAAAGGAGAAAGTCTAGGGCAGCGCGAGCTCACCAAGCCCAGGCAGCTGTCCCAACCTCTAACTATCGGGGTGTCTCGTCGATTATCACACGGGCCTCTAATGGGAAGTTGTATAGAACCGCTCGAGTCCAGCCCCCGGCGGCAAAAAGACAAAGTGGTTCCTCTGACCCGCATGAGGTGATCCTCCACAAGCGCAAGGAAAGAGAAGGAGCCTCGGCGTGCAAAGAGTCCTCGCTTGGGCATCACTGCACCCAAATCATCGTCAACTGCTGCTGCAGCAACGCGATAGTGACGGAAGATCGGCCGTCCGTCTTCCAAAGGCTACAGCATCCGAGTTCAGAAGATGAGGCACCTCCTGTTGTCTCCTGTAATTCCGCTCAAAAGGTCCCCACCGAAGGGAGAGGGAAAAAGACAAGTATCTCCAGTCCCAAGATATCAACCACTACAGCTAAGAAACTATCATCTAAACGGTTGTCCTCTACCGGTGTATTCTAACACACCCGTTCAAAGACGAAACCTGCCACGATGGGAAATTCATCATCTACATCGCTGGGGGTTGTGGGAACTGGGGGTAGCATTCCTCCGAACATGCATAACAATCCGATGTTTCAAGGAGCCGAGCCCGGGGAAACCACTCTTCCATCAGGTACAACAGACGCTGATGTCCCCGAGGATATCCATGGCTCTCAAGACGAAGCAAGCTCCGAGGCTGGGGATACCGTTCCCTCCGAGTCCGAGCCCGAAGAGAACATTTCCACCTACCCCGATGACTTTTCAGTGCATGGGTATGACTCGGAGGGCACATCCTCCACCGTTCCTTCCATCCCTTCTCATATAAGGACGGTTTTCATGACGGACAGCAATCAAGGTGGTTCCAATGATCGCCAGCGCATCGACAATCTCGAAGCCATATTACTTGCTTTGGTCAAGTCGGTAGACGAGATTAAAGCGGCCCTGTCCACTCTACAAGGAGGAACGCCTGGTCAAACAAGCACGGGCCCCGCGGTCAATATAGATTCGAACTCAGCGGCACCAAACCCGGGCAATAATCCTCCCGAAATAACAGCCCCGACCGCGACAGATGAGACCCGAGAAGTAAGGAGAGAAGTCCAGGAGCTCCGAAAAAATGCTCAAGATCTCAGAATACGGCAACCATACCCTGCTGAATGGAGGGATGTTCCATTCCTACCAAGATATAAGCCGTTCAATATCAACCCGTATGATGGCAAAACCTCAGCAAGTCGGTACATCACTTACTTCGAGGTCACCACCGACCATCTGCCCCATGATGATGCTATCCTCACACGGTTATTCATTGGGGCGTTGGAAGAAGTCGCCTTCGATTGGTACCGCAATCTACCGGACAACTGCATCCACTCCTTCGTTGGCTTCAAACGCTTGTTCTTGGAGAGATTCTATGAGGTAGGGCAGGACGTCACAATGTCCACTCTCATGGACGTCGTCCAAGGGGAGAAGGAGTTGACAAGGAACTACATCGAGCGGTTCTGCCAGACCGCCATGAAGTTGCCTTCCGGAAATCCAGATTCTTCTTTGATTGAAATTTGCCAAAAGAGACTGCTTCCAACGATCAGTCTCTGGATGGGCGAAAGTCAATTCAAAGATTGGAAGGCGTTCATCATCAGCGCTACAAGCGCCGAAGAACGACTGAAGAAGGCTCGCCAACTGGGATTGCACATCTCAGAAGGAGAAAACAAGGGCAAGCGTCCCAACAACGATAACGGGGGTAACCCCTCCAACAATCGGGACAGCAAGGAAAAGCAGGCTATGGTGGCCGACACGGCCCAGAAGCCCGAGTCACAACCAGCAGACAAACAATTTCCTCAAATCACTTACTCTTTCGAAGACGGCCACGTCAAGCCTATCTTGGACATGCTCATACAAGGAGATAGAATTCAGCTTCCTCCACCAAGACGGGAGCCTCGGCCAACTGATCTGGAGAACCCAAAGTTCTGCCATTACCACCGTTATTTACACCACGCTACACATGACTGCTACCAACTAAAACGGTACATCCAAAGTCTCATCGATTCGAACGCTCTGGCCATCGACTTCGAAGAGGTAACCGTAGCAGCCAATATGGTGTCCGTATAATTCGACAACTTCCCTCCGACGGAGACTCAAGACGGGGTAATCCCCGTCCCTCTGGCGACGATGGAGATTACCAATCTTCCACCTCCCCGGGAACAGGCTGCTGGTCTAGTACCTCTCACCACCTCACGAGGGGAGGTCATGTGGGTCCATCCAGACTTGGTGTCAGAAGTAACTCGGCCCACACCATCTCCCACCAACAAAAAGAAGAATGGAAAAATCAGGACCTGCCACACAATCTCAGCAGACAACGAGGAAGCTACAGCCGTCGTCACGCGGTCCGAAGCGCAATCCCAACCTGTGGTTGACAACCCAGCCGAAAATCATCAACCCACTACAACTGATGCTCCGGGACCGGCTCAGCCTTCGACGACCGACAAGCCTAGGCCGAAGGAGACTCGCTTCGACAAATATCTCCGAAAAGATGCAGCCCAAGGGCTAGAGAGGCCCTACAACTTTGACATCTTAGCACAATTGGCTAACACTCCGGCCAAATTGTCACTGTACGAACTCCTAAGGCTCTCCAAGGATGTTCGTATTGCATTGAGCGAAGCACTCCAAAATACCGATGCCTATCTGGCTCAATCCAACCTCACCGGGGAGGACTCACCCATGGATCTCCAAGACAGCGCCTGCACGGGAGCAATGCCCAACATCGTCTTCACTCCGCAGGACATGCTCATCAAAACCAACCTACATGATCGCCCGCTATACTACACGGGATACATCGGCGACGTGAAGGTGGATCGGATGCACATTGATCCTGGCTCTTCCATAAGCATTATTCCGAAGGGTCTGCTACATCATCTCCGTATCCCAATGCATCGCCTGACACCTACAAGCACCGCCATCAGCGGTTTCAATTCGGGCAGGAGCTACCCTATTGGGAAGATTCGTCTGAAGTGTCAAATTGGCGACCTCCAATCCGAAGTCACCTGCTACGTCATAGATGCAGACACTTCTTACAACATCCTCTTGGGGCGCCCATGGATACACGATTATATGATCGTGCCTTCCACACTACACCAGTGCTTCAAATATGTCGACAAACACGGCTTCGTAAAGACAGAATTTGCTGATATCGATCCCTTCAAAGGAGTCGAATCCTACTACTCGGACTCCTACTTATACGAGAAGTCGAAGAGGCACCTGGATGAAGATGTACAGGCTCGAACTGAGACGGCCTTAGGATCAGAAGAACCTATGACGATCCACCTTCAAGCTCATAAACCTGGAAAATTTGCACCCCTTACGGCCGCTCTGCGTAAGGATGCAATCAGCCTTGCGACACAAGAGGGGCAAATGATAATCCGGCTGCCGAGGTCCGGCCAAGTGCTGAGACCCACGATGGAGCCACTGACAATCAGGCTACAAGAGTCAGCCAACCACGAGCAGGGAAGCTCAACCCCTCTGACAGGCCCATGACGATACGTCTTTCCAAGAATAATTATCACCCCGATGCAAGGTCTGATACTTCTAGCGAACCAGCCACTCCTCGCCCTATATTAAATGCCAAACTGGGGGTCGCTAGTCTGCCAACAACTCCACGCTCTGCTCCATCAACTGAACCACTGACAATCAAGCTTCCTAGGTCATCCTCTCAGTCTTCGTTCACACAGGGGGTAGCCGAAGAGGAACCGGAGCTAGCCAAGTATGTGGCTGCCCACACTGATGTCCCCTCCGCTGATGATGTAATCCCCCTAGAAAAGATACCTTACTTCATCGATAAAGGGTTATCTTTGAACTACACCGAGCTCAATAAGCTATGTACAATGTATGCTATGGAACACGGTATAGGCACTCACCTACACACACAAGTGACAAATGTGTACACCGCGATCCGGCTTACTCCAGTAGAAGACGCTTACCGAATAATCGAAGGAGGAGATCATCCGATCATCTTCGGCCGGACGAACAACCCGCATCCCCTCACCATAGAAGAAGCCGACCTCGGGTCAAATGCCGGGAGACTACCTCTGTATCTCTATAGCCCTCAATCCAAATATCTTATGCAGAAACAGGGGTATGATCTGGAGACGACGCCAGGATTGAACTACGATACTGGGCGACGATTACCTTTGAAGCTGCCTGTCCCGGCGGGCAAACTACGAAACTACTATAACAAAACTCGATGCGGGTTAGGGTATGTAACGCCTACTACGACCCCTGAGAGTTCAGATGAAGAATGTGACTGGCAGTCACATTCAACCGGGTCACCAACTTCTGACTCGGATGCCAGCATCGGAGATGTGTTCAGACAGGCCTTGTCAGTCAACATGGCATTCGCCGACGCTTACGAAGAAGACGAAGACATCCCCGAGATCCTTGAGCTAGAGCCATGGGCCCAGCAATTGGATGCACAATGGGAAAAGCGATTTGAACTGAGAGAACCTTCTACTGAAGATGAGGTTATACAAATTGACCTCGGCAGCGAATCTTCTCCAAAACCGATTTTCATCAGTAAAAGCCTAACAGACGAAGAGCGGGAGTCGCTGCTAGAACTTGTCAGAGAGTACATTGATGTGTTCGCCTGGATCTATGAAGACATGCCAGGGTTAAATCCCGACATCGCCCTTCACAAACTCAACATTCGACCAGATGCGAAGCCAGTCAAGCAACAACAGCGACGCTTCCGTCCAGGCATCATGGATGCGATCGAAGCCAAAGTCAACAAACTGATAGCCAGAGGCTTCATTCATGAGGAGCAACATCCCGATTGGGTCGCTAATATAGTACCCGTCCTCAAGAAGAATGGGAAGATTCGAATCTGCATCGACTTCCGCAACCTGAACGAGGCGTGCCCCAAAGATGAATTTCCCCTTCCTATCACAGACATCATGATCGACAATACCTGCGGCTTCGAACGTATGTCATTCATGGATGGCTTCTTGGGGTACAACTAAATCAAAATGTCTCCTGATGACGAAAAGCATACATCATTCCGAACACCAATTGGCACGTACTGCTACACAGTCATGCCTTTCGGTTTGAAGAATGCCGGCACCACATATCAAAGAGCCATGAGCATCATCTTCAGAGACCACTTACGCAAGACAGTGGAGTGCTACGTTGACGATATAGCCGTTAAGAGTCGCTGCAAAGGAGACCATCTGCAGGATCTAAGGACGGTATTCGACCTAATACGAGCGCACAATTTGAAAATGAACCCTACGAAGTCCTTTCTGGGCGTATCCAGCAAAAAGTTTTCGGGCTTCATCATCACTGCACAGGGTATCCATGTAGACCCTGAGAAGACGAAAGCAATCATGGAGATGGGTCCCCCGAGAAATCTCTGCGAACTCAGAGGCCTCCAAGGGAGGCCTCCAAGGGAGGCTAGCTTACATCAGAAGGTTCATCTCCAACCTCTTCGGGCGATGTCGACCGTTCACGTACCTCATGAAGAAAGGAGTCTCATTCGTATGGGACGAGGAATGCCAGCGTGCTTTCGACAGCATCAAAGAATATTTGTCAAATCCCCCAGTTTTGGTGGCCCCGGTTCTTGGAAAACCATTCCTGCTCTATGTACGAGCAATGGAACACTCCCTTGGGGCTCTGCTGGCACAGAACAACGACGCAGGCCATGAACAGGCCATATATTACCTCAGCCGAATGATGATTGGGCCAGAACACCGATACACCGCTGTGGAGAAGGAATGCCTCGCCCTGGTGTTCGCCATTCAGAAAACGCGACACTATGTTACCGGACAAACGATATATGTGATCTCATGAGTCAACCCTCTCAGGGTCCTCATGACTAAACCGGGGGCACTCAGTTCTCGACTCGCTACATAGGCAATATTGCTGTCCCCTTATCATATGATCTTTGTCCCACAAAAGGCAATCAAAGGTCAAGCCCTGGCAGACTTTTTAGCAGCCCACCCAGGCTCGGAGTCTGCCAGAATATATGAAGAGATCCCAGACGAGGTCGTCGACTCTCATGCAACCTCTCACTAGGCTATATGGCGAATATTCTTTGACGGTGCTTCAAGGACCGGACCTAAAGGCAATATAGTCGTCGGAGTCGGGGTAGTGCTGATCTCCCCTTCCAGATTGGTGATTAACTGCGCTTATTCCCTCACCGAGCCCTGCTCTAACAATGTGGCCGAGTACAACGCTCTGGTCATTGGCCTCCAACTTGCAAAAGAGCTGGGGGTAGAATACCTTGAAGCATACGGCGATTCCCAACTAATCGTCAATCAGATCCGGGGCTCATACGAAGTCCGCCACGAAGACATGATCCCTTATCACCAAATAGCGATCGATATCATCTCGTCATTCGAGGGGTTCTTCATCGAGCACGTCCCCAGACTCCGAAATATTAAAGTCGATGCCCTAGCTGGTCTTGCCGCTTCCCAAGCAGTTCTGAATTATGATCGCCAATCAGTGGATGTGATAGGCCACGAACTGGTCTGTCCCAAAAACAATGTACAATTCGTGACGAGCTATTCCGCCCAGACGATCGATGAGGCCCCAGATTGGAGACAACCATTCATCGACTTCGTCGTCTACGACATCCTGTCCGAGAACCCAAAGGAAGCCACTTCCATCAGACGACGTTCCCTCAGATTCTTCTACGATACAGAGACGAAGATGCTGTATCACCGCTCCTACGACGGATTACTGCTTCGGTGTTTGTCAAATACAGAAGCCAAAGAAGCCGTACGAGAAGCTCATGATGGTGTCTGCAGGGCCCACCAGCCCGGCCCAAAACTGCAAGACCGCCTTCGTCGAATGGGCTACTATTGGCCCACAATGGTGGCAGATGCGATAGATTATGCTAGAAAATGCAAAGCCTGCCAAGTCCACGCGGACTTCATTCACCAACCATCCGAATTTCTTCATCCGACAGTGGCGTCCTGGCCATTCGAAGCATGGAGAATAGATATCATTGGTCCAATCACCCCACCTTCCTCCAGAGGACATCGTTTCATACTTGCGATCACTGATTACTTCTCTAAATGGGCAGAAGCTGTCCTACTCGCAGAAGTCAAGACTTCAAATGTGATCAGCTTCCTTAAGCATCACGTTATCTACCACTTTGGACTGCCCCGAAGGATCATCCATGATAATGGTCCGCAGTTTGCAAGCCACGCATTCTATCGGTTTTGCGATAAACAACGTATTCAGAATATCGCTTCGATACCGTACAACCCGGCAGCAAACGGGTTAGCAGAGGCGTTCAACAAAACAATCATCAAACTCCTCAAGAAGTTTGTCTCCTCCAACAAACGCGACTGGAACGAAAAACTCGGCGAATGCTTATAGGCTTATCGCACCACAGTTCGAACAGCCACTGGGAATATGCCATTCTCCCTAGTGTATGGGAGTGAGGCAGTTCTCCCATTAGAGACTCAAATACCCTCACTCCGCGTTGCCCTCACTTATCAATTGACGACAGATGACAACTACCGACGTCGACTACAAGAGTTAGAAGCCTTAGATGAAAAGCGCCTCCTAGCTCAGCAAAGGATCGAGCTGTACCAAGTACGCATATCAGGAGCCTTCAATAAGAAGGTCAAAATCAGAACATTCCAAGTGGGCGATCTTGTTCTGGCAGTCCGGAGGCCAATGGTCATGATTCACAAGACCGCCGGCAAGTTCCAGCCAAAATGGGAAGGCCCATTTATCATAGAGACAGTATTCTCCAACGGTGCTTACCGCCTCGCTAAGCAAAATGGAGACTTGCTCATGTTGTCCGTCAACGTCAAGTTCCTGAAGAAATACTATGTCTGAACAACATCCCAGATTATCGAGTCACGTACCCGCTGGTGCCTCTGAACTCACCACCATAATTTTCCAGATTATTGAGTCATGTACCCGCTGGTACCACTGAACTCACCCCATAAATTTCTAGATTATTGAGTCACGTACCCGCTGGTACCACTGAACTCACCCCATAAATTTCCAGATTATTGAGTCACGTACCCGCTGGTACCACTGAACTCACCCCCATAATTTCCCAGATTATTGAGTCATATACCCGCTGGTACCGCTGAACTCACACTCACCATTCTCCAGATTCTCGAGTCATATACCCGATGGTGCCTCTGAACTCACATCCCGGTCACTCTTTTAGATAGAAAGTTATGTATGATCATACCTCTGAACTTTCTTCCTGGAGGAGATCCTCCCCCATGATCTAATACCCGCACTTTCAGTGCACAAAAAAAGGGTAATCGATCCACAAATTTCCAAAACGGCCATGTCCTCATTACCTCTGAGCCGTTCCACTTCCGCCAAAAACAAATCACCCCTTACATAGAACTTCCATGTCCTCATTACCTCTGGGTCGTTCTATGTGCCCTCCTTTATTGTGCCCACTCCTGTCATGTCCTCATTACCTCTGAATGGGAAGGCTCCGTCGAAGAAACCTTCATACTTGCCATGTCCTCATTACCTCTGAGTAAGTATGATGATCCCCTTTCGACCTATTATCTGTACCCACAACCGGAGTATGCCAAGGGTAATAGGTCCACAAATGTCCTATGTTGACCACAAATGTCCTATGTTGACCACAAATGTCCTCTGTTGACCATCAATATCCTCCGTCGAGTTTACTCCTGCAATGTTCTCATTACCTCTGAGTAGGAAGACTCTACGTTTAAAAAACCTTCCTACTTGCCATGTCCTCGTTACCTCTGAGCAAGTATGTCGGTTCCCCTTCATCCTATTATCCGTATCCTAAACCAGGGTACGCCAAGGATATTAGGCCCACAAATATCCTCAGCTAAATTTCTCAGTACAAACCTATCGCCTCATCAGGCCCCAGGAGCCCAGCTGCTCTACGGCATTCCTTTTCTCAATACCAAGGGCACCCATGACCACGTCGCTATGGCTGCTTCAGGTACCCTGACCAAAACTTGCTACCTCTACCTAAAATCAAGGTACGCCATGGGTAACAGGTCCACAAATATATCCCCTATGCGGGGGAAAACATCACCACAATATCACAGGTGCAACAAGCAAGACAAATGAAGGACAGAATTGAAAATACTCTTTATTTGAAGGAAGAAAAAAGCATTACATATTTCGGGATCATGTCCCCTTCAGAAAAAAAGAAAACAGGGACAAAAAAAGGAAAAAGCCGACTATAGTTCGGCATTGCATAACTCCAAGAGATGGTTTTTCACCAAGGCAGTCCCCCGATCAAGCCTCTGCTTAGCCCGACGCTCGGCTTCTTGGGATAACTGCTCTGCGTCATTCAGAAGCGTATATGTCTGTCAGTTGTCCTCCATCTTCTTTAGGGCAAGCTCTAGATTAGCAGAAGCCCTACTGTACTTATCAGCCTCCTGGATAGCAGTCTTTTTCCCAAAATGAGCAGCCTCAAGCTCTGACTCCAGGAAAGCCAGTTTTATCTGGAGTTCAAGGATATGTTCTCGGGTATCGGTTACCCCGCGGGAAGCATCCGCTTCCCGAGTTGAGCAATCTTAAGTCCGACGGCTCCACTGGTTGTGCAATCGAGTCAGATCTCGGCGGTCCTTCAATATAGCCGGTTTAAGCGATTCTCGGGCAATCATCACCTTCTCCACCACGGTAATGAGGAAGTTGCGTTCTCGATTTATGGTCGCGGGTAAATCAGTCTGTTGCAACAAGCGAAACTGGGCCACGAGATGATCAGCTTCTAATAGCTTAGGCTCTAAAAGCGCAACCAGTTCCCCTCCGCCAGGGAGTGTCTTAAGGGTATTAATCTGGCCACCAGCACATCGGCGGGCCAGAGTAAAGGGAGTCCCCCTTTCCACCGCTGCCTCGATCCCCCTCTTCAGGTGGCGATGGAAACTGGCAACCACGTCCTGTAACGCGTCATCTAAGACCTCTGTAGAGGACGGCGTCAGAGGGAGAGTGGCAAACGGTACCGGAGGAGCAGCTTTAGAAGTTACTGCACCCGCCACCAAGGAAGCAAATTCCGTACGGAAGGATGCTTGGATGGCGGCTAACTCCTCTTCCGTCGCCCGAAGAGCCTGGATGCTCGGCAGGGAGGAAAGGTTAACCCCCGAAACTACATTCATAGAGGAGGACACAGGGGGCATCGTCTCTTGTCCCAGTTGCACTGCTACCCGGGACCCCGAGCTCGACCCAGACGAAGGTCCCTTGACACAGAGAGGTTCTGTCAGGCCCTCTCCAGTAGGGCACGATCCAGCAACATCGATCACTGGCAACGAAGGGTTGAGATCTGAACATCCAAAATAACCATTAGTCGACATAATCTGAAATAAAAGATAACAAGAACACATAGGCTTATTCACGAGCTATGGTTCGATTTGTATTACCAAGGGAAGAGCGCAGGGGCGACGGCTCGTTCACAGCCGGCGTAGGTTCCCCACCCACAGAGTCATCATGTTGGGGTTCAGATGTCTCAGGGATAGGCGCGGTAAAGCCCCCGTCCCCCTGGGTTGAGGTCCCAGCAAGATGGGAATCCTCGGCCTCAACCGGAAGCACCCCAGCAGCAATGATAGCGGTACACACATCGCTTACTAAGTGAGACAAGACCGGATCAGCCTCGGTAATCGGGTCCTGAGGAGCGAGCTCATCCGACGCCTATAAAGAGCAAAAGAAACAATAATTAGGCCATAACAGAGAAGAAGAGGAAAGGAAACAGCTAAAGCCCAAATCACCTCAGGAACAACGTCCTCATCATCAATAAACAGCCGGCGACGTCTTACCGCAGCGTGCTTCGTGGAATAAGGTCGGTCATCGACGGTAGTCACGCGCCTGCTTCGCTTATGCGAAGGGCCAGGTACCGCAGATGGTTGATCCTCCACCACTTCGTCAGACAGAGTAAACGATTGACCCACGACCCTTTCAGCCGGTACGGCAGGGGGTTGATTCCCAACCTCCTCGCCCGAAGAATGAGATAAGTCATCAGTATCTTGTTCGTCGTCTTCCTCATCCACCCTAGTGGACTCTGAGTCCAACACAGGAACCCTGTTTGCCCCCCTCTTCCTCTTCTTGGACCCTTCTGGCTTCTCAGCCAAACTGTGCCAACAATGAAGCTAGTATTCATATCAAAACCAACAGGAGGCTTGCTCGCTGCAACATGATAAAGGGCCGCTATATACAAGATGTCACCCTCCACCTTGGCATCAGGGAGTGAGAAGCTGGCTCGGGTATGGGACGCATTATAATAATGCCAAGCCCGGACGCCATCGAGCACACTGCCCTCAAAGCTCAAGCAAGCGCTAGGACGATCCAGGAACAATCGACTATACCCGAATTGACGGGAAAATCTACTGGGCAGATAAGGCTCCAGGTATACTCTATTCCGGTAACGATACACCAGGTGCGCGGGACGGATGTTGCGTAACCAAAGAAGCATCTTCTCAGATAAAAGTTGGGGGGGGTCAACGCCGTCAACATATACCCTCCTCACTTCGCCGGAGGTGAACTCAGGAAGAGATACGAAGAATTCGGGCCCATCAATTCTTGCCAACGCCCTTCGGCAGGCCGGTATGGTATCATGTTCCCAAGGCTGATGACGATACCGGAAAAGGAAGGCGTCATCAACAGAAACGTTTTCATCAGGTCGCGGCCTCATCAACGACCGATAGTACATCAATAACCACCCCATGAGGTAGTGGTATGGTAGTTCTATCCGTTTAAAGTCCATCGACACATCACGAGGAATGACTTCGGATGAAAAGGCGCGAAGGCCATGGTGTATGCTACATACCATGGCCGGGAGGAGTGCCAGTCTTACCTTGAAGACCAACTTTACAGCAGGAAGAATGAAATGGCGGCTGATCCTTTCTATAGAACCCGTACCGCCCGAGACTACACAATTGCGTAGCCACACCATCAAGAACCCAGCTAAGATCGCTTTATCAGACATCTCCCGGGTACCATAGTGAAAGTAACTGAGGGAGTCAGTGCTACTCCTAAATCGGTCACGGGTAGACCGTGACTTTTTGACCTTCAACATCATATCCTTCACCTCCTCCGGGGTTCAAGGAGTTCGAGACGAAACTTGACCGGAAGGACGCAACTTGAAAAGATACAAAATCTAGGCCTTGGTGTGAGGGGCGTTCCCTTCTGAGCTATTTACTTTCTTGATAGCCATCTGGTGGCAGGCGCTATGATGACACAACAGTTCTTGGTACACGGTGACGAAACCAGGAAATCGTCGATCCAGGTCTTCGAATTCTTCGTTCGTCGGTGTATATGCTTCAAAAGCTTCACCTCCCCACGGCAATCTAGACACAGTGTTCATTTCATAAAAAGCAAGCCCCAGTTCTCCTCCGGGGGCAAAGAAAGTCCCTGTACGCCGATTATACAGCTCTAATAGAGCCATAAACAAGGGCTTGTTAATGGGCAACCCGTAGCAGGTACCCCTGACGGCGTAGTAGAGATCAATTTCCTGAAGGAAGTCCCTATACTTCCTCAAAATCCATGAGGTAAGATTAGTCCATGTGGGAATGGGGTTGATCCAATTCAGCAGTGACAACCTGCCTATGGGATAAGACCCCTTATGAGCGAGCTGATTCAGAAAAGTATCAGCTAGGGTGAAGGTAAAATTAGGACCGGTTGTATTTACAAAAGTGCCCGGGAGCAGCCCCATCACAGTCCGACTCACGGATTTCTTGCCCGCACATACTAAACCCGTGCGTCCGTTGTAGTGAATTTTGCTCACAAATATTCCCTGTTGGGTGGGAGTCAGGGAGCCCACCATAGTCCTGCCCCACGGTACCATGTTAAACCATGAGAGAGGATAATGCTGCTCCATCTCAGGAATATAAATCTCTACCCCGTCTACAAAAAAATCCCAGTGCTCTGAGACATCCAGCAATCGGGAGTTCTTTATGGAAAAGGCGTCCCCAAAGAGAAAAGCCGGTTTCAAAAATTCTCCATCCAACTTTCCCGAGTTCATCATTGAACAAAGAAAGCGGAAAGGTTGTTTATTAATAGCAGCCACTCTCTCCCTAGGCTCATTAGTGGGAAGCTGATCCCCTATAAGACGGATTAACTCGTCAAGCTGCACGTCTGCGGCATACTGAGCTGAACCCACAAGGAGCTCTCCTGCTGGGTTGGTTGGAAGGTTCACTGAAAAAAAAAGAGAGAAGGAAGAAACAGGATTAAAAGATGGCTAAAACAAAAAATTACTGAATAAAGAAGCTCTCACAAGCCTATGCGGTTCAGGTCAACAATGTCTTATGCGGCTCCAATCCAGTTGGGTCTCAAGAAATACAGTTTCGAGGAAGCCTATGCGGTTCGAGTCAATACAGTCTCATGCGGCCCAAATCCGATGGGAGTTCCATATGACTCTAGCTCGATAACTTATGCGGATTGGACGAATATACACAGTTCTAACAGAAGAACTCATGCGGTGCAAAACGTTATGCGGTTCAGCCTGCTAAAAACATATGCGGCTCCATTCAGAGGAGACTTTATGTGTTTAAATCCTTCTTCTGTGGTTCAAACATGGGACATTGTCTATGCGGTTCGGGCATAAAAAGTCATGCGGCCCATACAGCATATACGGCTCTGCCATCAACTTGGGAGGAGGCTTGTACATAAACATGCAGCAGAGCCATGGGTACTCAAGATCCAAATGCAGCCCTTACCCTTAAAAGCAGGACGAACGTCAGAGGGCACTTTGGGCGCTTCCGGCTCGACGGCTGACGAGGACGTCACCCTCTTGCCCTTCGCGGCGGCAGAAATAACTTTAGAAGACTTAGGAGCCATTGCTTCAACGAGAAGACAAGGAAGATCAGACAGAGAAGACAGGAAAAAGAGTGAACGAAAGAGAAAGTAAAGAAGTCCCTCCGGCTAAAGTCACCCGTATTTATAAACAAAGACGGAGCATTTCGATCTCCGTGCATACACGTAAGCCGACTCTTCGGTTATCAAAATAAGCCGCCGAAAATGAAGGCCAAGCTCCTCGGATCCCGCACCAAAAAGCGGCCTTTAAAAAATATTAACAATATTTAAGTGCTAAAGATTGCCATACGTGGCAAATAATAACGTGGCAAGAAGCTATACGGCTGAACAGTCTTCTGCGGCTGAGTCACCTATGCGGCTGAACAATCCATGCGGCCAGGACTTCTATGCGGTCAGGATTTCATATGCGGCTAGAAAAATACAGCCATGCTTCTTATTCAAAGTATTTCAATTTTACAAATTGAAAACTTTGAAGGGGGTCTTGTAGAAGCATGGAAAATACTAAAGAAAATGACTCATGCGGCCAGGAAAGATCCATACGGCTCAGAAAACTCATACGGCTCAGGGAGTCATGCGGCATAAGGAGCTATACGGCCCGAGGCATTCCATGCGGCTCAGAAGACACGTAGCCTGACAGTGCTCCCCTCCGACCCATGCTGTATTAACTGCTTTGACGGTTGACCCCTCTGAAAAGTTGACAGCCCTGACACAAAAGCAGGTAATTATGACTCTGTCATAATGATGAATCTTTAGGGAAGAGAAAAGAGATCTCTGACACAAATCTCCCGAGAGCCATAAAAATGCCACGTGGCCTTGCCACGTGGGCGTTCGTATGCGGCTCACTTCTCATGCGATTCAGAGTGAATCTGTCCTATGCGACTCAGGCCAAGAAAGCCTCATACGGCTCGAGCAAAGAACTTCTCATGCGGTTCAGAGTGAATCTGTCCTATGCGGCTCAGGCCAAGAAAGCCTCATGCGGCTCGAGCGAGGACTTCTCATGCGGTTCAAAAGGATCAGGTCCATGCGGTTCAGGCGGATATGTACCTATACGGCCCACAAGGATTACTCCCCTGTGGTTCGAGGGCTCAAGTGAGGGCCACTGCCTAGACAGTCCTGACACGTGGGCTTAACCATATGCGGCTCAAATTCATATGCGGCTCACTCGTTATGCGGTCCAGATCCCCCCAGCAGCTCCTAGGACACGTGTCCTAAACTGATTAATTCCTTAGATTTGCTGCCATTAAAGATTGGGTCAAATCCCAATAATCTGGGACACGTGACAGAAGAATAGATCTAATTTATTCGCAGACATCAGAAGATCATTATGAGAAAGATTTATTCCAATCAGCATTAATTGCTAATGGGATTTGGTGTAATCCACACTCGATGGCTCGGATTCGTCACAACCAAAACTGAACGGCCTGGATTGACCAATCTATGGGCCGCCGCCATCTCCAAGCGCTAATCATTGGCAACCCTAATGATCACATCCCACTATTATAAATAGCAAGGTGCCATTCCCTTATAAAATATACAATATCAGAGAGAAATACGTATATACAGAGAGACTTCCCCCCCATAGTCAGAGAGAATACACACAGAGAGAGAGAAGCCAGAAGAGCAACAGAGGAGCGAGAAGAGTATTTCTTTATCAACGCCAACCATCTTTTCATAGGAGCCAAGGCTGCATACCGATCGTCCAAGGAGTAAGGCAGGGCTGCCGTCGCCTTCCCGAGCCTCTATCGTCACCCTCCAGAATCTAAAATAAACAATTGTACTTAGACTGCTGTACCTAGGTTTTCGTCCCTAGGCTTTCTTTGTACAAGCGAGTTTGTAACGTGAAGTAAAAGTCCGGTCCTCCGATAATTGTTCTGTTCTTTTATATTTTATGGCAAACAGAGGAAGATGATTTCTTCAAAGGTTTGTCGAAGCGGACTTGTTGTTTGCCTTTGTCGGCGACCGTCGGCTTGGGAGGAATGGGCACTACAACCGGTGAGGATGCAGTAGGAATATCCTCAGTGGAAGCAGGCTGTACTGGAGCAAGCTCAGAGGAAGAAACAGGATTCTCTTGGGCTTCGGGATAATCTTTTAGATAAGCTTTCCCTGATCTGGTGCCCAGCAGAATTTCTTCATCAACTATAGGGTCAAAAGACACCATATTATAAATCTTTGTCTTGCCTTTGGAGCGGTCTTTGTTTTTGGAAGAAGAATGAAGTTCAAACTCCAAAACAAGATCCGGATGAATCCACATAATCTCGCCATTATCAAGAGACAAGGGGACGAGACCTTCACTTCGTGGAGGAGGGAGATTCTCGATCTCAAGAGTAGCTTTGGGAATAGGAATGACGCCATGCTGCATCATCTGGGATGAGAAGTCACCGAACTGAACTGATACCATATTTACGGTAATAGTCTTCTCGTCTTGCTGCAGAGTGACAACACCGGCATTGACCAGTTCCTGGATTTTGCCTTTGAGCACATAATATGCTCGAGTGGGATGTCCGATGAACCTGTGATAGACACAGTACTTGGGATGATCAGTCTTATCGAATTTATCGAGCTTCTTTGGATCTGGAAGTTGGATTTTATTGCTTTTGATTAAGCAATCAAAGATGCTAGCAGTGTCATTCTCGTCAAAAAAATATTCTACTTTAGGACGAGGTTCCCTTGGTAGAGGTGCCGAAGGAGTAGAAGTGGACGTAGGGGGAGCTACGTTAACTGCTAGAGATTCTTTGTTCTTGTTCAAATTGATGTTCAAAGTCTCTTTTCCCTTGCGGTTGTTCTGGCAATTACCACCACCTGATGTTTGATGTTCATCCCGGTCGGGGTTAGACATTTGTACCCCTAACTGCTTGAATTTGTCGGCGCTAACTTCAGCGGCTTTAGCGTTGACAATGAAAGATGGCCAGTCTTGAAACTGAGTAGACCCCGTCCACATACTGATGATAGGCAATAGATTTGCCTTACAAGTGTCTATAGTGACAGCAGCCGGAGTTCCAGGAGGCATTTTTAAAGCTTTTCGGTGGAACCTTTCAATAAAACTCTCAGCAGTTTTATTGTGTCTTTGTTTGATTTTATTGAGGGCTGACATAGTCATGTCATTGATTCCCTCATAAAATCATTCCAAGAAGATTTGCTTTAAGCCAGAGAAGGAGGTGATACAACCATCGGACAAGCTTCTATACCAATCGTATGCTACGCCGGCTAAACAGCCGATGAATACTCTGGTAAGAAGAGCGTCATTTGGTTGAAGTTGGACAGTCATAACCTCAAAGTGGTTAATGAACTGACTGGGAGAGGTGCTGCCATCAAACAGCAAGATGGTTGGGATCTTGTACTTTGGAGAAAATGGAACTTTCCATTCAACTGGGTAGGGCTGCTTGATCCCCAACCTTTGCAAGTTGTCTTTCTCTATGAAAGCTTCGAACTGAGTGCGCAGGAGCTTGCAGCTTCATTGGCGTCCTCCACTGATGTAGAAGGAGCAGGTTGAACCACGGTGTTAGGAGGAGGAACAGCATGATAAGTACTACCCCCAGCACCTGATTGACTGGGTATAGGTTGGATTTGTATAGGAGGTACTTGAGTAGGTGCTACCCCCAGTCCAGTATTGACAGGCACCGACGATGCTATGATTTTAGGATTTGTAGGTGGCACGATCGGTAGTACCGTATGTTGGGCCACAATGATGGAATGCATACTTGCGACCATTTCAGCCATAGTCTTCATCTTATCTTCTAGTACAGCTATTCGTTGTTCTTGGCTGGCTGAACTAGAAGCATCAGGATCTTCATTGACAACATAAGCTATCACTTCTCTGGGCACAGTGGAGGACACTGTCAGCTCTGAGCTTTCGCTATATACATCATAGTCGGAGAAAGAATCATCTCCTGAGTGAGAAGGAAGGAGACGTTCGGAATGATCTTGAAGATTTCTTTGACTGATTGTGTCTCGGCTTCGGGATCTGGTATGTTGGAATACTCCTTCAGAGGATTGTTGGAGTAAATCCAAATACCGTTGGCTTGGCTTACGAGGCTTCCCGTGCTTGGAGCACTTCCTACCCCAGTGTCTCTGGAAGTCATGTTGACGGAAGCATACAAAACCTCGTCTTCATCTTCCGACATAGGTTCAGAGTTGGAAAAGTTCAGACGATCGAAGACAGATCGTCTTGTTGTTTGACAACAACACTTGATGACAACTTTGTGGTTGTAATGGTGTCCAAGTGGTTGTACTGGGGATGTTGAGATGTTGTCTCGTCTTTGTTTGAGGTGTTCTCGGAGATCGGGAACAACAACGGGACGAGGAAAAGTTCGAGGGATATGTTCTTTGATAACATTCGGAACATGGTTCCGATTCTTCAAATGTTTTGTCCCTTGAGTGTACAGGGAAGTGCTCATTTCATTGGCATAGGTGTCCGAATTCTTGATCCTGGAGGTTTGCTTCTGATGATGGTTGGTCTTCGACATTGGCTGTTTGCGTTTTACCGAAGTTGGCCTGTTGAGATATGTTCTTAGATCAGCAAACTCACCCCCAGGGGTTTCTGTCTGAGACACCAGCAATTTTCCCTATCTTGAACGGGAGATTTTGAGGGTTGGGAGATCTTGGAACTCTTCTACCGGAGTAGGCAGAATACCTCTCTGATCAGTACAAGTTCTTTTAACGTAGAGAGAAGAATCCTTGTTTGAAAGAGTTTTTGTACTGACTGATGCCGAGGCACGTTCAGTGTGATCTTCTACGGTAAAGACCGAAGAAGACTGAGAAAAGACCAAAGGGCCTTTTCCTTTGTTTTGTAAAGAAGGGTTAGCTAAATAGGGTTTCCCTCTGTTGTCTTCCAAGTCAAGAGACGAGAAAGTTTGAGAAAAGACCAAAGGGTATTTTCTTTTATTCTGAGGAGGAGGAGGAATAGCCAAAAGACTACCCCCAGTGGATTGTGCTGGAGTAGCAGAATGCTTGGGGAGAGAAGTTGAGTCTTTTCCTTGTTTGTGAGATGAAGAAAGATTAGCCAAAGGGCTGTCTTTCTTGGATTGCATATGTACAGTTTGCGCATGAGTTGATGGCGCACTTGCAGGTTGCGCAGAAGAGTCTTTGACAGATGACTTTCTGGTTCTGGCCACAGAAACTGTGGTTTGCGCATCAGGAGTTCTGGCCACAGAGTGTTTGGGATGCACTCTAGTTGCTGGAGTGTTGGTTTGCGCAGGAAGATTGGCAGCCAACTGCGCCAGGGGCAGATGAGTCTTGCACCTTGATAGGGCAGCATATGAAGTATCTTGTGCACTGGCAACAGCAGATTGTGCAGCATCCTTGACAGCAGAAACATTAGAATGTGCAGCTGTCTTAGAGGCAGAATCAGCAGACTGCGCAGCAGTCTTCTTAGCAGAAGGAACAGACTGCGCAGCATTCCTAGGGACCCACACTGGGCACACTTTGCTTGTGGCAGAAGTTATTGCAGTACGAGGGGTGGTCCTGGAGTTGATCATGGCTTTATAGGCCGTCTGGTTGACCTTCACAACCAGCGTCTTCTGCGTCTTCCCGATAGACGCAACGTCATATTGAGTTGTTACTTCCTCGTCGAAGCAGAAAGTCGTCCCCAGCAGAGTCGCCATTTTGTTTGCAAAAACAAAAGTATGAAACTTTATTTATACAAACTTTGTAAAGATTACAAGAATTCTAGGAAAGTACAACTGTAGGAATCCAATCTAGAAGACGATTGCTTTATCCCTTGGACGATGTAAACTTTGAAGACGGTAGCTTCTGAATTTGAAGGCAAAAGCCTCGGAAGAATGCAGCAGCACTTGGGCAAGAACTCCTGAACTCTCTGATATTTCTGAACTTTATGTCTGATCCCCTTGAATGAAGACTTGAAACTCTATTTATAGAGTTCTAGAAATAACTAACTTTTAGTTATTCTGAATGGCGCAAGTTGGATTGCGCAGGAACTGGATTGCGCAGCATCAGACTGTGCAGGCAGTTGTTTGGTCGTGGGCCAACTGTCTTGGACACATGGCATCATTTGATTGAAATACGCATGATCGTGTGTAGACGGTTGCCACGTAACGAGTAATTGATGGCATGAATGCCACGTGTACTTTTGTCAGTTGTCATGATGAAGTGCGCCACATCGATTTGTGCTGACTTTGAATTACGCTAGCATAGATGGCGCTGAGATGGATTGTACTGCAAATAGATTGTGCTGCATGTACAACTGTCCTCGAGTGCTGTGCGGCACAATAAACGAACAGTTTCCTCGTTCTTTGTGCTGTCAGTTGTCAGAAGATTTGATTGTGTCAGGTAATGATGATATGGCCATGTCAGCTTGCGCAGTTGAAAGTGTGCGCAGTCTAATGTGCGCAATCTGAATGATGCGCAATCTGATGTCTGCGCAGTTCATGTGAAAGTTGTATTTCTTGATCTTATGGCTTTATTGATGGGTGCAACTTGATTTTTTAGGACCTACACCCGCTACCCAAATTGTTGGGCTGGGCCGAGTCATGTCCAGCCTAC
>JANAVB010011199.1:25706483-25711483 GCA_029216955.1 Iris pallida | reverse complement strand
ATAAGTGAATAAAAGTCATAAATGCTCCAAACACAAAAGTCGTCTCATAATAGAAAATAAGTCCAAAGTACAAGTGATCTGAAATGTAAAACAGGATACATGTCCAGTTACAAAATATGTAGCCTAATACATGACTACACTAAATATCCCAAATAGCTAAGCAAACTAGACGAGTCTCCCCACAGGAAATCATCGTATGGCAAAGCCGGGCTCGGCAGTATCTCCATAATATGTGTCGCAGAGTAACTCCTCTCAGTAAGGACACCTACAACGTTATCCTGTCAGTACGGAAGCAAGTACTGAATCTAGCAAACTAGCATATGAAACATGAAATGAACATAAGAGGAAATAACTGGAAAATATGGCATCACTAGTCTATCATGGCAAGGATACATATGTCGTAGAGACAGATGTACATGTAATGTTTAAAACTGTAGCAGGTACGTGATCGGTCAATAGATGTACAATGTACAGGGGCACATAATAAAATGTACTTTCGTACAAGTGATAAGGCAATAGATGTACATACGTACAAATCTGCTTTGAGATAAAGCTACGACAAGGTATACACATAAAATGTCAACCTTGCTCGGTACCATACGTACGGAGAAGGGGGCATGATCACGTATCAACTATCAGTTCCCCATAACCCATTTCTATCATATGAGAGATACATAAAGACTGTTCTAAGCATGGTAGTAACTAGAAGTACAACATGTAGAGATCTAACTTGCTACCCCAAGGATCAGCATTTAACATGGTGGGGTTTGCAGTTCCTTTATGTGACAATATGTAAAGTTTATAGAAAGTACTTGCCTCTAGCAAGCAAAGCAAAACAAGCTACGATAAAAGTATGAGTCCGGTAACTCGTCACTATAGAAAAAATACATAAACTTAGCTTTTACACTAAGCTAAAATACTAGGACACTAATTGGTGCGACACGACTTGTGATGGGCACTAGCCAAAATGATGACTTGGCATAGGAGCCCAATGTGGGGTGACACACTACTTTAACTAACTTCTAGGATCTTTACACTAGTGAGGGGTGAGGTTCAATAAGGCTAAAACTTAAAATAGCATAAAAAGTTACAAGTCGTAATTAATCAATAAATAAATCAAATGATCATTATGTTTTAGCAATTTTTGAGATAGACAAAAAGCTTAGTTTTACATAAAATAAAGTACCAAAATGATCCTTGTTAATTATAGAAATTTATTATAATTTTTCTGAAATTTATTAACCAGTACAAGTTTTATAAAAATCAGTTTTCCAAGTATACAGAAAATAAGTTTGGTTTCATATGCCAAACTAGTTGCAAAACAGTAAATTAAATACTACAAAAATTATACTAAATTAGCTAAATAAATATAGTATCTAAATACTATTTTTCCATAAATTTTAACAGCACCTTAAGTATTTTTAGAAATCCAAAAACAGCATTGCACACAATTGAAATTAAATAATTAATTATCTGCATATTTTGTCCATGTATATAATTTGAACCAAAGTTCAAATACAGGACACCAAGGCCATGAATTAAGTCCAATATGACTTGTACAGGTCTTGAATGTGTGAAAACACATTTGGGCCCAAAAACCCATGCTAGGCTTGGACACCAAATTGTTGCAGTAATTTAAATACACTAAAATATAATTTAGTAAAAAGTGCAAAAATAAATATTAATATTTTAATAAGGTAAAACTACACATAATAGTTATAAAAATATGATAAGTATATTACATAGAAAAATGACTTACACTAAGTATAGTGAAATATAAGGGTATACATATATCATATATATATATAGATATATATATATATTATATATATATATATATATATATATATATATATATATAATATATAAATATATGGATAATTACATATGGATATATATATGTTAAAAATTACATATATATATATATATATATCTATATATATTATATATATAGATATATATATATATTATATATAATTATATATAATATATATATATTATATATTTTCTTCTCATATATATATATATATAATATATATATATCTATATATATATATATATATATATATAAATAGCATATATCTATATATATATATATATTATATCATACATATATATATATAATACATCATATATATATATACAATACAGTATATATATATAATATATATATATATATATATATATATATATAATAATATATAAAATATATATATATATATATATATATATTATATATATAAAAAAAAAAAAGAAACAAAAACAGAAAAGGAGGGGGGGGGGGGGGGGGGGCTCGAACCCGAGCCAAACGCTAGGGGGGTTTAGTAGAGTCGGGCTGGCCGGGGGTCAGCCCGAAGCTTGTGTTTAGGATTAGGTTTTTGTTAGATTTAATTAGGTTTGAATCGATTAACACATAAAAAAAAAATAATAAACTCGATCCTGTATCTGGACAGTTAGGGACACAGGATTTTTACGTGTACGTGCTATGAACGACACGCACGAACACTAATTCACGTGTCCAAGCTTACCCAAAGATGCCCGTGTCCTGGCGAGTCGTCCAGTGAAATCGAGACACAAACACGACACAGAGACAGTACTGATACGTACGTGTCCGGAGTTGGGTTGCTGTCGGGGGTGGCGACTGGGCGGGGAGGAGGCGTCTTGGTCAGGGCGGTCGGGTGGCGCTGGGGTCGGCTTGACAAGGCGAGTCGAATGGTGGTGGTGGTGGCGACTGACGAAGATGGACGGGGATTGAGACGGCGCTAGGGTACGCCGGAGTTAGGGTTTAGAACCTAGGGTTTTCGCTGGAGAAGACAAGCTACGGTGGTCGGTGGTGGTAGATAGGGTTAGGGTTGGTCTGGGGTCGAAGGGGGTTTATTTATAGGTAGTTTGAGGCGGTGGAACGGGAACGGCGGGAAAGGCAGGGAAAGATCAGGGTCGGTCCCGGGACGTGGCTGGTCGTCGGGGGTAGGTGACATGGTTTTGCAAAATAAACCTTAGACTTTAGGAATTTAGGTTTAGGTCCCTAAGTCACTAAATGCAAATATAAATTGTATTCCACCATAAAAACAATTCAAATTACAAAATGCTATTGTAACAATTTAATAAATTATCATAGCTATATTAAAACAATTCTAAAAATTACAAAATGATATTTTTAATATATAAAACTCATTTAAAAATCATTTAAAAATTCTAGAAAATTTCTAAAAATCCTAATAATTATTTTAAGGCTAAATTACATTAAAAATTAATTAACACTAATTAAAATAAAATTTAAAAAACAGGGGCTTATAAGTCTTCCTCCTTGAAAAATTTTGTCCTCGAAAATTCACAAGGATTGAAGACCCTAAAATATTCAACATAGCAAGCAATGCAAAAATGACTAAGGCTGCGATCGAAACTAATCTCTAAGGTATCAAGCGGGACGGGTGGTTCCCTCGAGCGGTTGGATCGAACAAGTAAGGGTATCTCTCCTATGTCCGACTCCCTCTTCCAAGTAGATTCACCTGGAGAGTAACGGCTCCAAGCTACTCGTACTAAGGGTATAACCTTGTTCCTCAGCCTCTTCTCTCTCCTGTCTAATATCTCCACTGGCTGCGCGGAAACTGTAAGGCTCGGTCCGACCTCCAACTCTGAGTTATCTAGCACATGACTGGGGTCTGGAACATATCTCCTCAGCTGAGATAGACATCGTGAACTCCTGCTAGGTTGGGTGAAAGTGAAACCTGTAAGCTACCTCTCCGATCCTGCCAAGTATCTCGAATGGCCCGATGTATCTGGGGCTCAGCTTCCTCCTCGTCCGAACCGAATCGTTCCTTGGTAGGTGATATCTCACTAGCACCATATCACCGTCTGCGAACTCCATCGGCCTACGACTAGCATCAGCCAGTGTTTCTGCTATCTTGAGCTACTCTGAGCCGTCTCTGATCATCCCAACCTTCTCTGCTGCATCTGTGATCATCTCTGGCCCAAGCATAACTCTGTCTCCAATATCATCCCAAAAGAGCGGTGTGCGGCATCGTCGTCCTATATAGCGCCTCGAAAGGAGACATACGCGACTGGCTTGGTAGCTGTTGTTGTATGAAAACACTACCAAGTGCAGATGGCTCTCCCATGATCCTCCGAAGTCAGCACGCAGGTCCTCAGCATATCCTCCAGTGTCTGTACGTCCTTCGGAACTGCCCATCTGTCTGCGGGTGGTACGCCCGTACTGAACTTGAGCCTACTGCACAACTCCTCCTGTAAGCTCCTCCAGTAGTGGGATGTAAATCTGCGTCTCTGTCTGACACGATGCTCACCGGCACTCGTATAGGCGAACATACTGCTGATGTATAGCTCTGCCAACTTCTCGGTGGAAAGCCCCACCTGAAGGGTATGAAGTGCGCACACTTGTCAGCCTGTCTACGATGACCCAGATGGCATCCTTCCCTCCTCTGGAAACGAGGAAGCCCTGAGACGAAGAAGTCCATCGTAATATGTTCCCAATTCACTCGGGAATGGGTTAACGGCTGCACAAACCAGCTGGCCTCTGGCGCTCCGTCTTGACCTGCTAGCAAAACTAGGCATCTCGAGATAAAATGGATACATCCTCTTCACCCGTGCACCAAATATGTTCCCGCAAGTCACGGTACATCTTGTTACCACACAGGTGAATAGAATATCTCGATCGGTGCACCTTTCTGCAAGACTGCCTCTACCATCTCTCCCTTCGGCACGCACAATCGCTGCCATGCCTCAAGGACACCTCTGCTATAGTGAAGTCAGCCAGCAATCCAGCTAAAGCCTGGGGTCGAAGTCTGCGAAGGCTCTCTATAGACTGTGCCTCCCGGATCTGCGCCATCAAACCTAACTGAATGTCAAGCGCCATCATCTGTATCACTAATCCTGGCCGAACTAGCTCGATACCGAGCTTTCTAGATCCTTCCGCCAAATGCCGATCAATCATCAGGTACCATGCCATCGGATGCCTGCTCAGCACATCCGCCACCACATTTACC
>JANAVB010011199.1:25704969-25706470 GCA_029216955.1 Iris pallida | reverse complement strand
ATATATATATTATATATATATATATATATATATCTATATATATATATATATATATAATATATATATATATATTATAATATATATATATATCTATATATATATATATATATATATATATATATATATATATACAAACACAGATATATATACATATATAACAGTATATAATATATATACTTAAATACAATATATACATATATATATATACATAAATACATTTATACATATATATATATAAAATAAAATAAACCAAAAAAAAAAAAAAAAGAAAACAAAAGAGCAGCAGGGGGGTTCGAACTCGGTCCAGGGGGTTGGGTTCTTAGGCTCGGTCGGGCTGGCCAGGGGGTCACCCTGAGCTGTGTGTTAGGGGTAGGGTTTGGATAATGTTATTTATGTGAGTTAACGGGTGTTTTAAACCCGATAAAACAAATCCGAACCCATTATTTAATTCGAATCTGATTTCGTATCCTCGCGTCCTGACAGTTAGGGACACGAGTCTTGATCAGCGCCATGCATGACACGCATGAGTCCTAATATGTGTGTCCGAGCACAGGATTGGGGTCGTCGTGTCCGGGCGAACATCGTGTGTGAGTTCGAGACACGTACGACACAGTTCGAGTTTGCTACTCACGTGTCTAGCGAGCTGGGGGGTTCGAGCGTGCTGGCGGTGGCTAGGGGCGTCGGGGACGCGGCTCGGGTGGCGCTGTGTTCGTCTCAGCGTGGCACGTCGACTTGTGGCGGTTGGGGGCGGTGGCGACTGCTGTGGGCTGAACGGGGGATGGCCGGAGCTAGGGTTTCGACGAGGAAGAAATGGGGGAGACGGTGGTCGTGGTGGTCGAATTTTAGTCTAGGGTTAGGGTTTCGGGGTCGGGGGGTTCTTATAGGGGGTTTAGGTCGGTCGAAGTCGATTGGGCGGCCGGAAATTGCGGAGAAAGGGTCGGTGGTCGTCGGTAGCTGGCCTGGTCGGGGGGGGTTGGTGAAGTAGGTTAGCATTTAGGTCCCTAGGATTTTAGGAATTACAGATAGGTCCAAAACCTAACAGTTTGCAAATATCAATTTGCAAACTGTATTTAGAACAATTCAATTTATTGCAAACTAACATTAAAACAAATTTAAATATTACAAAACAATATTAAAACAATTCAGTTAATTACAAATTGATATATTTTAACTTAAAAACTATTTAAAATTTATTTAAAAATTCTAGAAAAATTCCTAAAAATTATTATAAATTATTTTAAAGCTAAAATATGTCGTTAGCAACTAATTAACACTAATTAAATTAAATTTGAAAAATAGGGGCTGACAGTAGTGAGGGGAAGGGTTGATCCCTAAACAAGGACATATATCTTATATGCAGGACAGATCAATGGGTGACTGAACAAACATACAAATATATATAGACTGATCACCAAATATGAATTGAACAAAGATGCCAGGGAAATGGACAGTGCAGTAAAAGTATGCAGGACAACTAACAGTGTGGAGTGAATTAAGAACT
>JANAVB010011199.1:25412469-25699969 GCA_029216955.1 Iris pallida | reverse complement strand
GTCTCTGTCTGACACGATGCTCACCGGCACTCCGTATAGGCGAACTATCTGCTGCATGTATAGCTCTGCCAACTTCTCGGTGGAAAGCCCCACCTTGAAGGGTATGAAGTGCGCACACTTTGTCAGCCTGTCTACGATGACCCAGATGGCATCCTTCCCTCCTTGGAAACGAGGAAGCCCTGAGACGAAGTCCATCGTAATATGTTCCCAATTCCACTCGGGAATGGGTAACGGCTGCAACAAACCAGCTGGCCTCTGGCGCTCCGTCTTGACCTGCTAGCAAACTAGGCATCTCGAGATAAAATGTGATACATCCCTCTTCATCCCGTGCCACCAAATATGTTCCCGCAAGTCACGGTACATCTTGTTACCACCAGGGTGAATAGAATATCTCGATCGGTGCACTTTCTGCAAGACTGCCTCTACCATCTCTCCCTTCGGCACGCACAATCGACTGCCATGCCTCAAGGATCCATCCTCTGCTATAGTGAAGTCATCCAGCAATCCAGCTAAAGCCTGGGGTCGAAGTCTGCGAAGGCTCTTATCTATAGACTGTGCCTCCCGGATCTGCTCCATCAAACCTAACTGAATGTCAAGCGCCATCATCTGTATCACTAATCCTGGCCGAACTAGCTCGATACCGAGCTTTCTAGATCCTTCCGCAAATGCCGATCAATCATCAGGTACCATGCCATCGGATGCCTGCTCAGCACATCCGCCACCACATTTACCTTTCCGGGGTGATACTGTAAATCGATGTCGAAGTCTTTCATCAGCTCCAACCATCGTCTTTGCCTCATGTTCAGCTCTTTCTGCGTGAACACATACTTCAAGCTTTTGTGGTCAGTAAAGATTTCCACACGCTCTCCGTATAAGTAATGTTTCCATAACTTGAGTACAAAGATCACCGCAGCTAACTCTAGGTCATGGGTAGGATAATTCCTCTCATGAGTCCGCAATTGCCTAGATGCATAAGCAATCACTTTCCCATGCTGCTGTAGGACACATCCTAGCCCTTTCCCAGAAGCATCACTGTATATGGTGAAACCTCCAGAACCTGAAGGTAAAGTCAGAACTGGAGCGGTCGTCAGCCTCCTCTTCAGCTCCTCAAACGCTGCCTGGCAGTCCTCTGACCAGATGTACTCTGCGTCCTTCTGCGTCAGCTTCGTCATGGGTTCAGCTATCCTAGCAAAGTCCTGGACGAACTTTCTATAATAGCCTGCTAAACCCAGAAAGCTCCTGATCTCTGAAACTGACGTCGGAGCCTTCCACGTCTCAACTACAGCAATCTTCCTGGGATCCACCGAGATTCCATCTCCAGTAACTACATGGCCGAGAAACTCCACTCGGTCTAAAAAGAACTCGTACTTCGGCAATTTGGCAAATAATCTCTCCTGCCTCAAAATCTCCAAAACTATTCGCAAGTGCTCTGCATGCTCCTCTGGCATCTTCGAGTATATCAGGATGTCGTCGATAAACACTACGACGAACTTATCCAGATACTGGTGAAATATCTTATTCATCAAATTCATAAAGACAGCTGGCGCATTTGTGAGACCAAATGGCATCACCAGAAACTCGTACTGCCCGTATTTCGTGTTGAACACTGTCATCTGGATGTCTGCTGCCCTGACCTTCACCTGGTGGTACCCGGAATCTCAAGTCTATCCTGGAAAACACCTTCGCCCCACTCAACTGGTCGAACAAATCATCTATCCTGGGCAGAGGATATTTGTTCTTGATGGTGATGGCATTCAAGGCCCGGTAGTCAATACACAACCGGACTGTACCATCCTTCTTCGGCACAAAGAGCACTGGTGCTCCCCATGGAGAAGCACTGGATCGAATGAAACCCTTTTTAACAGGTTATCAATCTGCTCTTTCATCTCTATGGCCTCCTTAGGATTCACTCTATAGCAAGACCGGGATACTGGTGATAAACCAGGCACTAAATCTATAGTAAACTCCACATCTCTGTCAGGCGAAAGTCCTGGAAGATCCTCTGGGAATACATCCATAAACTTCCCTAATAATAGGGTGTGGCGGTGCTACGTCCCCGACTGTCGCACAACAGTTCGGCTCTAGGCTGATCTCCGGCCCTGTCCTCTTGACTCTGAATGGTGCTGTGCCTGGGGGACTGAACAAAATACTACCCTCATGACAATCTATAGATGCATGGGCATAGCTAAGCCAGTCCATCCCCAATATGATATCATAAACGGGGAGTGGCATCACAAAGAATCGCCCCTCAAACTCTCTTCCGGCTATCATAATAGAGCATCTATAGCTAGCTCTAATAGGCACTGGTCCTCCTCCCGTCATTACTCTACTAATCTCCGCAGTAGGTGTAGATACTAGGTGATGTTCATGCATAAACTCTAATGACAGGAAGCCATGAGATACACCAGAATCAAACAAGCATAGAGCTAGAAAAGTATTCAAATAAACATGACCTATAATGACGTCAGCTAAGTAATCTGGCTCCGAAACCTGCTCCGGCTCCGGCTCAAGGGATAGGCTGTAAACCTTCCCCTGAGGTCCCTTCTGCTGCTGCAGATGCTGCCCAAACCTCTGCTGCTGAGTCGGAAGCGGTCCTCTAGTCTTCGCTACTGGGCACTCTAGAAGCTGATGGGTGGCAGACCCACAAGCCAAACACTGCTTCAACCTCTTACTGCAGACGGTGTAATCATGCCCGGGTCTTCCGCAGAAAGAACATATAGCTCCCTTCTGCTGCTGCTGCTGTCGGGGTCCCGGGGCTCTAACTGGCGGGGTCTGATGATGTGGTATAGGGGACGGTAAGTCTGCTGGGGTGGCGTCGGTGCTCTCTGCTGGAAAGCCTGACGCTTGGACGGTCCCTTATGATGTACAGAAGCTGGCCTCTTGCTAGACAAAAGACGCTCCTCAATGCTCCGGGCCAACTCTAGGCTCTAGTAGTAGTCAGTCGTACCGTTCGCCACTAAAAGAATGCCAATGTCTGGAACTAGACCATGGAAAAACCTACGGGTCATCTCCTCTGGATCTGTAACCAGACTAGGAGCGAAACGGCTTAGGCGACTAAACTCTGCCGCATACTCGTCAACAGAACGGTTCCCCTGCTGGATGTTCTGGAATCGTAGCCCCATGGCTACTCTAGCAGTGGTCGAGAAGAATTTCTTCTTGAACTGGGTCTTGAACTGATTCCAAGTGGCTCTCCCTCTCGCAAACAACGGCTCATTCCGGAACCAGACTCCTGCTAGGTCTATCAGCAGAAATCCCGCTGCCTCGACCTGGAGGTCATCCGGCATCCTAACTCCCAGAAGCTTCCTCTCTACCGAGTCTAGCCAGTCATCTGCTACTACTATGCCCTCAGTCCCTGAGAACTCCTTTGGATTCAGAACCATGAAGTCCTTGATCGTCTCCGCTCTCTGCCGTGGCTCTACAGGTGGTGGGACTACGGGACGTCCCTCAGAACGCTCCATGCTCTGGCAGAGTAGGGTAGTCTGCTCCTGATGGGTTATTAGGAACCCCTGAATCAGAGTGAGCAGCGGGTTCCCGTCGAGTGTGACGGAAGCCTGGATGGGTATAGTGATAGAGGGTGGTGGAAGTATTGGGTCCTGCTGGGCATGTGATGTGGAAGGTGGTTGTGGTATCTGGGTTTGTAGATTTGTGGAGTAGGGGAGTGTGGTAGGTGGAGGTGTATCAGTCGACTGGTCAGCTGACTGGATAAGGAGGGCCCCATTCTCGGGGGTAACATACTGGGATGAACGAGTAAGCACCATCTAAATTATAATAAAAAGGACTTATAAGGACTTGTTAAAGTAAGCGATCATAGACAAGAAAATCTAATTATAATAGCAAACATGTGATATATTTCCTATGTTGCAATCCTAGCATTCCTCTAGGTGTTCTAAGCGTCATTCCTAATGTTGTCTAATTTCCTTAAGTTCCTAATTGCAGGCATGCTTGGTACAATAACGTAACCAAACAATTTAGTCAGGACCTGCATGGGCCACCACTAAAAACATATCACAATCCGCTACCCAAATTGTTGGGCCAGGCCGAGTCATGTCCAGCCTACGTTTGAGATAAAATATAGTAAGCTGTTCTAAAGACAACAGGATAAGACTAAATGTGCTAACAGTTCTATAAGTGAATAAAAGTCATAAATACTCCAAACACAAAAGTCGTCTCATAAATAGAAATAAGTCCAAAGTACAAGTGATCTGAAATGTAAAACTGGATACATATCCAGTTACAAAATATGTAGCCTAATACATGACTACACTAAATATCCCAAACAGCTAAGCAAACTAGACGAGTCTTACCGCAGAAACATCCTCGTATGGCAAAGCCGGGTCCTCGACAGTATCTCCATAATATGTGTCGCAGAGTAACTCCTCCTCAGTAAGGACACCTACAACGTTATCCTGTCAGGACGGAAGCAAGTGCTGAATCTAGCAAACTAGCATATGAAACATAGAAATGAACATAAGAGGAAATAACTGGAAACATGGCATCACATAGTCTATCACGACAAGGATACATATGTCGTAGAGACAGATGTACATGTAATGTTTAAAACTGTAGCAGGTACATGATCGGTCAATAGATATACAATGTGTAGGGGCACATAATGAAATGTACTTCCGTACAAGTGATAAGACGATAGATGTACATACGTACAAATCCGCTTTGAGATAAAGCCTACGACAAGGTATACACATAAAATGTCAACCTTGTTCGGTACATACGTACGGAGAAGGAGGCATGATCACGTACTCAACTATCAGTTTCCCTATAACCCATATTCTATCATGTGAGAGATACATAAAGACTGTTCTAAGCATGGTAGTAACTGGAAGTACAATATGTAGAGATCTAACTTGCTATCCCAAGGATCAGCATTTAACATGGTGGGGTTTGCAGTTCATTTATGTGACAATATGTAAAGTTTATAGAAAGTACTTGCCTCTAGCAAAACAAAGCAAAACAAGCTACGATAAAAGTGCTATGGATGTCCGTTAACTCGTCACTGTAGAAATAAATACATAAACTTAGCTTTTACATTAAGCTAAAATACTAGGACACTAATTGGTACGACACGACTTGTGACTGGACACCTAGCCAAAATGATGACTTTGGCATAGAAGACCAATATGGGGTGACATACTACTTTAACTAACTTTCTAGGGTCTTTACACTAGTGAGGGGTGAGGTTCAATACGGCTAAAACTTAAAATAGCACAAAAAGTTACAAGTCGTAATTAATCAATAAATAAATCAAATGATCATTGTATTTTAGCAATTTTTGAGATAGACAAAAAGCTTAGTTTTTACATAAAATAAAGTACCAAAATGATCCTTGTTAATTATAGAAATTTATTATAATTTTTCTGGAATTTATTAACCAGTACAAGTGTTTTATAAAAATCAGTTTTTCTAAGTATACAGAAAATGAGTTTTGGTTTCATATGCCAAACTAGTGGCAAAACAGTAAATTAAATATTACAAAAATTATACTAAATTAGCTAAATTAATATAGTATCTAAATACTATTTTTCCAGAATTTTAACAGCACCTTAAGTATTTTTAGAAATCCAAAAACAGCATTGCACACAATTGAAATTAAATAATTAATTATCTGCATATTTTGTCCATGTATATAATTTGAACCAAAGTTCAAATACAGGATCCAAGGCCATGAATCAAGTCTAATATGACTTGTACAGGTCTTGAATATGTGAAAACACATTTGGGTCCAAAAACACATGCTAGGCTTGGACACCAAATGGTTGCAGTAATTTAAATACACTAAAATACAATTTGGTAAAAGTGCAAAAATAAATATTAATATTTTAATAAGGTAAAACTACACATAATAGTTATAAAAATATGATAAGTATATTTACATAGAAAAATGACTTACACTAAGTATAGTGAAATACATATATAAAGGGTATACATATATCATAATATATATATATACATAAAAATATGGATAATTACATAATGGATATATATATGTTAAAAATTACATATATATATATGTATAAGAAAATACTTAACTAATATATATATATATATATATATATATATATATATATATATATATAAATAAGGTATATATATATAATATATAGTATATATATATATATAATATATATACACAAGAAAATATATACATATATACATATGTGTATATAATATATATATATATATATATGTATATATATATATATATATATATATATATATATATATATATATATATATATATATACACAAAAAAAATAAAAAATAAAATATATATATATATATATATATATATATATATATATATATATATATAAATATATAATAAAAAATATATATATATATAAATAAAAAATATATATATATATATATATATATATATATATATATATATATATATATATATATATATATAATATATATATATATATATATATATATATATAATATATATATATATATATATATATATATATATATATAAACAAAAAAAGAAAAAGAAAAGAAAAAGAAACAGAAAAAGAAACAGAAAAGAAGAGGGGGGGCTCGAACCCGAGCCAAAGCGCTGGAGGGGGGGGGGGGTTAGTCGGGTCGGGCTAGCCAGGGGGTCAACCCGAAGCTTGTGTTTAGGGTTAGGTTTTTGTTAGATTTAATTAGGTTTGAATTGATTAACACATAAAAAAATAATAAACTCGATCTTGTGTTCGGACAGTTAGGGACACAGGATTTTTACGTGTCCGTGCTATGCACGACACGCACGAACACTAATTCACGTGTCCAAGCTTACCCAAAGATTGCCCGTGTTCTGGCGAGTCGTCCACGTGAAATCGAGACACAAACACGACACAGAGACAGTACTGATACGTACGTGTCCGGAGTTGGGTTGCTGTCGGGGTGGCGACTGTTGGCACATTTTATTTTGAGTAATTAACAGCATCTTCGTAGTTTAGTCTTCTGTTCTTCAGATTCAAATATTCTCAGAAGATGTACTACATGGAGTTCTTCACTTCAAGAGCTTCCTCCTTCTTCCTTGAAGACTGTAGCAGTTACCGGCGTTCCCTGCTTAGAGTCTTCGTATCTGTACTGGTCTAGGTATATCTGTAAACACTAAAGGATGGATGATAACTAAAAGCACAAATCGAAAAATATGTCATTCAGAGCGACATACCGGCGGTATGCTTCGGCATACCGGCGGTATACCGTTTTCGTGTCCAGAAAAGGTTCTGTGACAAAAAGCGGCATACCGACGGTATGCTTCGGCATACTGGCGGTATACCGTTTTTGGACTCTAGAAAGTTGCTGTCTCGAAATGTCGGCATACCGACGGCATGCTGCGGCATACCGGCGGCATGCCGTTTTTAGCAACACAAAAGTTGCTGTGATCAACTGTCGAGCTGCGGCATACCGGCGGCATGCCGTTTCTAGCAGCTCTTAACTTTCTGTGACATTCTATCGGCATACCGACGGTATGCTCCGGCATACCGGCGGTATACCGAATTTCGAATACTTAGTTTTCGATTTGGTCTGACATGCATTAATGGCCGCATTTAATGCTCTTGAACGGTCATAATTATGACCGTTACTATTTGGCCGACATACCGGTGGTATGCCGCGGCATACCGACGACATGCCGGTCAGCCTGCATTTCAGAGCATTAAATGCCACCTACTCTTGGTTTTCTTATAAAAGAAAGCTCTCTCTCTCTTGAGCTTCCTCACCAACTCTTCCATAAATTTTCCAACAACCAAGAGCTCCACCATTAATACTCTTCAAAGCTTTTCATTGTCATCCTCTCCCAAAGTGCTAGAGTATTAAAGAGTTGTACATTTCGATCTTCACGTGTTAGAAGATCAACAAGTTCTCATTCTCTTTTGTTTAAAGTTGGCGAGCCTTCGTAAGAAAACTCGTGTGTAGAAGTTGGCGAGTCTTCGGATCCAAATTCGTGTTGAAGTTGGCGAGTTCTTCGGATCCAAACTCGTGTGTACTATTTGGATAATAGTGGATTAAAGCCGGAGAGAGTTCCGGGACTGGATTGCCTCAAAAGAGGATACCAGGATACATCCTTGCGTTTGTGTTTGATCTTTCTACTCTTTACTTTCAATTGTCTTTATTGCATCAATTGTTGTAGTTTATATTTTATTTCCCTATTCACCCCCCCTCTAGGGTTCTACAATTGGTATCAGAGCCTCGTTCTCTTGATTTGGATTTACACCCTTGAGTGATCCATGGCCTCTAACCCTAGCATCAACACGTTTCAGAATGAGGGACACTCCACAAATAGGCCTCCCCTATTTGATGGTACCAACTATAACTACTGGAAGATTAGGATGGGCATTTATCTCAAGTCTATAGATTTCAATTTATGGGATTGCGTGATAAATGGCCTTTCTACTCCTTCCAGAGCTATTGAGGATATTGCTTCTGACACCCTTCGGGAAACACTTGCCGAAAACATTAAGAAGCTTGCTTGTCGAGATGCCAAGGCAATGAATGCTCTTTACTGTGCCCTCGACAGTAGTGAATTCAACCGGATCTCTACTTGCAAGACTTCCAATAAGATTTGGAAGTTACTTGAAGTCACACACGAGGGAACTTCACAAGTGAAGGAATCCAAGATCAGTAGACTCACGCAAGAATATGAGTCTTTTAAAATGAAGCATGATGAATCTATTGCTAGCATGTTTACTCGTTTTGGTGACATTATTAACCCTCTCTCTTCTCTTGGAAAGGAATATCCCGCTCATGAAAAGATAAGGAAAATTCTTAGAGGATTGACGAAAGCTTGGAGTCCTAAAGCTACCGCAATCATTGAGGGGAACGATCTAACCGTCATAAACCTAGAGACCCTCATGGGTAAGCTAATGACTCACGAGCTCGACATGAAGGATCAAGAGGAATCCTCCATTCAAGAGAAGGAGAAGGAGAAGACCAAAGAAAAAGAGAAGACTCTCGCTCTCAAAGCTTCAAGGTCCTACTCCAAGGATAGCTCCGACGACAATGAGTCGGATGACGATGAAGAAATAGCTCTCACAGCTAAGCACTTCCGGAAGTTCTTAAAGTTCAACAAGGCCAACCACTCTAGACGGGACAATGAAGAAGACCCGGCGTGCTATCAATGCAGAAGACCCGGACACATCAAGAGGGATTGTCCGATGATACGAAAAGACTCAAGCAAGTACGAGAAACCTAGCAAGGGAAGCTCATCCTCCAGAAAGTTCGCCAACACTAGCATTTGGTGTGAAAGCGACGCGAGCGACTCCGACAACGACAAGGAGTGCAAACACAATGCCAACGTCTGTCTCATGGCAATCGATGAGGTATTTGATGATTTTTCTTTAAACACTCTTACCTATGATGATTTGGAGAAAGCCATTCTTGAGTTACATGAAGAACACAAAGGTGTTCAGAATAAATACAAGAAATCTCTCAAGGAGGTTGAGGCTCTTCAACTTGAAGTAGAGAGGCTCTCAAGCATCATCATTGATGTGAAGGAAAAATCTTCTATTTCCGACACGGATGAAATAGAGTCTTTACGACTCAAATTTCAAGAATCTCTTGACACCATCAAGAAAAAGGATGATGAGATTCAATCCATGAGAAGCTCCTATGAATTTGTCATACGCAAATGTCAAGATGCTAATAGAAGAGAATATTCCACCTCTATTAAGTATAATGATCTTCTTACACGAAGTAAGAATTTAGGTAATAAGAATACCACTCACATGCATGCTCCAAGACACCCTCACACTCATCACAATGCTAGGCATAATCATTACATGAACACTACACACAACTCCTTTTCTAACACAAGAAAAGGACCCTTTGTCAAGAAGAACACCTCTCATCATGCTTTTTACTATCATCATAACACTCATGGTAGAACTTCTCACACTAGAAACTCACACATGCACAACACTCACACTTCTTCTTCTAAATCTTCCTTGATGTGCAATTATTGTGGTTTGGTGGGTCACACTTCTAACTTTTGTTATACAAGAAAACAAGTTGATATGAGAGTTCTTAAGTGGGTTCCTAAGACTAACACTCATGGACCCATAAGATCATGGGTACCAAAATGTTCATCTTCAACTTATGTTGTAGGTGACGAATCCTTCTCATGCTAGAAGCAAATGGATTCTCGATAGCGGTTGTTCACGGCACATGACCGGCGATGCTTCACTTTTTACAACGCTATCGATGAAGAAAGAAGGACACGTCTCCTTCGGTAACAATCTTAAAGGTTATATTATTGGAAATGGTAATATCGGTTCTCCTCCTTATCCTTGTATTAATAATGTATGTCTTGTTACTAATCTCAAGCATAATCTCTTAAGTATTAGCCATCTTACCGATAATGGTTATGATATCAAATTTGTTAAACTCAAATGCCACATTACCGATAGCTCCAATGGAACTATTGTGTATGAAGGCATTAGAGAAAACAATATTTATGTTCTTTATCTTGTTGAAGGTACTAACAATGACAGGTGCCTAGTTGCAAAGAACGATGAGAGTTGGCTTTGGCACATGAGGCTTGGACACGCCAACATGGATACCATCTCTCGCCTCGCCTCCAAGAAGCTTGTACGAGGACTTCCTAGCATCCCTTTCAAAAAGGATATGGTATGTGAAGAATGCGAGAAAAGTAAGTTGACCAAGTCATCCTTCAAATCCATCAACTCTGTGAGTACCACTAGACCCCTCCAACTTATTCATATGGATCTCTTTAGGCCTAGTAGAGTAGCTAGCCTTGGTGGCAAACTTTATGCTTTTGTTTTAGTTGATGATTTTTCGAGATTTACTTGGGTTATTTTTCTTGCTTGCAAAAGTGATACCTTTCGTGAATTTGTTGCTTTTTGTAAACGTGTTCAAAATGAGAAAGATTTTTCTATTAACAAAATTAGGAGTGATCATGGAGGTGAATTTGATAATGTTGATTTCAAAAGATTTTGTGAAAAGAATGGTTTTGGACATGATTTTGCTTGTCCCCGTACTCCTCAACAAAATGGTGTTGTGGAGAGAAAGAATAGAACCCTTGGCGATATGGCCCGGGTCATGTTAAACAAATATAAGCTCCCCCAATATTTTTGGGCGGAAGCCGTTAATACGGTGTGTCATGTTATTAATAGAGTCTTAATTAGACCTATTACTAAGAAGACTCCTTATGAGCTTTGGTTTAACAAAATTCCTTCTATTGAATATTTCAAGGTTTTTGGTTGCAATTGTTTTATTTTGAATACCAAGGATAACCTAGGCAAGTTTGAAGAAAAAGCCTATGAAGGGATATTCCTTGGATACTCTACTCATAGCAAAGGTTTTCGTGTTTTTAATAAAAGAAGTCTTGTTGTCGAAGAGTCAATCAATGTCTCTTTTAACGAACTCAACTCTTCTACATTCTCCTCCTCCGAGGATATTGATGACATCTCATTTGGGTTGGAGAACTCCTCTATTGAGGATCGTCCTTCTTCATCTAACAATGAAGTTGTGACCCCATCAAAAGAGTCTCCTCCTCTCGAGCCTCCTCCAAAGGATCTCCCAAGAGAATGGAGATTTGTCACCAATCATCCTAAGGAGCTTATCATTGGGGATCCTTCCTCAAGTGTTAGGACAAGATCTGCCACTCGTGATCTTTGTGCCAATGTGGCTTTTATCTCTCAAATAGAGCCTAAAAATGTTCATGATGCTTTCCTTGATAAATTTTGGATGATAGCTATGCAAGAGGAGCTCAATCAATTTGAGCGAAGCAAGGTTTGGGAACTTGTCCCAAAACCTAGCAATCATCCCATTATTGGAACTAAATGGGTGTTTCGCAACAAGCTAAATGAAGATGGGTTAGTGACTCGTAACAAAGCCCGATTGGTTACTCAAGGCTATAACCAAGAGGAAGGCATTGACTACGACGAAACCTATGCTCCGGTTGCACGTCTTGAATCCATTCGTATGCTTTGTGCCTTTGCTTGTTTTAATGACTTTAAGCTATTTCAAATGGATGTTAAGAGTGCTTTTCTTAATGGTATTATTAAGGAGGAAGTTTATGTTAAACAACCTCCCGGTTTTGAAGATTTTCAATTTCCTAACCACGTTTTCAAACTCCATAAAGCCCTTTATGGCCTCAAACAAGCTCCACGTGCTTGGTATGAGCGTCTTAGCTCTTTTCTTGTCTCTCACAATTTTTCAAAGGGAAAAGTTGACACCATACTTTTTATTAAATCACAAGATGGGACTCTCTTATTGGTTCAAATTTATGTTGATGATATTATTTTTGGTTCTACTAACAATACACTATGTGTAGAATTTGCCAAAGTTAAGAAGGAAGAGTTTGAAATGAGTATGATGGGTGAACTCTCCTTTTTTTTGGGGTTACAAATCAAACAAGGGCCTAAAGGAACCTTCATCAATCAAGCAAAATATACAAAGGACCTCCTCAAGCGTTTCGACCTTGACTCATCCAAATCAATGAGGACCCCTATGGCTACAACGACCAAGCTTGACAATGATGAAGATGGCACATCGGTCGACATTCGTAAGTATAGAGATATGATCGGTAGCTTACTTTATTTAACGGCTAGCCGTCCGGATATCATGTTTAGTGTTTGCTTGTGTGCACGATATCAAGCCAATCCAAAGGAATCACATTTGAGTGCCGTTAAGCACATTTTTCGTTATCTCAAAGGCACCATTAACATGGGTCATTGGTATCCGAAATCCTCATCCTTTGAGCTTTACGACTTTTCGGATGCGGATTTTGCCGGATGCAAGATTGACCGAAAAAGTACTAGTGGCACATGTCAATTCCTCGAGAAGTCATTGGTATCGTGGTTTAGTAAGAAGCAAAACTCTGTTGCTCTTTCCACCACTGAGGCAGAGTATATTGCGGCTGGTTGTTGTTGTGCACAAATTTTTTGGATGTCACAAACACTTTTAGATTATGGCATTTCTCATTCTTGCACCCCTATTAAATGTGATAACACTAGCTCTATCAATCTCACGAAAAACCCGATTTGTCACTCACGCACGAAGCACATTGAAATTAGACACCATTTTCTTCGTGACCATCAGCAAAAAGGAGATATCCATCTTGAATTTATTGATACTACCTATCAATTAGCCTATATTTTCACTAAGCCTCTCCCGGAAGATCGCTTCTCTTTCCTTTGCCGTGAACTAGGCATTTTATCTTTTGATCCTTAGTCCCAGTCGACCGGCACACCGACGGTATACTACGGTATACCGGCGGCATGCCGTTTTTCAAGGCAGAATTAGGTTCTGTTTCGAAAGACGGCATACCGTCGGTACATGTCGGCATACCGCCGGTATGCCGGGCAGCGGCGGACAGGCTTTCATTTCTGGATTCGGGCCAACATTCTTTCACTCCTTCATTTATTCCTTTTTACCCTCTTCTATTCTCTCTCATCCATCCCATCAATCTTCAACTCCCATCCCATCACCTCCCTTCTCATTTACTATCCTCTATCTCTTCACATTAACTATCCATCACTTCCCCCCTTTTTCTCTCCTCTTTTTACTCCACCATCATAACTTCCCTCCACCTTTTCAACTCCTTCTCTTTCAAACTTCCTCTACAACCGTTCCTACCAATTTTCAAAATCATCTCTTCATCTTCCTCCTCTCTATAAAAACCCTCCTTCCTATCTCTCCTCTCTACTCCTTCTTCCTCCACACCATAGCACCAATCCCTCTCCATGGCCAACCCTAAGCGCCCCCGATCCTCCTATTCCTCCGGGTTCAACCCCTTCGTCCCGGTGGCGCTACCTACCGGCTATGACCAACGCGTCTTCTCTAACTCTCTGGCCGCCGAGCTTTGGTTCCAGCACTTCGCCAATCACAACGTATTTAAAGGACGGACGATCAACTGGAACCTCTTCCCCGGTCACGTCCTTTTGTTTGATGATGCCGGTCTCTCCTCTCTTCTAAGGCGCTAAATCCCTGTCTACCCTGCTGCTGTCCGCCTTTTCTATTGCAACATGAGAGGGGATGACGATGACCCTTCCGCCATCCAATCTATGGTCAATGATCGCCACTTCCGTCTCACATCTCGGGAAGTGGGGGCCATCTTAGGCATCCCAGACAAAGGGGATGCGTTACCTCTTTTGGGTGCTCTCAACTCCTCGACGGCGTCCCCTTTCGACGAATTCTGCCGAATCATCTGCAAGGGTCCCAACCCTCCTGCCATCCCGGCCCTCTCTGTCCAGCTGGAGCCATTTTATTACGAGCTCCATCGGATCGTGTGCCACACTCTCTTTCCGAAGGACGGGAACTATGACGCAATCACTGGTGATGCCCTCGTCTGCATGTACCATCTCTATGCCCGGAAGCGATTCTCCTTCCCAAAGACTCTTCTTCTGCAATTCCGGCGTACCATGCCTTCGGGGAAGCAGAATCTCTACTATAGCTCTTTCATCACTCTGCTTATGGAGGCCAAGCATGTTGACCTGTCTCTCTGCACCACGGATGGCGTCCCCTCATATCTTGCTATCTCCCGTACCCTTGCTGGCGCCTCTACTTCCCGTGCCTCATCTTCCCAAGAGCAACCGGCATCTACGCCTGCTGCTCCCACATCTACCCCTCCTCCTTCGGGCCGTTATATGCCGCTCACTCAGCAGCATTTTGATATGCGGATGGCCCAGGCGGAGGAGCAGATGCGGGCCCACACTCGTGGACTTGGCGCCCTGATCCAGACTCGTTTCCACGATCAGGGGTACTTCATTCAGCGCACTCTTCAAGACCGTGATGCTTTTCTGGATCTTAATCTTCAGGATCCCATGTACACGGGCCCGCGCTTCTCTGACCCCAATGCCTATGGGTTTATGTACCCTGACGGCATTGATCCTTTTGGCGCCTTCCAGCAGGCTCAGGATGATGATGATGATGATCCAGCTGAGGATTAGGGATGGTCTTCCTTTTGATGGTGGTTTCGGTTCTTGAGTGGTTCTAGTTTTTATGTGTGTTTTCTGTTTGTTGTCTTTAGTGGTCCTTCGGGGACCGGTTTATGGTTGTTTTAGTTCTTTACTGTCCTTCGGGGACATTATCTATGGTTGTCTTTTGTGTCTGGCTCTCGTTGTGGAGAGTCTTTTATCTTCTTACTATGAAATGTATGGGTCCAGCATGTATTCACTTTCTCTTTAATATATTCAAGCATGCTTTTTCTTTATATACTCATGTCTTTTCTCTTATGCAATGTTTCTATTGATTATCCCCATCTTTGACTAAGTGACAAAGGGGGAGAAATCGTATTGAGGGGGAGCTGTCTACCTACGGGGGAGCTACTCCCTGAAGATGCTATCTCTCTCTATTTTGTCAATTATCAAAATGGGGGAGTTTGTTGGCACATTTTATTTTGAGTAATTAACAGCATCTTCGTAGTTTAGTCTTCTGTTCTTCAGATTCAAATATTCTCAGAAGATGTACTACATGGAGTTCTTCACTTCAAGAGCTTCCTCCTTCTTCCTTGAAGACTGTAGCAGTTACCGGCGTTTCCTGCTTAGTGTCTTCGTGTCTGTACTGGTCTAGGTATATCTGTAAACACTAAAGGATGGATGATAACTAAAAGCACAAATCAAAAAATATGTCATTCAGAGCGGCATACCGACGGTATGCTTCAGCATACCGGCGGTATACCATTTTCGTGTCCAGAAAAGGTTCTGTGACAAAAAGCGGCATACCGACGGTATGCTTCGGCATACCGGCGGTATACCGTTTTTGGACTCTAGAAAGTTGCTGTCTCGAAATGTCGGCATACCGACGGCATGCTGCGGCATACCGGCGGCATGCCGTTTTTAGAAACACAAAAGTTGCTGTGATCAACTGTCGGCATACCGACGGTATGCTGCGGCATACCGGCGGCATGCCGTTTCTAGCAGCTCTTAACTTTCTGTGACATTCTATCGGCATACCGACGGTATGCTCCAGCATACCGGCGGTATACCGAATTTCGAATACTTAGTTTTCGATTTGGTCTGACACGCATTAATGGCCGCATTTAATGCTCTTGAATGGTCATAATTATGACCGTTACTATTTGGCCGGCATACCGGCGGTATGCCGCGGCATACCGATGGCATGCCGCGGCATACCGATGGCATGCCGGTCTGCCTGCATTTCAGAGCATTAAATGCCACCTACTCTTGGTTTTCTTATAAAAGGAAGCTCTCTCTCTCTTGAGCTTTCTCACCAACTCTTCCATAAATTTTCCAACAACCAAGAGCTCCACCATTAATACTCTTCAAAGCTTTTCATTGTCATCCTCTCCCAAAGTGCTAGAGTATTAAAGAGTTGTATATTTCGATCTTCACGTGTTAGAAGATCAACAAGTTCTCATTCTCTTTTGTTTGAAGTTGGCGAGCCTTCGTAAGAAAACTCGTGTGTAGAAGTTGGCGAGTCTTCGGATCCAAACTCGTGTTGAAGTTGGCGAGTTCTTCGGATCCAAACTTGTGTGTACTATTTGGATAATAGTGGATTAAAGCCGGAGAGAGTTCCGGGACTGGATTGCCTCAAAAGAGGATACCAGGATACATCCTTGCGTTTGCGTTTGATCTTTCTACTCTTTACTTTCAATTGTCTTTATTGCATCAATTGTTGTAGTTTATATTTTATTTCCCTATTCACCCCCCCTCTAGGGTTCTACAGCGACTGGGTGGAGGAGGCATCGTGGTCAGGACGGTCGGGTGGCGCTGGGGTCGGCTTGACAAGACGAGTCGAACGGTGGTGGTGGCGACTGACGAAGATGGACGGTGAGGCGGCGCTAGGGTACGCCGGAGTTAGGGTTTAGAACCTAGGGTTTTTGCCGGAGAAGGCGAGCTACGGTGGTCGGTGGTGGTGGATAGGGTTAGGGTTTGGTCTGGGGTCGAAGGGGGTTTATTTATAGGTAGTTTGAGGCGGTGGAACGGCCGGGAAAGGCGGGGAAAGATCAGGGTCGGTCGCCGGCGACGTGGCTGGTCATCGGGGGTAGGTGACAATGGTTTTGCAAATAAACCCTTAGACTTTAGGAATTTAGGTTTAGGTCCCTAAGTCACTAAATGCAAATATAAATTTGCATTCCACCATTAAAAACAATTCATTAATTACAAAATGCTATTGTAACAATTTAATAAATTACATAGCTATATTAAAACAATTCTAAAAATTACAAAATGATATTTTTAATATATAAAACTCATTTAAAAATCATTTAAAAATTCTAGAAAAATTCCTAAAAATCCTAACAATTATTTTAAGGCTAAAATTAACATTAAAAATTAATTAACACTAATTAAAATGAAATTTGAAAAACAGGGGCTTACACTAAAATACCACACGAGCTCTGTGTCTGGACACAGCGTCGTGCACACGTGTCCAGCGCACGACACAGGCCACGTGGAGACACGTGGCCGTGCACATGTGTATGCCAGGAGTAGGGCTACCCCTCTGACACCCTAAACCGTGTCCTAGACACGTGTCATTTTGTGTCGTTTCTAGCCGCGCGTCAGTGGTTAAATTCGTGCGCGTATAGCAGCTCGCACGATCAGTGCGGGGAGGAGAACTCCTCGCACACCCAACCATTCGAGCGCAGCTTTTGGGAGGTCAATGTCAGTCAGTGCCCTGACATCCTCCCAAAAATTGGCGTGTCCTCGTGTCCTATGCAGTGAGAAAATGACCCCGAGTAGCAGGACACTATACACGGTTCAGCCACAGCGTGTTCGTATCCTCGTGTGGATACGACACGACTCCAAAAACAGAAAATAAGGACACGAATCATTAAACAAACCCTAGATCTAGGATTTTATTAAAAAATATATACAAAAATAACAAATAGCAAAAACAATTAGTTGTGGCATTTCCACAAACACCTAGCCTATGGATTTGATACGTGTCCGATACGAACACGAAACCTATTGCAATTGGCACCAAACTACCACTATAGCTAGGGGACACCTAGATCTAGGCTACCATGCAATAAAATCAGAATAAAAATAGAATTAGAGGGGTTTACCTATATGTTGCAAGGATCAAGAAAAAGCCCCAAATCAAACGGTTCCCGTTGCTAGCCAAATCCAATATTTAATCAAATAATTCTAATAAGTCAAAATGACCAAATTACCCCTAGGCTAAAAATGATAATTAAGTATCCCAATCACATGGTTAGGCTCTAGGTCAGACAGTCTCTCGGGTTTCACTAGCACATCAAAATCATAAGTCATAGATTTTAAATAGTTTAAAAATGATTAAAAATCACCAAAAATTATAATGTGATATAAATACAAATAAATAATAATTATAATTACAAAAGTTTAAAATTACCCTCATTTGGAAAACTGGGTGTTACATGGACGAGGGAAAGATCAATTTTCTTTACCCGGTAAGAAGTTGCATGAGTTTGTTAGAGCTCAGAAGGAGTTTCATAAAGAGGAGTTAGAGAAGTTTGAATTAAGGAGTCTCAAGAACCAAGTAATAGATAAATGGCTAAGAGTTGTGGATGAGTTTAAAGATGTATTTTCTGATGAATTATCCGGATTAATTAGCACCAGATAGGGCCGTTGAATTCAATATTGATCTAATTCCTGGAGCTGTCCCTATTGCTAAGAAGATCTATCCAATGAATAAGGAGGAATTAGCAGAATTAAATACTCAAATCAAGGAGTTGCTGGCTAAGGAATTTATTAGACCTAGTGGTTCTTCATGGGGAGCACCTGTGCTATTTGTAAAGAAAAATGATGGAAGCCTGAGAATGGTGATAGATTATAGAGCAATGAATGAAGTAACCATCAAGAACAAATATTCACTCCCTAGGATCGATGAATTATTTGACCAACTTGGAGGAGCAACTATATTTTTCAAGATAGATCTCAGATCAGACTAGCATCAATGAGGATTAAGAAGGAAGATATACCAAAGACTGCTTTCAGAACCCGATATGGACATTATGAATTTCAAGTCATGTCTTTTGGATTGACTAATGCTCCGGCCATATTTATAGATTTGATGAATATAATATTTTATCAATATTTGGACAAGTTTGGGATTGTGTTCATTGACGACATATTGGTCTACTCAAAAAATGAGAGGAACACGAAGAACATTTGAGGATAGTACTCGAAACTCTACGGCAGGAAAAGCTATATGGAAAGTTGAGTAAATGTGAATTTTGGCTAAAGAAAATTTCTTTCTTAAGACACATAGTAAGTGGAGAAAGAATAACAGTAGATCCTAAGAAAATAGAAGCAGTCAAATCATGGCCTACTCCTAAGAATGTAGTAGAGATTCGAAGTTTTGTTGGTTTAGCTGGATATTATAGAAGATTTGTGGAGAACTTTTCCAGAATTGTTGAGCCGCTTACTCGGTTGACTCGGAAGACTGAAAAATTCATTTGGACTGATAAATGTCAAGCGACATTTGAGTAATTGAAGGAAGGACTTGTCACAGCACCAGTACTAGCATTACCATAAGGGTCAGGAGGTTACGAGATCTATAGTGATGCTTCTGGCAAGGGTTTGGGCTGTGTGCTGATGCAACACGGAAGAGTTATTGCTTATGCTTCTTGACAATTGAAGGTTTATGAAAGGAATTATCCAACACATAATCTGGAATTAGCAGCTGTTGTATTTACACTAAAATTATGGAGATATTACTTTTATGGTGAACATATCAAAATTTATACAGATCATAAAAGTTTGAAATATGTGTTCACCCAAAAGGAGCTAAATATGAGGCAACGCAGATGGCTGGAGTTGCTTAAAGATTTTGATATAGAACTGGAGTATCATCCATGCAAGGCGAACAGAGTGGTAGATGCTTTGAGTAGGAGGCCTGAAGAATCTTTTTGAACACGCCCAAGGAGATACTAGAAGATCTCAGAAAGATAGAGATTGAAGTAATATGTCCAGTGGCAGATGGAGTCTGAAAAAGTTTACAAATATAATCATCTCTAGTAGAGAGAATTAAGGAGGCACATAAGAAGGATGTAAAGTTACAAAAACTGTGGAATCAAACTGAAGCTGGGATACAAACTGGGTTGATTAAGCATTCTGATGGATCCTTGAGGTTCGGGAGTCATTTGTGTGTGCCATTTGGAGAACTCCGGACTGAGATAATATCTGAAGCACATAATTCATAATACTCTATTCATCCCGGGAGTACGAAGATGTACAAGGATCTGAGGCAAAATTTTTGGTGGCATGGAATGAAGTGAGAGATAGCTAAATTTGTTTCGAAATGCTTAGTGTGCCAACAAGTAAAAGCCGAGCATCAACGGACTGCTGGACTACTGCAACCACTACCAGTACCTGAGTGAAAGTGGGAGCATATTACAATAGATTTTGTATCGGGACTTCCAAGGACACAAAGGGGGTAACAATGCTATCTGGGTGATAGTAGAGAGATTTACAAAGTCCGCGAGATTTCTACCATTTTGAGTCGGACAATCTATGGAGCTTCTAGCGGAGATGTACATGAAGAACATTGTTAGTCACTATAGGGTGTCGGTAAGTATCGTCTCAGACAGGAATACTCGGTTCACCTCCAAGTTTTGGAAGAGCTTATAAGATAGTCTTGGCACTTGTTTGAAGTTTAGTTCAGCATATCACCCACAGACCGATGGGCAGTCAGAAAGGATGATACAAATTTTAGAAGACATGCTGAGAGCATGCTCCTTAGATTTTAAAGGGTCATGGGATGATCATCTGCATTTGATAGAATTCTCATATAATAACAGTTACCAGGCTAGTATCAAGATGGCACCATTTGAAACATTGTATGGAAGGAAGTACAGGTCACCAATATATTGGGGCGACATCGGAGAATGTCAACTCTTAGAGCCAGAGTTGGTTATGCAGACTGTAGACATAGTCAAGGTAATCCGAAGTCATCTTCAAGCTGCACAAGACAGGCACAAGATGTGGGCAAATAAGTATCGGAGGATCTTGAATTTCAAACTCGGTGATCATGTATTTCTGAAGATCTCACCAACTAAGGGAACTATCAGGTTTGGAACAAGAGGGAAGTTGAGTCTAAGGTATATAGGCCCATTCGACATCTTGGATCGAGTCAGCGACGTATCTTATCGACTGGCCTTGCCACCTTCTTTAGAAGGAGTTCATGATATTTTCCATGTATCTCAACTACGAAAGTATTTGCCAGATCCTAGTCACATACTTGATCATTATGAAATTACAGTTGGCCCAACTCTCCATACTGAGCAGAAGCCAGTGGAAATCTGGGATCAGAGACAGAAGGTTCTTAAAAATAAGACCATCACATTGGTTCGAGTATCTTGGAATAAAGACTCGCCTGGGGAATCTACTTAGGAAAGATAAGATGAGATACGACAACTTTACCCCTACCTGTTCGATGATTAAGGTACCTTAGCACATTTCCTTTTCATTTCTCGTTTCTTAAATTCCGAGGACAGAATTTAATTAAGGTGGGTAAAGTATCATAGCCTGTATTTTTTTTATGTATTTGTTTATTTATTTTCCTCCCCTTTTCAAAATTTTCCTACTTAAATTTTCATAAACTAATTTTCCTTTTCACTTTATCCCTCATATAAAATACTAATTTTGTATTTTTGATGACTCCTAATGTGGCAATCATGCATGGAGAGGTGCCATGTGTCATCCTCTTTTCATGACAAAGCCCCAAGGGCAATTTGGTTAATCCCTAAATGGAACCATTCTTTTATATGGAAGAGAATGGAGAATGAAAAACTCATTCTCCTCCCAATTCTTGTCCAGGTAACTCTTCTTTTTCTTCTTCTTCTTCTTCTTCTTCTCCTCTCCTTCTCCTCTTTACCCCTCCCCTTACTTATGCAGCTGCTGCTACTGCTAAAGCAGTTGCTGCTGTCGCATCGGCGCCGACACCGGCGCCGGCCGGCCGGCCGACCACCCCCAAACTCCTTCTCCTTCTTCCTCTTCTACTACATCCTCTTCATTCCTTTATTCCTTCTTCCCTTTCCTAATTCATTTCAAATTTGTTTTCTAGGTTATTTTGTTAACTCAATTTCAATTTCTATGTCTTAGGTTCAAATTTGGGTCTTAGGAGGAATTTCTCTAGAGAGAATATCCAAAATCCAAGGCAAGTCCTCCTACATCTTTCCCTTGATAATTGTTTTCTAATTATTTTCCTTGAGTAATATAATTAATTTTAATTTCGAAAATCTCAATAATTCATGAATAAAAATCTAATTCTATGAGAAGAGTAATGTGGGTTTAGGTATATTTTGGTAGAATATACTCATGAATGTATATATACATATATGTGTGAATTGGATACAATGTTGGACACACCTTGAAGAGACTTTTTCGAGTTTAAACTCTTGTTATGGATATGCATATAAGGGATGATGTTTAACTATAAACCTTGCTTAAATCATAAGCATACATACACTTAATTTACTATTTTTTTAAGAAGGGTGCAAGTTATGATTATATATATATATATGGATCAACTTTCCTCTCCCGTGTTCCCCCTCCTTCCCCTCCTGGGAAGCCCCTAGGGCTTCCCTTCTCCGTTCCTCTCCGGCCCTCTCCAGCGGTCTTCGATGGCCAATCCTTGGCCACCAGAGTGCGTGGAGCTTGTCCATCGTTTCTATCCCCATCTCTTCCTCCCTCATCCCGATTTTCCCATAACCTCCCCATCAGACCTCTCCTCCCCCTTCCGTCCCCTTTTCTCCCAGCCTCCGCCCGTCACTCCAACCCCCAACCTCCCCAGCCTTCCCACCTCTCGAACTACTTTTTCCATCCCCTCCTAGCATCTGTTCCTGGTGGTTTGTCAGCCGCGTTCACCCAGAATATCTCCCCTCTTAGCATCCGGTCCCCCCATCCTGACCCGTCTCCCGCTAACGTTCAAATTTCGAATGGAGCTCCTCTTTTCTCGGGATGGACGCCCACCTGCGTTACAGGCTTAGGGGGTCCTATCTCCGGGCTCCACGTGGGAGGCTCAGCCTTTCCAGCAAACGTGGTGGACCCATCCCTTCTTTATGCAGCAGTAGCTATTGCAACGCGTATTGCTCCTTTTGGCACAGCATCCCATAGTGGGGCCCTCCCAAATAATGGGGTTTCAGCTCCACTTCTTTACGCTGAAGATCCTTTTGGCACGATATCCTATAGTAGGGCCCACCCATTTAATGGGGTTTCAGCTCCACTTTTTTACGCTGAAGCTGCATATAGTAGGGCCCACCCATTTAATGGGGTTTTAGCTCCACTTTTTTCTGCTGAAGCTGCGCGTAATATTTCCTCTGCCGCGGAATCCCTCAGCGGGGCCCATCCATACCAAAGGGTCTCAGCTCCCCATTCCGTCCACCTCTATAGTGTGGCCCCATCACCCCAAGGTTTTTACGTACAGGATCAGGTTTACGTGCCAATAGCGTCAACAGGGACTAGGCCCTCCTCTCCGAGTGGGACCCTCCCTTCCCAGGGGGTTTCACCGCTCACTTTTACGCAGCTTCAAATCAGTGGCACCCTAAATGGGGCCCACTCTTTCTCGGGGGCAGCTGTGCTCGAGACCGAAGCATTCGTTCATGGTGGGACTCCCTTCCCCCCAGAGTTTATGTACCTCCTCTCTCTAGCGTGCTTGATGGGATCTCTGTCTCTCCTTCTTCCGTAGATCCTTGCGTACCTCACGTGTTACTATCCGGATCCGAGGGCCCCTCGGCAGCAGTAGCTATCCTCTTCCGATCTTCTGGAATCCCCAACGTCCTTCCTCTCCCCCGTCGCCTTCCGCCGCTACAGTGGTGCTCGCGGCACCAGACATCACCCCCTCCACTTCTATTCGATCCTCAGAGGCCTCTCTCCCCGTGGATCCCAGACCGACCCTCGCGTCGGTTGACCAGGCGACTCCCTCCAATCTTGCGATCACCACGACATCCCCTCCGAGCCTCTGGCGAATCAGATCTTCTCAGGTGGCGTAGGGCGTGGAGGCTCATCCGCGGCGGTCTCCCCGATCTCGACCAGAACGAAGGAGGCATCTACCCTTGCGTCCAGCGAGGCTCCTTGTATTCCTACCCGTCCCAGGCTGAACCTACCCACTGTCGCCATTCAGACCTTGGACCCTTCAGCGTCAGGAGCAGCTCAGCCATCCTATTCCGCCAAACTCTGCCCAGACTTAGCGTCACCCAAGAACCTCATTCTCCCATACGTCCAGCTTCCGGACACAGAGTACTCCCAGGAGTCCATTGTGCCTTCGGTATCATTTTCCGAAGTGGACCTGTCTTTCCTTTCAACATCCTTTCCCTACACCTTTATCCTCAAATTCTCGACGGGTTGCCCCAAACTCTCTAGGGTGCAGAAAACGATAGCCAGTTGGAAACTCCCAGCAGAATACCGTGTTGCACCCCTCGACCCAAGACATATTCTTCTCCACCTATCCTCTGACAGTGACCAAAGGAACGTATGGTCCAAAGGAACTTGCAAGATCGGCTCTCACCAGATGAAGATCATCAAGTGGTCAGCTGGCTTCAGCACCAAAGAAGACTCAGCACAGGTAGCCGCCTGGGTTACCCTGCCCAATCTACCCCTCATTTGCTTTGTCCCGGCAGCACTTAGGCGTATAGCCAATGCCTTCGGTACTTATGTGGCCACTGCCCCTGAGACCAGCAACCTCACTAAGGCCCACTACGCCAAAATATGTATAGAACTTGACCTCACTACCGAACCACCCAATTTCATCTCAATAGAGTTGGGTAATCAGACTCACACCCAACAAATCCTCTACGACAACCATATCTTGTTCTGTAACTACTGCCATTTAAGAGGTCACCTTCCAAAGCACTGGCGTCGTCTTCACCCGGAACTAAAGAAGAAAGCTCCCAGGAATGTCTCTGCACCAACCGAGGAAAGGACTCCTAATCCACCCCTGCTACCTCTTCCGAACACACACACTCAATTCGGCTCCAACGATGGTGAGTCTGAGAAGAGTGAACCCCCCAGCAAAGCATTGATCCCCTTCAATATCCACGCCCTTTCTCTCTCCAACCAATTCGACGCTCTCGAATCGGGGAAAGCAGAATCGGAGGCTGACAACCTAGTCGATCGACAGATCAAAGAGTCACCACCCATCTTGGAGGTCGCAGAGGTGTCCACTGACTCCAGGGACACCGAACAACAAAACTCAAGTGAAGCCTCGATCGAAGAAGCCTTGGCGATTCTAGGACCAGAACCACTTCAGAGAGGCCTACAGGTCCTAGCCGCAGGCTATTCTCTACAACAATCCATTCTTCAGATAGGGAGTACCAATGACTCCATAGTGATACCCCCAGAGAATCTAGTCCTGGATTCGGCTGGGGAATCAGTTAGCCCCCTCGATCCTATAGGAGCTATCAACCAGCCACCCCCCAATGTCGACAAAGGCAGGTGCATCTGTTTCAGAGGCCAATGTCAAACATGGATCCATAGAAACCTCAATAATCCAAACAAGATCCGCCACCAAGCGGAACAAAAACCCCTCCCACAAAGTTCTTAATGCTTAACATCCTATCCTGGAATGTCCGCGGACTGGCGAACAAACCTACAATTAGGAGAATAACCAGCCTGCAAAAAATCCACAAAATCGATATCCTCATTAGTATTGAACCCAAATATCCCCCCAAAAGACTAAAATCTATCCAACTGCAACTCGGCCTCCCCATGGCCATAGCTGGCAAACACGATATTTGGATCCTCTGTTCGAAGGACGTCAACATCGGAGTCATCCAAGACTCCAAGCAGGCTCTCTCCTGCTGGTTTGACCACCACATGATCCTGAACCGTGCCGTCATCTCGGCGGTCCATGGTAGCTGCGATATCGAAGAAAGAAAACAACTTTGGAACGACCTCCTTGACATCAATCTCCATCAAAACAACTCTTCGTGGATCTGCATTGGGGACTTTAATGTTGTTACCAGTAGAGAAGAGAAAATTGGTGGTCACCCTCCTCCCATGCTGGCCATGCAAGACTTCAACAACTTCATCTTCAACGCCCACCTTGATTCACTCCAGTTCACAGGCAACGCTTTCACTTGGTGCAACATGCAGGAAGGCGACCAACGTCAATACTCCCGGCTGGATAGGGCACCCACGAACGCCCTATGGCACGGTATAGGGTTCACTAGCAACCTATTCTACCTCAATTCATCTGAATCAGATCACGCTCCCTTGCTGGTTGAAATTAAAAACAATACCAACCCAGTCAAAAGAAACTTCCAATTCCTTGACTTCTGGACAGACCACCCACAATTTTTGGGCATCGTGGCAGAGGCGTGGAATCGAGAGGACTCTTCCAACCCCCTCTCTCGAGTGAGCAACAAGCTTAAATCCATGAGGAAAGCCCTATCTCACTGGAGCAAACAAGCCTACGGGGACATCTTTCAAGCCGTCAGGACTGCAGAGGACGACGTCACCCGTGCCGAAGCCATGTTCGCTGCGGAACGCTCCTTAGCGGCCAGGACAGTCCTGAACCTCACTAGGGCGATGCTCAAATTCAGGCTCAAAGTTGAGACCGAATTCTTGAAGCAGAAAGCGAGGTTGAAATGGGACAGCGAAGGGGACAAAAACTCGAAATATTTTCATAACTGTGTCAAAGGTCGTAGACAGAAGCTATCGATTCACCATACCGTTAACGACAACGGGAACATTTTAACAGACCAAAAGAGCATTCACGCAGTAGCCATTGATTTCTATTCCAAACTATTCTCCAAAGAGACGGTTCACAAAGATAGCTCCTTCCTTGATCAAATCCCCCCTTATCAATGCTAACGACAACGCCCAATTGAAACGAATCCCTACTGCCCAGGAGGTAAAAGATGCAGTTTGGGCTCTGAATGAGCATATTGCTTCCGGCCCAGACGACTTTTCGGGAGTGTTCTTCCGCACTTGCTGGGATATTATCAAACAAGACATCACAGAAGCGGTGATTGCTTTCTTCGAGGGAGCCATTTACCCCAAAGCTATTTCGAGTGCCAATCTGATCCTAATCCCGAAAAAAGACAACCCGGAATTATTCCGAGTCTTTTGCCCCATCAGTCTTTGCACCTTCACCAACAAGATCATATCCAAGATCATCGCAACCAGAATGGCAGGTATCCTCCCCAAGATCATCTCCGAGGAGCAAAGTAGATTTGTCCGAGGGAGAAACATCTAGGACAATATAATGCTAGCCCAAGAATTAATCACCTGCATGAAATTTCCAGTAAGAGGGGGCAACATAGCGGTCAAAATCGACATGGAGAAAGCTTATGACAGGCTAGATTGGCAATTCATGATCTGGGTATTCAGAGCTTTCGGTTTCTCGGAGACCTGGACCAACATCATATGAAGATCTATCAGCAACTCATGGTTCTCCACGATCATCACTGGTCAAGCGCAGGGTTTTTTTAAATCCAATCGCAGGGTTAGGCAGGGTGATCCCCTATCTTCTACTGTCTTCATCATTGCAGCAGATGCCCTGAGCAGAAACCTTAACAACATGGTCAACACCCCGAACTTCCAGCACTTCCACACAGCCAGCGGATGCCCCATCATAACCCATCTTGCTTTCGTCGACGACTTACTCATTTTCTCCTCCGGGAACGAAGGACCGGTGGAGGTAGTCCACAATACCCTGCAGAGGTACTCTAGATGCTCAGGCCAAAAGATTAATACCTCCAAGAGCGTCATCTACACACACCACAACATAAAGAGAGAACAAGCGATCAACTACGCCAACTTAACATCATTCGCTGTGGACCATCCTCCGTTCATCTATCTCGGATGCCCTCTTGTATATGGGAGATCCAATGTGGGCATCTTCGAGAACTTGATCACAAGAATCAGGAAGAAACTCGAAGGGTGGCATAATGCCACTCTATCTCCTGGCGGTAAAATAATCCTCATCAATCACGTGCTCACCTCTATCCCCATCCATACTCTGGCCGCTTGCTCCCTATCCAAGAAGGTTCTTTCTTCGATCGAACAGATCTTTTGCAATTTTTTTGGGGACATTGCAACGGCCTTGACAAGCATCACTGGGCTAGCTGGGAATCCATGGCTCACCCTTCTAACGAAGGGGGGCTGGGATTTACCAAACTTACCAACTTCATTAAAGCCTTCTCGATGAAATTGTGGTAGAAAGTTCGCACAAGCAACAACTTATGGATCAGGTTTTTGAAGGCCAGGTACTTCAAGCACATCCATCCTTCAATGGCCATTTCCAACAGCAGATCCTCAGCGGCTTGGCGTCGTATCCTTATTGGGAGAGACCTAGCTGAGCCAGCCATAAGACACCAATTGGAGATGGGTGACTCGGATCCATTCCTAGAGAGATGGGTTGGGGATAGCATGATCCCGAATATCATGGAGACCCCGAGAAACAGCAGGATTAGTGACCTGTGGAATCCCGCTATCGACGACTGGAACTGGGACAAAATAAGGGAATGGTCCGGTAACGATACAGAGGAGAGTATCCGCTCGCTCGGATTAAGTATCAGCGGAGAGGCCGACGCACTGAAGTGGTCTCTCGAGGCTTCGGGGGAATATTCGATGCGGTCGGCGAGATTCACCGTCCAGGGAACTAGGCAACCATACCATGCCATCTCCCACTATTGGCAATCATGCATCCCTAAGAAGTGGTCCTTCCTAATGTGGAGAGTCATTAGAAAGAAACTGCCCACTGATGATATCCTTAACACCATTGGCATCAGCTTAGCATCAGCCTGCTCGTGCTGTTCTGAGCCTCAGATGGAGACCATTGACCACATCTTCTGTCAGGTGAGCCTTGCTAGCAGAATCTGGAGATCCCTAAATCAGCTCTACAGTATCAAGCCGGGGGGGCGGATGCTTCAACGATCTCACGGCCTCCTGGGGGAAAGCTTCCTACCGCCACCAGATCATCGCAGCGGTCGCCACGTGGGCGATATGGAAGAATCGCAACAAGGCGAGATACGAAGGTCACCAATACTCGGCAGGCCAACTATTTTGGGAAATCCTCCGTCAATGACGTAAAAGGAGCTCAGGCTGCTCCCACAGTCCGAGTTCATTCTGGTCCTCGCTCAAACCCTAGCTAGTGGTGGTTGAGCAACTTTCCTCCCTCTTCTCCCTTTTGGTCGGTATACTTGTATAGGCTTGTTCTTTTTGTGCCTTGTATACGTATGTTGGCTTCGACATTTTGAGCCTTCATTAATAAAAAGAGGAGGGGTTTCTTTAATATATATATATATATATATATATACATATGATAAAATATCTTTCTTTTCTCTCCTGATTCTCTCCATGGTCACATGAGCCCTTCCTCCTGCCCATCCCCGGCGACGGAGCCGCGCCACCACGGCGGGCCGGCTCCAGCCCTTCCCGCTCGCTCTCGAAGATCCTTGCAATGGCGCCGCGCCGCACCCTCCGTGGAGGCCCCTAGCGAGCTTGTAGTGGAGGCGCGGCCTCCGACCCTAGCCTGGATGCCGGAGCAACTGGCTCTGGTAGGCCATGCAGCAGTCGAATTTGCCCCTAAGCTGCGGTGGCCTCCGACGCCCACCACTCCTGCTCATCCGCCGGGCCTTCCGAGTGGCCGCCGGTCAGTCTCCGGCTGCCGCGATTGGGAGCCGTCCGTGGCCGCCCGTTCCGATGGCCTCCTCCGCCGGAGGCCCCCTGCCCTTTTCCTCAACGTCCGCCCAACGCAGCAGAACCGATGGGCCATCCTCATCCACGGAAGGCGGTCTTTTTCGCTCCTCAGTACCCCGCCCCCATCGATTTTGAATTCGAATTTTGAAATTCCTTCCATCTCTGCTGTGAAGGTTGGCGGTATGGCCTGCCATGTGCCATCGTCTAGCTATGCGCCCATAGCTCCGAGGGGTGGCAACTGGCCCTCTGTTGGCTATGCGCTCCTTACAAGCCATGCGCCCCTCACTGCGCGGGGAGCCATGCGCCCACCGCATCTTCGGAAGGCCGTGTGCCTTCCGTCCCCCACCTTGGTGTAGCACCTCTCCTTCTCCCGGGCGGGCATGCACCCACTGTGCTAGGTTTGGCTCTTCCAGTTGGCAAGCATACGCCCGTCCCTGTCCAGGCAGTCTCGGGTCCTGCTTCCCATCCCTAGAGAGAGCATGCGCCCACACCCTCTGGTGGCCATGCGCCCAATACCCCGCGCGTGGGAGATTATGCGCCCAACCACCCTGGAGGCCATGCGCCAACCTCCCCAGAGGTCCTTGCGCCCACTTCCTCTGGGACCTTACCCAGAAAATCTTTTGCGGAGATCCTGAGACCCGATCGCAAGACGACTTTCTCACCACCCCCACTAATACAGTGCTGCCAGACATCGAATTCCAGTATCCCTCCAACGGCATACCCATTTGCGTCCCATTCTCGTCGACAAAAATATCCTCCCAATCTGCCACCTTCGCGAAGACATTCGTGCTAAAGTTCCCCTCTGGGTGCCCCAAGATCATTATCGTTCAAGAGGAGATCGCTGTATTGGGGCTCACCTTCGCCTACAGGATAGCTCCGTTGGACCCCAAACATCTGCTCCTCCATCTCTTCTCTGATCCCGACTACTTCTTAATCTGGGCCAAAGGCACCGCCCGCATCGGACCACACAACGTAAAGATCGCTAAATGGTCCCCAGACTTTAGTCCCACAGTCGACTCAGCAATCATCTCGGCATGGATTATCCTTCCAAACCTACCCCTAGTTTGCTTCCCTCCTGCAGCCCTCAAGCGAATCGCGAGCTGTTTCAGATCTGTGGTGGCCATCATCGAAGAAACTCGTACCTTATCCAAAGGTAATTACGCAAAGATATGCGTGGAACTGGATCTGTCCTCAGACCCACCAAATTAGATTCAAATCGATCTCGGGGGTCGGTCACACTTACAAAAGCTGGAGTACGACAACAACATTATATTCTGCAGGCACTGCCAATCCAGAGGATACCTTTCTAGGCTTTGCTTCAAAGCACACCCGGAGCTTCAGAAGAAAACCCCCTGCAAATAGCACTCCCGAAAGACGGTTCAAACCATTCCCACATCCTCCATTCTTCCCTACCTAACTCTCACTATCATTTCACTGAGATCGATAGCCCCCCCAGCTCCCGATCTCGTTCGAAAAAGGCCAAAGCACACGATGACCCCCCGGGCAACCTCCTCACTAACCAGTTCGACATGCTCACTGTCATCCCTCTAGACAATCTACAGAAGCTCCCTCAATCAAGCTCGACCTCTTCCGAGGTGATCCAGAAGCCCACCGACTCACTTCCTTCTAACAGCCCTTCCCCGGGCGGCGAAGGAGTAGATCAGATGGATTTGATCATACTTTTTGACCCTTTCGTCGGATCCCCTTCCACTCTCACTTCCGGAAGAGACCTCAAAATCGTCCCAGCGATGTAGAGTATAATTTCGGATGACAGACTGCTACAAGTTATTAAAGCAGGCTTCCTAGACCCCGATAATCCCCTCTGTGCTCTCGTCGAGATTGACCAAGAAGATAATCCCCCATGAAGGACGTCGGACACTCAGCTCCTGGTTTATCAGTCTCGACGGCTGTCAATAAAAGAACCACCCAGGATGTCTCCAAAATTGTCACTCCCCGTTCCCAGAATGCGTATTCTAATACGTGTACTGCTTGAATGTATTTATTTAATATTTACCATACATTTGTTCTGTATTTAATTTCTTTAATTTCACACTAATTATTTTTCCTGTATTTTATTTTCTGCTTTTGCTTTGTCTTGGTTTCATCTTGGGTTGGTTTGTTTTGGTTTAGGATGGTTCATCATGAACCCAACCAACCCCCTACCTACCACCATCTCCATTTAAAGCCCAACCCTTTATCTCTCTTCATTACTTCTTATTCTTATTTATTCTTCTTCTTCTTCCTCATAACTCTCTCCACCTACCAAGAGCTTAGGCAAGTGCATCTTGCTTACACATGAGAACCCATTTTTATGGTTCATTTATCTTTCTCTCATGATTCTAAGATAGTTTAGAACTTGACATTTTCCATTTTGAATTTTTTTTGTAGATCTAGAAATTTGCTATTTTCAGATTTTAATGGTTTTGATCTCTCAAACTTCCTTATTTCCAAATTTTGAGCATTCCAGGTTGTTGAGATTTGTGTTATATCACATTTTGATCCATCAAAGCCCTATTTTTGGCTTCGATTGAAGGTTTCATAGAACTGGAGTTCGAGAGGTTCTCTACGCCCACGTTTTACGTGCCCACATAATATCAAGCTCTACGCCCACGATCATTCGTGTCAGCATGAATCTGGATTACACAAGTCTACTCTGGCTTGACGTATTTTCTTTACGCGTACTCATCTACGCGTAACAGTATTCCTTTACGCGTATTCATTCATGCGTAAACTTTATTCTTTTACGCATATAAGTTTTATGCGTAACCCTATTTCTTACGCGTACTCCCCTGGCTTGATGTTATTCATTTACGCGTAACAGTATTCCTTTACGCGTATTTATTCATGCGTAAATTTTATTTTTTACGCATACAAGTTTTACGTGTAACCCTATTTCTTACGCGTACTCCCCTGGCTTGATGTTATTCATTTACGCGTAATGGTACTTTTTTTATGCGTATAAATTTACGCGTAACATGATTTTCTTTACGCATGTAAATTTATGCGTAACATGATTTTCTTCACGCATACAATTTTATGCGTAATATGATTTCCTTTATTCTTTTATGCGTACAAGTTTACGCGTAATACTATCCCTTTACGTGTACAACTTTACGCGTAATGCTATTCCCTTTACACGTATAAGTTCACGCGTGATGCTATTCCTTTACGCATAACTCTACTTCCTTGGGCGCTTGGCACCCCTCATTATATCCTTACGTTTTTTGACATGAACTCGATATAATCATGATATGTTAATATTTTTTTACATATTGTTGTGTGGAATGTGCCCTGTGTCTCGATTGGTTTATGGATACCCAGAATGACTGGAACTTAACCCTGGGAGTTATAAACTTGACCATACCAAATGCTAGTTGACTTTCAAGCCTTATCACGAATTGACATTGATTGTTACCTCGACTAATGATTGATCATGTGTTCCTAGTTGGAACTAAGAGACTGGCCATTCGTCTTATTGAAATTGAATAAGATACGTTCATATTAAACATGAACCATTGCAATCGACTAGCCGATCCCGAACATTGGCATATGGACACGTGCAGACTTCAACTTGTTTCTATAAAAGCAGCATGTATATCTTACAGTCAAGGCATGATTATTCTATAGCTAGATTTGATTGTTGTATTACGCTATGTAAGACCTACAACCTAACTGTACGGGCATCGTTGTAGAGTTGTACATAACGTACTCTGTACAAAAGTACTCATTCTGAATGACCATGATCCACGACATGAGATTTCAATTAACATAGGGACTATTAAGTTAAATAAAATAACGATTGCATGAGGAGAATGGATTCCCGAGTTCTTACATGGCAGCCATCTCGGGACAATTAGTGCCCCGACATGCCGGCTGGTTCCCATAGATACTACAAATCTGCCACACGGGCATGGAGTGGTATCTGCTTATATTTTTACATATATTAATGACGGACGTCCTATTGGAACTCGTCTAATTCATGATTGGCACAATTGATTATTGGGTAGACTAGCCTTGCTTGTACATTGTAAGAACTGAGGAATCCCTTATTACATATTTCTAGGGCAACTTGGAACTTACATTTAGCAAGCCATAGTAGTTGTATTGCCGCTTAAATTGATTTATTTGTGTACTGTACTTATTTCGTTAACTAACTGCGACGATCAGAATGTCAGGACATGACGGGTCAACTTCTGTCCTTATTTGGTTGGGAAGCTAGTTCGAAGTGTCGTAATATTGTGTGAATCCCAGTAGCAAGCAGAGACTTATTTATCATATTCTTAAATCTTATCACTGGTTCTAATTCTTTATGTCGTGCTTCCTTGTGGTACTTTCTATTAGAGGTCTAACCTCTCTAGTTTTATATGACCAGATTTAGAGCCAGTTCCCGAGGACTCAGCTTACTTCCACCTCCAAGATGGTCAATACTAGAGGGATGATCGCAGGAGGACACGAGTGGGTTCCTTACTTCCTCGGTCATTTTGCTACTTTTTTTATATTTTGCCGCTTGGCACCAACATGTTAGTCAGATAGTCTTGTACTTACTTTTACATAATTATAACTAAGTCAGACTGCAGTTGATAACGATTGTGTATACCTTGTTATATCATCTGGCTATATTTTGTAACGCCAGACCTCAAGAACATTTTGACTGAACGTTTGGGATGTCTTACTTCTTTATCTTACATGTTCTCTATTACTGCTTCTTGATTGAATGATTGAGATAATAGATGTCGAGTAACCCTAGTGAGACTTTCATGTAGTATGCACCCCATCGTCTTTTAGATAGCATTGATCGTATTATACGATATTCATCTACCCGTAATATGTAGCTGGCTGAGTCATTCCCCCGCTCTCCGGTATTCTGGTTCTGGGGCGTGACAAGGTTTTAGTGGTGGCCCATGCAGTTCTAATTTCACACTTGTGGGGTGTTTTAATTTATAGGATGTCTCAATCACACATGTTTCCCCTTGATCTCATAATTCGTTACTCTCGACCCTAACTTGACATTCCGGTATCCTTTGACTTTATTGATCTTTCTTGTCTGATCGTTTGATTGCTCTTTTGTCCCTTTTCTTAGGGGCACCTCGTCCGCATCTGTCAGAGCTGGACAACAACAATAAGAGCAACAGGACAACATGACCATGTTGGTCAGCAACAAAGACCACCCCAGCATCACCAGGCTAGGCCGCAGCATGGGAACCAACAAGGAGGCCGAGGACAGGCATTCAATCTGTCCTTAAAAGAGGCATTAACATCGGAAGATGTTGTGGCAGGTAACATTTTTGTCGCCTCATATCCCGCAGTAGCATTGTTTGATTCGGGAGCATCCCACTCATTTATATCTACACAATTTGCGACACAACTAGGAATGGAATTCGATGCATTGCCAGGGAGGTTGAATATACTTACTGGTAATGGGCTCGTAGGAGTTAGTAGAGTTATTCTAGCATGTAGAGTTATAGTTTGCGGGCGTTCCTTACCCGCCAGGTTGATAGAATTTCCTGTTGGAAATTTCGACATTATCTTAGGCATAGACTGGCTGAAAGACAGTCATGCGACAATAGATTGTCATAGATGGAGTGTATCTTTTAATATTCCAGGCATGAAGCGGTTCACCTTGGTCAGATCAGAGACATACCAGCATAAACAAGGAGTTGTGACGGTAATGGAAGAAGTTCTAGTCCCGAAGGTAGTTGAAGAGTTTCTAGATGTATTTCCCGTAGAACTTCCAGGTCTACCACCGGTTAGGGATATTGAGTTCAGTATAGAATTGGCACCTGGAACTAAACCGATATCAGATCGAGTTTACAGAATGGCAGATTCAGAGTAGGCCAAGGTGTATCAGCACATAGAGGAATTGAAGGAGAAGAAGTTCATTCGGGTTAGCGAATCACCATGGGCAGCACCATTGGTACTTGTAGGAAAGAAGGATAGGTCATCAAGATTGTGCATTGACTACAGAAAGCTTAACACAGCAACAGTAAAGAACAAGTACCCACTACCAAGGATCGATGGCTTGTTTGATCAGTTGAGCAGAGCAAGGGTTTTCTCCAAGATAGATCTTCGATCAGGGTATCATCAAGTAAGAGTTCGGAAAGAGGATATTCCCAAAACGGCATTCAGGTCAAAGTACGGGCATTACGAATTCTTAGTAATGCCATTTAGTTTGACCAATGCTCTAGCAATATTTATGGATTTGATGAACCGCATCTTTATGACGTACTTAGATCAATTTATCGTTGTATTCCTCGCCGACATTCTTGTATACACAGCTAGTAATGAAGAGCATGAAGATCACCTCAGGAAAGTGTTGCAGGTTTTGAGAGGGAACCGGTTGTACGCCAATCTCAGCAAGTATGAATTTTGGACGGATCATATTTCATTCTTGAGGCACATCATATCAGGGGCTGGAGTAGCAGTGGATCCCAAGAAGGTAGAAGAAGTAGAGAGTTGGCCAATACCTAAGACCGTAGTAAATGTGTGAAGTTTCTTGGGATTGGCAGGATATTACAGAAGGTTCGTATCAGACTTTGCAAGACTCTCAGCACCCATGACCCGCTTGACATGAAAGGATGTGCCATTCATTTGGTCGACAGAATGCCAGGCATCATTTGAGAATTTGAAGCAAAAGTTGATCACGGCACCTATTCTTACATTACCGGTTGGACCCAGAGGTTTTACTGTATATTGTAATACGTCAGGAAAGGGACTTGGGTGTGTCCTAATGCAACATGGAAAGGTTAGCGTATGCATCTAGGCCACTTCGAGACCACGAGAAGAATTATCCGACTCAGGACTTGGAGTTGGCAGCAGTAGTATTTGCTTTGAAGCTATGGAGGCATTACTTGTACGGTGATCGAGTGGACATGTACACAGACCACAAGAGTCTGAAGTACATCTTTACTCAGAAAGAACTGAACATGAGACAGAGAAGATGGTTAGAGTTGATCAAGGATTATGATGTAGTGCTTCAGTATCATCCAGGCAAGGCTAATATGGTAGCAGATGCTCTTAGCCGGAGAGGCGGCGCATTTATGTTGACATCACAAAAATATATTTTAGATGATCTTCAAGAGATGGACATCGAGATTATACTTCCTAGTGATATAGGAATTCTGGCAAGTCTACGAGTTCAATCCGACTTGGTAGACATGATCAAGGCAGCTCAGGCACGGGACCCAAGGATTCAGAAGCTTAGGACAGAATGTAAATCAGGACTCAGGAAGGAGATAAAAATTTACAAAGATGGTACACTTAGATTTAGATCACGTCTATGTGTGCCAAGTGGGGATATCAGACAGGAGGTTATGACAGAAGCCCACAGTTTTCAGTATTCTATACACCCCGGAGGGACCAAAATGTACAAAGATATCAAGCAGCACTTCTGGTGGAACGGAATGAAGAGGAAGATAGCTAGATTCGTTTCTCATTGCTTAATATGTCAGCAAGTGAAGGCAGAACAACAGAGGCCAGCTGGATTATTACAACCACTTCCTATACCAGAATGGAAGTGGAAGCATATCATAATAGATTTTGTGACCGATTTACCGAGATCACCAAGTGGTAAGGATGCTATTTGGGTGATAGTGGATCGGCTTACGAAGGTGGCATATTTTTTTCCTTTTAGAGTAGGACAATCTACAGAGAAGTTGGCAGAGTTGTATATGCAGCAGATAGTCAGGCAGCATGGGATCCCTGTTAGTATTGTATCAGATAGAGATACCCGTTTACATCATATTTCTGGAAGAGTTTACATCATAGTCTGGGTACCAAGTTAAGATTTAGTACGACTTACCACCCACAGACGGACGGGCAATCAGAAAGAACAATTCAGACTTTAGAAGAAATGTTACGAGCTTGCACCCTAGATTTTGGAGGGTCTTAGGAGAGTCACCTACACTTAGTCAAATTTTTATGCAACAACAGTTATCAAGCCAGTATCCAGATGGCGCCATTCGAAGCACTATACGGTAGGAAGTGTAGGTCGCCACTGGCATGGGATGATATGGGGGAAAGGAAGATGTTAGGCCCAGAGATGATTGTTCAGACGGTTGAAGTGGTTAAGGGGATTAGGGAGCGACTTCGAGTTGCGCAAGATCGACATCGTCATTGGGCAGACCAGCATCGTAGGTCGCTAGAATTTTCTGTTGGGGACCACGTGTTCTTGAGGATTTTACCTATTCATGGGGTCATTAGATTTGGCGTTCGCGGGAAGTTGAGTCCGCGATACGTAGGCCCATTTGCTATCCTCGATAGGGTAGGCGATGTTGCTTATCGTTTATCCCTTCCATCTTCGTTACGAGAGGTACATGATGTGTTTCATGTATCTCAGTTGCGTAGGTATGTATCTGACCCAAGCCATATCCTCGATCATTCTGATCTGGTTGTTGGTACCAACCTGTCTTACGAGGAACAGCCGGTATCCATTTTGGACCGAAGGGAGAAGATACTCAAGAACTGAATAATTAGCCTTGTCCGTGTTGCTTGGGGTCATCACTCCTTAGGAGAGTCAACGTGGGAACGTGAGGATGATATCCGATCACGGTATCCACACCTATTTGACTCACAAGGTATATTTCATTCCTTGTAACTTGATTGTCTTGATTCCTCATGCTTATCGTCCTATGAGTAGAAATTGCTAGATGTCGTCGATAAATAAGCATAGATATATTACTTGATATTGATATTGTAAAATGACTGCTTGCTCGCTAAAATTGTTTGTACTTGGATTAGTTTAGCCCTGATGTTTCTATCCTGCTTGGATTTGAAATTTCGAGGACGAAATTTTTCTAAGGAGGGTAGAGATGTCACTCCCCGTTCCCAAAATGCGTATTCTAATACGTGTACTGCTTGAATGTATTTATTTAATATTTACCATGCATTTGTTCTGTATTTAATTCCTTTAATTTCACGCTAATTATTTTTCCTGTATTTTATTTTCTGCTTTTGCTTTGTCTTGGGTTCGACTTGGGTTGGTTTGTTTTGGTTTAGGATGGTTCATCATGAACCCAACCAACCCCCTACCTACCACTATCTCCATTTAAAGCCCAACCCTTTCTCTCTCTTTATTACTTCTTATTCTTATTTACTCTTCTTCTTCCTCATAACTCTCTCCACCTACCAAGAGCTTAGACAAGTGCATCTTGCTGCCACATGAGAACCCATTTTTATGGTTCATTTATCTTCCTCTCATGATTCTAAGATAGTTTAGAACATAACATTTTCCATTTTAAAAGTTTTATTTTTGTAGATCTAGAAATTTTCTATTTTCGGATTTTAATGGTTTTGATCTCTCAAACTTCCTTATTTTCAATTTTTGAGCATTCCAGGTTGTTGAGATTTGTGTTATACCCCATTTTGATCCATCGAAGCCCCATTTTTGGCTTCGATTGAAGGTTTAATGGAACCGGAGTTTGAGAGGTTCTCTACGCCCACGTTTTATGTGCCCGCGTAATATCAAGCTCTACGCCCACGATCATTCGTGTTAACATGAATCTGGATTACACAAGTCTACTCTGGCTTTACGTATTTCCTTTACGCGTATTCATCTACACGTAACAGTATTCCTTTACGCGTATTCATTCATGCATAAACTTTATTCTTTTATGCATACAAGTTTTACGTGTAACCCTATTTCTTACGCGTACTCTTCTGGCTTGATGTTATTTATTTACGTGTAACAGTATTTCTTTACGTGTATTCATTCATGCGTAAACTTTATTGTTTTACGCATACAAGTTTTACGCGTAACCCTATTTCTTATGCGTACTCCCCTGGCTTGATGTTATTCATTTACGCGTAACGGTACTTCCTTTATGCATACAAATTTATGCGTAACATGATTTTCTTCACGCAAGCAAATTTACGCGTAACATAATTTTCTTCACGCATGTAATTTTATGCGTAATATGATTTCCTTTATTCTTTTACGCGTACAAGTTTACGCGTAATGCTATCCCTTTACGCGTAATGTTATTCCCTTTATACGTACAAGTTCACGCGTGATGCTATTCCTTTACGCGTAACTCTACTTCCTTGGGCGCTTGGCACCCCTCATTATATCCTTACGCCTTTTGACATGAACTCGATATAATCATGATATGTTAATATTTTTTTACATATTGTTGTGTGGAATGTGCCTTGGGTCTCGATTGGTTTATGGATACCCAGAATGACTGGAACTTAACCCTGGGAGTTATAGACTCGACCATACCAAATGCTACTTGACTTTCATGCCTTATCACGAATTGACATTGATTGTTACCTCGACTAATGATTGATCATGCGTTCCTAGTTGGAACTAAGAGACTGGCTAGTCGTCTTATTGAAATTGAATGAGACACGTTCATATTAAACATGAACCATTGCAATCGACTAGCCGATCCCGAACATTGGCATATGGACACGTGCAGACTTCAGCTTGTTTCTATAAAAGTAGCATGTGTACCTTACAGTCAAGGCATAACTATTTCGTAGCTAGATTTGATTGTTGTATTACGCTATGTAAGACCTACAACCTAACCGCATAGGCATCGTTGTAGAGTTGTTGTCACGCCCCAGAACCAGAACACTGGAGAGCGGGGGCAGACATAGCCAGCTACGTATATGAAATGGATTCCATCTCGCTATACGGTCACGGCTGTCTAGATACATGAGGGTTTAACTACAAGCCAACAGTCTCTTAAGGTCATGAACAAGCCTAGTGTCTCAATCACAAGCAAGTAAGTAAATGTTACAAGATGTTAGATAACCAAATATACAATAGTAAGGCATCCCAAACATTACATATTCAGTTGATCATGAAGCTAGTCGTTATAAAATGTTAGGACTAGCAAGAGTTTTAGTCATACATGATCAACCCTAGGATCTGTCAATCATGTTACAGCCCGTAGGCAGACGGTAAGTAAGTGCAATCGAGCTAAACAGGTGCTCGTTGGCTAAATGCCTCAAAAGAATATTTTTACAATAAAGTGGGAGATCAAAAATAAACCCACTCGTTGCCCTGGTTACGTCTAGTCGCCACCATTGGGCTGGAAAGTCGGTAGATCCTCTGGAGCTGTTCCAAAATCTGGCCATACAAAACCAGCTGGGTCAGATCCCAGAAAGAGCAAGTGCCACAAAGGAAGCTTTACTTAGGAACTAAAACCAACAATTAGCACAGAAGATAATATTAATAGTAAAACTGGAGAAAATATAACATCACGAGGATATACGGTAAGATAACCATGGGACCATTCAGATAACCAGGTTACAATCCTTTAACCAAACAAGGACCGGGATTGCAACCCTTCATCTGAACCGAACTTGGTTTCTTCCTATTTATCAGCAAGATAATATAAGAAGTCAGAGCATGTAATAATCTATACAGGATCAAGGCAAGACTAGACTGATAATTCCCCATTCAACAATCACGGCCAAGCAATGAGTACGGCTTGATACTTTAACTAGCTAGGGTTATCACAGGCCTAGTTACTAGCAAGATACAGTGAGATTATTCCACAGCCACAAGCCCTGCAGACCATCCAGGTTACCCAGGTCAAAAATTAGGGGTTGAATTCAGGTGGGTATATCGTCCTGGAAACGCATGTACCCTTAGGTAGCTTGAAGGGTGCAACACATGACAGTGTGCTGGAAATGTGCCCTACTCGATGGCAGGCTACAGATCCCAGGCGCGCCCAGGTAACGGGATTGCCTATAGCTGGAAGATCTCTTTATGACTAATGTATTAATCTAGTTATTAACCTTAGTCCATTTCAGTAGGTACTCCTGACCGTGGTACTCAGGAGTCCCCTCCTAGACATGATGTAAGACAGGACTGGATTATTTGTACAAGCACAATCACCCACGGTGTCCAGGTTACTTATACAGGTCATGTCATATCAGGTAGCCGTCGCAACAGCTTATCAAGGTATATCATGTCAGGTTATCATGTCAAGTGTACTGGTCAAGAGTGCGCCACGACGGACCACTATCAGGTCATGCCATGTTTGTTTGTCAGGAGTGCACCACTACGGGTCACTATCATGTTTAGGGTACATGTGCAAGGCATCATAGTGCAAGCATTAAATTAGGAGATCCAAGCTATGCTGAGGTTATAAGGCACAAGTTATCAGTAAAGATTAAGTAATAAAAGAGAAATAATAATAACAATAACAATAATTAAATAGCAGGGCAAGGCACAGGAAGGAGCCCTACAGCTCAGGATTATTAGAACTCATGCGGCCAATAAGGAGAGCGCATTCAACTGGGCAAGGACGGGGACATGCGGCTAAAAGGGCAAGGGCGCATGCGGCTGACGAGAAGCAAGTCTATGCGGTTAAAGGAGGGCGGCGGCATATGCGGCCAGGAGGGAATCTATGCGGGAGCAGCTCATGCGGCTGAGGACGGGAACAGCCCATACGGCTATGTTCAATCAAGGGCGCATGCGGCCAAGGAGAAAATAGGGTTATGCGGCTCGCAGGAGAAGAATCCATGCGGCTAGAAAGGGGCCCGGGCTCATGCGGCTCGCAGAGCAAAGGTCCATGCGGCTAAAAAAGCCTAGGCCTCTGCGGCCAATAAGGAGAGTAGGCTTATGTGGCTGACGCAAGGGCCTCATGCGGCTCGCTGAAAGTAGGTCCATGCGGCTAGAATGATTGGTGCATATGCGGCCAGACTACCATGCGGCTGGGGGAACACTTGTCGTATGAAATGTTCATGCGGTCAAGTCTAAGCATAGTTTATCTTCTCCAAAATTCTGAAAAGAAGAACACCATGAGAGCCAAGTTCTCAAGCTCCATAACTCCATCATCCGGAGCCCAAATCCGAACTTCTATAGGTCAAAATAGGGCAGAACAAAATTCTCTACAACATAGAACCACCAAAACTCAGAAATAACAAGATTAAGTAGATCAAAACCTAAGAAATCCGAAAATAATATAAACTTAGATCTACAAGAATCTGGCGAGGGAAAGTAAAAATGCCAAGTACTAAAGTAAGTTAAATGCTGTAAGGAAGATAATAAAGCAATAAAATTTGAGTTCCTCCATGAAGCAAGCTGCACTTGCCTAGGCCTCTCTTTCTGGTAAGTGAAGGAGTTAATGGAGGAAAGAAAAAGAGTAATGAAGAGAGAGAGAAGGAAGTGGGGGTTAATAAATGGTAGTGGTGGTGGTAGGTAGGTGGTTCTCTCCTTGGTTCATAATAAACCAAAGAAAACCAAGCCTAGCCGAACCCAAACCAAGAATAAACCAAGCCAAGAAGGAAGCTAAGCAAGGGAATCATGAAATACAAGATAAAATACGTACACGTATTCCAAAATATGTAATACGAACCACAGGCATTACAACTCTACCTACCTTAAAAGAATTCCAACCTCGGAATTTAATTAAGAGGCTAGAGAGACGAGGACAAGCTATATTAATTCACAAGCAAGCTATAACTCGGCAGGCAATCACTCATTCAAACAAGGAATCGAAGGCATGAGGCATAAGGAAGACATTATACCTCACGAGTCAAACAAACCGGGATATCGTGATCTGATATCATCCTCACGCTCCCACGTTGACTCACCCAAAGAGTGATGGCCCCAAGCAACTCGGACTAACTTGATAGTCTTGTTCTTGAGTATCTTCTCTCTCCAGTCCAATATAGACACGGGCCTCTCCTCATACGAAAGGTTGGTACCAACAACCAATTTCGAATGATCTAAGATGTGGCTCGGGTCTGGGATATACCATCGTAATTGGGATACATGGAACACATCATGCACCTTACTTAGCAACGGCGAAAGAACGAGACGATAGAACACATCTTCTACTCGCTCCAGAATATCGAACGACCCTATATACCTAGGACTAAGCTTTCCCCGCATGCCGAAACGAATAACGCTATGGTAAGGCGAAATCCTCAGGAATACATGGTCACCGACAGAAAACTCGAGAGGGCGCCGATGAGAATCGGCCCAATGGCGCTGGCGATCTTGGGCAACTCGAAGATGATCCCTGACTTTTCTGACTACTTCAACTGTCTGGGCAATCATTTCTGGACCGAGCATCTGCCCCTCTCCGACATCGTCCCAGGCTAGCGGGGATCTGTACTTCCAATCATACAGTGCCTCGAATGGTGCCATCTGGATACTGGCCTAGAAACTGTTATTGTACGAGAATTCTACCAGGTGCAAGTGATCTTTCCACGAACCACCGAAGTCAAGTGTACAGGACCGCAACATATCTTCAAGAGTCTGGATCGTACGTTCCGACTGACCATCTGTCTGCGGGTGATATGCTGAACTGAACTGGAGATGAGTTCCCAAATTCTTCTGCAGGCTACGCTAAAAGTGCGACATGAATCTTGAATCTCGGTCCGAGGTGATACTGACTGGCACTCCGTGCAACCTGACAATCTTCCTGAGGTACATCTCTGCTAACTGAGCTGTCGACTGACCAACTCTGAACGGGAGGAAGTGAGCTACCTTCGTGAGCCTATCAACTATAACCCAAATAGCATCTCGACCAGCTGGGGATCTAGGCAATCCGGTCACAAAATCTATGGTCACATGTTTCTACTTCCATTCTGGAATCGGAAAGGGCTGAAGAAGTCCAGCGGGCGTCTGATGTTCAGCCTTAACTTGTTGGCAGACTAAACAACGAGAGACATACCGGGCTATCTCCATCTTCATGCCATTCTACCAGAAATGCTGACGGATATCATGGTACATCTTTGTACCGCCCGAATGAATAGAATACTGAGAACTGTTAGCCTCTGCCATGATCTCCTGTCTGATGTCTCCACTGGGTACACAAAGATGCTTACCATGCCTAAGTGTACCGTCTTCATGAATATATAACTCTGGTCTTCATCCTGCCTCACACTCTGTTCTGAGTCGCTAAAGCTTGGAATCTGCTGACTGCGCCATCCGGATCCTCTCGACTATAGTGGACTGAACTTGCATACTGGCCATCAATGCTACACTGGAAGGAAGAACAACTTCAATACCCATCTTCTGAAGATCTGCTAATAGCTCTGGTTGCGCTGTTAGGAAATAGACTCCGGCTCTCCTGCTCAATGCATCTGCAACAACGTTGGCCTTTCCGGGATGATACTGTAAGTTGACATCATAATCCACAAGAAGCTCCAGCCACCTCCTCTGACGCATGTTAAGATCTTTCTGGGTAAAAATATACTTCAGGCTCTTGTGGTCGGTGAAAATTTCCATCCTATCTCCGTACAAGTACTGCCTCTACAACTTAAGTGCAAATACTACTGCTGCCAGCTCCAAGTCATGGGTTGGGTAATTCCTCTCATGATCACGAAGTTGTTGTGACGCATAAGCTATTACCTTCCCATGCTGCATCAGAACACATCCTAGGCCTCTGCCCGAAGCATCACAATATACTGAGAATCCTCCAGTCCCATCTGGAAGCGTGAGAATGAGAGCCGTCATTAAGCCTCGCTTTAACTCCTCAAATGAATCCTGGCACTCTGCTGTCCAAGCAAACTGTACCTCCTTGCGGGTCAACTGGATCAATGGCGCTGAGATCCGGGCAAAGTCTGAAATAAATTGTTGGTAGTAGCCGGCCAACTCGAGAAAACTGCGAACCTCTACAACTGTGCTGGGTACCGGCCATGACTTAATAGCCACGATCTTCTGGGGATCCACTTCTACTCCTCCTCGAGTGATGATGTGACCCAAGTACGAAATGCAATCGAGCCAGAACTCGCATTCACTGAACTTAGCATACAACTGGTGCTCCCTGAGAGTCTGGAGGACAACACGGAGATGCTGCTCACGCTCCGCCTTATTCCGGCTATAGACCAGGATGTCATCCAAAAACACAATCACGAACTGATCCAGATAAGGCATAAAAATATGATTCATGAGATCCATGAATACAGCCGGCGCATTGGTCGCTCCAAATGGCATCACTAGGAACTCTCAATGCCCATACCTAGACCTGAAAGCTGTTTTCTGATTGTCCTGCTCTCTGACTCTGATCTGATGATATCCTGAGCGCAAGTCGATCTTCGAGAATACTGCTGCCCTTTTGAGCTGATCAAACAAGTCATCTATCCTCGGAAGAGGGTATCTGTTCTTGATTGTCACTGAGTTTAAGGTACGATAATCAATACATAACCTGGACGTACCGTCCTTCTTTTTCACAAGAAGCATCGGGGCTCCCCAAGGCGATCCACTAGCACGAATGAATCCCTTTGTCCTAAGTTCTTCAATCATCTTGTACAAGATCTCCAACTCTGAAGATGCCATCCTGTAGACTCTCTCTGATACTAGGGCTGTCCCAGGAATCAAGTCGATGGTGAAGTCGATCTCCCGTTCCGGCGGCATACCTGGAAGCTCTTCTGGAAAAACATCTGGAAACTCTTCGACTATCCGGGGCAACTGTACTGCTGTTACGGCCATCCGCAATACTGGAGGAGAAGGCTCAACTGCGCCTCGGGAAAAGAAAAACTTCGGCTCGCCTGGAATGCTAAAAACAACCCTACCAACATGGCAGTCTATTCTAGCATACTGGTTTCTCAACCAATCCAGCCCTAGGGCCACAACAAAATCGGCTATCGGGAATTCTATCAATCTAGCAGAAAATTCCTTATCGCTAACTATGATCCGACACGAGGAAAACACCCTATCGACTCTCACAAGTCCGTTACCAGTAAGTATATTAAGCCTTACTGATAATGACTCGGGCTCCAATCCTATCAGTGTCGCGAATCGTGCAGACATAAAAGAATACGATGCACCAGAATCAAATAAAGCTGAAGCTGGAAAGGAGTTGACAAGAATAGTACTTGCCACTACCTCTCCTGGTGCCAATCCTTCCTCTGCGGTCATCACCATAGCCTGACCATGCCCTCGGGGTGCTGGTCTCCTCTGCTGAAATCCTCGCTGCCTATTCTGACTCAAGACTTGGGCCTGAGTATGCTGCTGGGGGTTCTGCTGCTGGAATACCTGAGACTGAGGCGGCAAGGGCCTCGACAATGGATACTGCTGCTGCTGGACCGGAGCTGGTCCTCTCACCGAAGAGCTAGAAAGGTTGGACGATGATGAACCACCCCTATTCGGGCAGGATCTAACCCTATGGTCTGCTGCTCCACAAGCCAGACACAATCCCTGTGCCCTGCGGCACTCTGCCACTACATGGCCTGGCTTCCCACAATAAGAACATCCCACTGCGGAAGTCTGCTTCTGCTGCTGAGGGTACGTCGGGGCTGAATGCTGAACCGACGTTACTGAGGCCGCCCGTCTCGGAGCTCCAATAGTCAAAGCCCTGGCTGCCGGGGCTGGGGCTGAAGACTGATTCATTTGGCCGTGGGATCTCTTCCGACCTCCGGCCCTATCCACAATCCTCTGGGAGGTATACTCATGCCTCTTAGCTGCTCTCAAGACTGCATCAAAAGTCTGATGCACAAACTGCTCAACTGCCAACAAAATCTCCAGGTGAAGCCTTTGCTGAAATTGCTGGGCTCTATCATACTCGGTCGCCACCAAGGTGGAAGCAAACGGACTGAGCCTCGAAAACTCGGTCGCATACCCGTCGACCGTTCTGCCTATCTGCTTCAGATTGGTGAACCTCGTCCGCAGGTCGTACCGAGCTACAACATCAAAATACTTGGTCTGGAATCTCTTTCTGAATATTGTCCAAGCAATGGGTACTGCTAACCCAACAGCCTGAACCGTCCACCAGCTGCGGACAAGATCTAATAACTGCAGGTGCACCACGGTTGCCTTCTCGTTCTCTGGGGTCCTAGATACTTCTAGAATCATCTCTGTATCCTGAAGCCAAGCATCTACAGCAATAGCATCTTCACTACCGTCGAAGAAAGGAGGGTTCAAGCGCTTGAAGCTGTGGGCCGTGCTGTTACCCTGATGACCGCCCCTGGTCAAAGCATCCGTCACTGCTTGGTGTAAGGCATCTCCTCGACGATCTTGGGAAGCTATCAAGGTCCTAACGAGTCCTACCAAAGTGCCATCAACAGGTTCGGCAGGCTGAACTGGCTGGACTGGTGGCTCTTCGCCAGAAGGTACGACTCTGGAGGCTACTCCGGAATGCTAGGCTTGATCCCCGGGTTGCTGCTGATCCACGGAAAGTGCTCTGACTCTGCCTTGCTGACCGGCAGGTCCAGGAACGATGTCGCTGAAAAAGACGATATAGGGAACAATAAGGAAGGAACATGACAGATCAATGATACAAGCATATGATCAGGTCAAAAATCCAGGGATTTAAATGATACGAGCAGAGATCAAGGATGAATACTGATTGAGACAACTATAAACCATGTCACGGCCCAGAACCAGAATACTGGAGAGCAGGGGCAGACATAGCCAGCTACGTATATGAAATGGATTCCATCTCGCTATAAGGTCACGGCTGTCTAGATACATGAGGGTTTAACTACAAGCCAACAGTCTCTTAAGGTCATGAATAAGCCTAGTGTCTCAATCACAAGCAAGTAAGTAAATGTTACAAGATGTTAGATCCCCAAATATACAATAGTAAGGCATCCCAAACATTACATATTCAGTTGATCATGAAGCTAGTCGTTACAAAATGTTAGGACTAGCAAGAGTTTTAGTCATACATGATCAACCCTAGGATCTGTCAATCATGTTACAGCCCGTAGGAAAATGGTAAGTAAGTACAATCGAGCTAAACAGGTGCTCGTCGGCTAAACGTCTCAAAAGAATATTTTTATAATAAAGTGGGAGATCAAAAATAAACCCATTCGTTGCCGTGGTTACGTCTAGTCGCCACCATCGGACTGGAAAGTTGGTAGATCCTCTGAAACTGCTTCGAAATCTGGCCATACAAAACCAGCTGGGTCAGATCCCAGAAAGAGCAAGTGCCACAAAGGAAGCTTCACTTAGGAACTAAAACCAACAATTAGCACAGAAGATAATATTAATAGTAAAATTAGAGAAAATATAATATCACGAGGATATACGGTAAGATAACCATGGGACCATTCAGATAACCAGGTTATAATCCTTAAACCAAACAAGGACCGGAATGGTAACCCTTCATCTGAACCGAACTTGGTTTCTCCCAATTTATCAGCAAGATAATATAAGAAGTCAGAGCATGTAATAATCTATACAGGATCAAGACAAGACTTGTCACTATAACATTTCTAGTGTGAGGGTATTTTTGATATTTTTGGGGTAATTTAAATTTATTAGAATTTATTAGAATTTTTGGGAATTTTTAGGAATTATTTTGGAATTGTTTGGACTCGGTTGACTTTGACTAGTGTTGACCCTTGTAGACCAACATAGGAGCTAATCCTAGTTAGTATGGACTTGGTTAGGTTATGTGACTCTAGTCTAACCTAGCTTGACTTAAGTTAGTGGTAATTAGTTTATTATAATTAAATTGAGGAATTAGGAATTTAATGGTTTGAGAAATGGCTTGTGATTTCACAAGTCATTTTATGACTTAACCTTATAGGACTAGCCACCTAGTGCAAACCCTAGTCTAGTCCATCATGGCTGGCCACTTTAGCTAACCTAGGGATTCCCCCACTATATACTCTCTCCTAAAATATAGGGCTAGCCTCTTCTTTAGGAATTTATTTCAAAAGAAGAAAGAGGTGAGTCTTCATGTTCAAAAACCCATAGAAAATCTATTTTAGATCCTTTTTCTCCCAAACAAGTTGCATTGGATCCTAATATTACTGTTCTTGCCGCTATTGGAGTTTTATTTCAGTTTGAGGTTGTTTTGATTGGATTGGGATATCAAGAGAGGAGCTCAACAAAAGAGATTTTTCTTGAAAGTTCATCCATAGGTAACTTTCTCATTTATCCATGAAACTTTGATTTCTTTTCATGATTAGGAAGCCCTAGGGGTCCCCTAAGTGTCTGTATTGGTGTCGTATTGCATTTCATAAGTTTTGTGTCCATTTGGACACGTATCAGAGGTAGTACCTAGGTGTTTGTTGAAATGCCACTGAGGGCATTTTGATTTCTTTTGTGCAAAGTTTTTAAATACAAAATTAGGTTTTATCATTGCTTATTGATTTCTATTCTTCTGTGGTGGTTATTGTGTCAGCTTTTGTCGATTTCGACGCGTGGACACGCGCGCGCGCTCGGGATTGGATCCCCTGCTGTTCGGGGGGTTTGGAGGACACGACACGCAACCAGGACACGTGAAACTTGACACGAGCCATGGGGCACTGACTGACATGCCATATGTCAAGTATCACGTGCCCACGTGGCGTGTCGGGGGAGAAATCTTCGTCGCACATGGATTTCACTCGACTGTGCACTGTTAGTTACTAGCCACTGATACGACTCTCGTATCCGACACTGACACAAAGTGGACACTGGCCAGTTGGCCTATGAGATAGCCCTATAGTTGGGCTATCTCTATGGATGACCATGAGACACAATAATGTCCTGTGTCGTGTACACGACACGAGTGCACGTGTGCACGAGGCAGTGCACTGGACAGTGTACTGTTGTGTCTGATATTGAGTTTTCTTCATGTTGGACACGGTTGTGTCGTATGTATGGACACGTGATAGACCCTGGGACACGTACACAGCATGTAATTATGTTACCAACCAATAGGTTCATGTTTTAGTTTAAATTTCCTATTCGAGTTCTCATTAACCCAAGTTAACTGATACCTACATGCTGTCAACATTTCCAGTTTTCTAATTTGAATTTGTTTGATGTTTTAACCTTTGTAATAATATTACATACTGGGTTTTAGATTCTAAATGTGTTTCCCTACATGATTCCCTTTTGTGGTTAAGTTTGTGTAGTGATTGGTGGGTTTTTGATTTCAATTTGGCCTATGATAGTGTAAACTGAGCTTTCTCAGTTTTATGGCCTTAATATGGTTTTCCTAATCCCTGTGCAGTATAGGATGGGTTGTTACTGTCATGTAGTAGGACTGAAATCTGAGAATTTCTTCTGTGGTCTTAAACCTGAGATTAACACCATTCACACACCTGCAAAAAAAAAAACTGAATCTAAGACACTCATGTACACACATATATGACACTCACACAAATCTGAGAATTTGTACACAAGGATCCCTATCTATACACATTTATGCTAACACACTTTTGCACTAAATCTGAGAATAGGTTTTAAAACCTGGGAATGTTAAGAATGTGGACTGTTTTGACTGAAAACTTGAGACTGAACTGAAATGCAATTGATCCTATTTCTGTGAAACCTGAACTGAAATGAGATGGTTCCTTCCTGCTCATTCCTGTACACCCTCACTCTTGTCACACTCACTCTCTCTAACACACATTACTCTCTAGTATTCACTCACTCTCTCATTCACCATGTGCACACACACACACACAGTTTTCTCATATTTTACACACATTCCTACACTGTCCAGAAATGGACTGCCCCATTTCACCTTCACACACACTCAGCCACAACACACATGCCCTCTCTTTTTATATACAAATGTATGTATTTTAGTATCTATATGAATATAATATATTGTATGTATAATGTAATGAGTGTATGTATATATATTTCTATGTTTTAGCTTAAGGTTATATGGGTTATACTTTAGCCTAGGGTTATATAGGATGTATATATAATGTAAATGTGTAGTGTAGTGAATATTCATATATTGTGTATGTACTAAGCTAGGCTTGATTAGGCTAAGGTAGACTAGTTTTGCCTTGATTAGACTTGTATGGACTAGTTAGACCATAGTTGACCAAGTTTGACTTCTAGGGTTGACCAGAGTTGACCAAGAGTTGACTTTGGCCTAGATTGACCTAGAATCATGTAGAATGCATAGTAGGACTTCATTATACCATTTTGGACTTGTTGTGACTTGTGCTGTTCTGATTAGAAGCCAGACACCACTCCTCGGACAGTACTTTCATATTGGACACTCAGATACCAGACGAGTACATTCTCTGATCATTTCATATCCTGCTTAGAATTATTTCCTGCATTAAATTACTTTACTTGCGCTGTCACGACATTATCACAGATTGGTACTATATGGATCTCTTCATGCGATGTTATCCCCCTCGGGAGCATCGGGTACATTGTGTTATGTGCATTTCACTTTCATCATGTACTCCTGTGCTTTCACCATACATGTACACTCTTGTGAACCATGTATTCTCATGTTCACAGAGCCCTCATATATACTATCATGTGCACCCTTTCATGGGCCCCATGTGATATCATGTACAATAACATAACCTGCTTAGATCCTTGTGTATTGATTGGAGAACGGAGGAGTGCTAGTAGTCATGTGAACAATTCTATAGTAGTGTAGATCATGTACAACTCTTTAGTGTAGATCATGTACAAATCTGTCCCATTCACATGTGCTATCCTGTACTCTGACTCACTAGCCACTGTTAGTTTCTTACTTATAGTAGATATTTCTATTACAGTTCTTTCTCTCTGTTTACATACTGCATTTTTCAACACCTGTATCTTACTTTACTGCATAATTATATTTTCTAACCTGCTATGAACTGTTGAGATGTATTGTACTCGCTCCTGTCCTGAGTGGACCTGTTGAAAATATTACAGAGGACGAGGAGGAGGCCTGCCTGGACACTTTCTACGGGGCAGCCTTAGATGTCACCTGCGAGCTGGACCCTCAGGAGGACCCAGCTCTAGCTGAGGATATCACCCCGATTGCCTAGACTAGATTAGTTAGGCTTGTCTTCTTTTATGTAGTCTTGAAACATGTTTTAGCTAGACTTTATTCTGAGTTCTGAGTTGTATATATTCTTTCATTCTGTATCTGAGACCATATACTTCTGGTTATTTGCTGGGATTATCTTAGACTACTTTTCATCTATTGTTTCCTTGAGTTCTATTTCATATCGTGCTATCTCTTCCTTAGTTGTGATTGAGTTTATTACTACTATGTCACCCCCATTCGGGGAGTATAAACTGTTATATATATTGTTAGATGTATATTGACCTAGGACAGCGTTCTACCACCGACACTGCGACGTAGGCTGGACGTACCCACGTCTCATGCCCTTACTCTAGGGTGCGGGCCGTGACACATTTTTAGTGGTGGCCCATGCAGGTCTAGACTAGAAGTGTAGTGGTATTCGAATTAGAGTATCACTACAGCCTACAGTAGGATATAGGACATTAATTTTAAGGTACTCAATCACTTTAGGAAAAATTCTTTTATTGCCATCTAAATCCATATTGTCAGCTGGTCCATTGAATTTTAATTGTCCGCCTTTGTTATTTCGCTTCCTTCTCAGAAATTGATACTCTTGTTTGTCTATCTTCAGGATGGTAGAGACTCGATCGTAGCGTGCCATTCATGAGGATGCTATAGAGGGGACTGCTACCTCTCAGCCAGTACATCGAGGCTAGGGGACTGCAGCTCCTGCCACCTCTGCTCGTATTGAGACCTCGGCAGTAGCAGCAGGGGGTATGCATCCACCGACTCGGAGGCAGGACCCGGTCATTCCAGAGGATCCCTTCCAGCAGCCGCCTCCAGGACACGTGGATGCAGCGCAGATGTTCGCGTACTTCCAGCAGTTCATGGACCGGTAGCAGGCTCGACAGGACAGGGGCATAGAGCTGGCCCTTACGACGGTTGCAGCTCGACCGGTGGTTCAGCAGCCGAGGACATCGGGGATCGAGCAGTTTCAAAAGATGAGCCCCAGAGACTTTCTGGGGACAGAGGGGATCCTATATGCTGATGAGTGGATCGAGCATATAGAGGAGATCTTTCGTTTGGCCAGGATACCAGCAGATCTTCAGATCGAGGCCGCAGCTAGCCGGATGTGAGATCTCGCTCGTACCTAGTATCAGTCAGACCCCAGGATGGGGGTAGCCGGGCAGACTTAGGAGCAATTCAAGGGCATCTTCAAGAAGAAGTTCTTTCCAGATTCAGCACTTAGAGCCTTGGAGACGCAGTTCGAGAGCCTAGTCCATGGGAGCCTCTCAGTGGAGGAGTATGCCGGGGAGTTCGGCCGCCTTGGCAGGTTTATGGAGGGCTTGAGCGAGGCGGTGAAGGCCCAAAGGTTCTGGAAGGGTCTAGTCAAGGAGGTCAAGTCCTTGACCAAGGGCAATCGGGATGCTACGTTCGAGGAGATCTTGACGGGAGCCTTGCTAGCAGAGGATGATCTTGAGCTTAGGCTCAAGAGGGGGCGAGACCCAGTTGGGGGCAGCAGCAGCAGTGGGGGCCAGGCCAAGAGGCCCCACTTTCAGCATCAGCAGCAGAGGCAGTTCCAGCCGTAGCCCATTCAGCAGAGGCCAGTTCACCAGCAGCAGTTTTAGCATCAGGCACCCAGACACCAGACAGTCAGTTGCACCTTCTGCAAGAAGCCTGGGCATGTCTTCAACGAGTACAGAAAGAGGCTCGGGAGGTGCCTTCTTTGCAGAGCGGCAGATCACCAGCTGAGGGATTGTGTTAGGTCTGGAGGACGAACAGCCCAGGGAGGAGGAGCCAGGCCAGCAGCAGGCCAGCATAGGGGACCAGCCCTGCCGACGCAGCAGCAGAGGTTCGTCCAGCACCAGCAGCAGGCCAGGGGAGGCCAGCAGGGGCGAGCTTTCGCCATGGCAACAGAGGATGCAGAGGCGATAGGAGACCTGATTGTAGGTTCGATCCTTCTCGACTCCAGTCCAACTTTTGCATTATTCGATTCCGGTGCTTCGTATAGCTTCATATCAGTATCTTTTGCGATTAGACACGGTATCATAGCTGAATCATTGCCTAGGACTTACAAGATTACGACCGGGGGTAGCATTATCCTCGTGAGTGATGTTTGTAAGGGTCGGAGAGTAGTTTTGGGAGACCGTGTGTTGGAGGTAAGCCTGCTCGTAATGCCATTGCCGAACTATGATATAGTACTAAGTATGGATTGGTTGAGCAGGCACCACGCCAGCATTGATTGCAGAGGGGGTAGAGTTCTCTTAAGAGCACCGGGGGAGCCAGAGTTCGAGTACTCCAGACGTCAGGCAGAGCAGAGCAGCTGAGTCTTCTGTGGAGTCTCGGTCGAGGAGCAGGCGATTCCATACCCCTTGATAGCAAATTATATAGATGTTTTCCCAGAGGAGTTGCTGGGATTGCCACCAGACAGGGACATAGAGTTCTCGATAGACTTGGTTCCAGGAGTGGAACCCTTCTTTCAGCATGTCTATCGGGTGAACAACAACAAGCTGGTGGAGCTGAAGAAGCAGGTGGATGAGCTACAGGATAAGGGCTTCATCCGCTCGAGTTCGTCGCCATGGGGTGCACCAGTGTTGTTCGTACCGAAGAAGGATGGGTCAGTACACATGTGTATTGACTATAGGGCACTCAACAACCTCACGATCAAGAACAAATACCCACTGCCGCGGATCGATGATCTATTTGACCAGTTGAGCGGAGCTCGGGTATTTTCTAAGATTGATCTGAGGTCGGGATATCACCAGGTAAAGGTTAAGGGGGAGGATATTCCCAAGACCGCTTTCAAGATGTGGTTCGGGCAGTTTGAGTTTTTGGTTAAGCCGTTTGGGCTAACCAATGCACCAGCAGTGTTTATGAACCTTATGAACAAGGTGTTCCATCAGTATCTGGATCAGTTTGTGGTGGTGCTCATTGACAATATCTTGATATATTCCAAGACTGAGGAGGAGCACGAGGAACATTTAAGAATAGTGCTGGAGACTCTCATGAAGGAGCAGCTTTACGAAAAGCTCTCCAAGTGTGAGTTCTTCTTAGACCGGGTGGACTTCTTGGGGCATGTGGTGACTGGAGATGGTATCTCAGTTGACCCTAAGAAGATTGTAGCAGTTGAGGCATGGGCAGCGTCGATTTCAGTTGCAGAGATCAGAAGTTTCCTGGGGCTGGCAGAATATTATCGAAGATTCGTGCAGGATTTCTCCCGGGTTGCAGAGCCGTTGACTCGGTTGACCCGAAAGGATGTTGAGTATGTTTGGTCAGAGGAGTGTCAGACAGCTTTTGATGAGTTGAAGAAGCGGCTGACGACAGCTCCGATTCTGACATTGCCTTCAGGATCAGGTGGTTTCACTATTTATAGTGATGCTTCAGGGGAAGGGGCTGGGTTGCGTCTTGCAACAGCATGAGAAGGTGATTGCCTCTGCTTCCAGGCAATTGCGTCCCTATGAGAAGAACTACCCTACCCACGACCTGGAACTGGCAGTAGTGATATTTGCTCTGAAGCTGTGGAAGCATTATCTGTATGGTGAGAGGGTAGAGATCTTCATAGATCACAAGATCTTAAAGTATGTGTTCACTCAGGAGGAGTTGAACATGAGACAGCGCAGATGGCTAGAGTTGATAAAGGATTTCGACATCCTACTTCAGTATCACCCAGGGAAGGCCAACGTGGTTGCCGATGCCTTGAGTAGGTATCCGACAGCCATGTGTTTGACCATGGATCGGCATTTGCTTGCAGACATGGAGAGCCATGGGATTGAGGTGATCATGCCCGGAGTACAGATGTAGCTATGCGGGATGCAGACTCAGTCAGACTTGGTGGAGAGGATCAAGTCGGCACAATTTAAGGACGTTGCTCTGCGGTGTCTCCGAGAGCAGGTTCGAACAAGATTGCTGGAGGTCGAGTTTTCTCTTACAGAGGATGGTGCCTTGAGGCACGGTTCCAGATTATATGCGCCCAGCGAAGAGCTCAGGAAGCAGGTTATGTAGGAGGCCCACAAATCTCAGTACTCTATACACCCGGGTGCCAACAAGATGTACCTAGATCTGCGGGAGCATGTTTGGTGGTCAGGGATGAAGCGGGAGGTGGCTCGCTTCGTGGCTAGGTGCTTGGTCTGTCAGCAGGTCAAGGTAGAGAGACAGAGGCCCGGTAGATTGTTACAGCCGCTGCCCATTCTCGAGTGGAAATGGGAGCATATTACTATAGACTTTGTTTCAGGATTGTCGCGTACTCCAGGAGGGAAAGACGCAATTTGGGTCATCGTTGACAGGTTGACCAAATTGGCCCATTTCTTGCCATTCAAGGTGGGTACGTCTACAGAGAGGCTGGCGGAGACGTATATGCGACAGATAGTCAGGATTCACAAAGTTCCGGTCAAAATCATCTCAGATCGGGATAGCCATTTTACTTCCCATTTATGGAGGAGTCTGCAGACCAGCTTGGGCACTCAGCTCAAGTTTAGTACTGCATACCACCCCCAGACGGACAGACAATCAGAGCAAACTATTCAGACACTTGAGGATATGCTGCGGACGTGCGTCCTGGACTTTGGAGGTTCCTGGGAGGATCATCTTCATTTGGTGGAGTTTACCTACAATAATAGTTTTCAGGCCAGCATTGAGATGTCACATTTCGAGGCTCTGTACGGGCGTAGGTGTCGTACACCCTTATCTTCGGATGATGTTGGTGAGCGAGCTTTACTGGGGCCAGAGATGGTTGTTGATGCAGCCGAGAAGGTGAAGCTCATCAGGGACAGACTTCACATGGCGCAGGACAGACTTCGGCACTGGGCCGATAGCCACCAGAGGCCATTGGAGTTTGAGGTACAAATTAGAGTAGGATTAGATTTAGGTTTGTTTGTTTGTAATTTTTGATCATGTTTATTTATTATATTAATTGAGACCTTGCTTGTGATTAGGTCGGAGACCAAGTTTTCTTGAGGATATCTCCGACTCGTGGTACGATACGTTTTGGTGGAGGTGGGAAGCTTAGCCCGCGCTTCATCGGCCCTTTCGTTATCAGCGGGAGAGTCGGTGACGTTGTATACAGGCTAGACTTACCGCCTGTGCTAGTGGGGATCCACAACATATTTCATGTATCACAGTTAAGATGGTACATGGCTGACCCTAGCCATGTGCTCGATCATTCAGAGATAGAGGTTGGGCCTTCTCTCAGCTATCCAGAGCAGCCAGTGGAGATTCTGGATCGACGGAAGAAGGTTCTGAGGAACCAGGTGATACCCTTGGTACGCGTCGCATGGAGGCATTATTCTCCAGGAGAGTCTACCTGGGAGTGGGAGGATGAGATGCGCGAGCGCTACCCTTATCTTTTTGGACCGTAAGGTATGCTTTCTATCCTTCTCATCAGTTGTATTTCGCCTTTCAATTTCGAGGACGAAATTCTTTTAAGGAGGGTAGATTTGTCACTACCACATTTCTAGTATGAGAGTATTTTTGACATTTTTGGGGTAATTTAAATTTATTAGAATTTATTAGAATTTTTGGGAATTATTTTAGAATTGTTTGGATTAGGTTGACTTTGACTAGTGTTGACCCTTGTAGACCAACATAGGAGCTAACCCTAGTTAGTATGGACTTGGTTAGGTTATGTGACTCTAGTTTAACCTAGCTTGACTTAAGTTAGTTGTAATTAGTTCATTAGAATTAAATTGAGGAATTAGGAATTTAATGGTTTGAGAAATGGCTTGTGATTTCACAAGTCATTTTATGACTTAACCTTATAGGACTAGCCACCTAGTACAAACCCTAGTCTAGTCCATCATGGCCGGCCACCTTAGCTAACCTAGGGATTCCCCCACTATATAATCTCTCCTAAAATCTAGGGCTAGCCTCTTCTTTAGGAATTTATTTCAAGAGAAGAAAGAGGTGAGTCTCCATGTTCAAAAACCCATAGAAAATCTATTTTAGATCCTTTTTCTCCCAAACATGTTGCATTAGATCCTAATATTACTGTTCTTGCCGCTATTGGAGTTTTATTTCAGTTGAGGTTGTTTTGATTGGATTGGGATATCAAGAGATGAGCTCAACAAAGGGGATTTTTCTTGAAAGTTCATCCATAGGTAACTTTCTCATTTCTCCATGAAACTTTGATTTTTTTCATGATTAGGAAGCCCTAGGGGTCCCCTAAGTGTCTGCATTTGTGTCGTGTCGGGTTTCGTAAGTTTCGTATCCATTTGGACACGTATCAGAGGTAGTACCTAGGTGTTTGTCGAAATGCCACTGAGGGCATTTCGATTTTTTTTTGTGCAAAGTTTTTAAATAGAAAATTAGGTTTTATCATTGCTTATTGATTTCTATTCTTCTGTGGTGGTTATTGTGTCGGCTTGTGTCGATTTTGACGCATGGACACGCGTGCGCGCGTTCGGGATTGGATCCCCTGCTGTTTGGGGGGTCTGGAGGACACGACACGCAACCAGGACACGTGAAACTTGACACGAGCCATGGGGCACTGACTGACACGCCACGTGTCAAGTCTCACATGCCCACGTGGCGTGTCGGGGGAGAAATCTCCGTCGCACGTGGATTTCACTCGACTGTGCACTGTTAGTTACTAGCCACTGATACAACTCTCGTATCCGACACTGACACGGAGTGGACACTGGCCAGTTGGCCTATGAGATAGCCCTATAGGTGGGCTATCTATGTGGATGACCATGAGACACAGTAGTGTCCTGTGTCGTGTACACGACACGAGTGCACGTGTGCACGAGGCAGTGCACTGGACAGTGCACTGTTGCGTCTGATATTGGGTTTTTTTTTATGTTGGACACGGTTGTGTCGTATGTATAGACACGTGAAGGACCCTGGGACACGTACACAACATGTAATTATGTTACCAACCAATAGGTTCATGGTTTAGTTTAAATTTCCTATTCGAATTCTCATTAACCCAAGTTAACTGATACCTACATGCTGTCAACATTTCCAGTTTTCTAATTTGAATTTGTTTGATGTTTTAACCTTTGTAATAATATTAAATACTGGGTTTTAGATTCTAAATGTGTTTCCCTACATGATTCCCTATTGTGGTTAAGTTTGTGTAGTGATTGGTGGGTTTTTTATTTCAATTTGGCCTATGATAGTGTAAACTGAGCTTTCTCAGTTTTATGGCCTTAATATGGTTTTCCTAATCCCTGTGCAGTATAGGATGGGTTGTTACTGTCATGTAGTAGGACTGAAATCTAAGAATTTCTTTTGTGGTCTTAAACTTGAGATTAACACCATCCACACACATGCAAAAAAAACTGAATCTAAGACACTCATGTACACACATATATGACACTCACACAAATCTGAGAATTTGTACACAAGAATCCCTATCTATACACATTTATGCTAACACACTTTTGCACTAAATCTGAGAATAGGTTTTGAAACCTGGGAATGTTAAGAATGTGGACTATTTTGACTGAAAACTTGAGACTGAACTGAAATGCAATTGATCCTATTTCTGTGAAACCTGAACTGAAATGAGATGGTTCCTTCCTTCCCATTCCTGTACACCCTCACTCTTGTCACACTCACTCTCTCTAACAAACACATTACTCTCTAGTATTCACTCACTCTCTCATTCACCATATGCACACACACACACACAGTTTTCTCACATTTCACACACATTCCTATACTGTCCAGAAATGGACTGCCCCATTTTACCTTCACACACACTCAGCCACAACACACAGGCCCTCTCTCTCTTATATACAAATGTATGTATTTTAGTATCTATATGAATATAATATATTGTATGTATAATGTAATGAGTGTATGTATATATATTTCTATGTTTTAGCTTAAGGTTATATGGGTTATACTTTAGCCTAGGGTTATATAGGATGTATATATAATGTAAATGTGTAGTGTAGTGAATATTCATATATTGTGTATGTACTAAGCTAGGCTTGATTAGGCTAAGGTAGACTAGTTTAGCCTTGATTAGACTTGTATGGACTAGTTAGACCATAGTTGACCAAGTTTGACTTCTAGGGTTGACCAGAGTTGACCAAGAGTTGACTTTGGCATAGATTGACCTAGAATTATGTAGAATGCATAGTAGGACTTCATTATTCCATTTTGGACTTGTTGTGACTTGTGCTGTTCTGATTAGGAGCCAGACACCACTCCTCGGACAGTACTTTCATATTGGACACTCAGATACCAGGCGAGTACATTCTTTGATCATTTCATATCCTGCTTAGAATTATTTCCTGCATTAAATTACTTTACTTGTGCTGTCACGACATTATCACGGATTGGTACTATATGGATCTCTTCATGCGATGTTATCCCCCTCGGGAGCATCGGGTACATTGTGTCATGTGCGTTTCACTTTCATCATGTACTCTTGTGCTTTCACCATACATGTACACTCTTGTGAACCATGTACTCTCATGTTCACAGAGCCCTCATGTATACTATCATGTGCACCCTTTCATGGGCCCCATGTGATATCATGTACAATAACATAACCTGCTTAGATCCTTGTGTATTTTTGGGGAACGGGGGAGTGCTAGTAGTCATGTGAACAATTCTATAGTAGTATAGATCATGTACAACTCTTTAGTGTAGATCATGTACAAATCTGTCCCGTTCACATGTGCTATCCTGTACTCTGACTCACTAGCCACTGTTAGTTCCTTACTTATAGTAGATATTTCTATTACAGTTCTCTCTCTCTATTTACATACTGCATTCTTCAGCACCTGTATCTTACTTTACTGCATGATTATATTTTCTAACCTGCTATGAACTGTTGAGATGTACTGTACTCGCTCCTGTCCTGACTGGACCTGTTAAAAATATTACAGAGGACGAGAAGGAGGCCTGCCTGGACACTTTCTACGGGGCAGCCTTCGATGACACCTGCGATTGCCTAGACTAGATTAGTTAGGCTTATCTTCTTTTATGTAGTCTTGAGACATGTTTTAGCTAGACTTTATTCTGAGTTCTGAGTTGTATATATTCTTTCATTCTGTATCTGAGACCATGTACTTCTGGTTATTTGCTGGGATTATCTTAGACTACTTTTCATCTATTATTTCCTTGAGTTCTATTTCATATCGTGCTATCTCTTCCTTAGTTGTGATTGAGTTTATTACTGCTATGTCACCCCCATTCGGGGAGTATAAACTGTTATATATATATTGTTAGATGTATGTTGACCTAGGACAGCGTTCTACCGCCGACACTGCGGCGTAGGCTGGACGTACCCACGTCTCATGCCCTTACTCTAGGGTGCGGGTCGTGACAAGACTAGACTGATAATTCCCCATTCAACAATTACGGCCAAGCAATGAGTACGGCTTGATACTTTAACTAGCTAGGGTTATCACAGGCCTAGTTACTAGCAAGATACAGTGAGATTATTCCACTGCCACAAGCCCTGCAGACCATCCAGGTTACCCAGGTCAAAAATTAGGCGTTAAATTCAGGTGGGTATATCGTCCAGGAAACACATGTACCCTTAGGTAGCTTGAAGGGTGCAACACATGACAGTGTGCTGAAAATGTGCCCTACTCGATGGCAGGCTACAGATCCCAGGTGCGCCCAGGTAACGGAATTGCTTGTAGCTGGGAGATCTCTTTATGACTAATGTATTAATCTAGTTATTAGCCTTAGTCCATTTCAGTAGGTACTCCTGACCGTGGTATTCAGGAGTCCCCTCCTAGACATGATGTAAGACAGGACTGGATTATTTGTACAAGCACAATCGCCCACGGTGTCCAGGTTACTTATACAGGTCATGTCATGTCAGGTAGCCGTCACAACAGCTTATCAAGGTGTATCATGTCAGGTTATCATGTCAAGTGTACTGGTCAAGAGTGCGCCACGACGGGCCACTATCAGGTCATGCCATGTTTACTTGTCAGGAGTGCACCACTACGGGTCACTATCGTGTTCAGGGTACATATACAAGGCATCATAGTGCAAACATTAAATTAGGAGATCCAAGCTATGCTGAGGTTACAAGGCACAAGTTATCAGTAAAGATTAAGTAATAATAGAGAAATAATAATAACAATAACAATAATTAAATAGCAGGACAAGGCACAGGAAGGAGCCCTACGGCTCAGGATTATTAGAACTCATACGGCCAATAAGGAGAGCGCATACAACTGGGCAAAGACGGGGACATGCGGCTAGAAGGGCAAGGGCGCATGCGGCTGACGGGAAACAAGTCTATGCGGTTAAAGGAGGACGGCGGCATATGCGGCCAGGAGGGAATCCATACGGGAGCAGCTCATGCGGCTGAGGACGGGAACAGCCCATGCAGCTATGTTCAATCAATGGCGCATGCGGCCAAAGAGGAAATAGGGTTATGCGGCTCGCAGGGAAAGAATCCATGCGGCTAGAAAGGGGCCCGGGCTCATGCGGCTCACAAAGCAAAGGTCCATGCAGCTAAAAAAGACTAGGCCTCTGCGGCCAATAAGGAGAGTAGGCTTATGCGGCTGACGCAAGGGCCTCATGCGGCTCGCTGAAAGTAGGTCCATGCGGCTAGAATGATTGGTGCATATGCGGCCAGAGTACCATGCGGCTGGGGAAACACTTGCCATATGAAATGTTCATGCGGTCAAGTCTAAGCACAGTTCATCTTCTCTAAAATTCCGAGAAGAAGAACACCATGAGAGCCAAGTTCTCAAGCTCCATAACTCCATCATCCGGAGCCCAAATCCGAACTTCCATAGGTCAAAATGGGGCAGAACAAAATTCTCTACAACATGGAACCACCAAAACTCAGAAATAACAAGATTAAGTAGATTAAAACCTAAAAAATCCAAAAATAATATAAACTTAGATCTACAAGAATTTGGCCATGGAAAGCAAAAATGCCAAGTACTAAAGTAAGTTAAAATGCTGTAAGGAAGAGAATGAAGCAATAAAATTTGAGTTCCTCCATGAAGCAAGCTGCACTTGCCTAGGCCTCTCTCTCTCTGGTAGGTGAAGGAGTTAATGGAGGAAAGAAGAAGAGTAATGAAGAGAGAGAGAAGGAAGTGGGGGTTAATAAATGGTAGTGGTGGTGGTAGGTAGGTGGTTCTCTCCTTGGTTCATAATAAACCAAAGAAAACCAAGCCTAGCCGAACCCAAACCAAGAATAAACCAAGCCAAGAAGGAAGCTAAGCAAAAGAATCATGCAATACAAGATAAAATACATACACGTATTCTAAAATACGTAATACGAACCACAGGCATTACAGTTGTGCATATCATACTATGTACGAAAGTACTAATTCTGAATGACCATGATCCACGTATGAGATTTCAATTAACATAGGGACTGTTAAGTTAAATAAAATAATAATTACATGGAGAGAATGGATTCTCGAGTTCTTATATGGCAGCCATCTTGGAACAATTAGTGCCCCGACATGCCGGCTGGTTCCTACAGATACTGCAAATCTGCCACACGGGAAGGGAGTGGTATCTGCTTATATTTTTACATATATTGATGACGGGCGTCCCGCTGGGACTCGTCTAATTCATGATTGGCGTAATTGATTATTGGGTAGACTAGCCTTGCTTGTACATTGTAAGAACTGAGGAATCCTTTATTGCATATTTCTAGGGCAACTTAGAAATTACAGTTAGCAAGCCGTTGTAGTTGTATTGTCGTTTAAGTTGATTTGTTTGTGTACTGTACTTACTTCGTTAACTAACTGCGATGATCAGAATGTCAGGACATGACGGGTCAACTTCTGTCCTTGTTTGGTTGGGAAGTTGGTTTGAAGTGTCGTAATGTTGTATGAATCCCAGTAGCAAGCGGAGACTTATTTATCATACTCTTAAATCTTATCATTGGTTCTAATTCTTTATGTCGTGCTTCCTTGTGGTACTTGCTATTAGAGGTCTAACCTCTCTGGTTTTGCATGACCAGATTTAGAGCCAGTTCCCGAGGACTCAGCTTACTTCTACCTCCAAGATGGTCAATACTAGAGAGATGATCGCAGAAGGACACGAGTAGGTTCCTTACTTTCCCGCTCATTTTGCTACTTACTTTATATTTTGCCGCTTGGCACCGACATGTTAGTCGGATAGTCTTGTACTTACTTTTACATAATTATAACTAAGTCAGACTGCAGCTGATCATGATTGTGTATACCTTATTATATCATCTGGCTATATTTTATAAAGCTAGACCTCAAGAACATTTTGACTGAGCGTTTGGGATGCCTTACTGCTTTATCTTACATGTTCACTATTACTGTTTCTTGATTGAATGATTGAGACAATAGATGTCGAGTAACCCAAGTGAGACTTTCATATAGTATGCACCCCCTCTTCTTTTAGACAGCATTGATCGTATTATACGGTATTCATCTACCCGTAATACGTAGCTGGCTGAGTCATTCCCCTGCTCTCCGGTACTCTGGTTCTGGGGCGTGACAAAAATTCCTACCAACAAGCAGAAAAAATAAGAGCCCACGGCCAGGACCACCAGGTCAACCACTAAGCTCAACACCCACACCACCCATAAACCATCCAATGCCTAACATCCTCTCATGGAATGTTAGAGGGCTGGCCAACAAACCTACCTTGAGTAGTTTAATTAGCCTCAAGAAAATCTACCGAATCGATCTTCTCATCATCATTGAACCCAAAATCCCCAAAAGGAGACTCAAATCCATTCAACTCCAACTCGGCTTCACTTCTGCTGTTGCAGGATGCCATGACATTTGGATCATGTTTAATGCCGATTATAAAATTGGCATCTTGAATGACTCAGATCAGGCGCTTTCCTGCTGGGTTGAGCACCCTTTCCTCAAGTCCAGGGTGCTTCTCTCTGCCGTCCACGGTAGCTGCAACTACTACGAGCGCAAGAACCTATGGGATAATCTCATAGACACCCACCAACCCCTCAACAACCTTCCGTGGATATGCCTTGGAGACTTCAACACCATCTCACATCGTGAGGAGAAATTCGGGGGTCGCCCTCCCCCACAGCCAGCGATGAACGACTTCAACACTTTCATTTTCAGTACCCACTTGTCCCTCCTGCCATAGTACAAAAATGCTTTCACCTGGTGTAACATGCAAGAGGGGGGCTACAGACAATACTCCCGTCTGGATTGAGTGTTGGTTGACAACCAGTGGACCGACTTAGATCTCATCACTAACCTATCCCACCTTAACACCACGGAATCGGATCATTCCCCTCTCCGGATGGAAATTGGAAGCAACTCCACCCAGATCAAAAAACCCTTCTGATTCCAGAACTTCTGGAGACATCACCCCAATTTCAGAAACATCGTGGCCTCCGCATGGGGATCCATTAACATTTCAGACCCCCTCATCCGCATCGCAGCCAAGCTCAAAGCGACCAAAGGTGCATTATCATCTTGGAGCAGACTTGATTTTGGTAATATTTTCCAAGCTATCAAGACAGCTGAAGATGACGTCACTCGTGCCGAGATCCTGTTCGCTGCAAATAGGTCGCCAGAAGCTCGCACCGCCCTGAACCTCAGCAAAACGATTCTCAAGTCCAGGTTAAAGGTAGAGACAAAATTCTGGAAGTAAAAAGCCAGATTGTCTTGGGACTCTGAGGGTGACAGACTCCAAATTCTTCCACGCTTGTGTCAAGGGCCACAGAAATCAGCTCAACCTTTACCAAATCTCAGATGACAACGGCACCCTTCTCAGAGAGCAGAACAACATTAACAAGGCGGCTGTAAACTTCTACACCAAACTTTTCTCCAAAACGACTATAGTAAAGGATGAGGCTTTCCTGGATGTGGTCCCAAGTCTGATCAGCGAGCAGAAAAATGCCATGCTACTGACCCTCCTCTCCGGAGGAGGTCAAGTCAGCGGTCTGGTCCCTTGACGAGCACAGCGCTCCCGGACCTGATGGTTTCTCTGAAGCTTTCTTTCGCTCATGTTGGGAGATTATTGGATCTGACCTTCACGATGCCGCGGTGGCATTTTTCGCCGGAGCCAACTACCCCAAAGCCATCTCCCGGGACAACCTTATCCTGATCCCTAAAAAGATAACCCAGAGACATTCAAAGACTTCAGACAGATCAGCCTGTGCACCTTTACCAACAAAATCATCTCCAAGATTATCACGACTCGCATGTCCAATCTCCTTCCCAAGATCATCTCCGAGGAGCAGAGCGGCTTCGTCCCCGGGTGGAACATCACCGATAACATCTTACTCGCTCAGGAGTTGATCACCTGCATAAAATTCTCGTCCAGGGGGTAGCGTCACCATCAAACTGGATATGGAGAAAGCCTACGATCGTCTGGACTGGCAATTCATGATTTAGGTATTCAGAGCCTTCAGGTTCGCGGAAACTTGGATCGACATTATCTTTAGGTCCGTTAACAACTCTTAGTTCTCCACAGTCATCAACGGACAAACTGATGGTTTTTTCAAATCCAGTCGTGGAGTGTGTCAGGGCGATCCTTTATCCGCTACCATTTTCATTATCGCAGCAGAAGCGCTCAGCAGAAACCTTAACAACATGGCGAACACCCCCAGATTCCGTCACTATCATACCACAACGGGATGCCCTCTTATCACTCACTTGGCCTATGCTAATGATATCCTCATCTTCTTTTCCGGAGAAATCGGGTCGGTAGAGGTGATTTGCAACACTCTAGACAAATATACCAGATGCTCTGGCCAACGCATCAACGCCGAAAAAGCATCATCTACACCCACTACAACGTCGACCAGAATCATTCATCCAACCTAACCAACATAACATCTTTCACCACTGCTTACCCTTCTTTCACCTACCTGGGATGCCCGCTGGTGTACGACAAATCCAACTCCGGTATCTTCGAGGGATTCATGAACAAAATCAAAAGAAAATTCGAAGGTTAGCACAATATGACCCTATCCCCGGGAGGCAAACTGATCCTGATCAAGCATTTCCTTTCTTCAATCCCCATATACACCCTCGCTGTGTACTCCCCCCCAAGAAAGTCCTCTCTGAGATCGAGTCCCTTTTCGCTAACTTCTTCTGGGGTCACAGCGACGGCAAGGACAAGCACCACTGGGCCAGTTGGGACTCCATGGCCAAACCCACTGATGTGTGAGGGCTTGGCTTTTCCAAACTAGCACACATCATCGATGCCTGTTCTATGAAGTTGTGGTGGAAGCTGCGCACTGTCAACTCCATATGGACGAGGTTCATAAAGGCCAGATATTTTCCATATTCTTACCCAGCGACTGCCATCGCCAACAACCGATCATCTGTATCCTGGCGTCGGATCCTTCATGGCCGCCACCTTGCCGAACCATTTATCATCAAGAATGCTGATAATCTTCAGTGGTCCCTCATGTCCGATGGCTTCTTCACGATAGCCTCTGCCAAGTTGAAGGCCAGAAACACCGATCTGCCTGCTCCGCTGATTGCTTCTTTCTGGCACTCCTGCTACCCCAATAAATGGTCGATCCGCATCTGGAGAGCATATCGACGGAAGTTACCTACCGACGACGCCCTTACCTCCATCGGCTACAGCCTAGCTTCCAAGTGTCATTGCTGCACCTCTCCTCAATCAGAAATAACAGAACACATCCTCCTACATGGCAACACCGCTAACCAATTATGGTGCAGTCTTTCACAGCGATGTGGCCAGGCCCCCAACACTGGCAGCTTCAATGATCTCCTTGCCAGCTGGGGATCCTCTCATAGGCATCAGATCATCGCAGCCGCCGGCATTTGGGTGCTATGGAAGAGCAGAAACAAATTTAGGTATGAAGGTCACCAATTCAACCTCCATCAGCTCCTCAGGGAAGTCCTCAGGCAGTGTCTTTGCATCCGCAGCAGATGCTCACATGCGACTGTTAGTTTTTGGCAGACGTTGTTCTAGTACGTTTGTACCTTTTTGTTGTTCTGGGTTCTTCTTTGGATCCCAGCTTTTGAGCTTCCACTCGCGCTTGGCGCGCTTACTTGTATAGGCTTCGGCATTTTGCGCCTGATACATCAATAAAGTCCTTTTGTTGATATATATATATATATTTTTTTTTGTTGATATATATATATATATATATATATATATATATTTTAATATATATATATATATATATATATATATATATATATATATATATATATATATATATATAACCACCTTATATGTCCATAAATACATAGATTACACGTTTAATGGTCTTATCAATTATTAGCATGAATACAAAGGAATGTCTTAAGTTGACTTTTTGATAGGTATAATTGTCAATTATTATTTTTAGTGTAATGTTCAAATCTGTCCAAAAATTTATTCATGCTTAAAATGACTATTTTGGCATGAACACATAGTTAGAATTGATATTTATAGATACTGGATCAATAGGATAGCATACTAGTTAACTTTTCAAGTGAAATGACTATTGTAGTGCCCCAGTCCCAAAATACGTAGGACCAGATACGTAGACATGCAAGCTGTATACATACGAAGTATGCTCCAATATATGGAATCCTTATATGTATACATAAGCTGTAAATACAGTAAAACCAAGGCTAACTAATTTCATCCATGAAATAAAGGAAATAAAGATATCATATAATCACTATGAAATGTTTTTGTATAATATGTTGGGCGGAGACAAATCCACTACCAACAAGTAAAGAAAGAAATACATGAAAAATTAAATGAGTTTGGCGAGCGAAGCGAAAACGATCCAAGTGCAATCATTCTCGAAGAAATAGAGATGATCACGGGCACGGCTAAAACACCTGCGAAAGACAAGAGCACATACCTGAAGAATAACCAGGTCCTCAGAGGGACGTAACAAGACACGTAATATCACGCCATAAATTGAATATAAATAGCTCAATAGAAAAGTACATAAACCTAAACAGATAAGGTCCCTAACCATTCTATGTAAAACTATCCACTTTTGGAGACAACATTCTGCGCAGGGGTTGTATAATAAGCTACGCAAATAAAAGAGGATTGACAGCACGCAACGCTCATACGAGACACTATCTGCCCCGGGCCGCAAGTAGCGCTCATCTGAGTCACTATCAGCCCGAAATGTGCATTAAAAAAAATAAAATGTAGCCCCTACGCTAATAGCTCTCCTCCCTCCCCATGATTCTATACATGCGTCGTCTCCACGATACATAACATGAATCGTTTCCACGATACTATTTTAGTCTTAATAACTGCTAGGTCTTCAATACAAATCTACTAGCAGTTATATCCTAACGCACGGCCTGTACGCACCAATGATTAGTCAACATGCGAGTCCGTATCTATATACGACACGCGACTTCGTGGCAAACAAGTGTCGAGGCCAATGAATGCAACACACACAAAGGGTGGTCCCTTAACTCTAGGCCAAAATACAACAAGAAAACTAAAGTATAGCAATTTGTATCTACATACAGTTTTGAAAGAACAATTTTATATTTACTAGAAATAAGTAAAAGCATGCATGATATTGAGCAATTAAATAAACAGTAAAGGCAAGTGTCTTGCCTAGAGTGACGTCGAGGGTGGTGTGATGATCATGGTCGCACAACATGTGACTTCGGTGTTACAACTACGCCTGATGGCCTCTGATGATGGCATGAACTGTTCTATCGAGCCCAGAACGGTCAGATTAGTTAGGGTCGAAATAAAGTAGTTTCAAATTGGCGAGGGAATAAGAATAATAGGATTAAGTCACGTACAAGAGGATAGTCGAAGGAATTGGATAAACAATATATATAAAATTTTACAAAACTATTATTATTATTATTTATATACTTGAAAAATAGAGTTTTATTTAGTTAAAATAATTTAATTAAATACTTGAAAATCCAGAAATGATTTTTAGGTAAAAACTCCAAGTTTTGTCAAAAATAATATTTTAGACTAAAACTTATATTTTTAGAAATCAAAATAATTTAAGTGAAACCAAAAATATTCTAGAAAATTATTTAAGGCTAAAACCTATATTTTGTAAAACTATAGTTTAGTCAAATAATTTATTTAACTAGATAAAATATTATTGCCATATATCCTAGTCCAAAATTTTATTATAAAATAGTTTTTAAGAAATTATGTACCATATATATTCAATAAAAATGCTATAATACTTAGTGCTAATAATACAACATTGATAAGGGTAATAATAATAATATTATTCAAAATATTTATCAACCTCCATTACATACTGAATAACAAAGAACTTAATAAAAAAATCACAATTAAAATAACAATATTAACAGCAATAATAATAACAACAACAACAACAACAACAACAATAATAATAATAATAATAATAATTGTCACCCACATTTTCTGTATTTTGTATTCTTACTCGTATCTGGATTTTGGCATGTATTTTTATTTTTCTCAAGCTTGTGGAATTTTGGTATTTCTCGTATTTGGGTTTTGGCCTGGCTCGGTTTTATTGGGGATGGTTCGCTTTGGTTCGATTTTTGTGCATTGGATCACCTTAACCTAGCCTTATGCTACACCCTCATCCCCACCACAACTCCCCTCTTTATATCCCCACCTACCACTCTCTCTCCTCATAAACACCATTAATTTCTTTCTTTTTCTTCTTCTCCTTCCTCCATAACTCTCCTAACCCTAGGCAAGTGCATCTTGCCACTACATGAGGACCCTCTTTTCTTTGTCCATTTGCTAGTTTAGGACATGGAGACAAACATTAGAACTTGAGTTTTTGTGATTTGGAGCCCCCATTATCGTAGATCTAAGCTTTTCCTATTTTCGGATTTTGCATGGTTTGAGCTATTTATGTTAGTTTTCTATGAGTTTTGATGTTTCCATGTGGAAGAACTTTCAGTTTCACCCAAGTTGGAACTTTGGAAATCCGGATTTGGAGTTCGGATGGCCAAGTTATGAACTTGTGAAGCTTTGGGTTCTTCTTTGGTTTTCTTGCTGTTTGGCGCAGCTTGCAGAAGAGTTTGGGGACTCGCCTTCAGTTCAGCTCAGCTTATCACCCGCAGACGGATGGTCAATCAGAGCGCACAATCCAGACTCTTGAAGATATGTTGAGTTCCTCTACCCTTGACTTCGGTGGTTCATGGGAAAATCATCTGCACCTGGTGGAATTCTCGTACAACAACAGTTATCAGGCCAGTATCCAGATGGCACCCTTCGAGGCTCTTTATGGCCGGAAGTGCAGATCCCCGCTAGCATGGGACGATGTCGGAGAGAGGCAGATGCTCGGACCCGAATTGATCTTCCAGACGGTTGAAGTGGTCAGGAAGGTCAGAGATCACCTCCGAGTTGCCCAGGATCGCCAGCGCCATTGGGCCGATGCTCATCGGCATCCCTTAGAATTTGCTGTCGGCGACCATGTATTCCTTAGGATCTCGCCTAACCGCGGCGTCATTCGCTTTGGCGTGCAGGGAAAGCTTAGTCCTAGGTATATAGGGCCGTTCGATATTCTAGAGCGAGTAGGAGATGTATCCTATCGTCTCGCTCTTCCGTCGTCGCTAAGTGAGGTGCATGATGTGTTCCGTGTGTCCCAATTACGACGGTATATTCCGGACCCGAGCCACATCCTAGACCATTCGGAATTGGTTGTTGGTACCAACCTTTCGTATGAGGAGAGGCCAATGTCTATTTTGGACCGGAGGGAAAATATACTCAAGAACAAGACTATTAAATTAGTTCGTGTTGCTTGGGGTCATCACTCTCTAGGTGAGTCAACGTGGGAGCGTGAGTACAACATCCGATCGCGATATCCCTACCTGTTTGACTCGTGAGGTATAATGTCTTTCTTATGCCTTACATTTTCCTTTCCTTGCATGCATTGTATGATTGAACTGCTTAGTGTGGCTTGCCTGTGCTTAGTGTAGCTTATCGTGACAATCTCTAGCTCCTTGATTAAATTCCGAGGACGGAATTCTTTTAAGGTGGGTAGAGTTGTCACCCTCATTTTCCGTATTTCGTATTCTTACTCGTATCTGGATTTTGGCATGTATTTTTATTTTTCTCAAGCTTGTGGAATTTTGGTATTTCTCGTATTTGGGTTTTGGCCTGGCTCAATTTTATTGGGGATGGTTCACTTTGGTTCGATTTTTGTGCATTGGATCACCTTAACCTAGCCCTATGCTACACCCTCATCCCCACCACAACTCCCCTCTTTATATCCCCACCTACCACTCTCTCTCCTCATAAACACCATTAATTTCTTTCTTCTTCTTCTTCTCCTTCCTCCACAACTCTCCTAACCCTAGGCAAGTGCATCTTGCCACTACATGAGGACCCTCTTTTTTTTGTCCATTTGCTAGTTTAGGACATGGAGACAAACATTAGAACTTGAGTTTTTGTGATTTGGAGCCCCCATTATCGTAGATCTAAGCTTTTCCTATTTTCGGATTTTGCATGGTTTGAGCTATTTATGTTGGTTTTCTATGAGTTTTGATGTTTCCATGTGGAAGAACTTTCAGTTTCACCCAAGTTGGAACTTTGGAAATCCGGATTTGGAGTTCGGATGGCCAAGTTATGAACTTGTGAAGCTTTGGGTTCTTCTTTGGTTTTCTTGCTGTTTGGCGCAGCTTGCAGAAGAGTTTGGGGACTCGCCTTCAGTTCAGCTCAGCTTATCACCCGCAGACGGATGGTCAATCAGAGCGCACAATCCAGACTCTTGAAGATATGTTGAGATCCTGTACCCTTGACTTCGGTGGTTCATGGGAAAATCATCTGCACCTGGTGGAATTCTCGTACAACAACAGTTATCAGGCCAGTATCCAGATGGCACCCTTCGAGGCTCTTTATGGCAGGAAGTGCAGATCCCCGCTAGCATGGAACGATGTCGGAGAGAGGCAGATGCTCGGACCCGAATTGATCTCCCAGACGGTTGAAGTGGTCAGGAAGGTCAGAGATCACCTCCGAGTTGCCCAGGATCGCCAGCGCCATTGGGCCGATGCTCATCGGCGTCCCTTAGAATTTGCTGTCGGCGACCATGTATTCCTTAGGATCTCGCCTAACCGCGACGTCATTCGCTTTGGCGTGCGAGGAAAGCTTAGTCCTAGGTATATAGGGCCGTTCGATATTCTAGAGCGAGTAGGAGATGTATCCTATCGTCTCGCTCTTCCGTCGTCGCTAAGTGAGGTGCATGATGTGTTCCGTGTGTCCCAATTACGACGGTATATTCCGGACCCGAGCCACATCCTAGACCATTCGGAATTGGTTGTTGGTACCAATCTTTCGTATGAGGAGAGGCCCGTGTCTATTTTGGACCGGAGGGAAAAGATACTCAAGAACAAGACTATTAAATTAGTCCGTGTTGCTTGGGGTCATCACTCTCTAGGTGAGTCAACGTGGGAGCGTGAGTACGACATCCGATCGCGATATCCCTACCTGTTTGACTCGTGAGGTATAATGTCTTTCTTATGCCTTACATTTTCCCTTCCTTGCTTGCATTGTATGATTGAACTGCTTAGTGTGGCTTGCCTGTGCTTAGTGTAGCTTATCGTGACAATCTCTAGCTCCTTGATTAAATTTCGAGGACGGAATTCTTTTAAGGTGGGTAGAGTTGTCACCCTCATTTTCCGTATTTTGTATTCTTACTCGTATCTGGATTTTGGCATGTATTTTTATTTTTTTCAAGCTTGTGGAATTTTGGTATTTCTCGTATTTGGGTTTTGGCCTGGCTCGGTTTTATTGGGGATGGTTCGCTTTGGTTCGATTTTTGTGCATTGGATCACCTTAACCTAGCCCTATGCTACACCCTCATCCCCACCACAACTCCCCTCTTTATATCCCCACCTACCACTCTCTCTCCTCATAAACACCATTAATTTCTTTCTTCTTCTTCTTCTCCTTCCTCCACAACTCTCCTAACCCTAGGCAAGTGCATCTTGCCACTACATGAGGACCCTCTTTTTTTTGTCCATTTGCTAGTTTAGGACATGGAGACAAACATTAGAACTTGAGTTTTTGTGATTTGGAGCCCCCATTATCGTAGATCTAAGCTTTTCCTATTTTCGGATTTTGCATGGTTTGAGCTATTTATGTTGGTTTTCTATGAGTTTTGATGTTTCCATGTGGAAGAACTTTCAGTTTCACCCAAGTTGGAACTTTGGAAATCCGGATTTGGAGTTCGGATGGCCAAGTTATGAACTTGTGAAGCTTTGGGTTCTTCTTTGGTTTTCTTGCTGTTTGGCGCAGCTTGCAGAAGAGTTTGGGGACTCGCCTTCAGTTCAGCTCAGCTTATCACCCGCAGACGGATGGTCAATCAGAGCGCACAATCCAGACTCTTGAAGATATGTTGAGATCCTGTACCCTTGACTTCGGTGGTTCATGGGAAAATCATCTGCACCTGGTGGAATTCTCGTACAACAACAGTTATCAGGCCAGTATCCAGATGGCACCCTTCGAGGCTCTTTATGGCAGGAAGTGCAGATCCCCGCTAGCATGGAACGATGTCGGAGAGAGGCAGATGCTCGGACCCGAATTGATCTCCCAGACGGTTGAAGTGGTCAGGAAGGTCAGAGATCACCTCCGAGTTGCCCAGGATCGCCAGCGCCATTGGGCCGATGCTCATCGGCGTCCCTTAGAATTTGCTGTCGGCGACCATGTATTCCTTAGGATCTCGCCTAACCGCGACGTCATTCGCTTTGGCGTGCGAGGAAAGCTTAGTCCTAGGTATATAGGGCCGTTCGATATTCTAGAGCGAGTAGGAGATGTATCCTATCGTCTCGCTCTTCCGTCGTCGCTAAGTGAGGTGCATGATGTGTTCCGTGTGTCCCAATTACGACGGTATATTCCGGACCCGAGCCACATCCTAGACCATTCGGAATTGGTTGTTGGTACCAATCTTTCGTATGAGGAGAGGCCCGTGTCTATTTTGGACCGGAGGGAAAAGATACTCAAGAACAAGACTATTAAATTAGTCCGTGTTGCTTGGGGTCATCACTCTCTAGGTGAGTCAACGTGGGAGCGTGAGTACGACATCCGATCGCGATATCCCTACCTGTTTGACTCGTGAGGTATAATGTCTTTCTTATGCCTTACATTTTCCCTTCCTTGCTTGCATTGTATGATTGAACTGCTTAGTGTGGCTTGCCTGTGCTTAGTGTAGCTTATCGTGACAATCTCTAGCTCCTTGATTAAATTTCGAGGACGGAATTCTTTTAAGGTGGGTAGAGTTGTCACCCTCATTTTCCGTATTTTGTATTCTTACTCGTATCTGGATTTTGGCATGTATTTTTATTTTTTTCAAGCTTGTGGAATTTTGGTATTTCTCGTATTTGGGTTTTGGCCTGGCTCGGTTTTATTGGGGATGGTTCGCTTTGGTTCGATTTTTGTGCATTGGATCACCTTAACCTAGCCCTATGCTACACCCTCATCCCCACCACAACTCCCCTCTTTATATCCCCACCTACCACTCTCTCTCCTCATAAACACCATTAATTTCTTTCTTCTTCTTCTTCTCTTTCCTCCACAACTCTCCTAACCCTAGGCAAGTGCATCTTGCCACTACATGAGGACCCTCTTTTCTTTGTCCATTTGCTAGTTTAGGACATGGAGACAAACATTAGAACTTGAGTTTTTGTGATTTGGAGCCTCCATTATCGTAGATCTAAGCTTTTCCTATTTTTGGATTTTGCATGGTTTGAGCTATTTATGTTGGTTTTCTATGAGTTTTGATGTTTCCATGTGGAAGAACTTTCAGTTTCACCCAAGTTGGAACTTTGGAAATCCGGATTTGGAGTTCGGATGGCCAAGTTATGAACTTGTGAAGCTTTGGGTTCTTCTTTAGTTTTTTTGCTGTTTGGAGAAGACAGTGAGCAGTGTGCATAGCTGTTTAGCTTACGCACACTGAGCTACGCGCGCTCTTTAGCGCTGCGTACACAGGCTTGAGTACGCTTCCTGTTGGAAGCGTGTCTCCTTGAGCATGCATGACTTTCACGTATGCTGCCTTCCTTGAGCGTGCGTGACTTTCACACACTGCTTCCTGTAGCGTGCGTGACTTTCACACACTGCTCCCTTGAGCGTGCGTGACTTTCACACACTGCTCCCTTGAGCGTGCGTGACTTTCGCACACTGCTCCCTGTAGCGTGCGTGACTTTTCACGCAGCTGCTTCCCTGTAGCGTGCGTGACTTTTCATGCAGCTGCTTCCTTGAGCGTGCGTGACTTTTCACGCAGCTGCACCCTTCAGCGTGCGTGACTTTTCACGCAGCTGCTCCCTTGAGCGTGCGTGACTTTCACGCAGCTGCTCCCTGTAGCGTGCGTGACTTTCACCTACGCTGTTCTCTCAGCGTGCATGACTTTTCGTACGCTGCTCCCCTGACCCCCTTGCTTAACCCAGGCTCTTAGAGTTTGGTCTTATTTCTTTAAGCTTGGCTCTTCTATTGTCCTGTATATTGATATTTTATTAGATATTTTATGCCCATTTTATATCCTTACGCCTTTTGTCATGAACTTGATTTTACTTAATATGTTTGGAATGACTATTGTACATGGCATGGCATGACAAGGAACTAGCATAACACGACAGTGACCCGTAGTGGTGCACTCCTGACATGACCAACCTGACATGATAGTGGCCCGTCGTGGCGCACTCCTGACAAGTACCCTGACATGATTTATCTTGATAACTTAACTTGACTTGCCTTGACACCGTGGGTGGTTCTTTCTTGCTTGCTTGTTAAATCCACTTGTCCTGTCTTGCATCATATCTAGGATGGGACTTCTGAGTACCACGGTCAGGAGTACCTACTAAAATGAATTAAGGTTAATAACTAGAATAACACAGTAGTCATGAAGAGATGACACAGCTACAGGCAATCCCGTTACCTGGGCGCTCTTGGAATCTGTAGCCTGTCGTCGAGTAGGGCACATTTCCAGCGCACCGTCGAGTGTTGCACCCTCTAAGTCACCTAAGGGTACATTTGTCTCCTGGACGATGTACCCATCTGAATTCAACCCTAATCTTTCGTCCTGGGTAGCCTGGATGGTCTGCAGGGCTTGTGGCTGTGGAACAATCTTACTGCATCTTGTTAGTAATTAGTTCTGTGATAACCCTAGTTAGTTAAAGTAGTAAGCCGTAGTATCTGCTTGGCCGTGATTGATTGAATGAAGTATAACCAGTCCGGGCATGTCTTGATCCAGTACCAGATTGTTTTCTGTTTTGATTGCTTACATTATTATCTTGCCGATAAATGGTGGGAAACCAAGTTCTGTTCAGATGAAGGGTTACAACCCCGGTCCTTGTCTGGTTTACGGGTTGTAACCTGGTTATCGGAATAGTCCCATGGTTATCTCGTCGTATATCACCCTGCCATGTTTTCGTAAGTTTTAATTTTAATATTAGATTTTCTGTGCTGATTGCTGGCTTTTGTTCTTATTTCGTGGCCCCCTTGTGGCACTTGCTCTTTCTGGGGTTGACCCAGCTGGTTTTGTGTGGCCAGATTTTGGAGCAGCTCCCGAGGATCTACCAAGCTTCCAGCCCGATGGTGGCGACTAGAAGAAACCCGGGCTACGAGTGGGTTTTCTATTTTTATTTCGCTCAATCTATTGTAAAAATTATTCTTTTGAGGCGTTTAGCCGACGAGCACCTGTTAGCTCGATGCACTTTACTTACTGTCTGCCTATGGGCTGTAAACATGATTAACAAATCCTAGGGTTGATCATGTATGACTGAACTCTTGCTAGTCCTAACATTTTGTAACGACTAGCTTCATGATCAGCTGAATATGTGATATTTGGGATGCCTTATTATTGTATATTTAATGATCATACATCTTGTGACTTTACTTACTTACTGTGATTGAGACACTAGGCTTGTTCATGACCATAAGAGACTGTTGGCTTGTAGAAAACCCTCACATATCTAGACAGCCGTGACCGTATATCGAGGTGGTTTCCATTTCAATATACGTAGCTGGCTATGTCTGCCCCCGCTCTCCAGTATTCTGGTTCTGGGGCGTGACATGGTTTAAGTGGTAGCCCATGCAGGTCTTGTCAATCAAGAAATGTGAGGGTTTACCGAATAGATGTCTCAATCAGTATTCGCCCTTGATCTCTGCCCGTATTTTCAAATCCCTGGAATTCTTGCCCTGATTACATGCTTGTATCGTTGATCTGTCTTGGTCCTTCCTTATTGTTTCCCTGTGTCGTCTTCCTCAGCGGCACTGTACCTGACCCTGTCGATCAGCGAGGTGGAGCACCTCCCGTGGACCAGCAGCAACCCGGAGATCAAGCCCAGCATTCCGGAGTAGCCTCCAGAGTTGTGCCTACTGGAGGAGAGTCACCAGTTCGGCCCGTCCAGCCCGCAGAGCCAGATGATGGTACCTTAGTAGGCCTCATCAGAACCTTAATAGCTTCTCAGGATCGTCGAAGCGACGCCCTGCACCAGACAGTTCAAGATGTTTTGACCCGAGGCGGTCATCCAGAGAACCAGGCGGCGAACAGTTTCAAGAGATTGAACCCTCTTTTCTTCGACGACACCGAGGATGCGATTGCCGCGGATGCATGACTTCAGGATACCGAGGTGGTTCTGGAAGCAGCTAGAACACCCGAAAATGAGAAGGTGGCAGTGGTACGCCTGCAATTGTTGGACTTGGCTCGCAGTTGGTGGGCAGCACAGGCCATGGGATTAGTGGCACCCATTGCTTGGGCAGTGTTTAGAGAGAGATTCCAGACGAAGTATTTCGATGCTGTGGCTCGATACGACATGCAGACCAGATTTACCAACTTGAAGCAAGGAGGCAGAACAATCGACAGTTATGCATCGGAGTTTTCTAGACTCAGTAGGTTTACCTCCACCTTGGTGACGACTGAGTTTGATAGGGCCCAGCGGTTCCAGCAAGGACTGCATTTGGAGATCTTGTTGGCGGTTGAGCAGTTCGAGCACCAGACGTTCGATACAGTCTTGAGAGCAGCTAGGAGGCATGAGTATACCTCCCAGAGGATCGTGGATAGGACCGGAAGTAGGAAGCGGTCCCACAGTCAGATGCACCAATCATCAGCTCCAGCCCCGGTAGCTAGGGGATTGACCATTGGAACTCCGAGGCGGGCGGCCTCAGTGACGTCGGTTCAACATTCGACCCTGACGTACCCTCAGCAGCAGAAGCAGAAGCAAAATTCCGCGATAGGATGTTCTCATTGCGGTAAGCCAGGGCATGTGGTGGCAGACTGTCGCAGGGCGCAGGGATTGTGCCTGGCTTGTGGAGCAGCAGATCATAGGTTAGGGGCTTGCCCGAATAGGGGTGGTTCATCAGCATCCAACCCTTCTAGCTCTTCGGTGAGAGGACCGGCCCCAGCACCAGTTCAGCAGCAGCAGTATCAGTCTTCGAGGCCCTTGCCGCCTCAGTCTCAGGCATTCCAGCAACAGCACCCCCAGCAGTATGCACAAGCCCAAGCTCAGACCCAGAATAGGCAGAGAGATTTCCAGCAGAGGGGACCAGCAGCCAGAGGACAAGGTCAGGCCATGATGATGGCTATGGAAGAAGAGGTTGTACCAGGTAAGGTTGTGGCAGGTACTATTCTCGTCAACTCCTTTCCAGCTTCAGTATTGTTTGATTCTGGTGCATCGCATTCATTCATGTCTGCACGATTCGCGATACGGATAGGATTGGAGCCCGAGTCATTATCAGTGAGGCTCAATATACTTACTGGTAATGGTCTTGTGGGAGTAGATCGAGTGTTTTCCTCGTGTCGGATCGTAGTTAGCGGTAGGGAGTTCTCCGCTAGATTCATAGAGTTTCCTATGGCAGACTATGATGTAGTCCTAGGCATGGATTGGTTGAGGAACCAGTATGCTAGGATAGACTGCCATATTGGCAGGGTTGTCTTTAGTATCCCCGGCGAGCCAGAGTTTTCATTTTTTAGAGGCACAGTGGAGCCATCTTCCCCAGCATTGCGGATGGCAGTAGCAGCAGTGCAGTTACCCCGTATAGTTGAAGAGTTTCCAGATGTCTTTCCAGAGGAGCTTTCTGGGATGCCGCCGGAACGGAAGATTGAGTTCACTATAGACTTGATTCCCGGGACAGCACTAGTGTCAGAGCGAGTCTACAGGATGGTGCCTTCAGAGTTGGAGATTTTGTACAAGATGATTGAAGAACTGAGGACCAAGGGATTCATCCATGCAAGTGGATCGCCTTGGAGAGCCCCGATGCTTCTTGTAAAAAAGAAGGATGGTACGTCCAGGCTATGTGTTGATTATCGTACCTTGAATTCGGTGACAATCAAGAACAGATACCCTCTTCCGAGGATAGATGACTTGTTTGATCAGCTCAGAGGGGCTTCAGTATTTTCGAAGATCGACTTGCGGTCGGAATACCACCAGATCAGAGTCAGAGAGCAGGACATCCCAAAGACAGCATTCAGATCGAGGTATGGACATTGGGAGTTCCTTATTATGCCCTTTGGAGCGACCAATGCGCCGGCCATATTTATGGACCTCATGAACCGCATTTTCATGCCTTACTTGGATCAGTTCGTGATCGTGTTCCTAGATGACATCCTGGTCTACAGCAAGAGTGAAGCAGAGCATGAGCAGCATCTCAGAGTCGTCCTTCAGACGCTTAGGGAGCATCAGTTGTACGCCAAGTTTAGTAAATGCGAGTTCTGGCTCGATCGCATTTCGTACTTGGGTCACATCATTACCCGAGGAGGAGTGGAAGTGGATCCCCAGAAGATTGTGGCTATCGAGTCATGGCCGGTACCCAGCTGAGTGGCAGAGGTTCGCAGTTTCCTTGGATTGGCCGGCTACTACCGGCGGTTCATTTCAGATTTTGTAAGGATTTCGGCGCCGATGACCCAGTTGACCCGCAGAGATGTGCCATTTGTTTGGACAGCAGAGTGTCAGGAATCATTTAAGAAGTTGAAGCGAGGTTTGATCACGGCTCCCATTCTCACCCTTCCAGATGGGACCGGAGGATTCACAGTTTATTGCGACGCTTCAGGCAGATGATTAGGGTGTGTCTTGATGCAGCATGGAAAGGTAATATCGTATGCGTCACGTCAACTACGTGATCATGAGAAGAATTATCCGACCTACGACTTGGAATTGGCGGCGGTAGTGTTTGCTTTGAAGTTGTGGAGACACTACTTGTACGGAGATAGAGTGGAGATCTTTACTGATCATAAGAGCCTGAAGTATGTTTTCACCCAGAAAGACCTTAATATGCGGCAGAGAAGATGGCTCGAGCTACTGGTGGACTATGATGTGGATTTGCAGTATCATCTCGGGAAGGCTAACGTTGTAGCAGATGCATTGAGCAGGAGAGCCGGAGTTTATCTCCTGACGGTGCAACCAGAATTATTGGCAGATCTTCAGAAGATAGGAATTGAAGTGGTTCTTCCAACCAGCGTGGCATTGATGGCCAGTCTACAGGTTCAGTCCAGCATAGTTGAGAGAATCCGGGTGGCGCAGTCAACAGATTCCAAGATCCAGCGACTCAGAGCAGAGTTCGGAACCCCTCTTGGTGGTGGAGTAGAAGATTAGGCTCGGTTGCTAAAACCTAGGCAAGTACATCTTGCTCAAAAGTGACATGACCATGCTAAAATTTTGTTTTTCATAGAAATTAAAGTTTTATTGTTCTATAATATGCTCCTCTAAATTGTTAACAAGTTTAATGCATAGCACTTTTGGTTTTGATCGACAATATTGCGTAGATCTGAGTTTCTAGATATAATTTTCGTGTATTTTGAAGTTTTGATCTATCAAATATTTTAATTTGTGAAAACTAATACTTCCATGTTGTAGGAAATTCAATTCTATTCAATTTTGACTTTTGAAAGTCCGAATTTTGATTTAAAATGAAGTTTTTATGGCCGAAACGAGTTTTACCAAAAATCTGAATTTTGTTGCTGTTTGGAAAAACGGTATACCGCCGGTATGCCGCAGTATACCGCCGGTATGCCGTTTTTGGCACCAGAAACTGTCACGCCCCAGAACCTGAATACTGGAAAGTAGGGGCGAAACAAAGCCAGCTACGTGTATTAGAGTACGCCAGTACCCCAATATACGATCAAAGCTGTCTAGAAGACAAGTGGGAAGACTCTAGCATGCCACTGACGACTCCTATGGTCGAACAAATCCTATCTCAATCCAACAACAACAAGTATCAAGAGTATATCAAATATGAAAGTAAAGAGGCGTCCCAAAATACTATATCATACATGATCATGAAGCTAGTGAATACAAAATGCTACACTAGCAAAGTACCAATATACATGATCACTATATCAGTTTAGATCTAATATAATACATCATGTTGACCGAAGTCTGAGAAAGTCTCAAAATAATAGGGCTAACACATGCCCTAGCTAACACCACCAAAATGAAATGAAACACGAGCGGCACAAAAAGGGAACCCACTCGCGAGGAGGAACAACCGCAGATCTAAGCAGGCGACGGGTCATCCAGAGAAAGGTAGGGAGAATCCTCGGGCTCCAGCGGTAAATCTGGCCAAACAAAACCAGTGGGGTCAGGCCCCAAATAGCAAGTACCACAAGGAAGCTCGAGGTGCATGACAAAAATCCAACAACAACACAATAGCATAATGACAGAAGTAAATAAATGCGGATCGAGACTAGTGCGGTACCAATGCACGTATCTCAAAAATATAAATGACTGGAAATACTGAATAATATAGCTATGGAACAAAATAATCCGATGAGCAACAAGGGGTTTAGGAACTACTAGGAATTGGAGCTACAACCCTTAAACCAAACAAGGACCGGGGTTACAGATCTTTTCCTAGCAGAACTTAGCCTCTGGCCACTCACCGACACAAGAGCATATAAGGTAACACACAATCAAAAGTGCACGGCCAATCATTACCTACGGCTTGCTATCATTAACTAGCTAGGGTTATCACAATCCTAATTACTAGTATGCAAGTTGAGGATTTTCGCAACTACCTGACTGCAGATACCCGGATGTCCAGGGGTACGAGTAGTACATCTATTGCCCAACAAGACTGCTGGCAGATGAAACGTGTCTAGACTTGTAACATGAACAACCATATCATATACTTGTAAAAGAAAACATATAACTGACTGTGCCGCAACCCGGCACGACATGTGACTCGATCGTATATCAATACACGCAAACTTGGTAGGTCATGGAGCCCTTGCCTAGCAGGGTTGAGCCATGCCTCATGGGGCCCTTGGAGCTCGGGGTTGGTAGTGCGAATTTCCTCCTACAATGATCTACTTGAATTTACTAGTCATTTACCTTATCATATTCATGTCAAGTTCTCAAGTCGTGGACACTCAAGAATTTCCTAAGATGACGTATGTTATGTACGAGTAATTCGTAAGTTATCACTTACGAACATCCCCGTACTAACATCACGTGATACACGGAACAATACTCACACTCGATTGTCCAGTGCCAAGATGCAATAGATTATACATTCAACAAGCTATATCCACGGTGTCAAGAAAGAACATGTACTCATATCTCAAGTCTAGAAATCAATAAGAAAATCAAGTCATGAGTGCGCTACGACGAGCCACTAAATCGAGCTAAGCATATATAGTAATCTGGAGTGCACCATGACAGGCCACTATCAATAATCTGGATATAGAACAATACGTGAACATAAGCATGTACCATGTATATAGAGTGTACAATCATTATTTAACTATCCAAGGTCATCTAATCTTGTTAAGAGTCCATTACAATCGAGAAGATATCAAAAACGGACAAAAACGGGCAAAAACGGACAAAAACAGCCTAAAACAGCATAAAACGGCATACCGGCGGTATACTGCGGCATACCGGCGGTATACCGGACTAAAGACAGTAAGTTTCTGGTGCCAAAAACGGCATACCGGCGGTATACTGCGGCATACCGGCGGTATACCGTTTTTCCAAACAGCAACAAAATCCAGATTTTTGGTAAAACTCGTTTCGGCCATAAAAACTTCATTTTAAATCGAAATTCGGACTTTCAAAAGTTAAAATTGAATAGAATTGAATTTCCTACAACATGGAAGTATTAGTTTTCACAAATTAAAACATTTGATAGATCAAAACTTCAAAATACACAAAAATCATATCTAGAAACTCAGATCTACGCAATATTGTCGATCAAAACCAAAAGTGCTATGCATTAAACTTGTTAACAATTTAGAGGAGCATATTATAGAACAATAAAACTTTAATTTCTATGGAAAACAAAATTTTAGCATGGTCATGTCACTTTTGAGCAAGATGTACTTGCCTAGGTTTTAGCAACCGAGCCTAATCTTCTACTCCACCACCAAGAGGGGTTCCGAAACCACACTCTAGACCTCAAGGCCAAGCTTTCCTAGGCTTGAGGAAGGAGGAAGAGGAAATGGAGAAAGAAAGAAAAGAGAGGAGAGAGAAACTCATAGGATATATATAGAGAGGGTGAATTAATCATGACCGTCGGATCGTGATCCGAGTCAAAATCTAGATCAATCCTAGCCATTGAAAGAAAACCAATTGTCCAATGGATAATAGAATGTATCTACACTATTCACGAAAATATCTAAATACTATTCATCAAAATATCCAAAACACTATTCATGAAAATATCGGAAACACTATTCACGAAAATATCTGAAATCGAAAATATCTAAAATGTGGAAAATCCATCCGAGCGGCATGCCGTCGGTGTACTCCGGTACACCGTCGGTATACCGGCCAAGGAGAAAATCTATAATTTGGGAAAATTTTAAAGCGTTCCGAAAATCGAGAAAATACGAAATACAATACAAAATACGTATCCGTATATAAATACCGATACTGTGAGACGAGTCTCACAACTCTCCACAACTTAGAAAAATTCCGTCCTCGAAATTTTCTAAAGCCAGTCGAGCAAAAATGCACATGCTAAAATAATGTAAAATTATAACACATCGAAAGAAAATATCTCGTATACAAGTGATATTTGAGATACAGAATTTAAATAAATACGAAAAATAATAAATACATACATATATAATACAAAAAGGAGGCATATGGAATAATATACCCCTGAGTCAGTTGAGTAGGGATTCGTCCTCGCTTGCCTACGCTGACTCACAAAGTGGACAAGGGTCAAGTTTCGAAGTAAGTCGGTACCAACGACTCAGTCGAACACATGGCACTAATCCAGGATGCACCTACGTAGTCGGGATACATGATTGATATCGTGTATCACGAGATACGGAGGTAGATGAGTGGTACGAGAAACTCGCGTTCACTCGTCGAATATGTCGAGGCGACCATTGTACTCTAAATGTAGGTGGAATACAAGACCGTCAACAAAACCCAAGAGTAAGATAAACTGAAGGAGTGCTCAAAATCTCACCTACAATCTGACCGCCCTCGGCCAACAGCTCCTGCAAGCTCATGTTGAAAGCCTGCCCACGCATCACGGGTAATCGTGTAGTCTGCTGCTGGCTCGGTCCTGCCCGCAGGGCTTGGGCATACTGTGCTGGACGCTGGTGCTGAAACTGCTGGGACTACGTCGGAAGTGGGCGCTGAACATGGGATCGAGCTGACTCTGCTGGTGCCCTCTCGATCGCCAATGGCACTGGGATAACTAATGAACCCTCTGGACGCAATAGTGGACAAGACCCAATCATATGGTCAGACGCATCACACCTGAGACACTGATGATTGGCCCTCCTGCACTGGGCTCTGGTGTGCCCTGGCTTTCCACAATAATCACATCCTGGCTGACCTGACTGCCTGGACTGCTGTACTGATGCCACTGTCGGGGATGATGATACTGTCTGACGAGGAGGTCGATGATCTGGAGCTCTGACTGCTGGAACTGGGGCAGAGGACTGAATGGTAATGCCCCTCATAGTCGAGTGTGACCTCTTCTGACCTCCGGTCCTATCGGCTATCCTCTGACTGGTCATCTCCAAGGATTTAGCTGCTCTCGGTACTGTATCATAGGTGTCATAAAAATGGCCTACCATAAGCTGTTGAAGCTCCAAGTGCAAGCCCTGCTCGAACCTCCGAGCTCTATCACCATCGGAAGCTACCATATGTGATGCAAATCGACTGAGCCTACTGAACTCTGCCGCATACTGATCCACAGTCCTTGTCTGCTGACGAAGGTTGATAAACTGTTGCTGAAGCTGGAACTTGGCTGAGGTGTGGAAGAACTTCTCCTGGAAGCGCTCCCGAAATGTCTCCCAACTAATAGGCCTAGGAAGACCCATCTCCTGTGCTGCCCACCAGTCGCGGGCAATGTCTGATAACTGCAGCTTCACCACTGCTACCTGATCCTCTGCTGGAGTCCTAGCTGCCTCCAAAATGGCCTCGGTGTCCTGAAGCCAAGAATCGGCTGATACTGCATCTTCGGTGCCGAAGAACTGAGCTGGACGCAGGCGACTAAAGTCGGATGCTGAGTTGTGACCACGACGACCACTCGCCTCCAAAGCTACGGTAACACCCTGGCAGAGGGTGTTGTTGGTATGGTCCTGGCCCTGCTGCAACTGCTGGTACAACTGAACCACCTGCTGCTGGATCTGAAGCTGATTCTGATGTTGCTGTTGTTGTGTCTCCATCATGCCCCGCATCATCTCGAGCAGGGCACGCTGGTCTACCTGGGCTGGCTGTACTGAAGGTACTGACGGAGCTGGCTGAGCTGACTGAACAGGAACAGACTGAGCTACCGACGGATGCTGAGATGGTGCTGGAGTCTGACTATGCGGAGGCGGGGTCTGATCATGACCTTCCATCTGAGCTGCCTGAGACGGCGGAGCAACTGAACCTTCGAAAGAAGAAGCAGGCGGTGTGTCCCTGAAAGATAAGGACACGAGATATCAATAATGGACAGGAATAGAACAAGGATATGTCAATCATGTTTACAGTTCAAGGCAAACGAGAATGTGATTAGCAAAGGGAGATCAAATAAAGACAAATATAGGATTGAGATTCTAACAAGATGAATCCCCCACAAGTCTGAAAACAGACCTGCATGGGCCACCAAAAAACCCTGTCACGCCCCAGAACCTGAATACTGGAAAGTAGGGGCAAAACAAAGCCAGCTACGTGTATTAGAGTACGCCAGTACCCCAATATACGATCAAAGCTGTCTAGAAGACAAGTGGGAAGACTCTAGCATGCCACTGACGACTCCTATGGTCGAACAAATCCTATCTCAATCCAACAACAACAAGTATCAAGAGTATATCAAATATGAAAGTAAAGAGGCGTCCCAAAATACTATATCATACATGATCATGAAGCTAGTGAATACAAAATGCTACACTAGCAAAGTACCAATATACATGATCACTATATCAGTCTAGATCTAATATAATACATCATGTTGACCGAAGTCTGAGAAAGTCTCAAAATAATAGGGCTAACACATGCCCTAGCTAACACCACCAAAATGAAATGAAACACGAGCGGCACAAAAAGGGAACCCACTCGCGAGGAGGAACAACCGCAGATCTAAGCAGGCGGCGGGTCATCCAGAGAAAGGTAGGGAGAATCCTCGGGCTCCAGCGGTAAATCTGGCCAAACAAAACCAGTGGGGTCAGGCCCCAAATAGCAAGTACCACAAGGAAGCTCGAGGTGCATGACAAAAATCCAACAACAACACAATAGCATAATGACAGAAGTAAATAAATGCGGATCGAGACTAGTGCGGTACCAATGCACGTATCTCAAAAATATAAATGACTGGAAATACTGAATAATATAGCTATGGAACAAAATAATCCGATGAGCAACAAGGGGTTTAGGAACTACTAGGAATTGGAGCTACAACCCTTAAACCAAACAAGGACCGGGGTTACAGATCTTTTCCTAGCAGAACTTAGCCTCTGGCCACTCACCGACACAAGAGCATATAAGGTAACACACAATCAAAAGTGCACGGCCAATCATTACCTACGGCTTGCTATCATTAACTAGCTAGGGTTATCACAATCCTAATTACTAGTATGCAAGTTGAGGATTTTCGCAACTACCTGACTGCAGATACCCGGATGTCCAGGGGTACGAGTAGTACATCTATTGCCCAACAAGACTGCTGGCAGATGAAACGTGTCTAGACTTGTAACATGAACAACCATATCATATACTTGTAAAAGAAAACATATAACTGACTGTGCCGCAACCCGGCACGACATGTGACTCGATCGTATATCAATACACGCAAACTTGGTAGGTCATGGAGCCCTTGCCTAGCAGGGTTGAGCCATGCCTCATGGGGCCCTTGGAGCTCGGGGTTGGTAGTGCAAATTTCCTCCTACAATGATCTACTTGAATTTACTAGTCATTTACCTTATCATATTCATATCAAGTTCTCAAGTCGTGGACACTCAAGAATTTCCTAAGATGACGTATGTTATGTACGAGTAATTCGTAAGTTATCACTTACGAACATCCCCGTACTAACATCACGTGATACACGGAACAATACTCACACTCGATTGTCCAGTGCCAAGATGCAATAGATTATACATTCAACAAGCTATATCCACGGTGTCAAGAAAGAACATGTACTCATATCTCAAGTCTAGAAATCAATAAGAAAATCAAGTCATGAGTGCGCTACGACGAGCCACTAAATCGAGCTAAGCATATATAGTAATCTGGAGTGCACCATGACAGGCCACTATCAATAATCTGGATATAGAACAATACGTGAACATAAGCATGTACCATGTATATAGAGTGTACAATCATTCTTTAACTATCCAAGGTCATCTAATCATGTTAAGAGTCCATTACAATCGAGAAAATATCAAAAACGGACAAAAACGGGCAAAAACGGACAAAAACAGCCTAAAACAGCATAAAACGGCATACCGGCGGTATACTGCGGCATACCGGCGGTATACCGGACTAAAGACAGTAAGTTTCTGGTGCCAAAAACGGCATACCGGTGGTATACTGCGGCATACCGGCGGTATACCGTTTTTCCAAACAGCAACAAAATCCAGATTTTTGGTAAAACTCGTTTCGGCCATAAAAAGTTCATTTTAAATCGAAATTCGGACTTTCAAAAGTCAAAATTGAATAGAATTGAATTTCCTACAACATGGAAGTATTAGTTTTCACAAATTAAAACATTTGATAGATCAAAACTTCAAAATATACGAAAATCATATCTAGAAACTCATATCTACGCAATATTGTCGATCAAAATCAAAAGTGCTATGCATTAAACTTGTTAACAATTTAGAGGAGCATATTATAGAACAATAAAACTTTAATTTCTATGGAAAACAAAATTTTAGCATGGTCATGTCACTTTTGAGCAAGATGTACTTGCCTAGGTTTTAGCAACCGAGCCTAATCTTCTACTCCACCACCAAGAGGGGTTCCGAAACCACACTCTAGACCTCAAGGCCAAGCTTTCCTAGGCTTGAGGAAGGAGGAAGAGGAAATGGAGAAAGAAAGAAAAGAGAGGAGAGAGAAACTCATAGGATATATATAGAGAGGGTGAATTAATCATGACCGTCGGATCGTGATCCGAGTCAAAATCTAGATCAATCCTAGCCATTGAAAGAAAACCAATTGTCCAATGGATAATAGAATGTATCTACACTATTCACGAAAATATCTAAATACTATTCATCAAAATATCCAAAACACTATTCATGAAAATATCGGAAACACTATTCACGAAAATATCTGAAATCGAAAATATCTAAAATGTGGAAAATCCATCCGAGCGGCATGCCGTCGGTGTACTCCGGTACACCGTCGGTATACCGGCCAAGGAGAAAATCTATAATTTGGGAAAATTTTAAAGCGTTCCGAAAATCGAGAAAATACGAAATACAATACAAAATACGTATCCGTATATAAATACCGATACTGTGAGACGAGTCTCACAGTGAAGCAGGAAGAAGGCCAGAGTTATGTATCCATGAAGATGGTACCCTTCGGCACGGCACTCGCCTTTGTGTATCCAGTGGAGATATCAGGCGGGAAGTCATGGCAGAAGCCCACAGTTCGCAGTATTCTATTCATCCGGGTGGTACGAAGATGTACCGTGATATTCGTCAGCATTTTTGGTGGAATGGCATGAAGAGGGAGATAGCCCGGTTTGTCTCTCGGTGTTTGGTTTGCCAACAGGTTAAAGCTGAACATCAGAGGCCCGCTGGACTTCTTCAATCCTTATCGATCCCAGAATGGAAATGGGAACATATTACCATGCATTTCGTGACCGGCTTGCCCAGATCTCCGGCCGACAGAGATGCTATTTGGGTAATTGTGGACAGGCTTACCAAGGTGGCACACTTTCTCCCATTCAGAGTTGGGCAGTCGACGGCGCAGTTAGCAGAGATGTATCTCAGGCAGATCGTCAGGCTTCACGGTGTGCCAGTCAGCATCACCTCAGACAGGGATTCAAGATTCACATCACACTTTTGGCGCAGCTTGCAGAAGAGTTTGGGGACTCGCCTTCAGTTCAGCTCAGCTTATCACCCACAGACGGATGGTCAATCAGAGCGCACAATCCAGACTCTTGAAGATATGTTGAGATCCTTTACCCTTAACTTCGGTGGTTTATGGAAAAATCATCTGCACCTGGTGGAATTCTCGTACAATAACAGTTATCAGGCCAGTATCCAGAAGGCACCCTTCGAGGCTCTTTATGGCAGAAAGTGCTGATCCCCGCTAGCATGGGACGATGTCGGAGAGAGGCAGATGCTCGGACCCGAATTGATCTCCCAGACGGTTGAAGTGGTCAGGAAGGTCAGAGATCACCTCCGAGTTGCCCAGGATCGCCAGCGCCATTGGGCCGATGCTCATCGGCGTCCCTTAGAATTTGCTGTCGGCGACCATGTATTCCTTAGGATCTCGCCTAACCGCGGCGTCATTCGCTTTGGCGTGCGGGGAAAGCTTAGTCCTAGGTATATAGGGCCGTTCGATATTCTAGAGCGAGTAGGAGATGTATCCTATCATCTCGCTCTTCCATCATCGCTAAGTGAGGTGCATGATGTGTTCCGTATGTCCCAATTACGACGGTATATTCCGGACCCGAGCCACATCCTAGACCATTCGGAATTGGTTGTTGGTACCAACCTTTCGTATGAGGAGAGGCCCGTGTCTATTTTGGACCGGAGGGAAAAGATACTCAAGAACAAGACTATTAAATTAGTCCGTGTTGCTTGGGGTCATCACTCTCTAGGTGAGTCAACGTGGGAGCGTGAGTACGACATCCGATCGCGATATCCCTACCTGTTTGACTCGTGAGGTATAATGTCTTTCTTATGCCTTACATTTTCCCTTCCTTGCTTGCATTGTATGATTGAACTGCTTAGTGTGGCTTGCCTGTGCTTAGTGTAGCTTATCGTGACAATCTCTAGCTCCTTGATTAAATTCCGAGGACAAAATTCTTTTAAGGTGGGTAGAGTTGTCACCCTCATTTTCCGTATTTCGTATTCTTACTCGTATCTGGATTTTGGCATATATTTTTATTTTTCTCAAGCTTGTGGAATTTCGGTATTTCTCGTATTTGGGTTTTGGCCTGGCTCGGTTTTATTGGGGATGGTTCGCTTTGGTTCGATTTTTGTGCATTGGATCACCTTAACCTAGCCCTATGCTACACCCTCATCCCCACCACAACTCCCCTCTTTATATCCCCACCTACCACTCTCTCTCCTCATAAACACCATTAATTTCTTTCTTCTTCTTCTTCTCCTTCCTCCACAACTCTCCTAACCCTAGGCAAGTGCATCTTGCCACTACATGAGGACCCTCTTTTCTTTGTCCATTTGCTAGTTTAGGACATGGAGACAAACATTAGAACTTGAGTTTTTGTGATTTGGAGCCTCCATTATCGTAGATCTAAGCTTTTCCTATTTTTGGATTTTGCATGGTTTAAGCTATTTATGTTGGTTATCTATGAGCTTTGATGTTTCCATGTGGAAGAACTTTCAGTTTCACCCAAGTTGGAACTTTGGAAATCCGGATTTGGAGTTCGGATGGCCAAGTTATGAACTTGTGAAGCTTTGGGTTCTTCTTTAGTTTTTTTGCTGTTTGGAGAAGACAGAGAGCAGTATGCATAGCTGTTTAGCTTACGCACACTGAGCTACGCGCGCTCTTTAGCGCTGCGTACGCAGGCTTGAGTACGCTTTCTGTTGGAAGCGTGTCTTCTTGAGCGTGCGTGACTTTCACGTATGCTGCCTTCCTTGAGCGTGCGTGACTTTCACACATTGCTCCCTGTAGCGTGCGTGACTTTCACATACTGCTCCCTTGAGCGTGCGTGACTTTCACACACTGCTCCCTTGAGCGTGCGTAACTTTTGCACACTGCTCCCTGTAGCGTGCGTGACTTTTCATGCAGCTGCTTCCCTGTAGCGTGCGTGACTTTTCACGCAGCTGCTTCCTTGAGCGTGCGTGACTTTTCACGCAGCTGCTCCCTTGAGCGTGCGTGACTTTCACGCAGCTGCTCCCTGTAGCGTGCGTGACTTTCACCTACGTTGTTCTCTCAGCGTGCGTGACTTTTCGTACGCTGCTCCCCTGACCCCCTTGCTTAACCCAGGCTCTTGGAGTTTGGTCTTATTTCTTTAAGCTTGGCTCTTCTATTGTCCTGTATATTGATATTTTATTTGATATTTTACGCCCATTTTATATCCTTACGCCTTTTGTCATGAACTTGATTTTACTTAATATGTTTGGAATGACTATTGTACATGGCATGGTATGACAAGGAACTAGCATAACACGACAGTGACCCGTAGTGGTGCACTCCTGACATGACCAACCTGACATGATAGTGGCACGTCGTGGCGCACTCCTGACAAGTACCCTGACATGATTTATCTTGATAACTTAACTTGACTTGCCTTGACACCATGGGTGGTTCTTTCTTGCTTGCTTGTTAAATCCACTTGTCCTGTCTTGCATCATGTCTAGGATGGGACTTCTGAGTACCACGGTCAGGAGTACCTACTAAAATGAATTAAGGTTAATAACTAGAATAACACAGTAGTCATGAAGAGATGACACAGCTACAGGCAATCCCGTTACCTGGGCGCTCTTGGGATCTGTAGCCTGCCGTCGAGTAGGGCATATTTCCAGCGCACCGTCGAGTGTTGCACCCTCTAAGTCACCTAAGGGTACATTTGTCTCCTGGACGATGTACCCACCTGAATTCAACCCTAATCTTTCGTCCTGGGTAGCCTGGATGGTCTGCAGGGCTTGTGGCTGTGGAACAATCTTACTGCATCTTGTTAGTAATTAGTTCTGTGATAACCCTAGTTAGTTAAAGTAGTAAGCCGTAGTATCTGCTTGGCCGTGATTGATTGAATGAAGTATAACCAGTCCGGGCATGTCTTGATCCAGTACCAGATTATTTCCTGTCTTGATTGCTTACATTATTATCTTGTCGATAAATGGTAGGAAACCAAGTTCTGTTCAGATGAAGGGTTACAACCCCGGTCCTTGTCTGGTTTACGGGTTGTAACCTGGTTATCGGAATAGTCCTATGGTTATCTCGTCGTATATCACCCTGCCATGTTTTCGTAAGTTTTAATTTTAATATTAGATTTTCTGTGCTGATTGCTGGCTTTTGTTCTTATTTCGTGGCCCCCTTGTGGCACTTGCTCTTTCTGGGGTTGACCCAGCTGGTTTTGTGTGGCCAGATTTTGGAGCAGCTCCCAAGGATCTACCAAGCTTCCAGCCCGATGGTGGCGACTAGAAGAAACCCGGGCTACGAGTGGGTTTTCTATTTTTATTTCGCTCACTCTATTGTAAAAATTATTCTTTTGAGGCATTTAGCCGACGAGCACCTGTTAGCTCGATGCACTTTACTTACTGTCTACCTATGGGCTATAAACATGATTAACAAATCCTAGGGTTGATCATGTATGACTGAACTCTTGCTAGTCCTAATATTTTGTAACGACTAGCATCATGATCAGCTGAATATGTGATATTTGGGACGCCTTATTATTGTATATTTAATGATCATACATCTTGTGACTTTACTTACTTACTGTAATTGAGACACTAGGCTTGTTTATGACCATAAGAGACTGTTGGCTTGTAGAAAACCCTCACATATCTAGACAGCCGTGACCGTATATCGAGGTGGTTTCCATTTCAATATACGTAGCTGGCTATGTCTGCCCCCGCTCTCCAGTATTCTGGTTCTGGGGCGTGACATGGTTTAAGTGGTGGCCCATGCAGGTCTTATCAATCAAGAAATGTGAGGGTTTACCGAATAGATGTCTCAATCAGTATTCGCCCTTGATCTTTGCCCGTATTTTCAAATCCCTGGAATTCTTGCCCTGATTACATGCTTGTATCGTTGATCTGTCTTGGTCCTTCCTTATTGTTTCTCTGTGTCGTCTTCCTCAGCGGCACTGTACCTGACCCTGTCGATCAGCGAGGTGGAGCACCTCCCGTGGACCAGCAGCAACCCGGAGATCAAGCCCAGCATTCCGGAGTAGCCTCCAGAGTTGTGCCTACTGGAGGAGAGTCACCAGTTCGGCCCGTCCAGCCCGCAGAGCCAGATGATGGTACCTTAGTAGGCCTCATCAGAACCTTAATAGCTTCTCAGGATCGTCGAAGCGACGCCCTGCACCAGACAGTTCAAGATGTTTTGACCCGAGGCGGTCATCCAGGGAACCAGGCGGCGAACAGTTTCAAGAGATTGAACCCTCCTTTCTTCGACGGCACCGAGGATGCGATTGCCGCGGATGCATGGCTTCAGGATACCGAGGTGGTTCTGGAAGCAGCTAGAACACCCGAAAATGAGAAGGTGGCAGTGGTACGCCTGTAGTTGTTGGACTTGGCTCGCAGTTGGTGGGCAGCGCAGGCCATGGGATTAGTGGCACCCATTGCTTGGACAGTGTTTAGAGAGAGATTCCAGACGAAGTATTTCGATGCTGTGGCTCGGTACGACATGCAGACAAGATTTACCAACTTGAAGCAAGGAGGCAGAACAGTCGACAGTTATGCATCGGAGTTTTCTAGACTCAGTAGGTTTACCCCCACCTTGGTGGCGACTGAGTTTGATAGGGCCCAGCGGTTCCAGCAAGGACTGCATTTGGAGATCTTGTTGGCGGTTGAGCAGTTCGAGCACCAGACGTTCGATACAGTCTTGAGAGCAGCTAGGAGGCATGAGTATACCTCCCAGAGGATCGTGGATAGGACCGGAAGTAGGAAGCGGTCCCACAGTCAGATGCACCAATCATCAGCTCCAGCCCCGGCAGCTAGGGGATTGACCATTGGAACTCCGAGGCGGGCGGCCTCAGTGACGTCGGTTCAGCATTCGATCCCGATGTACCCGCAGCAGCAGAAGCAGAAGCAGAATTTCGCGATAGGATGTTCTCATTGCGGTAAGCCAGGGCATGTGGTGGCAGACTGTCGCAGGGCGCAGGGATTGTGCCTGGCTTGTGGAGCAGCAGATCATTGGATAGGGGCTTGCCCGAATAGGGGTGGTTCATCAGCATCCAACCCTTTTAGCTCTTCGGTGAGAGGACCGGCCCCAGCACCAGCTCAGCAGCAGCAGTATCAGTCTTCGAGGCCCTTGCCGCCTTAGTCTCAGGCATTCCAGCAACAGCACCCCCAGCAGTATGCACAAGCCCAAGCTCAGACCCAGAATAGGCAGAGAGGTTTTCAGCAGAGGGGACCAGCAGCCAGAGGACAAGGTCAGGCCATGATGATGGCTATAGAAGAAGAGGTTGTACCAGGTGAGGTTGTGGCAGGTACTATTCTTGTCAACTCCTTTCCAGCTTCAGTATTGTTTGATTCTGGTGCATCGCATTCATTCATGTCTGCACGATTCGCGATACGGATAGGATTGGAGCCCGAGTCATTATCAGTGAGGCTCAATATACTTACTGGTAATGGTCTTGTGGGAGTAGATCGAGTGTTTTCCTCGTGTCGGATCGTAGTTAGCGGTAGGGAGTTCCCCGCTAGATTTATAGAGTTTCCTATGGCAGACTATGATGTAGTCCTAGGCATGGATTGGTTGAGGAACCAGTATGCTAGGATAGACTGCCATATTGGCAGGGTTGTCTTTAGTATCCCCGGCGAGCCAGAGTTTTCATTTTTTAGAGGCACAGTGGAGCCATCTTCCCCAGCATTGCGGATGGCAGTAGCAGCAGTGCAGTTACCCCGTATAGTTGAAGAGTTTTCAGATGTCTTTCCAGAGGAGCTTCCTGGGATGCCGCCGGAACGGGAGATTGAGTTCACTATAGACTTGATTCCCGGGACAGCACCAGTGTCAGAGCGAGTCTACAGGATGGCGCCTTCAGAGTTGGAGATTTTGTACAAGATGATTGAAGAACTGAGGACCAAGGGATTCATCCATGCAAGTGGATCGCCTTGGAGAGCCCCGATGCTTCTTGTGAAAAAGAAGGATGGTACGTCCAGGCTATGTGTTGATTATCGTACCTTGAATTCGGTGACAATCAAGAACAGATACCCTCTTCCGAGGATAGATGACTTGTTTGATCAGCTCAGAGGGGCTTCAGTATTTTCGAAGATCGACTTGCGGTCGGGATACCACCAGATCAGAGTCAGAGAGCAGGACATCCCGAAGACAGCATTCAGATCGAGGTATGGACATTGGGAGTTCCTTATTATGCCCTTTGGAGCGACCAATGCGCCGGCCGTATTCATGGACCTTATGAACCGCATTTTCATGCCTTACTTGGATCAGTTCGTGATCGTGTTCCTAGATAACATCCTGGTCTACAGCAAGAGTGAAGCAGAGTATGAGCAGCATCTCAGAGTCGTCCTTCAGACGCTTAGGGAGCATCAGTTGTACGCCAAGTTTAGTAAATGTGAGTTCTGGCTCGATCGCATTTCGTACTTGGGTCACATCATTACCCGAGGAGGAGTGGAAGTGGATCCCCAGAAGATTGTGGCTATCGAGTCATGGCCGGTACCCAGCTCAGTGGCAGAGGTTCGCAGTTTCCTTGGATTGGCCGGCTACTACCGGCAGTTCGTTTCAGATTTCGCAAGGATTTCGGCGCCGATGACCCAGTTGACCCGCAGAGATGTGCCGTTTGTTTGGACAGCAGAGTGTCAGGAATCATTTGAGAAGTTGAAGCGAGGTTTGATCACGGCTCCCATTCTCACCCTTCCAGATGGGACCGGAGGATTCACAGTTTATTACGACGCTTCAGGCAGATGATTAGGGTGTGTCTTGATGCAGCATGGGAAGGTAATATCTTATGCGTCACGTCAACTACATGATCATGAGAAGAATTACCCGACCTATGACTTGGAATTGGCGGCGGTAGTGTTTGCTTTGAAGTTGTGGAGACACTACTTGTACGGAGATAGAGTGGAGATCTTTACTGATCATAAGAGCCTGAAGTATGTTTTCACCCAGAAAGACCTTAATATGCGGCAGAGAAGATGGCTCGAGCTACTGGTGGACTATGATGTGGATTTGCAGTATCATCCCGGGAAGGCTAACGTTGTAGCAGATGCATTGAGCAGGAGAGCCGGAGTTTATCTCCTGACGGCGCAACCAGAATTATTGGCAGATCTTCAGAAGATAGGAATTGAAGTGGTTCTTCTAACCAGCGTGGCATTGATGGCCAGTCTACAGGTTCAGTCCAGCATAGTTGAGAGAATCCGGGTGGCGCAGTCAACAGATTCCAAGATCCAGCGACTCAGAGCAGAGTGTGAAGCAGGAAGAAGGCCAGAGTTATGTATCCATGAAGATGGTACCCTTCGGCACGGCACTCGTTTTTGTGTATCCAGTGGAGATATCAGGCGGGAAGTCATGGCAGAAGCCCACAGTTCGCAGTATTCTATTCATCCGGGTGGTACGAAGATGTACCGTGATATTCGTCAGCATTTTTGGTGGAATGGCATGAAGAGGGAGATAGCCCGGTTTGTCTCTCGGTGTTTGGTTTGCCAACAGGTTAAAGCTGAACATCAGAGGCCCGCTGGACTTCTTCAACCCTTATCGATCCCAGAATGGAAATGGGAACATATAACCATGGATTTCGTGACCGGCTTGCCCAGATCTCCGGCCGGCAGAGATGCTATTTGGGTAATTGTGGACAGGCTTACCAAGGTGGCACACTTTCTCCCATTCAGAGTTGGGCAGTCGACGGCACAGTTAGCAGAGATGTATCTCAGGCAGATCATCAGGCTTCACGGTGTGCCAGTCAGCATCACCTCAGACAGGGATTCAAGATTCACATCACACTTTTGGCGCAGCTTGCAGAAGAGTTTGGGGACTCGCCTTCAGTTCAGCTCAGCTTATCACTCGCAGACGGATGGTCAATCAGAGCGCACAATCCAGACTCTTGAAGATATGTTGAGATCCTGTACCCTTAACTTCGGTGGTTTATAGGAAAATCATCTGCACCTGGTGGAATTCTCGTACAAAACAGTTATCAGGCCAGTATCCAGATGGCACCCTTCGAGGCTCTTTATGGCAGAAAGTGCAGATGCCCGCTAGCATGGGACGATGTTGGAGAGAGGCAGATGCTCGGACCCGAATTGATCTCCCAGACGGTTGAAGTGGTCAGGAAGGTCAGAGATCACCTCCGAGTTGCCCAGGATCGCCAGCGCCATTGGGCCGATGCTCATCGGCGTCCCTTAGAATCTGCTGTCGACGACCATGTATTCCTTAGGATCTCGCCTAACCGCGGCGTCATTCGCTTTGGCGTGCGGGGAAAGCTTAGTCCTAGGTATATAGGGCCGTTCGATATTCTAGAGCGAGTAGGAGATGTATCCTATCGTCTCTCTCTTCCGTCGTCGCTAAGTGAGGTGCATGATGTGTTCCGTGTGTCCCAATTATGACGGTATATTCCGGACCCGAGCCACATCCTAGACCATTCAGAATTGGTTGTTGGTACCAACCTTTCGTATGAGGAGAGGCCCGTGTCTATTTTGGACCGGAGGGAAAAGATACTCAAGAACAAGACTATTAAATTAGTCCGTGTTGCTTGGGGTCATCACTCTCTAGGTGAGTCAACGTGGGAGCGTGAGTACGACATCTGATCGCGATATCCCTACCTGTTTGACTCGTGAGGTATAATGTCTTTCTTATGCCTTACATTTTTCCTTCCTTGCTTGCATTGTATGATTGAACTGCTTAGTGTGGCTTGCCTGTGCTTAGTGTAGCTTATCGTGACAATCTCTAGCTCCTTGATTAAATTCCGAAGACAAAATTCTTTTAAGGTGGGTAGAGTTGTCACCCTCATTTTCCGTATTTCGTATTCTTACTCGTATCTGGATTTTGGCATATATTTTTATTTTTCTCAAGCTTGTGGAATTTCGGTATTTCTCGTATTTGGGTTTTGGCCTGGCTCGGTTTTATTGGGGATAGTTCGCTTTGGTTCGATTTTTGTGCATTGGATCACCTTAACCTAGCCCTATGCTACACCCTCATCCCCACCACAACTCCCCTCTTTATATCCCCACCTACTACTCTCTCTCCTCATAAACACCATTAATTTCTTTCTTCTTGTTCTTCTCCTTCGTCCACAACTCTCCTAACCCTAGGCAAGTGCATCTTGCCACTACATGAGGACCCTCTTTTCTTTGTCCATTTGCTAGTTTAGGACATGGAGACAAACATTAGAACTTGAGTTTTTCTGATTTGGAGCCTCCATTATCGTAGATCTAAGCTTTTCCTATTTTCGGATTTTGCATGGTTTGAGCTATTTATGTTGGTTTTCTATGAGTTTTGATGTTTCCATGTGGAAGAACTTTCAGTTTCACCCAAGTTGGAACTTTGGAAATCCGGATTTGGAGTTCGGATGGCCAAGTTATGAACTTGTGAAGCTTTGGGTTCTTCTTTGGTTTTCTTGCTGTTTGGAGAAGACAGTGAGCAGTGTGCATAGCTGTTTAGCTTACGCATACTGAGCTACGCGCGCTCTTTAGCGCTGCGTACGCAGGCTTGAGTACGCTTCCTGTTGGAAGCGTGTCTCCTTGAGCGTGCGTGACTTTCACGTATGCTGCCTTCTTTGAGCGTGCGTGACTTTCACACACTGCTCCCTGTAGCGTGCGTGACTTTCACACACTGCTCCCTTGAGCGTGCGTGACTTTCACACACTGCTCCCTTGAGCGTGCGTGACTTTCGCACACTGCTCCCTGTAGCGTGCGTGACTTTTCACGCAGCTGCTTCCCTGTAGCGTGCGTGACTTTTCACGCAGCTGCTTCCTTGAGCGTGCGTGACTTTTCACGCAGCTACTTCCTTGAGCGTGCGTGACTTTTCACGCAGCTGCTCCCTTCAGCGTGCGTGACTTTTCACGCAGCTGCTCCCTTGAGCGTGCGTGACTTTCACGCAGCTGCTCCCTGTAGCGTGCGTGACTTTCTCCTACGCTGTTCTCTCAGCGTGCGTGACTTTTCGTACGCTGCTCCCCTGACCCCCTTGCTTAACCCAGGCTCTTGGAGTTTGGTCTTATTTCTTTAAGCTTGGCTCTTCTATTGTCCTGTATATTGATATTTTATTAGATATTTTACGCCCATTTTATATCCTTACGCCTTTTGTCATGAACTTGATTTTACTTAATATGTTTGGAATAACTATTGTACATGGCATGGTATGACAAGGAACTAGCATAACACGACAGTGACCCGTAGTGGTACACTCCTGACATGACCAACCTGACATGATAGTGGCCCGTCGTGGCGCACTCCTGACAAGTACCCTGACATGATTTATCTTGATAACTTAACTTGACTTACCTTGACACCGTGGGTGGTTCTTTCTTGCTTGCTTGTTAAATCCACTTGTCCTGTCTTGCATCATGTCTAGGATGGGACTTCTGAGTACCACGGTCAGGAGTACCTACTAAAATGAATTAAGGTTAATAACTAGAATAACACAGTAGTCATGAAGAGATGACACAGCTACAGGCAATCCCGTTACCTGGGCGCTCTTGGGATCTGTAGCCTGCCGTCGAGTAGGGCACATTTCCAGCACACCGTCGAGTGTTGTACCCTCTAAGTCACCTAAGGGTACATTTGTCTCCTGGACGATGTACCCACCTAAATTCAACCCTAATCTTTCGTCCTGGGTAGACTGGATGGTCTGCAGGGCTTGTGGCTGTGGAACAATCTCACTGCATCTTGTTAGTAATTAGTTCTGTGATAACCCTAGTTAGTTAAAGTAGTAAGCCGTAGTATCTGCTTGGCCGTGATTGATTGAATGAAGTATAACCAGTCCGGGCATGTCTTGATCCAGTACCAGATTGTTTCCTGTCTTGATTGCTTACATTATTATCTTGCCGATAAATGGTGGGAAACCAAGTTCTGTTCAGATGAAGGGTTACAACCCCGGTCCTTGTCTGGTTTACGGGATGTAACCTGGTTATCGGAATAGTCCCATGGTTATCTCGTCGTATATCACCCTGCCATGTTTTCGTAAGTTTTAATTTTAATATTAGATTTTCTGTGCTGATTGCTGGCTTTTGTTCTTATTTCGTGGCCCCCTTGTGGCACTTGCTCTTTCTGGGGTTGACCCAGCTGGTTTTGTGTGGCCAGATTTTGGAGCAGCTCCCGAGGATCTACCAAGCTTCCAGCCCGATGGTGGCGACTAGAAGAAACCCGGGCTACGAGTGGGTTTTCTATTTTTATTTCGCTCACTCTATTGTAAAAATTATTCTTTTGAGGCGTTTAGCCGACGAGCACCTGTTAGCTCGATGCACTTTACTTACTGTCTGCCTATGGGCTGTAAACATGATTAACAAATCCTAGGGTTGATCATGTATGACTGAACTCTTGCTAGTCCTAACATTTTGTAACAACTAGCTTCATGATCAGCTGAATATGTGATATTTGGGACGCCTTATTATTGTATATTTAATGATCATACATCTTGTGACTTTACTTACTTACTGTGATTGAGACACTAGGCTTGTTCATGACCATAAGAGACTGTTGGCTTGTAGAAAACCCTCACATATCTAGACAGCCGTGACCGTATATCGAGGTGGTTTCCATTTCAATATACGTAGCTGGCTATGTCTGCCCCCGTTCTCCAGTATTCTGGTTCTGGGGCATGACAATAATAATAATAATAATAATAATAATAATAATAATAATAATAATAATAATAATAATAATAATAATAAAACAATTAAATGCAGCAACTGCTGCCTTTATAGAAAGAGGAGAGAGAGAGAGGGAGAAGTGAACGGAGGGGAGAAGATGAAGTCAAAGGAGTGAGAGGGAAGGAGGTCGGGAGAAGATGAGAGAGAGGAGAGATCGGAAGGGAAGAAGACTACTACGAGAGAGAGAAAGGGGGAACTCGACTCGTCGGAGGCACGGCGAAACGACATGGCAGTGCCAGATCCGCGGGTGGAGGGATCCGCTCGACGCGGAGGCACGATGGAGGGTACGAATGAGCTCGCTGGTTCTCGGGCGTTTGCCGGAGCTAGGCGCACAGAGGTCTGCGAGGGACGAGTCTCGTACGACCGAGAAAAGTCGTCGAGCGCGCAGAGGGTTGCGATCGTCGACGACGGTCGGCGCTGGGACGACTGTTGGTGGACGCGGCGGCGGTTGTCGCCGGTTTCGACGAGGTAAGTGATGAGGTGATGGTGGTTTGGTTTAATTTGGTGAAATTTGTTTTGGGGTTTCGGGAGGTGGCTGGTCGCGACGGATAGCCGACGACGGTAGAGAGGGTGATGGGTGTGTTTGTTTGTTTGGGATGATGGTGGCGGTGGATGTGGGTAGCCGCAACGGAGATATTGGTTGTGTGTTTGGTTCTGGGAGTTTGACAAGGGGACGATGGCGGTGGCCGGATACGGTAATAGAGGTGGTGGTGTTTATCGGCTGGCCTGGGTGGTGGTTTTAGGGTGGCACGATGGCGGTAGAGTATTTGCTCTGGTGGCAGGGATGATGTAGGCTGGTATTTGCCGTTGGAGGCCAGGGGAAGAAGGCGACGGCAGAGTCAGAGACGACAAAGAGGAGGAGTGGCAGTATTAGGTTTAGGATTTATTTGTATCGGGGTTGTCGACACGGAGGAAAAATGTATATGTTGAGGATGGAATAAGAAGCTGGGCACGGACACGATGCACATATGTTGGTTGTGGAATTTACGGAGAAATTATGGAGACAAGAGAAAGTGGGCTCTCCTTATATAGGAGGTGGAGGACCCAGTTGGATAAGGACTGGAAATGCTTAAATTTTCTATTAGATATCCCCGTGTTTAGTTTAAAGCAACTCGATCATATCCAATCGTATAAAATAAAATCTTTTCCAAGATTATTATCATAATTAATTAAATTTAAACCAAAACAATATTTTAAAATACTTTTTCGAATAATAAAATATTAATATTAAAGAAATTTCAAAAATAGAATTATGTATATAAATTTAAATTTATGTACCTCGTATGCAATGAATATTTGCATAAAACCTCGTTTTCAAAATTACTATTTATATAACCTTTCATGATGTAAAATAAGGATTTGTAAATTCCAATATGATGCATTTTTACAACTTTACGTAATTAAAAATATTTATTATTTATTATTTGAAAAACCATGCTTCTAAATAAAAATGTTGTTACAAAAATATGTACCTCGCAATATTCGCACTCGATGAGCCATACGGAAATATGAGCTCATAGGCGACGTTCAAAACGACAAATTCGTACGTGACGTACAATACGACTATGCGACGTACAAATACAAAGTAAAAATTAATACCAAATTTATTTAAAATAATTTTATAGTAGAAATTTTAGGGGGTTTACATCCTACCTAACTTAAAAGAATTTCGTCCTCGAAATTTAGGAATAATTAGGCTAGTTTGGGCTGAGAAGGTGGAAAGAGCTTCTTGATAAGTAACAAGATCAACATTGAGCGAAAAAAGGGAACGACATTCATGAAAACATGCAATTTAGATAACAAAAACTTTTTTTTCCAATGGATATAGTTTCGAAATGATCTCCTACATGACATTCCATCAGTGTCTAAGTCGCGACCAACACTATCATCAATCCTATAAATGTGTAATCTTCAAATAAATACGCAATAATCTCCTCGACCCCTAATTATGATCAACAATCTAATATCAAAATTTAAATTCATGATCAATGTTGTCATAATCTTCGAATTTTGGGATTAACCAAAGTCATCAATATCGTTACAAGTCTTCATCAGAATTATTGTTCTCTCCTCAAATTTCTATTCCACAAAGTTTAGTTCTTTGAAACATTTTTTCCACTTGATATTTATCCCCAAAATATTAATTCCATAAAACTAAACTCCTTGAGAAAAAAATCCCTTAACTTAAATTCTGCCTTTCATAGTCTCCTCAAAAAATTGAAATCACCAAATCTCCAAAATTTTTAAGCAAAAAATCAAACTCATATTTAGCCAGAATTTATATCGATAAATGTAACATATGAAATTTAATTCTTGAAGAACCAAGAATGTCAGGATTTATCATCTTCAATATTGGAGTAACTTCGAATACTAATAACATCAAACTACAATATTTTATGATTATATAAAAACTTCAACAATTGATTTACCTTGAAGATCCAATTTTTGTTAATCGAGGAGTCTACTCGCCTTTGATAATATCATCATAGCAAAACTCCACTTCACATTTCTTTATTTCTTGTAACCGTGTTTACCACGTATTTTCACTTATGCATCATAATCACTAAATCATCATTTTCAACTATACCATCCATTTGATCTATGTGGTATTCTAATCCAACCACTTCATAACTGAGGAGTGTCATGATACGATATTCATCTTTGCTCAAGGAAATATATTAAGAACAAGGTTAGCATGAATAACAGTAGAGCAAAAATAATTTTTTTGAAGAGAATCAAAACAATTTGGAAGAAAGTTTTTGGTTAGGCTCAATGGTCGTGGTAGGGTTTGGATAATAAATACGGATTATTGCACGAAAATAAAATTTATGGGTCTAAGCAAATTAAGATAAAACCCGAAAAAAATAAAGGTACGGGTTAGCAATCAACAATAATCACAAGCTTAAATGATCACAATCATTTATCGATCGAAAGAATTGAGTCTTGGTTGAGTCTCTTTTTGAGGTCAAGAGTCGATATCATGGTAAATGTTACAGTTTAGTCTTTTTGGTCCAAAAGTCATATCATAAAAGTAGAGTACAAGAAGTCGTGTTTTAGTGGCATGTGATATACCTACATGAAGGTGGGCTCGTTTAGGTCTTACATGTGAAATTGGTTGGGATGAAACAGCTGGTCTCGTGCTCCAAATATCAATGTCACGGTAAGGCACACAAAAAGATCTAAAATAAAAAGTGGGAGTTCATATGGTGATATTTACGCAAAAATGGATCCAGTTAAAGCAAAAAATAAAAGTAATTAAGGAATCTAGTAAAATAAGTATGGGACATGATTTCTAGAGAAAATGTACCCTTCTAGGTTGGAGTATGATCAGGGAATGGTTTTAATCTTTTCCAAGTGTTAAATGATTAGAAGATCACAAAAAGGGGCTAGATTTGAGGGAAGGTTGAGCAAGTCAAAGTCAATATATAGTCACATGGCTTGGTCGATGACTAACTATACTTGTGTATGTACCACTATCATGGTCATGGGGGATATGGCAACTAATGGGGTATACTTATATCTCATTAAGGTGACCCCGTGTCTATCTTGGTTTCTTATCAATACAAGTCTAAACTTCTAATTTTTCGAGCTTTCTTAACAATTCTCAATGTGACTCTCAAATTAAATTACCAAAATCATTTTATGTCGCCAAGTATAATCATACTTTAAAATTTTAATTCCTTCAATAAATCTCGAGGTATCCCTTTAGATTATTGTCAACACCTTTCCTCTCCTCATTTTTTTCTATAATCCAATATATCATAAGTATTTCTAAAACCTTCAAAATAAAATTTTGTTTTCTCCATCTTATAGAATCTATTGGTCCTTTCGTGAATACCTCCCAACAATCTCAAATTAACCTTTATCATAACACCAATAAATTGTTCCCCAAAGTTATTAATGTTATCAATCCAACTTTAAACTCAAAATAATCTTATCAATCAATCATCAAATATAAATTTGAAAATTGAAAATTTCCTCAATCGATTTCATATCTTCCAAAATATTTTAATCCAAAATTTTACTATCATCCTTCAAACTCAAAATTAAATAAACTTGTAAATCATACCACTAAATTTAAAAATCTTAAGCTATTTCTTATATCGATTTCATACTCAAATAAATCATAACTATTTCACAAAAAACAACATTTGTTTTCTCAATTTATCAATCCTTTAGTAGTATCAAAATAAAATCCATCTCTACTACCCAACTTAGAATTTACTAACCCTTAAGATCATACTTTTAGGAAACATAAATGCTTTTATACACAAATAAGACCTCAATGCACACTAATTGTCAATTTAATTCTTCTAGCCATGTGTTTAACCTATGAGCATATACTATTGTAGTCATCTTCCTAGTTGTCACTAAGCACGAAACTAAGAATTTATGGTAGAAGGAGTCAAGCAAGATGCAAATTAAGGAGGTCGAACGAGAGTTCGAAATTTGATGTCAAGAAAGGATGTCAAGTAGGTGGATGAGATTCTAGACTCTAATCCTATATGTAGGTTCACATCGGTACAATAACGTAACCAAAGTAATAAAATTGACCTGCATGGGCCACCACAAAAACATGTAACGCCCCAGTCCCAAAATACGTTGGACCAGATACGTAGACATGCCAGCTGTATACATATGAAGTATGCTCCAATATATGGAATCCTCATATGTATACATAAGCTGTAAATGCAGTAAAACCAAGGCTAACTAATCTCATCCACAAAATAAAGGAAATAAAGATATCATATAATCAACTATGAAATATTTTTGTACAATATGTTGGGCGGAGACAAATCCACTACCAACAAGTAAGGAAAGAAATACATGAAAAATAAAAGGAGTTTGGCGAGCGAAGCGAAAACAATCCAAGTGCAATCATTCTCGAAGAAATAGAGATGATCACGGCCACGGCTAGAACACCTGCAAAAGACAAGAGCACATACCTGGAGAATAACCAGGTCCTCAGAGGAACGTAAATAGACACATAATATTATGCTATAAATTGAATATAAATAGCTCAATAGAAAAGTACATAAACCTAAACATATAAGGTCCCTAACCATTCTATGTGAAACCATGCACTTTTGGAGACAATATTCTACGCAGGGGCTGTATGACAAGCCACGCAAATAAAAGAGGATTGTCAGCACGTAGCGCTCATACGAGACACTATCTGTCCTGGGCCGCAAGTAGCGCTCATCTGAGTCACTATCTGTCCAAAATGTGCATAAAAATAAAATATAGCCCCTACGCTAATAGCTGTCTCCTCCTTCTCCATGATACTATACATGCATCGTCTCCACGACACACAACATGAATCGTTTTCACGATACTGTTTTAGTCTTAATAACTGCTAGATCTTCTATACAAATCTATTAGCAGATATATCCTAACGCATGGCCTGTACGCACCAATTATCAGTCAGCACGCGAGTCCGTATCTATATTCGACTCGCGACTTCATGGCACACAAGTATCGAGGCCAATGAATGCAACACACACAAAGGGTGGTTCCTTAACTCTAGGCCAAAATGCAATAAGAAAAATAAAGTATAGTAATTTGCATCTACATACAGTTTTGAAAGAATAATTTTATATTTGCTAGAAATAAGTAAAAGCATGCATGATATTGAGCAATTAAATAAACAGTAAAGACAAGGTGTCTTGCCTGGAGTGACGTCGAGGATGGTACGATGATCATGGTGGCATAACATGTGATTTCGGTGTTACAACTACGCCTAATGGCCTCGGATGATGGCATGGACTGTTCCATCGAGCCCAGAACGGTCAGATTAGTTAGGGTCGACATAAAGTAGTTTCGAATTGGCGAGGGAATAGGAATAATAGTATTAAGTCACGGACATGAGGATAGTCGAAGGAATTGGATAAACAATATATATAAAATTTTACAAAACTATTATTATTATTATTATTATTATTATTATTATTATTATTATTATTATTTATATACTTAAAAAATATAGTTTATTTAGTTAAAATAATTTAATTAAATACTTGAAAATCCAGAAATAATTTTTAGGTAAAAACTCCAAGTTTTGTCAAAAATAATATTTTAGACTGAAACTTATATTTTTAGAAATCAAAATATTTTAGGTGAAACAAAAAATATTCAAGAAAATTATTTAAGGCTAAAACCTATATTTTGTAAAACTATAGTTTAGTCAAATAATTTATTTAATAGATAAAATATTATCGCCATATATCCTAGTCCAAAATTTTGTTATAAAATAGTTTTAAGAAATTATCTACTTTATATATATTCAATAAAAATGGTATAATACTTAGTGCTAATAATACAACATTGAAAAGGGTAATAATAATAATATTATTCAAAATATTTATCAACCTCCATTACATATTGTATAATAAAGAACTTCATAATTAAAATAACAATATTAACAACAATAATAATAATAATAATAATAATAATAATAATAATAATAATAATAATAAAATAATTAAATGCAGCAACTGCTGCCTTTATAGAAAGATGAGAGAGAGGGAAAAGTGAACGGAGGGTGAGAAGATGAAGTCGAAGGAGTGAGAGGGAAGGAGGTCGGAAGAAGATGAGAGAGGGGAGAGCGGGGAGAGATCAGAAGGGAAGAAGACTACGGAAGAGAGGGGGAACTCGACTCGTCGAAGGCATGGCGGAATGACACGGCGGTGCCAGATCAGCGGGTGGAGGGATCCGCTCGGCACGGAGGCACGACGGAGGGGAAGAGTGAGCTCGCCGGTGCTCGGGCGGTTGCCAGAGCTGGGCACATAGAGGGCTGCGAGGGACGGGTCTCGTACGACCGAGGGAAGTAGTCGAGCGCGCAGAGGACTGCGATCGTCGACGGCGGCCGACGCTGGAACGGCTGTTGGTGGACGCGGCGGCGGTTGTCGCCAGTTTTGACATGGTAAGTGATGAGGTGATGGTGGTTTGGTTTAATTCGGTGAAATTTGTTTTGGGGTTTCGAAAGGTGGCCGATCGCAGCAGGTAGCCGACGGCGGTGGAGAGGGTGATGGGTGTGTTTGTTTGTTTGGGATGCTGGTGGCGGTGGATATGGGTAGCCGTGGCGGAGGTATTGGTTGTGTGTTTGGTTTTAGGAGTTTGACAAGGGGACGATAGCGGTGGCCGAACACGATAATGGAGGTGGTGGTGTTTATCGGCTGGCCTGGGTGGTGGTTTTAGGGTAGCGCGATGGCGGTGGTGTGTTTGCACTGGTGGCAGGGGTGATGTAGGCTGGTATTAGCAGTTGGAGGCTAGGGAAAGATGGCGACGGCGGAGTCAGAGACGACATGGAGGAGGAGTGGCAGTATTAGGTTTAGGATTTATTTGTGTTGGGGTTGTCGACACGGAGAAAAAATATATATCTTGTAACGCCCCAGTTCTAAAATACGTAGGACTAGGAACGTAGACATGCCAGCTGTATTCATACGAAGTATACTCCAATATATGGAAGCCTCGTATAAATACATAAGCTTTAAAATACAGTAGAACCATAACTAATCTCATCCACGCAAAATAAATGAATAAAAGACATCATATAAAGATAATGAATTGTCTTGATACAATATGTTGGACGGAGACAAATCTATTACCAACAAGTAAAGGAAAAATACATAAGAAAAGATATGAATTTAGCGAGCGAAGCGAAGACGATCCAAATGCAATCATCCTCGAAGAAATAACGATGATCACGGCTAGAGCTAGAACACCTGTGAAAGACAATAGCACACACCTGAAGAGATAACCAGGTCCTCAGAGGGATGTAACAAGACACATAATATCATGCCATATAAACTGAATAAATATTGCTCAAATAAATAAGTAAATCGAATTATAACATGGTCCAATACGCACCTACTGAACGAGCGTACCATCCCCCCAACCAAACAAGGACAGGAGATGGTAAACTAATTCACGACGACGTATCTTTCTATGCTATGAATCCAATATGGTATCCGGACCCCAACAAGGTTCAATACCTTCTCATTGAAGTCGTAAGTCACACCTACAACCAAACAAGAACAAGATGTGACGAACTAATCCGTGACAAGTTATTGTTTCAAGCCACGGTCAGATACAAGTACCCAAACCAAAAGTACTCGTACCTAACGGATAAAGGTGCCTAACCGGTCTAAGTGATATGTAGTTAAGAACAATCCTTCCTACGCATGGGCCCTGGCTGAATAGGATCGGCATGGTCCCCCCTTGGGCACCAGAGGCCCCATCAGTAAGAGCATGATGTTCCGCAGAATCGTCAGTGGCCGTCAATAATCATGGGTCATCAACCCCGTATCTCTAGCGGAGAGTCTGGGTCACAAGGGAAGTGCATCGAAGCCCATACGCTAAGGAATTGTCCTCCCCGCCCAATGCCTACTGTGTTGTATCCACAACACAAACTACTATAACCGCTAAGTCAAACTAGCATGCAATCTCTATTAGCGGTTATTCCTATCGCACGGCTTGTACGTACTGGTGGCCAGCCAATCACGCACTTCCGTGTTCTACATGCGACACACAACTTTGTGGTACAACGTGTCAAGGCCAATGAATGCAACACACAAGGTGGTCCCTTAAATCTAGGTTTAATGTGAGAAAAATAATACATAGCAGAAAATATAAATGAATAGTAAGTTTTAACAGGTTATGCCATGTATCACAGTTTATTTTGTATAAACAAAATAAATAATGCATGAAATATGAGCTAAAATAATTAAACAACAAATGGCAAGGTGTCTTGCCTGAGGTCCTTGCTGGTGAAATCGACAATCCCGTTGGGTACAGAATAGTCACATGGCTACACAAGATAACTCAGACGATGTGACAAACTTATAAAATAAAAACCAAAAATAAAATATTCTAGAAATTTTTTGGGAAAAATATATGATATGTATTTTTCTGTCAGTATTCCGAAACTTCAAACGGATCGTGATTCTGATTCCTGGTTCTCCCAGAATCTCAAAAATACTAAAACGTGTCAGATTTCGGACCACTGACACTCCACAAATTTTTCAGAAAATTAAGATCCGAATTTCTGAAAATAAAATTTACATTCAAAAAAATACCTCAATACGATTCCAACAAAAAAAAACTTGAGGTCAAAAGGAGTCCGGAGTTGGGAGTTATGGTCATTCGAAGTTGCTACAACCTTTGAAAATTGAGGCTGAATTTATGACGAAAAAGAGAGAAATTTTTACAAGGATGGTTTGAAAGATGATTTGTGGTGAAAATAATATGGAGGAGTACCTGCCTATTTATAGGATGTGGGAATTCCTAATTAGATAAGAATTAGGATTCCTTTAAACCCAATTTAGATATTTCCTAATTTAATTTAAAAGCAATCAAATCCAAATCCAAATCCAAATCTAATTTAAATCAAATCAAATCAAATTCTCTTAGTTTAAAATCAAATCAATTAAATCCAATTTAAATCTATTTAAATTTTTAGCTCAACATCAAATGGGATAAATAAATTTTGAATATTTAACTATTTAAATAAATCCAAAAAACAAATCATGATTTAAATGGCCACCATAACTTCCAAATATATTTTTCAAAATACCAATAACAATAATTTCGAAAATAATAAATATTTTTAAATATCTTTTTGAATAATAAATCTCAAAAATTATATTTTTATTTAAATTAAACTAGCAAATATTTATGAAATATATGTATGCATGAATAATATTATTTATTTCAAATAAAAGGCCTTTCATAAATAAAATCATAAATTTAGGAAATTTTGATAGCTAAATTAAATATTACATATATTATTTTGAAACTATAAAAATAAGAAAATGTTTTTCTCAAAATATGTACGCTCGCACATATTCGCACTCGTCGAGCAACTACAAAAAATAAAATTTCGTGCGCGACGTACAATACGACTATGGGACGTACAATACAAAAATTTTAAATCAGTACCAAATTTAATATATATAAAAAATATAGTAGAAATTTAGGGGTTTTATATCCTACCCAACTTAAAAGAATTTTGTCCTCAAAATTAAGAATTAGGAGGGGGTGAGAAGGCACAACGGTAGATAGGAGGGTTTAAGGAAGTTTATATGGTCGTAGTCTAGGTTGAGGGTATGATTAAGAGACGATTGTAATAACTCTTAAATTCAAGTGATTAGAAATTCAAGATTGTAAATTTAGTGTTGAGGGAAAGGTCGAGTAGTTCAAGACAAAGATATGGTTACATTGGGTGATAATTGTCATGGTGATAGGACAGTTAGAGGAGTTTTAGTACGACGCTTTTGTCCTTCTAAAATAGGTGAAGGCGAACGCAATATAGAGTTCGAATGAGGCGTTATCGAATACGAATACGTGGTTCAAAGGCGACCGAATAATTCAAAAGGAGTTGTCAAGGCAGTCGCGGATGGGACTCTAAAGGACAAGTTTAGCTATGTCTCCATCCACGTAGGATAATATGTGATAAGCGAACCAAAGTGCAATAGGTTGATCAGACCATCATGCACCGGTTCTGATTAGACAATATGTTAGTGGGTGCACCCAATAAAATATGTCATGATCAAGCTTGATAACGAAATAAGCTTGCAAAACTGAAGCTACGTTAGCAGCGCGAGATAGTCAAAATATGAGCAAGGGAGGTACTGATGAAGGAAATTTTAAATAGTCCCAGATCTTTTAAGATCAAGGATCGTCCGAAGTTCGGGCCTATACAGTTGTCTTGGTTGACTAGCTAAGTTAGGGTCCTCTGAACTTATAGGCTAAGCAAACTTATCCACATGGGCCACAAGGACAAAGGCTTTGTTGGGCCGTGAGGTATTCTACCCAACTTACAAGAGTTAAACTATTAATGGGATGAGTCAATGGGTTAAGCAATCAAGATAAAGCACAAATTTAAGCATTTAAGGAACTAAGTAGAACAAAATTCACCTATCGGGTTAAGGGATTGAGTCAAGGTTGGATGTCTTAATTGAAGTCGGAAAGTATTTTGGTGTCATGGTATAGGTTATAGTTTGGCCATTTTGACCAGAAGGTCCTATCATGAAAATAGTGTACAAGGAGACGTGTTTTAGTGGGACATGATGCATCTACATGAATGTGGACTTGTCTAGGTCTTACATATGAAATTTGTTGGAAGGAAAAGTGTAGTATTGTACTCCAAATATACAAGTCACGGTAGGGGACGCCAGAAGATCAAAAATAGAAAGTGGGAGTTCACGAGGTGATAATTAATGCACAAAATAAAGAAGATCAAGTTAAAGCGTGAAATAAAATTAATTAAAGAATCCATTAAAAATAATTTAGAAACACAATTCCGGAGAGAAGATAGTCTCCTAGATGAATACAATTAAGGAACCACTAACTCATTATTCAAATTACAAATGGGTTAGAAGGTCGCAATTAAAAGATCTTGAATTGAAGGAAGGTCGAGTAAGTCGAGGTGAAAATACAGTCACATAGCTGGGTAGATGACTAACAATACTTGTGTATATACTACTATCATGGTCATGAGTGACATGTCAATTAGTGTGGAATACTTCTAACTCATTAGGGCTACCTTTGTGGCCTATCATTAATATTTTAACTCAAGTTTCCTCCAAAAGTTTAAAAAAAATAAACTTTAAAAAATATACCACCAAAATTTGTATTTACTCTAAGCCGTTCAAATTCATCAAAAAAAATTTAAATCACTCTCATAAATCTCAAAGCAAAATTTTATCACGTTACTACTAACCTTTTCCAAAATTAACGTTTAAATTCAACTATTTAACTCAAGAGTTCATAATTTACGAATCCATAAAAATTTCACAATCAATCAAAAATTTAACACACTAAAATTTTTAATTAATTTATAATAAAACTCTTAGCATATTAAAAGCAATCTCAAAAAAATTAAGCTCAATGCTCTCATCAATTTTAACTTCTATTTATGCTATGTTATTCCAACAAACTCATAACTTTTAAATGGTAACTTCCTTTAATCAATCAAAATAACTTTCCATCACATCCTTTAAAATTCTTCAAAAAAAAATTTAATATTAGCAATCCCACATTAAACTAAATTTTCAAACAATCTTATCAGTCAAAATCTATTTTTTTTACCAAAAATCTAAATAGATTTGTAAATCCTCAATCATAGGACACAATTTAAAATAAAAAAAATTCTCAAAAATCGTTTTCATAACTTTCAAATATTTTAAACCAAAATTCACCGTCATTACTTTCCCTTAAAATTTAAAATTTTATAAACACAAAAACTGCAAGTTGTACAACTCTGTTTAAATAATTCCTACGACCATTTTTAAAAGCTAAGATCATTTTCAAACCAAATCTATAACTGTTCAAGGTGCATAACTATAATATAATAAATCATGAACATTAAAACTCAAAAATCAAATAAATTTTATATTTGTTCAAAGATGTATATCTATCACTCAAACTCATAATTATCACAACTCAAAAAGCAAATCAATTTTATACTTGTGCAAGGATGTATAAATATAATCCAATAAATCATAAATATCAAATCTTTGAAAATCAATCAAATTCTTAAACCAAGTATGAAATTCTATAAATCCTCTGGTGTTTATTAATTAGAAATATCAAGGTTAAAACTTTTCGTGGTAATATCCTATTTTACAAATTAATAATCATTAAATCACACTAAAAAAATCCTTTAACTCAATTAGAGTCTTAAATGTATTCCAATTACCAATATAACCATTCTAGCCATGTGTTTGACCTATGAGCATATACTAGTGTAGTCATCTTCCTAGTTGACACTAAGCACGAAAATAATAATCAACGATAGAAAGGAATCAAGCAAGATGCAATTCAAGGAAGTCGAACGAGAGTTTGGAATTTGAAGCCAAGGGAAGAGGTCAAGCTGTATGGATGAGATTCCTATAATTCTAATCCTATGTTGCAGGTTCATATCGGTATAGTAACGTAACTGAAGTGACAAACTCGACCTGCATGGGCCACCACAAAAACATATAACGCCCCAGTTCTAAAATACGTAGGACTAGGAACGTAGACATGCCAGCTGTATTCATACGAAGTATACTCCAATATATGGAAGCCTCGTATAAATACATAAGCTGTAAAATGCAGTAGAACCATAACTAATCTCATCCATGCAAAATAAATGAATAAAAGACATCATATAAAGATAATGAATTGTCTTGATACAATATGTTGGGCGGAGACAAATCCACTACCAACAAGTAAAGGAAAAATACATAAGAAAAGATATGAATTTGGCGAGCGAAACGAAGACGATCCAAATGCAATCATCCTCGAAGAAATAACGATGATCACGGCTAGAGCTAGAACACCTGTGAAAGACAATAGCACACACCTGGAGAGATAACCAGGTCCTCAGAGGGACGTAACAAGACACATAATATCATGCCATATAAACTGAATAGATATTGCTCAAATAAATAAGTAAATCGAATTATAATATGGTCCAATACGCACCAACTGAATGAGCGTACCATCCCCCCCAACCAAACAAGGACAGGAGATGGTAAACTAATTCACGGCGACGTATCTTTCCATGCTATGAATCCAATATGGTATCCGGACCCCAACAAGGTTCAATACCTTCTCATCGAAGTAGTAAGTCACATCTACAACCAAACAAGGACAAGATGTGACGAACTAATTCGCGACAAGTTATTGTTCCAAGCCACGGTCAGATACAAGTACCCAAACCAAAAGTACTCGTACATAACGGATAAAGGTGCCTAACCGGTCTAAGTGATATGTAGTTAAGAACAATCCTTCCAACGCATGGGCCCTGGCTGAATAGGATCGGTATGGTCCCCCCTTAGGCACCAGAGGCCCCATCAGTAAGAGCATGACGTTTCGCAGAATCGTCAGTGGCCGTCAGTAATCATGGGTCATCAACCCCGTATCTCCAGCGGAGAGTCCGGGTCACAAGGGAAGTGCATCGAAGCACATACGCTAAGGAATTATCCTTCCCGCCCATTGCCTACTGTGTTGTATCCACAACACAAACCACTATAACCGCTAAGTCAAACTAGCATGCAATCTCTATTAGCGGTTATTCCTATCGCACGGCTTGTACGTACTTAAGGCCAGCCAATCACGCACTTCCGTGTTCTACATGCGACACACAACTTCGTGGTACAACGTGTCAAGGCCAATGAATGCAACACATAAGGTGGTCCCTTAAATCTAGGTTTAATATGAGAAAAATAACACATAGCAGGAAATATAAATGAACAGTAAGTTCTAACAGGTTATGCCATGTATCACATTTTATTTTTCATAAAGAAAATAAATAATGCATGAAATATGAGCTAAAATAATTAAATAGCAAATGGCAAGGTGTCTTGCCTGAGGTCCTTGCTGGTGAAACCGACAATCCCGTTGGGTACAGAATAGTCACAGGACTACACAAGATAACTAAGACGATGTGACAAACTTCTAAAATAAAAACCAAAAATAAAATATTCTGGAATTTTTTTGGGAAAAATATATTATATGTATTTTTCTGTCAGTATTTCGAAACTTCAAACGGATCGTGATTCTGATTCCTGGTTCTCCCAGAATCTCAAAAACACTAAAACGTGTCAGATTTCGGACCACTGACACTCCACAAATTTTCCAGAAAATTAAGTTCCGAATTTATGAAAATAAAATTTACATTCAGAAAATATACCTCAATACGATTCCAACAAAAAAAACTGAAGGTCAAAAGGAGTCCGGAGTTGGGAGTTATGGTCATTCGAAGTTGCTACAACCTTTGAAAATTGAGGCTGAATTTATGACGAAAAAAGAGAGAAAGTTTTACAAGGATGGTTTGAAAGATGATTTGTGGTGAAAATAATATGGAGGAGTACCTGCCTATTTATAGGATGTGGGAATTCCTAATTATATAAGAATTAGGATTCCTTTAAACCCAATTTAGATATTTCCTAATTTAATTTAAAAGCAATCAAATCCAAATCCAAATCCAAATCTAATTTAAATCAAATCAAATCAAATTCTCTTAGTTTAAAATTAAATCAATTAAATCCAATTTAAATCTATTTAAATTTTTAGCTCAACATCAAATGGGATAAATAAATTTTGAATATTTAACTATTTAAATAAATCCAAAAATCAAATCAAGATTTAAATGGCCACCATAACTTCCAAATAAATTTTTCAAAATACCAATAACAATAATTTCGAAAATAATAAATATTTTTAAATATCATTTGAATAACAAATCTCGAAAATTATATTTTTATTTAAATTAAACTAGCAAATATTTATGAAATATATGTATGCATGAATAATATTATTTATTCCAAATAAAAGGCCTTTCATAAATAAAATCATAAATTTAGAAAATTTTGATAGCTAAATTAAATATTACATATATTATTTTGAAACTATAAAAATAAAAAAATATTTTTCTCAAAAAATGTACGCTCGCACATATTTGCACTCGTCGAGCAACTACGAAAAATAAAATTTTGTGCGCGACGTACAATACGACTATGCGACGTACAATACAAAAATTTTAAATCAGTACCAAATTTAATATATATAAAAAATATAGTAGAAATTTAGGGGTTTTACATATGTAGAGGATGGAATAAGAAGCTGGGCACGGACATGATGCACATATGTTGGTTGTGGAATTTATGGAGAAATTATGGAGATAAGAGAATATGGGCTCTCCTTATATAGGAGGTGGAGGACCCAATTGGATAAGGATTGGAAATGCTTAAATTTCCCATTAGATATCCCCTTGTTTAGTTTAAAGCAACTCGATCATATCCAATCGTATAAAATAAAATCTTTTCCAAGATAATTATCATAATTAATTAAATTTAAACCAAAACAATATTTTAAAATACTTTTTCGAATAATAAAATATTAATATTAAATAAATTTCAAAAATAGAATTATATATATAAATTTAAATTTATGTACCTCGTATACAATGAATATTTGCATAAAACCTCGTTTTCAAAATTACTATTTATATAGCCTTTCATGATGTAAAATAAGGATTTGGAAATTTCAATATGACGCATTTTTACAAATTTATGCAATAAATTTTTTTTTATTTATTATTTGAAAAACTATGCTTCTAAATAAAAATGTTTTTACAAAAATATGTATCTCGCACATATTCGCACTCGACGAGCCATACGAAAATACGAGCTCATACACGACGTTCAATACGACAAATTCGTACGTGACGTACAATACGACTATGCGACGTACAAATACAAAGTAAAAATTAATACCAAATTTATTTTTAAAAAAATTCATAGTAGAAATTTTAGGGGGTTTACAACTATTTCGTACACTCAAGAAGTCAATTGTGATATTGCAAGTTAAGTTTTAGAGCTTAGTTTTCGTAAATAACTAGCATTGAGTCCAATATATCTAAAGGTATTCAATATGCATTGGAAATTAGGTTTGGGTATCTATATTTGCTAAATTGAGTTCTTGAACTTGGAAAGTATTTAGAAAAAGGGCAATTGCTGAAATTAAACCTTACTGCTTGCTTGCTCGCCAAGGTAAGAAACAATTACTTAATCGCATTTCATATAATATTGTGTGAGTTTCCGGTGTTGAGGGTTGCTCCATCGAAGGGGTTGGCATACCCGGATATATTATATTGCGTGGCCAATATTGAGAGTTGCTCCACCGAAGGGGTCGACGTGCCCATATATCCTTGCCTTTTGTTTACCTGTATCAGAATTATTTTCGCATCAGTAAATACAAAGGAGACTCTGCCAAAAATTTTGAGAATTTCTAGAGATAATCATTTTTCGGGAATTCAGACTCTATAGAAACTTTTGACTTAAGATCCAGATCTTGGAACCATCTATCTCCGATCTATAACATCGGAGATATTCTTGGAAATCATTGTCCAAATGTATACTTTGGAATATTCCTTGGTTTTAATACTTTCTTGGACTTTATTAGTTTCGGAAAAGGACGAAACTATTACTTGAATGCGACTTGACTTTTTAAGACTTCAGTTTAAGGATAAGTTTCTATGGAATCCGAATGTCTAGAATAGGTTGCATTGGGATGGAAGAGAAACCATTAGATCACACCTGGCTGACTTCTTTGCAATATGAATTTTGATTTTCCGTACTGATCAGTCCCTGAATCGGTGTTCGTACGGTCGCGTGAATATCCGGGGTGAGGCTTAGCTCACTTTCTTGATTGCAATTGGACATCCAGGCCCTGAGTTTCAGATCAGCTATCCATTGCACAATACCTTGAGTTTCAGCTCAGAGTACTTGTTAATTCATTAGACATCCATGCCCTAGGTTCAGCTCAGCTATCTAATGAATGGGTTCGATATTCTTGGAAAAGTTCAAGTCATACGAAATTCTTTTATAGCACATGAAGCGATGATTCGACCCAGATGATTCGAAAACCAACTCATAATGCTATCCTGCTTGTAATCACATTAATATGTGATAGTACAGATGGGTGGATAATCTAGCACCACCCATTTTGTATGAGCCTGATCCCGGACAAATGGGGTTATTGTTGAGATGCTAGGCGTGTGTGTGTGATCCAGAAAAGTTTCTCTAAATTACATTTAGGTCTAGAAAGATCTTGTATGTGTCCTTTGTGACATTATTTTGAGAGCTACTTACTTCTTGATTGATATCACACGGTATGTGTTTAATTGTCCAAGTTTACTTCATTTGTTTTCATTCTTCTTATCATTCCACATTCATAACTTCCTCCTTTGACCGAGGGCTTGCTCGTCGTGTTGACGACCTAGTTTTGTTCACTAGGGATTGATGAAGATCAGGATGTGGATTAGGCGTACACCGAGGACGAACTATGTGAATGACATGGGACTGAAGGAGTGTAGTTTCATTTTGGGAATTTCTATAGTTATGTAAATTATGTGTTTTGAAGAACAATGAATCAGATATGTATATTATGTGTTTTGAAGAAACTTGATCAAGTTTGTAACTTTTTGGACAAATGACTGTTATGTAAATTATGGAAATGCTGTAGATATACCTTATATCTATGCCTATCCGGGACCTTATGGGTGACAATCGCAGGGTACAATACGGTATTCATTGTACAGTTGCGTAGCCTTGGGAGAAGTATCACATGCTCCGAGTTATCTTAGGAACCGGGCGTGACAATCTGGTACAGATTCAACAGAGCCTAGAGGTGTCTATAAGGGATTCGGTCTTCGTCAAAGCGCAGCACTTCTTCTTCATGCCAGAAGATTGACCTCCATCGAGGCGTATTCTGACCTTTTTATGGGCGCAGCCTCCCAAAAGCATATCAGCCACTCGGCCAAAGCAAGCAGCTTCCTGAAGTAGTCATTGGCCTGAGCCTTCAAAGAGTGCATCAGGTCGTAAAGCCCTGAATGGGAAGGACATAGCACAACCTGTGGCTCTTCGGATTGGCTATCCACCCATGACCTAGGTCGTCAGGACCTCGAAGATCTCCTAGATGTCGCCCAGAGTTGAACTCCCTAAGAAGACATTTATATACGTCTTAAGGGCAGTGATGGCTCCTTCTACACAGAGTTCTTCTATAAGAACATGGCTCCTATGAACGAGAAAAGCCTCAACCAGCAGCCAAATTATACAAGGCCGATCGCCGCTCGAAGTTAAGTTTGGATCTCACATGCTCACATGGTAGTGAAGGATGCGAAGAAGAAGACAACAACTCTTCAGAGGAGAACTTCCTCTTTTATAGGATCGAGAATGGTCCATAGTGCACGTCACATGGCCGACGGTCAGAATTCCCGCATTAATAGGAGGAACCTAAGACTCAACACGACGAATGTCAGTCTTAGACCCCTGTAATTCCCCATATTACGGTGGTAATTAAGAGGGAAGTCCTTAAAGAGCTGGTATTTATCGCTCTTTACTCCAGAAGCCAAAGCCTTCAGGCCAGAGGTGCAGCTACTCGCCTACGCCAACCTAAGAAGCAAGATGGTGGTAGGTCCCGCCTTTTTCTTTACTTCAGAAACCAGTGTCTTTACTCCAGAGGCACAGCTACCTGCCTGTGCCAACCCCAGACACACAAGGGTGTTATACCCTTTCCTCCAAAGCCAACGCCTTCAAAGTTCAGAGGCGCAGCTACTTACATGCGTCCACATGAGGCGCAGGATGGTGATATGTTCACACCATATCCATTCCTACGGTACAGTCATCTGCTCCGATCCAGAAGCTTAAGTCACCTCTCTACAAGAGACTTGGGAACTCCCACTGCAACCAATGCAAGTCAGCCAGTCGCTCCAAAAGTACAGTAACCTCGCCAACCTGAAGCACAAGCCTACTCGTCGCCTACAACACAGTGACTCTGTTACTCCGAAATACATCTTCATCGTTGCTCTAAATGTACAGAAGTCTTATCGTCATTCGAATCCAAGTCCATTCGTCGCCTAAAAGCACAGAGGCTCCATCGTCTCCAGAAGCACGGTCTACTCGTTGCTCCAGAAGCATAGCATAACTTAGTCCTCACTAGAGGCGCATGAAACATGGGTCCACCCCAATTGGTTTGTTTAAACCGCCTCTTGTAGAAAAGATTGAGATTAAATCATGATAGATATCATATTAGATTGATTTAAATCTTAGACGAGGATCAATTAGACTCCAAATCTAGGATAAAATCCCAAGATTTATTCGGCTGTATCCGAGCAAGCAAATCGGCATGCGCCATGTATTACCTCCTTCGGTTATGTTAATAAACACCAGAGATCTCGATTGAAGGAAATCTCGATGTACGCCACGTGTCAGCGCCGCAGAAGCCCGTACCGTACAATGACGACATATTCTTTCATATCTCAGGAACCCTAATGTACATCGCATATGTGCTCGGTTCTCTATAAATAGAATGAGTTCTCCTTCAACTTAAAGAGGGCGACAACCTTCATCTAAGAAGGAACAATCTACCAACCAACCAACAGAAGAACAACCGCCTCCAAAGGATCTTATCCTCTAGATAGCCTCTTGATCGGTGACCCCAGAGTTCCATTAAAGGCCCAGAGAGCCAGAACAAGGTTGATTCGTTATCAGATCGTCAACGGAGTAAAGGAGCCGCTGCAGTGCTCGATCTCCACCGTCATACTTTCCCAGAAACCTCTTCTCCCTGTACTTAGAATATCCTGTTTAGGACTTCCTTCTTTGTATGCAGATACCTTATACGTTCAATAAAGCAAAAAGTTCGTTCAACCTTTTGTTATGTCGAACAAAATGGCAACTCTGCTGGGGAACACCTTCTCCTCCAACAAGAAGGCGGTGATGCAATCTGATGACAACTTGCTAGGATCTTCCCTAGACATGCTGGTCGTACGCTTCGACCATCAAGCTTTTGAAGATCTCCTCTCTGATGAAAAGTTGAAGACTTCGAAGCCGTTCGTACAACCGAAGAAGACTCGACGTGTCTGGAGGCCTAAGGCGGCTGCAGTTAGCAGCACGATGGCGAGAACTGCGTCTCAGGACCCCCTCAACACTGAAGCCACGGAGAAGATTCCGACTTCAACAGCCTTATCCCCTCGCCCGATTCCCGTCATGGGAAAACATGGCGAGAAAGACGTTGGTTCTTATGGTTGAACTGACGAAGGCACGACGCCAAAGGAAGCGTACACCGGTCCAACCCCTAAAGATGGGAGCATTGCCGGTAAGAAGATCTGTCTTCGACAGAATCACTTTTCCTTCAGGAGAGCCTTCAGCGGACTCTGAATACTACTCACCCGCTGGGGGTAGTAGGAAGAGATCCCAGGTGGTTCTTGCTTCGTGCAATAATTGCACGTCACCTATGGCAGACCAGAGGCCAGCGTTGAGAGCGAAGGATCCACAGCTTCGAGAGCCAAGCCAGGAGGTACGTCCTACGGAAAGGGAGCCACGCGAGCAGCGTTCCTACAGAAGCGACATGGGGAGTCCCTGCCAGACCCGTTCTGACCATACTTGCGTGCAGCTTTTCTGCATGTACGATAGGGGTCCCATGGCGGAAGATTCAACCCTCTCCCAAGCGGAAGAATAATCTGTGGCAAAGGGCATACCTAAATCAAGGCACTCTTGCACCCAGATTACCATCAACTGCTGCTGCTAGCAGACGGCCGTGCCATCATCAAGCCGACATTCCGTCTTCCAGAGATTTCACTCCATGTCGACCCCACGCCAGAGGCTCAACAAGGGGTCAGTGAGCCATAGAGAAGACGAACCCCGTATTATCACGTGCTACGCCGTACAGGGTTCCAGAGCTTTCAAGAAGCCCTCTCAGAATCCTTCTGTATTGGGTGCCATGCCAAATACTGGGGGCAGCCAGCCTCCTACCATGCACGACAACCCTGTGTTCCGATCTGAGGAGGAGCAATACGACACGGATGTCTCTATTGGCGCAGCCAGTCACTAGACTGTGGGTAGCAACCGTGCTGAGTTCGAAGAAGATCATAATCTTACGATGTATCCTCAAGACGGCGAGGCTCAGGCATCTGAGCCAGAGAGCGAAGGATCCACGGCTCCCTCGACTCATCCTTTTATTTGGTCCGTGTTCATGGCCGATGGCAACGAGGAAGACAACAATGAAGCTCTCAGACGTATCAAAGCCTTCGAGACAAAGTTAGATACGTAGACGGACACCATGAAGACTCTGTCCTCGGTCATAATCGACCTGAAGAGCAATATAGCCCCTACTGCCTCAACACCTGCGCTTGATCTACTAACTAATGATAGATCCAGCAGGCTGCCTGCCGCCCACCAGGCAGGACCCTCCTTGTCTACTCCATCGACTACAGGTTCTGCAATGCTGGCCGAGATATAGCAGACCATTAATGATCTGTATGCTCGTCATGATGCCAAGAAGAAGAAGAAGAAGCAAGCAGCACTCCGGAAGATGGGTATCCGGCAGCCATACCCTGTCGAGTGGGACAAGGTCGTCTACCCTCCCAAAAACAATCTGCAGACGCTTATACCCTATGAAGAAAAGGGGTCTCCTCGACAATACTTGAGGTAATTTGCCTCGGTAACTGGGCACCTACCAAAGGATGATGCCCTCCTATCCAACATATTCATAGGAGCCCTGTAGGGGGCAGCTTATAAATGGTTCTGTAGTCTTCCGTATGATTGTATCTCGTCATTTGAAGACCTGAAGACTCTGTTCATGGACCGATTCTATGAAGGAGGGATGGACATGATGATGTCGACCCTCATAGAAATTATCCAGAGGGAGAAGGAGCCTATCCGTGCATACATCGAGCGCTTTTGCTAGGCAGCCCTCAGATTACCGTCCGGCATGCCTGAGCCCATGCTTATGGACTCATGCCGTAAGAACATACTACCCGCAATCAAATTATGGCATAGTGCTCCCTCCACGGAGTGGACGCCTTTTGTTACATAGGCGGACGTCGCATAGAGGAAAGCCCAGGATGCGTAGCTCCTGGGGCTACACTTTCCTGCACCTGAAGACAAGGGAGACGCTCGTCCAGCAGCAACCCCAAAGACAAAAAAGACAAGCAGACCATGACCGTCAATATCTCTAAAGGTTCTGCATCTGTAAACCGTAAGTCCGTCGGAACACAGAGGCCGAGGGAGACTTACTCCTTCAATGACGATGATACGCTAGAGCTCTTCGAGATGCTTACGAAGAGTGGCAAACTGTCCATCCCGGCACCCAGTCGTCCTGATGAAGTGGGAATGGTGGGCCATCCCAAGTACTGCCATTACCACCAGTACGTCCACCACTCAACACGATATTGCTATGTGTTAAAAAGGCAAATCCAGTGCCTCATCAATGCCAACGTCATATCGTTGGATTATGATGAGAAGACCGTCCTGGCCAATATGGTTACTCTCCAGTCTGAGATTTGTCCAATCACAGAGGCGCAAGACGATGTCATCCATGTCACAGAGGTGGCAGTGGAGGTAGTCAACCTTCCACCAGCACGGGACAACGCTCAAGGGCTCACCCCGTTCTCTACACCACAAGTCGGAGTCATGTGGGTCCATCCTGACCTGACTCCCGACATGATAAACCAGTGATCATCGTAACTCTCTTGGGAAATATTTTATGTCCTTCTCACCTCTGAAATGTTATCCTAAGTTGTGTCTAGCATGTCCTCTTTACCTCTGAGTAGTCATCTCTTTCCATAGTAGCTGTAAGCTGTCATAATTTTTAAAAAATATTTTACGTCCATATTACCTCTAAAGTGTTATTCTATATTGTGTCTACCATGTCCATATTACCTCTGAGTAGTCACCTGTTATGATAACCCCAAAGTTGTCATAACACCCTAGAAAAGAGTCACGTCCATATTACCTCTGAACTGTTATTCTAGTAGAAAGATGCTTGCCATGTCCATATAACCTCTGAGCAATGCACCCTTTCCCTGACAATTCCCCACAATTATCATCTATAGAACCCTTCATGTCCATATTACCTCTGAGTCATTCTATATCCCAGGAGAGTCTATCCTTACCATGTCCATATCACCTCTGAGTAAGAAAAGTGTCTCTATAAAACTCCCGTGTTTGCCATGTCCATATAACCTCTGAGTAAATACCCCGTACCCAATAAATCTATCACTGTAGAAACATGAAAACTACAAGACTATGTATCCCACATGAAGAAGACAAAAGAAGCTATGCGCCCACATAACCAAAAGGGGGTTATGCGCCCATAGAACCAAAGGGAGTCTATGCGCCCACATGATCGAAGAGGGGCTATGCGCCCACATAATCGAAGAGAAGCTATGCGCCCACCTGATCAAAGAGGAGCTATGCGCCCATATTATTTTCATGCAGATCAAATACTATGTACCTAAGGCAGCAGATTCCTACGACTCAGTCAACATCCATGATCAATCGTGCACCGAAGCATGCGGCCATGTCAACCCATGACCTACCTACGATCATCCAGTGTCCATGTGCCTACACCCTATACACCTAAAGGGGTGTTATGCGCCCACAGTCAAATCATTGTATTTTCCACCTGTGGGCACATAAACAGTCATTTCAGTACAAAATGACTATAAATAGGGGTCTCATACCTCTTCAAAAATAGACAGAACAAAGGGCATTTCAAGAGCCAAATTGCTGCCCTTCTTGCCAGTGAGCCGAGAGTTAGCAATTTTCTTAGGTTTTCTTCCACTTTTGTAATTGGAGTGTCAACAGAGTAAAGGAGCAACTTTTGCTCGATCTCCATTGTCCCATTCTCCAGAATTCTTTTTGTACTCGGGGATCCTCAGCGCAGATCTCTCAGGCATACTTGATTTGTGGTGCCTTGCGCCAATAAGAAAAGACAGCATTTTTCTTCCTTTTTGTGTGTGTCCACAAAAATGGTGACTCTCTGGGGACTACCTTTTCCTCTGACGAGAAGGTGGTAACGCAATCCGATTCCAATAAAGTGGGGAGCACTCAGAAGATATTGATCGTAATGTTCGATCAGCAGGCATTCGAAGAGATGCTCTCGAGGGACGGCTCTACTCCCTCAAAATCAGTGAAGCCAAACAATTCTCGCAAGACTTGGCTTCCGAAGGCTCGTGGTGCATATCCTGCCAGTGTCGTAGAAGATATGCAACTGAAGAACTCTGTCACGTGGGCACATGGAGCTCCCTTGTGGGTGCATAGCTCTGCCACAGAAACTCCTGACACGAAGAAGGCGCATAATGTTTCGGGCTCAACTAGCCCAGCGACTTCCCTCTTGTGCAACCAACAACAGAGTGTTCAACACTCGAAACTTGGCAAAGGAAAACACTATAATGCCAAGAATCGAAGTGTTCGACGCTCTGGACAAACTCAGTGAGGCTCACAAACGAAGAAGGCAAAACTGGAAGAAAACAATGATATTTTCCAAAGCATGCACCCAGAGTCATGCGCCCAAAGCAGTATGTGGGCGCATAACCCTAGCCAGAGGACTTCTGTCTTCGATAGGCTATGTGCCTAGGGCCATGCGCCCAGGGCTATGCGCCCAGGCTCTGATGACCCATTCTATGCGCCCACATCCAGGAGGGCCAGGCATGTTGCCAGGACTTCAGGAAAGCATGCGCCCAAGGGCATGCTCCTGGGTCTATGTGTCCTAAGCAAAAAGACAGACCCCACCGCGTATAGCACGAGGCTGTCTTCAAGGTTATTACGGAACTTAGGTGTGGGGATTGCCCCTGCACGTAAACTAAGTCTGGATGTGCCAATTCTCCTTACAAACCCATAGACAAAGCTCGACGATACATGTGACATAGGTTTTAAGGCAAAACTTCCTTCCGCCGATTTATGCGACATAATAAATCATAAGCGTAAAGCAAGGAAGAATACTGCAATTCATGGCGTAAATCCATGCACCAGTATTGTCATCAACTATTGCTACTCCAAAGCAATAAAAGTGCCTCAGAGGCAGTCTGTGTTTCGATAACTGCATCACTCTGATGATGAAAAGCCGCTATGTGTTTTATCTAACATGGCTTCATGGGGTACTCCTTACGGGATCCCCAATCAAAGAAGGTGGACCACTAACCCAACTTTTTCTCTCAGTTCTGCGAACAGAAGAAGAAGAAGTCTACCAACAGATAGCCAGCGAGCTGTTACATCTGAAGGAGTCTATATGGGTACTCGATCAAGGACGAGATTTCGTATAGATGATGAGGACTCCCAAGCTGGGGGTGATGATCCTTCAGCTGGGGGTAGTATTTCCTCAGAATCCGAAGCAGACGACCTTCACCCCGGGGGTATCCTTCCAGATGACAATGATTTCTTCGAGTCTGACGGTAACTATCTACCTTTTCTGCCTGAAGACGAGGGTCTTTTCAACTCAGAGACAGACAGTATCAGCACCAGTTGTACTATCTCCTCTATTCATCCTCGCATGTTATCTACGTACATGACGGATGGAGAGAGACCTGAAGAAGACAGTGATCAGACCAACAAGCGGCTAGAGAGTCTTGAAACAACATTTGCCAAGATCACTGATATGCTTACCAGTATCATGGCAGTCCAAACTACTGGGGCTGTTCTTTCACCTCAACCGAACGTCTCAGCACACGTTAGTCCGGCTCATAGCAAAAACCCTTCTTCACTACAAAAGGAGTATCATTCCGTTGTGCCTCCTCCAAATCTCGTAAATGCTGGGGGTGGTCCTTCGCCAACGACGCTTGACAATCGTACAACAGCCTTTTCTTAACATCTGCTCAATCAGCAGGATGCAATTGATTCTCTTGTTATCCGCCTCGATACCATCTCATACAAAGACGAGCTTCAGAAAATGGGGATATCTCAACCTTATCCTTCTGAATGGAAGAAAGCTACTTGCCCTCCTAACTACAAGCCACTGACGCTAAATTCATTTGATGGGATGACTTCTCCTCGCCAACACATGACATACTTCATCACGCAGACTCTACACTTACCAAGGGATGATCCGTTCTTGTCAAAGCTATTTAGTAGTACCTTGCAGGGGGTAGCTTTTGAATGGTTCTGCAGTCTGCCTAACGGTTGTATTAATTCCTTTAAAGACTTGGTGAGGTTGTTCCTCAATAGGTTTTATGAGAGTGACATGCATGTTAGTTTGTCCACCCTCATCGAAACCAAGCAAAGAAGGACTGAGTATGTTATTACTTTTATCGAATGCTTCAGGAGACTAGCATTGAAGATGCTCTTCGGTATACCAGACTCAGAACTTATGGATACTTGTCGAAATAACTTTCTTTCTACAGTGAAGTTCTGTCTAGGTATACATAAGTATGATACATGGCCTGCTTTCATCGGGGCTGCTAATGCTGCTAAAAATGACGTCCCTAATCTAGAATTACTGGGGTTGAAGACACCCAAATTTGAAGACAAAAGCAAGCACCCCCAAACTATCCCTGTCCGTAGGGGTAAAGGAAAAGAAGTCTTGAAGGTCGACACTTCCAAGGGAGCTTCCAATTCTCAGGGCGCTCCTGACTAACCTAAGGAGACTTTCTCCTTTGACGAAGATGATGTTATTGCCATTTTTTACACATTGATGAAGGGTAATAAACTGACATTGCCTCCACCACGACGTCCTGCGGAGGCGAACCAACTCAACGATCCCTAGTACTGTCTTTATCATCGGTATGTGCACCACTCTACCAAGGATTACATCGTCTTGATGAAGAAGATACAACAGCTTATCGACAGCCAAGTGATCAACCTCGAAGCCGAAGACAAGGTCGTATCTTCTAATATGATCTCTCTTTAATTTGGTGACTTTTCCCCTACAAAAATCCCAGACGGCGTAGTCCCAATCCCCAAGGCAATAATAGAAGTCGTCAACCTGTCGCCAGCTCGCAACTCAACGTTGGTGCCACTCACGACAGAATGTAGTGAGATCATGTGGGTCCATCTAGACCTTGTGCAAAAAATGACGCAGTGGGTGGTGTCTTCCAAAGTAAAGAGGGGCAAGAAATACAAATCATGCCATATGGTGTCTTCTCCCATTTGTGAAGTTCTATCTGGCGAGACGCGATCTGGAAAGACCTACCTACGGACTTATGACCCTGCACAAGAAGATGTAGTACCTTCTCAAGCTCCTGCTGCCTCCATAAGTTCAGATGTTGGTCCATCTAAGTCCTAAACTACTGACAAAGCTAAGCAGAAGGAGACGTGATTTGATAAGTCTCTGAAGGTGCCAACTCCCGAAGGCATGGATCGGCCTTACAACTTTGACTTACTGGCACGCTGGCCAATACACCTGCCAGGTTATCTTTGTTCGATCTATTGCGACTCTCCAAAGAGACACGAAAAGCCTTAAGTGAGGCATTACTACATGCCGACGCTTATCTCGTTGAAGTCAAAGCCCCCGCTGAAGATCCCGTCTCCTGTCCTCACTGTCATAGCACTATGGAAGTGGTGTCCAACATCACCTTTTTATAAGAGGACATGCTACTAAAAAACAATCGTCATGATAGACCTCTGTACTATACAGGGTATATCGGGATGATTAAGGTGGATCGAATACATATCGATCCAAATTCCTCCCTCAGCATAATTCTTAGAAGTCTACTCCAAATTCTAGGGATCCCTCTGCACAAGCTGTCTGCAACAAATACAACTATCATGGCTTTCAATGCTGGGAGAAGCCGTCCGCTGGGCAAGATCCATCTCAAGTGCTAGATTGGTGATCTCCGAATAGAGATTTCTTGTTATGTAATCGACGCCAATGTGTCCTACAACGTCTTGTTAGGACGTCCATGGATACACGAAAACATGATCGTTCATTCTACCCTTCACCAGTGCTTCAAGTACGTCAACAACGATGGCATCGTAAAGACGGAGTTTGCTGATATCGATCCTTTTAAGGGTATTGAAGCCTACTATGGAGATTCGGTACTTTACCAATCTCAGCCCTCTAAGGATGACGGCAACGAAGCTGATGATGAAGCTGAAGTGAGTTCATCCGCCAGTGATGGTCCCCTAGTTATCCGAGTCAAAGGACGTACTACTCCAAAAAGTACTCCAAAGCCTCTCACAATCTGGGTTAAAATAAAAAATCCTGATAAGGTCAAACCATTGACCATCACTCTCCGCAAAACAACTCGGGTGGAACCTGCTGAAATTCGTCTTCCCAATCATGGAGAGTTACCATATATGGTGAACTTGGCCAAGGCCGTGGCTCCAGTTCCAGACAATGATCCCCTCAATAAGTATATCAATACTCAAAATAATGTAACTTCAGTGGATGATGTTATCCCTGAAGAAGAACTTGTATATTTCCTAAGTAAAGATTTATCTTTGAATTACTCCGATGTCTTCCAATCAGTAAACCAGTACATAGATATGATATACGCCCTAGAGCATGGCATAGGACCACATCTCTACATACCGGTCACGATGCCTCGTCAGCAAGAAAAAGTCTGGCCAGAAGATATCCACTACTTCATCGTTCCAGCTGGAAAGAAGGGTAAAGAATTGATCATCTTCGGTCGAATAATTGGAGAAAGAAAGTTCGTTCTAGACTTTACTTCTCCCAACCACAACACTGAAGCTGACTATGATTCTGGAAAAATACAACTGTACCGTTATAGTTGGCAGGCCAAGAATATCATCCAGAATATGGGATATGATATAAAAAGTGACCAGGGACTAAACTACGATCAAGGACGACGATTGCCAATACGTCACTTTGCTCCTTCCGACAAACTCGAGAACTATTATCAACAAAACGGTATTGGTCTGGGTTACATTACTCCTCCAATAACTCTTGAAGGATCAAACATCGAAGTGGATCATTGTTCTCATTCTTCTGATTCTTGCCTCTGGGATTCAGACTCCAGCATTGAAGACATGTTCAAAGCAACTTTGTCCGTCAATATGGTGTCAGTTAACCAAATTACAGATGATGTCCAATCAATCGAGCTTGAACAATAGGCTCAAAAGATGGATACTAGGTGGGAGTTACATTTTGAACAACATGAACCACCTACTGAAGACGAAGTCATCCAAGTTAATTTAGGAGATGAATCATCTCTTAAACCAATCTTCATTAGCAAAATTCTATCTGGCGAAGAACGACAATCTCTTATACAGCTTATAAGAGAATACATTGATGTCTTTGCATGGAGTTATAAAGACATGCCAGGCTTAGACCCTAAAGTTGCTATGTACCGCCTAAATATCTCGTCCAAAGCTAAGCCAGTGAAGCAGCAGCAACAACGGTTTCGACTAGATATCATGGAGGCCATCGAGAGTGAAGTCAATAAGCTTATTTTAAGCGGGTTCATTCGCGAAGAACAACACCCTGACTGGGTCGCTAACATTATTCCAGTTATAAAAAAGAATGGTAAAGTTTGAGTCTGTATCGATTACCGTGATTTGAACTCTACATGCTCGAAAGATGAGTTCCTTCTACCGATCACCGACGTAATGATCGATAATACTTGCAGCTTCGAGCGGATGTCCTTCATGGATGGGTTCTTAGGCTACAACCAGATCAAGATATTCTCCGACGAAGAGAAATACACATCTTTTCGAACACCATTGGGGGTATACTGCTATACGGTGATGCCCTTCGGATTAAAAAATGCAGGGGCGACATACTAGCGAGCTATGAACATAATTTTTTGTAATCATTTACGTAAAACAGTAGAATGCTACATAGACAATATCACAGTTAAAAGTTGTCTCGAGGGCAACCACCCTCAAGATTTGAGAACGGTGTTCGAACTAATGCGTGCACACCAACTCAAGATGAATCCAACCAAGTCTTTTCTGGGAGTCTCCAGCGGCAAGTTTCTTGGTTTTGTTATCACTTCAAAAGGTATACATCTTGACCCGAAGAAAGTAAAAGCTATCCTCGATATGCATCCCCTAAGAAATCTCAAAGAGCTACACAGACTTCAAGGAAGGCTAGCCTACATCAGACGATTTATTTCAAATCTTTCTGAAAGGTGTCAACCGTTTACTCAGCTCATAAAGAAAGGAGTATCTTTTGTCTAGATTGAACAATGTCAACACGTATTTGACAACATCAAGAAGTATCTCACAAGCCCCCTAGTGTTGGTGGCTCCAATAATAGGAAAGCCTTTCTTGTTATATGTCCGCGCTATGGATCATTCCCTTGGTGCCCTATTAGCTCAGAAGAATGAAGGCGACCATGAACAGGCAATCTACTACCTCAGCCGCACGATGGTGGGTGTCGAGCACAGATACACACCTGTGGAAAACGAACGTCTCGTACTGGTATTTGCTATCCAGAAGATACGTCACTATGTGTCTGGGCAGACTATCCAAATCATATCTAAAGTCAATCCTCTCAGAATACTCATGACTAAACCGGGTTCTCTTAATTCCCATTTAGCTACATGGGCAATGCTGTTGACTCCATACGATATGCTGTTCGTCCCTCAGAAGGCAGTAAAAGGCCGAGCATTAGCTAATTTCTTAGCAGCTCATCCGGTGCCAGAATCTTTCAAACTCTACGATAAAATCCCGGATGAAGTAGTGGAGTCTAACACCGCAACTGAGGAAATCCCCATTTGGCGAATGTTCTTTGACGTGCATCAAGAACAGGACTTAAGGAAAATATCGTGGTCGGAGTAGGCATCGTGCTTGTGTCACCCAACCATCTGGTTATACATCGTACATATTCTCTCATGGAACCTTGTACTAACAAGGTGGCCGAATATAATTTTCTACTGATTGGCCTTCAACTGGCAAAACAACTGGGAGTTGACTATCTAGAAGCTTACGGTGATTCTAAGCTAATAGTTAGTCAGGTCCGAGGGGATTATGAATTTCGTCACGAAGATCTCATCCCATATCACGAAACGATAATCGAATTGGCTTCTACTTTCGCTGGATTCTTCATCGAGCACGTGCCTCGATTATAGAATATAGAAGCATATACTTCAGCCTGTCTTGTTGCTTCCTTGACCGTCCCTACCAATACTCAGCATTCGATCATAGTGTCTGGTCGAGAGATATTTTGTGTGAAAGATGCCTTACAAATTCATCACAGTTACGCAACAGAAATAAACGTCGACGTTAAAGACTGTAGATTTTCTTTCATAGACTACGCCGTCTACGAAATTCTCCTTGAGGACCCAAAGGAAGCAGTGTCTGTCCAAAGGCGATCCCTCAGATTTTACTATAATACAGCTACTAAAATGCTATACCGACGCTCTTATGATGGGCTACTATTACGATGTTTATCAGACACAGAAGCCAAACATGCACTCAGTAAGGCTCACGACAGAATTTGTGGTGCACATCAACCAGGCCCCAAATTATAAGATTGCCTCAGACGAATGGGTTATTATTAACCCACGATGATAGCAGATGCTGTTGAATATGCAAAGAAGTATAGGACTTGTCAGTTCTATGCCAATTTCATTCATCAAACTTCGGAGTTTCTACACCCGACGACGATATCTTGGCCTTTTGAAGCCTGGGGTATGGACTGTAGGAGCGTAAAAAGTGCTTCAAAGAAAGAGTCATCTCATTCATAAGTGATCTGCTTTACGCCTAGCAGAGCGGATAATCTCTTTATGTCCAAGACTAGGCTAATCGCTTTACGCCTACGCAGGCTGATCATTTTACGCCCGGGTCTACACCCATGGTTTTACGCCAAGGACAGAGTAGCCACTTTTACGCTGGACAAAGCTGTCAAAACTCGTATTTAATGTAAACTCTGACATGGAGATATTAATGATGGCATATATCACAAAGGGATTTATTTTTTCACAGAGACCAATGTTTTCGTTTAGTATGTGGATTGAGCTACTTTACGCTCACACTACGGCTTCTTTTATGCACGAAGATTATACGAGCCTTTACGCTCAACAGTCGACGTGTACGTGAAGTCTATTTGAGCTGCTTTTACGCTCAAGGTTATTTAATAACCACTTTACGCGGAAAGTCTATGTCAAGGCTATTTTATGCCAAATCTACTGCTTTATGCTCAGAGTACATTGGAGCTATTTTTACGCCCTATTCTCCTCTACCAGTTTAGAACGTGGTTTGCTTACGTGGCTTTCATGCCATTCTTCTCGAAGAACGTATGTACATGCATCCTATTCTTACTGAAGTGATGGGACACACGTCAACATATGCAGAGGATGGCTTCGATCATGGGTGGCAGTTGTTAGCATAAAGATGAAACTTTTGCTGAGTTTTTATGCACAAGAGCCCAAGTCTATAAATAGACTTATTTTTCTCATAAAGGGGAGACACAGAGAGAGAAGAGAATACAGAGATCAGAACTTAGAGATTTTGATTCTCCAGAGCATTCTTCTTCAACCTTTCTTTCAGAACAGAGTAAAGCAAAGCAGGAAAGCATTCGGCCTCGCCATCAGTGCCCAAGTGCGTCCATACCTTTCTGGTGACGTAGTTCTTCCAGTTGTTCTACTTCAAGCAGTGATCTTCATCATCATCATATGGTCCAAGGAACAAAGTGATCATTTACGAATCAGACTTCCATAGCAATACTTTCCCAGAATCAAATTTGTACTTCTTGTACTTTTTTTTGTTTTATTTTCAAAAGCCAATTTCTCCAAGGCATTTTGTTAAGTGAAACAAAAATGGCAACTCTGCTGGGGAAGACCTTCTCCTCTGACGAGGAGGCAATTGCTCAATATGATGATGTTTCGGTCGGTTCGACCAAGAAGACCCTGGTTGTGCACTTCGACCAGACTGTCTACGAAGAAATGCTCCGAACTGGGGTGGTTCTCGCTGTTCCAATGTTCAAAAGTCTAGCAAAGCACGAAAAGTTTGGATCCCTAAGTCCAAAGTAGCTGCTGATCTCTCTGTTGCTTCTGATAACAAGGGAATTCTTCTCTCTCCTGTCGTAGGGGCTCCCGTTCATAACGAGGCAGTCCTTACTTCGACGTCGCTCTCTAAGTGTGACAATTTGTCTCCCTTCTGTGACGGTGTAGATGATCAGGTTCCACGCCCACTGCGTAAGAACCAGGTTTTATGCCCACTGGGTAAAAACCAAGTTTTACGCTCAAGACATAAGAATGAGTCTCCCATTTGTAATGTGGCAGATTCTAATGCTTCTGAGTATAAAAATAAGTCTCCCGTCTGTGATGTGGTAGACACACACAAATTACGCTCCTCGTGTAAAACAAAATCTCCCGTCTGTGACGTGGTAGATAATCAATTTTTACGTTTTACACGTAAAGGTAAGTCTCCTGTCTGTGACAGTGTAGATAAAGTTCACAACGATGTTTGCACATCTAATGTGAATGTACCTAAATGCATACAGCATAAAAATGTTATTGGTAAAACTTCTGTCCTACACTAACAACCTTCTTATACTGCTTTACGCAAAGTACCAAACTTGCAAATCATGCGCCATGAAGATGGAGTCCTTCGTGCTCAAAAATCTCAAGATTTATGCGCCTTCAAACGCATAGAAATGTACAATTTGGCTCTTCGAATGCTGCTAGTAATCTTCTTTACACACAAGGTACTAAATGTTTTTCTACCCCTAATATGATAAAGAAGAATACTCCCTCCACTCCTTCTGACTTACGTGAGTTGCTCATACAAAAGCGTAAGAATTCACAATCTCCGGTGACGCTCTCCCAAGAAAAACATCATTGTGAATATCACCAGGTTGTGATCAATTGTTGTTGTTCAGCTTCAAAACGGTCAGTTTTTGATCGATTGAGTTTTAATTCGCTTCAACATCAAGCTGAAGACCAAGAAGATGAGCTGTCATATGCATCAGTCAACATGGCATCTCATACTAACAGAGGACGACGTCCGAGACGGAACATGTCCCAAACTCCAGGTCAACAACAGTTCAACAGACTTCTTGATTCTTTTGAAGGAGTATATCAGAATACTCGATCAAGAAGACAAAGGCAATTGCAGATTTCTTATTCAGAAGCTGGGGGTACTCAATCTTTTGAGTCTGATACCGATAGTGTGAATTCATACTTCTATACAAATCCTTCCGTATCTTCACGAGAGGTTGAATCCTACGCTGTTGGAGATGAACCAGAGACGTCATCTGCTAATACAGAACAACGTCTCACTGCCGTTGAGCAATCACTGAAAGATATGCTTAACATGGTACAAAGTAAGCATCAAATAATTTTGAATCAGCAAACTGCTCAACCGACGGTAATAACACCAGTACCAGTAGCAGCACAAACTCAAGATAGTCAAGGTGCTGAAATACCTTTGAATACTCAAGAGCCGACTGTTAATCAGAATTCTGCATCTCCAGATCCCATCATCCCTGAAGATGTACCACCTCCAGTGGGGGTTACGGTACATCCAACAACCATTCAATCAAATGTGCTTCCCTAAACCAGTGAATCCATTCAAGCAGTGCGTGAGCTCAAAGCACAGTTTGAAGTTTTGAGACACAAAGATCAACTCCAGAGGTTAGGGATCAAGCAACCTTATCCTCCTCATTGGAATGATGTACCCTTTCCACCGAAATTCAAGCCACAATATATAGTTTTGTTCGATGGAAAAGCATCTCCCAGTCAATATATCAATTATTTTGATATTATGACTATACACTTGCAGAAAAATGATGCTCTTCTCACTCGAGTGTTCATCGGGTGCCTGACAGGTTCAGCTTACGACTGGTATCGTAGTTTACCCGATAATTCTATTTCGTCTTTTGACGAATTCAAGGCAATGTTTCTCTCCCGTTTCTATGAAGGAGGTATAGACATGAACATGTCTTCCTTGATAGAAGTCAAACAAAAGGAGAAAAAAGATACTCGGACGTTCATCGAACATTTTCGACAGGCTACTTTAAAGATGCCTCCTGGTATGCCAGATTCAACATTGATTGATACATGCAAGATGAATCTGCGACCATCCATCGCTGTTTTCATGGGTTCCTAATTCTCAGATTGGGCTTCGTTTATCATAGCAACAGTTTCTGTCGAGACCAATGGTAGGTTGGCTCGACAGCATGGGATGATTTTTACTTCAGAAGATAAAGGGAAGAAAAGTAATCCTAGTAATAATCCTGGCAATCGTAATGTGAGAGAAAAAGATACTCTTATGGTCAATCTTTCTAAGAACAAAACGACGCCGAACAATCAAGAATCTTCCAGGCCAAAGGAAGAATATTCTTTTGACGAAAGTGATATCCCAGGGATATTTCAATGTCTGGTGAAGAGTGGTAAACTTCAGATTCTGGAACCAAAGAGGCCTAATGAGGTGAATCTGACTGATAATCCCAAATATTGTATCTATCATAGATACATTAATCATCCTACCAGTGCTTGCTATGTCTTGAAAAAGAAAATCCAAGAGCTGATAAATGGTGGTGCTATTGCTTTAACCAATGATGACCATACGGTTACGACCAATATGATTTCTCTTCAGTTCGGAGATTTTCCTCGACAGCAAGTCCCAGATGGAATCATCCCAATTTCGAAGGCGATGATGAAGATCGTGAATATCCCGCCTGCCAGAGAAGAAAATGCAGGATTACTGCCGCTTACACTAAAGAATGGTGAAATCATGTGGGTACATCCTGACTTAGTGCCTAAGTTGGAAAGTGAAGATAAAACTTCAAAATCCAAGAAGGGCAAGAAAGTCAGAACCTGCAACATGATTTTCCATGTTATTCCAGATCCCGATGACTCGGATCACCTATGGGATGGCCTTCCTTTAGAAGATAGACTGAAAGGACTGAACATCTGTCCTCCAAGTCTAGCTCCTCCTATCAAGCTCAAGCTTACTCATCAGCAGTGTCTAGCCATGAATAGTGTTCCTTTATATCGGGCACAACGAGTCTTTGCTGCTTATGAAAAAGCTCCGATAGGGATTTCTTCTCGTATCCCGAATCCTTCTCCTCCTGTAGTTACAGAGACATCTATTCCTCATTCTCCTGTGGATACAGAGATCCCTTCTTCTTTCTCTGAGGAACCATTTGCTAAAAGTCTACTACCCACTCACTTGTATAGTCAGCAATCTGTTCATCTCATGAAGAAGATGGGTTATAACTTTCAAAAGGCAGAAGGTTTGAATTATGATAAAGGAATGTGACTTCCTTTACAGATTCAAAGTCAAAATTCTACTGTTGGATTGGTTTCTGAAGCTCCTCATAACAATCCACACCAGAAGAAGGCTAAGAAAGGGAAGACAAAATCCTGTAATATGGTACTTTCTTCTCCTGAGTCTGAAGAAGAATCTTTTGCTGGTACAAGACCTGGAAAAGAGTATCATAAAGGCCATAAGGGATCCTCCAAAGAAGCTGAAGACGTAGTGGAGACACTACCAACTCAATCCTCTTCTGTTCCTGCTAAACCTTCTGTGGTTGAAAAGGAGAAACAGAAAGCAGTACGCTTCGACGTCCCATTGAAGTCTACTTCCAGTCAGGGGGTAGTGATAAAGCCTTACAAATTTGATATTCTAGCTCATTTAGCCAATACTCCGGCTAGACTATCTATATTTGAGTTGCTTCCCCTTTCCAGAGAAAGCAGAGAGACTTTGAGTGAAGCTTTACTTCAAGCAGATTCATGCTTGGCTCAACTCAAGACTCCTGATAATATACCAGTGTCATGTCCACAATGTCATAGTGTGATGGAAGCAATTTCCAACATCACCTTTACACAAGAAGATATGCTGTTGAAGCATAACAAGCATGACAGGCCTCTGTGCTATACCGAGTATATTGGATCCACTGAAATTGACAGGATTTACATTGATCCCGGATCCTCAATTAGCATAATTCTTCAGAGTATGCTAAGACCCCTGAGGATCCCTACTAGTGATTTGACTTACACTAGTGCTACGATAGTCGGTTTTAACTCTGGCAAGAGCAAGCCATTGGGGAAGATTCGTCTGCAGATTCAGATTGGTGATATTGGAACCATGGTAACTTTCTATGTTATCAACTCAGACGTCTCCTATAATATTCTTTTGGGGAGACCGTAGATTCATGAGCATAATATTGTACCTTCAACTCTCCACCAATGCTTCAAGTATGTGGATTCCCAAGGAGTTGTGAAAATTGAGTATGCTGATATCAATCCCTTCAAGGGTGTCGAAGCCTATTTTTTTGATTCAAGGATTTATAAACAAGAGCATGTGAAAGCGATATCAGATATGGCTGAAGATCAATCACCTACCGAGGATCAATCTATTAATGAAGATCCGCCAGAGGAGCAACATTTGAAGATTATAGTCAAGGGACGAATCCAATCCCAATCTGTCAATGATCAACCTCTGATAATCAAGGTTAAAGGAAGAACTCAAACTTCATCTGAGGAATCAACAAATATTCCTGCTAAGAGCTAAGTTCAACCTTTTATGATCAAGGTCAAAGGGCGTACTTCTTGTACGAATGAGCCAGAACCACGATTGATTGTCAATCTTGATAAAACTACGCAGAAGACGGATAATGGTCCACTGATGATTAATCCGAAGCGTAGCAGTCAAATTGTAAATGATGTAAATATTGATCATTCTATACTTTTTGATATCAATGAAAATTTTCTTTTCGAGTATATGGCTGTCAAGTTTATCGAAAGAATGACTTTATCTTCTGATAATCAAAGTCAACCATACAAAAGCGACATTGAGCCAGAAGAAACTTGATACATCGATCATAAGGAAAATTCTTTTCCTCTTCATGTAGATGTTGGACCTTATGCTCAAAGGTTCCTAACATCTTTTCCTTATCTTCTACATGTGGCCGCTTTATCACAAGCTTGCGTAACTTTTAGACGTCACAAAGAATCTTATTTCGTGGTTCCGTCTGATAAGAAAAACAAGCACCAAATTGTGTTTGGCCTGGCTAGAAATATCCCTGTTGCCCAGGCAGATGAGCTGAAGGATAAAGACAAGGGAAGAATCCAAATTGACAAGTATAGTCAACAATCTATCAAGATTATCCAGAACATGGGCTATGATTTGAAGACTATGCAAGGTCTCAATCAAGGCAAGGGTAGACGACTACCATTATGTGGTGATCCGTTTTACCAAAAGACTCGTCATGGGTTGGGATATGATCCGTCCCACACATTTTATGACGATATACAAGAAGAATTCTCTTCTAGCTCTTCGTAATCATCGGATTCAGAAGAAGTCCAATTCATTGAAACTGATATGTCTCGTTTCTCATATAATGAATCTGGACAAGTATTTTCAGTCAATATGGTTCAAACTGATGGTGAATCCGAGCCATTTGAAAATATCCCTTGAGCCACCATCGGTTCATTTATTTCTCTCATATATATCTTCAACGACATCTGTCTTCTTATTCCCCAGCTACCAAGGTTTGGTTAAGCTGATTACTCATCTCCTTTTCCTATCTTATTGGTTGGGTTTGTTATTTATCATGTTCTCAAGACCTCTGGATGAATATTAAAATCTACGTGTTTTTCCTATCTATCATGTCAATTTTGACCTCTGCATAGATATTAATCTACTCTTTTTTGAGTTCTTACATACCGTCATGTCCATATTACCTCTGATAGTATTATACTCTACAACAAGATTTCTTTTTTATCTATCATGTCCATTTGACCTCTACATAGATATTAATCTACTCTTCTTTGAGTCCTTACATACTGTCATGTCCATATTACCTCTGATAGTATTATACTCTACAACAATATTTTTTTTTATCTATCATGTCCATTTGACCTCTGCATAGATATTAATCTACTCTTCTTTGAGTCTTTACATACTGTTACGTCCATATTACCTCTGATTGTATTGTATATTCTCAAACAGAAATTAATCTTCTATCTTATCAGTTGATTAATTGGATTTATTATTTCATCATGTTCTCAAGACCTCTGGATGAATATTAAATCTACTTATCTATCATGTCCATATTACCTGTGGATAGATATAATGTATTGAGCTTAGAAGACTTGTCATGTTTATATAACCTCTGATAAATATTTTCTACCTTAAACCTGTTGTTTAAATTCCAAATAAACGATAGGATCACAAAATATATATTTCTTATTCATTTATGGAAACATTGCAAAATGGGTAAGAGAAAAGATTACAAGGAGCTCTTTCAAGGTGGAGTAGAAATATCTAGAAGTAACTTCTGTAGTTCTTCTAACCGCTTACCACGAGAGCTCATAACTTTCTTGGTAGCCTCGGCACGTCGAGCTTCAGGGGTGCAAATACAAGAAAGCTCAGCGAAAGTGATTATCAAATTGTCCTTGGCTTCATCAAGGGTTCTGATAGTCGATTCAGCCCCAAAAGCTTGTTCTTCTAAAATTGAGCTTTAGGTAAGGTACAGATTTCGAGCATCGATCATCTTCTCCCTTTCAGCCTTCAAGCGAGCTAACTCTGCCTCGACCTCTCGGATCCTGTCATTCTGGCTCTGAATATCTATGTTTAAAGCATCATAAGCCACTCTGTGACCATGAAGGGCAGGTTTTATGCCAGCCAAAAATGCTTTCTCTTTGGCAACCTTTAGACTGTGTTCATGGAGAGCTGTATTATATGTAGTCTCTCGAGCAAGATAATCAGCCGTTAAGGCATCATACTCCTCCTGAATGAGGCCTTCAACTGTCTCATTTGACAGCCTGAGATATTCTCCAATCGGCTGCTCAAGGTCCTCCACAATTTTCTCCAATGTGGCAGCTCTCTCAACATCATTGAACATGGCAACATTCTTGATAGTCAGAGCCATTGCCGTCTTCAAAATCTCATAGCTGAGACCTTTATTCAGGACCATCTTTATCAAAGTTGCCAGAGTTTTATAAAAAGTTTCAGTATGAATCTCAACCAGGAGATTTATTTCTACGCTGGAGCTTGGTGTGGCGGCAATATCTAATAAATCCCTTCTTTGGAGATCGGGAGCAGATGTGGTTGGCATGACAGCAGGATGAGACAAAGTCGTTGCTGTTACTACCGTCATAGCCAATTTATTCTCAGAAGTTTCGAAGATTGTATCTCCAATATCTGCAGATATTATTAGTGTAACAACAAGCTGAGATGGAGCTATTGTTGTTAATGCTGCTTGGTTTCCAGGATTTTCAGAAGCAATGTCTTCAATATTTGTTACTCCAGCCGTTTCTGGAGTTCTGGCGGCGGTAGTATTGATGGATGGGGTAACAGTTGCAGGAGCTGATTCAGGTTTCGGTATTGGCTTATCAGAAACCGGTATCGGATCAGTAACAATAGTAGAGGATGTTATTATAACTTCCCCACTTTCTGTTGGTGGCTCAAGCATGCCTTCAGTATCTTCTTCAATCATTTACTCTACAGGATTTTCCACTGCTTCAGTTGTGGTAAAACTTTCTGCAGCTAATTCTTTGTTCAAGTCAGGTTCTCCTCCTGTAGCCCTTTATCACCTACATTGGGGTTGACTCTAGTCTTCTCTTTGTGCTGGTCCTCAGCAGGAGAAGACACTTCAGATTGTACTTGTTGTGCCTCAAATGATGGAGGATGTTCTTCTTGCGGCTCCATCTCATGCTTTTGTACTCCCTCCTCTTCGGCGTCTGCGTCTTCTGAAGGAGAAGCTTCCTCCCCAGATTCCTTATTTTCCTCATAAATGTCTTTTTCTTGAGGGAGAGGAGGAACCATAGGCTTTGGTGCAATTATGACATCTGCAAAACAAACAGAATAAGTTAGTATACAAAATCATGATATATAATTCCATATAGGTTTTGTATAATACTTGGAATATGTGCATTTTTTTAAGATATGTATCATAATCACCATCCCAGTCATCATCCTCGAAGTCAAGAGCTGGCTCGTCTGATGGAATGCGATCTTGATCAGTGGTGGATACAGTAGTAGCACCTTCTGTAGCTTGTGCCTTGGATGGCAAAGATAAATGGAGTGAGGTGCTAAGACGTCCAGGGGACAAAAGTGTTAAAGTTCCTGAGCCAACTATTGGTGGAGGGGCTGAAGATCCTTTTCCAGGATGGACTGAGGAAGAACCGACAAGATGATCTTCTTCAATCAAAATGTCATCTTCTGGAGTGTGGGCTCTTTGTTTGGAAGGCCCTTTGGTGGTAGATTTTCTCTTCTTCTCTGGAGATTTCACCGGAGAAGCGGTAGCTGTGTTCTGTTTTCGTTTGCGGGGCTTTCCAATAATTATTGGTCCCGCGGCTACTTCCCCAGCTCCTCTGGGAATTATTGCCAGAAATTCATCTATAACGGCAGTATTGTCTGGTATGTCAGGGGCTATCCTGATAGGCTCTTCAACGTTTCCCTCTTGAGCCCACCGAAGACTTCCTTGCATACTATAACCGTCTTCAAAAGAACAGATAGACGTATAGAAACGAGCATACGTATGAAGTATACGTAGCTCAGTTGTACTAGTGGCTGTAGATATGGTGAATCTAGCGCCAGTACATGCAGCTCCAAAATATCTCCATGCTCGTGCACGGTCGATTAGCTTCCCATAATGATAGAAGCTAGTAGAAGGATTGCCAACATGAAGTTGATCACATCCAAACTGACGAGCGAACCTACTTGACAAATAAGGCTCGAATGCACAGTTATCTTCATTCCTGTACATCAAATGAGAGGGTCTGATGTACACTAGCCATCGGTAGACAGATCTCGGTAACAAGGCCGATTTATCTCCTCTATCTTCAAATTGCACACCGAGATAGTCAGCCGGAACTGGTGGTCTGGTGCAGAAGAAATTCCAGCCATATGAATAATTTAATGCTGCTCGGGTATCTGCCAACGTTGTAACTCTCCACGTGGATTTGCTAAATTTCTGAAGAAAAATCCTAGCTTCATCCTCAGGGCCTGGTGGCAACAAATTACAATTATGGTGTAGTAACAAACCTATCAGATAGGTGAATGGTAACTCTACCCGTGGAAAATTGTGAGGAGCATTATTGATCAATTCTTCACCAGAAACCCGTAGACCTGTATTTATTCGGCATACCATTGCCGATAACAGGTTAATTCTGTTCTTGAATACCAGACGGACCGCTGGCCACAATATATTGCGGTGAATACGGTCCACAGTGCTGATCCCTGGCACGACCCATTTGTGCAGCCATAAGGATAAGAAGCCCACCAACAAGGCCTTCTTCGACATCTTTTGATTATCCTGCCTCAGGTAGCTTAAAGCTTCAGTCCCCGCAGGGATATCTCCAGTTTTGGTAGACAGATATCGGGCTCGAGCTTTCTGCGACACCATCAATTCCTGAATTAAATCTGCAGGAATTATAGAGCAAGGCTTGATGACCTGAGTCTTGTCTTCTCGGAACCTGCTCTTTTCCGTCCTGGACACTCTATTTTCATGATAAAATAGATAAGTTGTCCATTTTATAATATATGCCAAATGTGATCCGGTTTCATACATGCTGGTACAGATCAGATAATGGCACATAAGTTCTTCGTAGACTTGTACCAGCTCGGGATTCTTCTTCCGAATTTTTGCCAATTCCCGATTGGAGGGAATATATTCTTCATACGGGAATTCACCTATTGGTAGCTTCGAGATAAACTGTATCTCATGAAGGGCCAGACTCATCTCACTATGCGGAGTTGCAAAAGTTCCCGTCGAACTCATATACAATTCTAGTAAAGCCAAGAACAGATTGCCATTCTGTGGAATGCCATAACTAGTAGATGCTACTGCTTCATACAAACCGATGTCGTCCAATTCGGTTTTAAAGTGTGTCATGACCTAGTTGCTGATCTGGATCCAGTTACCACTATAAGGGGTCAACCACCCTGTCAGCCTAAGGTTAGTCTGAGGATATAAGACTCCTTCCCTTATGAATCTATTTATGAACATGGGAACCTGGACCAACTGGATGAGAGATGAATCCTCGCTCGGTGTAAACCCAGGCATTAGTCCAGAAAATGGAATAACACCACCACAAGGAGTACTAACATGATAACCCATGTCATTTGCCTTCTCCCTTCTAAAAATGATTCTGCCCGATCTACCATAGCTACGGGGAGTCAAATTCTACAACATTTGACGGTAATGGCTAGCATGGACGAAAGCAGATATAGGGTAATCCCTGACCATGTCCGGGAGATACATTATCCTTTCTCCAGATTTAAATACCCAAGCCTCTTTTTTGGGATGAGTCTGTGATTTGTAATCTATCGCATCTCCAAATAAGAAAGCTGGCTTCAGGAATTGTTGATTATCTAGCGACATCAGTACTTCCCCGTCTATCATGGATAACAACATTCTATCCCCTTGAGCTGCTAACAGTTGTGCCCTCTCTACTGGATATTTAGGGTTCGACTGAGGAAATTGGACATGAGATAAATCTTTCAGATAGTTCGAACCCACCATGCCAACTGACGATCCGAAAACTTCTGCGAGAGGGTGAACTTGCAAATCCACTGACAGAAGGACAAAAGAGATCAAATTAGTTCGAAGTTTTTTATGATTGAAGATATTGACTTTTACGCTTACTAAAAGTGGATAAAAGCTTATGAAGTCTGTGTTCTACAAAGTCTCTCAGTGGTTGATGAGTTTTACGCTACCACATAGTAAAGTGAGCGTAATATAACTTTTTACGCTGGCATGTATGAACATGAGCGTAGTTAAGTTTTACGCTAGCACATTAATTGTGGGCGTAAATCCAAATTTTATGCTGACACGTGTAACGTGGGCGTAATCTTTTTAATCTTTTATGCTAACACGTACAACGTGGGCGTATGTTGTTATTTCAGTTTTTATGCTAATACGTACAACATGGGCGTAAAAAGCTGAAAGTTTGGGTTATCTTCTTCTTCCTCGACGAATTTTTTTCTTCTCTCCAGCCAGAGAATAGGGTTTTTACCCGTCCTAGGCGGAGCTACGGCCGGGTTGGGTTGTCGGTGTGGTGTTGATGATCGAATAGGGGTTTTCACATGATCAGCCGATGACGAATCAATGGCAGGTTTCTTTCCCTTGCTACCGGCGGCGGATGATTTCTTAGGAGCCATCAGATCAGAGTTTCAAAGAAAGAAAGGGTAAAGGAATTCAAGAAGATGAGTAAAAGTGTTTTCTCTCTCTGAAAAGACCTATTTATAGAGAGATTCAAAACCGACTGTTGGATATCCCTATAATTACGCCGACTATTGGATATCCCCGCTTTTACGCAGATGACGGTTGCGTATCCCGAATTTTACGCTGACTAATCAAATCTCAACTTTTACGCTTCTGTTCAAAGTGTTCCAAATTTTTAAGATATTTGAAAACTTTGAAGGGGGTCTTGTAGGAGCGTAAAAAGTGCTTCAAAGAAAGAGTCATCTCATTCATAAGTGATCTGCTTTACGCCTAGCAGAGCGGGTAATCTCTTTACGCCCAAGACTAGGCTAATCGCTTTACGCCTAAGCAGGCTGATCATTTTACGCCCGGGTCTACACCCATAGTTTTACGCCAAGGACAGAGTAGCCACTTTTACGCTGGACAAAGCTGTCAAATCTCGCATTTAATGCAAACTCTCACATGGAGATATTAATGATGGCATATATCACAAAGGGATTTGTTTTTTCACAGAGACCAATGTTGTCGTTTAGTATGTGGATTGTGCTACTTTACGCTCATACTATGGCTTCTTTTACGCACGAAGATTATATGAGCCTTTACGCTCAACAGTCGACGTGTGCGTAAAGTCTATTTGAGCTGCTTTTACGCTCAAGGTTATTTAATAACCACTTTACGCGGGAAGTCTATATCAAGGCTATTTTACGCCAAATCTATTGCTTTACGGTCAGAGTACATTAGGGCTATTTTTATGCCCTATTCTCCTCCACCAGTTTGGAACGTGGTTTGCTTACGTGGCTTTCATGCCATTCTTTTCGAAGAACATGTGTACATGTATCCTATTCTTACTGAAGTGATGGGACACACGTCAACATATGCAGAGGATGGCTTCGATCATGGGTGGCAGTTGTTAGCATAAAGATGGAACTTTTGCTGAGTTTTTACGCACAAGAGCCCAAGTCTATAAATAGACTTATTTTTCTCATAAAGGGGAGACACAGAGAGAGAAGAGAATACAGAGATCAGAACTTAGAGATTTTGATTCTCCAGACCATTCTTCTTCAACCTTTCTTTCAGAATAGAGTGAAGCAAAGCAGGAAAGCATTCGGCCTCGCCATCAGTGCCCAAGTGCGTCGATACCTTTCTAGTGAATTAGTTCTTCCAGTTGTTCTACTTCAAGCAGTGATCTTCATCATCATCATATGGTCCAAGGAACAAAGTGATCATTTACGAATCAGACTTCCATATCAATACTTTCCCAGAATCAAATTTGTACTTCTTGTACTTTTTCTCGTTTTATTTTCAAAAGCTAATTTCTCCAAGGCATTTTGTTAAGTGAAACATGGACGTCATAGGCCCAATCAGCCCACCATCCTCCAGAGGACATCGGTTTATCCTAGCTATAACCGATTACTTCTCCAAATAGGCGGAACCTATACCGCTCATCGAAGTAAAGACGTCGAACGTGATCAGTTTCATCAAACATCACATTATCTACCGCTTTGGCCTACCTCGCAGGATCATCTATGATAATGGTCCATAATTTGCGAGCCATGCATTCTATCAGTTCTGCGATAAGAATCGAATTCAGAATGTAGCCTCTATTGCTTATAATCCATCGGCTAATGGGTTAGCAGAAGCCTTCAATAAGACTATCATCAAACTTCTCAAGAAGTTCATGTCTTCAAACAAGCGCGATTGGAATGAGAAGCTCGACGAATGTCTCTGGGCCTATCGTATAATGGTTCGAACTCCAACAGGCAGTACTCCATTCTCTCTGGTTTATGGGAGTGAAGTAGTTCTTCTCCTAGAAATCTAGATTCCCTCTCTTCGAGTAGCCTTAGCTAGTGAGTTGACTGCCGAAGAAAGTTACCGTCTGCGACTACAAGAGCTGGAAGCGCTAGACAAAAAATGCTTATTAGCTCAACTGTGTATTGAGCTATACCAAGCATGCCTTTCCAGAGCCTTTAATAAAAAGGTGAAGGAAATAATCTTTCAAGTTGGTGTTCTGGTCTTAGCAGTGAGAAGACCAATGGTCATGATGCACAAGACAAAAGAAAAATTCTAGCCTAAATGGGAAGGTCCTTTCGTTGTAGAATCAGTGTATTTTAACAGTGCGTATCGACTAACCAAGCCTGATGGTGACTTGTTCATGATGCCGATCAATAGCAAGTTTCTGACGAAATATTATGTGTAACCTTCATGAACAACGTTCACATATATCCTGTTTCAGTCATGTAAATGTACAGTGCAATATTTATGTGATTCAAAAAAAACCCATCTAATTATTATCCGTATTTCAAGAGCCTTGAATACGCCATGGATAATAGGTCATTTAAAAAGATTCCCCAGTGGAATTATCTCCGTTTTGGATTCTGCCCAAACTTGGTCTGACGAAAACAAGTCACGTCCATATTACCTCTGAACTATTTTTCGAAAATTATTTCCCCAGTAGGATAATTAAGAAACATTTTGTCACGTCCATACAACCTCTGAGCAAAGCATTCATCAAACATAATCACGTCCATATTACCTCTGAATTATCTACTCCTTCCTAATGTTATATATCCGTCCACGTCCATATTACCTCTGGTCAGATATAGAACATTCTCTACTATTACGTCCATATTACCTCTATTAGCAGCTTCTTTCAACTTCTTATCTATATTCAAGAACCTTGAATATAAAACGGATAATAGGTCCACATCAAATTCTCCAGCAGAATACCCACCAGAAATATCCTTACTACGTCCACATTACCTCTAGTTCTGATATTTCACAAACTTCATTCATGAATTTTGAAAGCCAAAAGATTCTTTATTAAAAACGTCTACCAAAAGACAGAGAAAAGAAAAAGATACAAGAGTCTTGACGACTAAAACAGATAGTTACAAACAAAAGACTTAAGGGATGCACAATCGATTGATGCTATCCCTCAAAGCCTGGATTTCAGCTTGAGATTTGACAGTGGCACGACGACGTGCTTATTCCTGCCGAGCAGCTTCATCCTCGAAAGGAATCAGTTTCATATGCTCCTCTTCCAACTTCACCAGCTGAGCCTTCAATTGGTCTGAAGTTGTGGTAGTCGTAGAAGCCTGAACCACATAGTCTTCCTGCTCAGATGCGACTATTTGCAAGTCAGCCTCTAGCTGAACAATCTCTTCGTGAAGCTGCACAATCTGATTATACTTCTTAGCGATCTGGATGGCCAGCTTATTCTTTGAGGCAATACGAGCCCTACCGGCAGCATCAAACTGTTCATACTGATCAGCTAGCTCACTTATCTTTTTAGCCAGCACCTCCTTCCTCGCCTGGAAAGTAGCTTTCTTCTCCTCAATAGCCACAATCAGAGCTACATCCTCCACAAAAGACAATGATGTTGGGCTTCACTGACTGACCTCTCGGAGTTTGGCCACTTGATTTTCCAGGTCAGCCATGACCTTCCTTAAAGCATTAGCTCGCTCTTTATAGCCGACAATGCTTTCAAGAGCTGTCACCTGGCATTCAGCAACAGCCTTTACAGGCCCGAAGATGGCATTTTGGTTCAAAACTCCAGGAAGCTATACTTTCAAAACAGAGTAAAAAGCCCTTATGACTTCCTGAGCCATCTCATCATCTTCAGAAGATGTCGTTGGAGATGAAGCTTGATGAGGATCTTCTTTCCTAGGGAGAGCTACTTGGAAGGAAGCTGAACCTAACAAATAAAGTAATATACATATCAGTAACAAAAAAACTTACTTAAAGAAGGAGTTGTAAGTTCATACCTCCTGCCGGCTCAGCATCAACTGGAACTGGAGAAATGAGAGCAGACCCGGGTCGCTCACTGTCAACATCAGCCAAAGCAGTATCAGGCTGCTTGCCTTCCACGGTCCCAGCTAGACCGGAAGCAGATTTAATAATTGTCACCTCAACGGGCCGATCAAGAACTTCTTCAGTAACCGATGCCGGTTTACTGGAAGAACCAAGGGCAGCTTCCTGTCTAGCCTCGGTATCGGGAGCAACCTCCGTGCTTTGTTCCCTCTCGTTGTCTACAAGGGAATATACGATGGAAGTCAGCCTCACAAGTTGCACGCAAATTGAAGCTGAAAAATCTCATCCGAAGAAAAGTTCAAGAATGACATACCCAGAGGAGGGTGAGCAATTGGACTTGATTTTCATCCAAATCCTTTATTATAGCTCCTATTACGGACATATCCTCCAAAGAAATATCATAGGAGGGACTGGCTTTTTGATCGCCATCATGGTCTGGGCCTTCGCCCTGATCATCCTTTTGCTTAAGCCTTACGACTGAAGAAGACCCACCTTTATCCATCAGTTGAGGATGAGCAGGGGATGCTGTTGTTATGTCCACCTTTTCGGACGAAGAAGCACCTGCCGCGGTCGTGACTTCAACGTCCTGCGCAAAGGACAAACGTAATGGTGAGAAAGCTTCTAACGTTTGACCAAAATAGCTATAAAGTTTAGGAAGGGATCTACCTCCCGAATGGTAACGGCCCGCGATGCCGTTCTATCTCTCCTGGTCTGCCGGGAAGATCTTCTGGGAGGAGGCGAGCCGGCGCTCACGTCTGTGACCTTCTTTCTCCCTCTAGAGACAACAACCTTCTCCCTTTTGGACCGTGGAACCAGCTCAGTAGAATCTTTCCTTTTATGAGGAATATCAGGAAGAGGATCTTCAGTATCCTCTCTCTGAGGTGCTACAACAACAGGCTCCTCAAGAGCGACTCTCTGCTGTGGCACTGCAGCCGGCTCAGCTGAGGGTGCGATACCTTCCCTTCTGTGACCCTCCATTGCGCGCACTCGTCCTATATCGATAAGAGTAGGGGCAAGCATAGTGTTTGCCATTGATTGTAAAAGAACAGAACAATTATCGGAGGACTGAACTTAGACTCACAATACAAACTCGCTCGTACAAAGAAAGCCTAGGGACGAAAACCTAGGTACAGCAGACTAAGTACGATTGTTTATTTTTGATTCTGGGGGGTGACGATAGAGGCTCGAGAAAGCGACGGCCGCTCTGCCTTACTCCTTGGATGATCAGTATGCAGTCTTGGCTCGGGAAAGATCTGCTCGACGTTGATGAAGAAACGCTCTTCTTACTCTCCTCGGATTGCTCTCCTGGCTTCTCTCTCTCTCTGTGATTATCAAGAAGGAAGGGGGAGCTCTCTCTGTGTAGATCTCTCTCTTCTTATTTCTTTTGGTGCCGACCTCTCTCTCTTCTTCTTTTTTTTCACAAGGGAATGATGCTGACTATTTATAAGAGTGGGGGGGCTGATCATTAGGGTTTGCTAATAATTATCTGTTTGGAATGTCGGCGCTCCTTCATTCTATCTGAACCCTTGATCCTGATTATAGTGAATCTCGGCCATTAATGCGGATAGCATCGTATCTCATGAGCAATTAATACTAGCTGCTTTAAATTCTCGTAATTGATTATGCTAATGTCTGATTGCTCGCCACGTGTCCCATTAGCTTGATGATAAATAATATGCCCTGATCTCAGTAATTATGACGATGATGTTAAATATATTTGTTGAGATTCGGTTAAATCTCTTATTGATCCCATGCCACGTGTCTTAATTGTGAGTCCTGTCAGAGCCGCATAGGATTGACTATCCTCGAACCGCAGAGAGATACTCTTCCTGAGCCGCATGAGACAATGCCTCATCGAGCCGCAGGGGACGAACCTTCCGTGAGCCGCATATGCATAGTCTTTGCGAGTCGCATGAGCTAGCATTGTATTGAGTCGCAGGGATTGAGCTCTCGGTGGGCCGCATATGGCTAATTTCTGCTAACCATATAGAGTGACTTCTTCGTGAGCCGCATGGAGCTATTTTCCATTTAAGCCGCATGAGAGTCGCCACGTGGCAACCTAGGATTTCTAACGGTTCGGGTCAGAGATCTTCTTCCTTTCCCGAAAAGTCTGTCATTATGGCAGAGCCATTATGACACTTTATGTCAGAGCAGTCACAGTCGCCAAGTCATGTCAGAGCATTAAATGAGGCCATCCCCAAACGACCAGCTGTAGGGAAGGATCACACATGGCATCCATCGAGCCGCATATGCCTTGCTGAACCGCATACGCTCCCGAGCCGTATGCGATTGAGAGTCTTCTTTGAACCGCATAGGGCCGCTCCTGTGTGAGCCGCATAAGCTTCTTACTCCGAGCCGCATGGATCATTATTCTAATATTTTCCATGCTTCTACAGGACCCCCTTCAAAGTTTTCAATTTGTAAAAATTGGAATACTTTGAACAAGAAGCATGGCCCCGTTCATGCCGCATAGGATTTTTCTGTCTGCCTGAGCTTCCTAGCCGCATAAGTGCCTTAGCCGCATAAATTCATCTGGCCGCATAAACTGGTTGCCACGTGTCCTGAACACGTGTGCAAATCTTCATTAAGTGCCTTTGATTTGATTTAACGCCGCTTTTTGGGGGAGGATCCCAAGAGTCAGTTTTGCCTTGAACGAAGCATTTTGCCTTTATTCTTTGGGGGCGGCGCGTAATCCGAGGCATACTCCGAGACGTCTGTTTGTTTCGTGGGTCTCTTTTGCCTATAAATAGGAGTCTTTAAGCCTCTTGGGGCTTTTCTTTACCTTCTCTCTTTGCTCTGATTCTCTATTTGTCGTCTTTGCTCTTCGTCTTCTTCCTTTAGCAACCGACAATGGCTCCCAAGAAAGCTGCAGCATTGAAGGCCGCTAAGGGTAAGGCAGTTGCTTCTACAGCGACTGCTGCGACAAACGTAGTCGCCCCTCCGTCGATCATTGCGCACTCCATCCATCCCGATGTCCATCTGTCTATCACTGGTAAGAGATCGTCTGAAAACCCTAACTGTCGCCATGGCTCTGCTGCATACTTTATGCACAAGCCACGTATATGGGGCTTTATTGATGGGACTGCATGAGCCCTTCGTCTTATGGGGCCGTATGAACTTGTTATACTCGATCTGCGTTTGCATACGTGTTTTTGATTTGGGCCGCATAAGCGTTGCTCACCTTTTTTGAACTGCAGAAATTCGTCTGCTCACGTCAGCTCGCATGAATCTGACTCTGTAGGCGTGCTTAACTTGAACCGCATGGGTCTATCTGTTCGTCTGGACTTGAGTTATATGAGCTCGGCTAACTCGGAGCCGCATGAGGTTATGATGCACTGAACCGCATATACGTATCAAATGCTGAGCCGCATGAAGCTGTAACGAGCCGAGCCGCATAGGCTCAGATGACCTTTCCAATGCTTCTGTTTTTTTGACTATCTTCTAACCTCGTTTCTTTCATATTTTTCCAGTGAGCTTGCCCGTAAATCCTGCTGGGGAGCTTATAGTGGGTTCGAATCAATTCGCCCTGGGCGTGCGTCTTGACGACTTAATTAGGCATGTATCGAATCAATTCCCTACTGATGAGCCTTCGGAGAGATTGAAGGCTATAGAGAGTCAAACCCTTCATTACCTCCGTTCCATGATGAATACTGGGAAGCTGGATGGAAAATACCTGAAGCCTTTGTTCCTTTTTGGGGATGCTTTAACCATCAAGAATCCTCGGGTCTTAGAGATTTCTGAGAACTGGGATTTTTCTTTGGATGGGGTGGCAATCCATATTGCTCTCATGGAACGTCATTATCCTTTGTCATGGTTCAATATGGTGTTGCTAGACCGAAAGATGGTGTGTAACCTAACTCCCACTCAATCAGGGATGTTGATGGGCAACATCCATTATAATCCGAATATGAAGTCAGCGTATACAGGTAAGGATTCCGTCCTCCGGTATATGATGGGTCTGGCCCCGGGCTCTTTTATGAATGTATATGGTCCCAATTTCACACTTACTCAGGCTGATACTTTCCTGAATCGGCTTGTTCGCAAGAAGTCTTATCCTGTTGGTAGGCTGGTATTGCCGAACTGGATAAACCCCACCTCTACGTGGGCCCAGTTGACTGCTTGGGTTCTACAGACTTATGGAGCATTCTTGAGGGAGGTGGGGCTTTACCATGCCATTCGGGGCACTTGTCACGGGCTTCCCATTAATAAACCACTGTTCGTAGCGCTCTTGGAGATGTACAGCCAGCGAACGGGGACATTCTTTACACCAGTAGGGGAACTGGGGCTTGCTCTTCACGAGATGTATACTGTCTCTAAACTTCCATGGGGGAATGAGCCTTTCGAGGTGTATATACCGTCGAATAAGGAGTTCGAGGTCTTGGACAGGCAACTCCCGGGCTTTGTTGCGGTGTATCGGGAGTTGTTGTGCCACCATAGTGCTTGTCATCAAATGGCCATAAAAATGACGGATAGCTCTGAGGGGACCGCTCCCCATACCACATCCTGGATTAATTACCTCTTTAGAGTTGATCCTTCTGGTGAAGTTACTCCCCGAGCCCCTCGATCGCATGCAGAGGTAAGGGATCTGATGTCCAATGTCAAAAAGTCGCGATCCAAGAGTGATATATTCGGGAGTCAAGCTGACTCTCTTAGTTATTTTCACTACGGGACCATACAACTGTCGGAGAAGGCGCTTCTGGCTGGATTTTTGATGATATGGCTACGGAACTGCGTAGTCTCAGGCGGAGCGGGCTCTATCGAGAGGATTGGTCGTCATTTCATCCTCCCTGCCGTTAAGCTAGTATTCGGAGTTAGGCTGGCCCTCCTTCCTGCTATGGTATGCAGCATACATCATGGTCTGCGGACATTCTCGTCCAAGGTTATTGCTCGCAGGAAGACTTTGGATTTTGAGCGCGTAGAACTGCCCTTTCACTACCTAATGGGGTGGTTGGCGATGCACTACAAGTCTTTGCTAGGACCTGGGGTAGCGGAAGATGCTACGGCCGAGGACGCTTTCCTCTTCAAATGCCATTACCGGTCTTGGAAATACAACACTATGCCAGCTTGTCGGAGGGCGTTGGCGAGAGTGGATGGGTGTGATCTCTTTGTGTCTGTTCCTCCTTTTTTCTGATGAGGAAGTGAGGAAGGTACACCTTGATGGTACTGGACCTTCTCATTTTCTGTCTCCGAATATGCTTGCTTGGTTGCACAATATCCGCCCCGCGCATCTGGTTTATCGCAACCGGGATAATGTGTACTTGGAGCCTTACCTACCCAGTAGGTTTTCCCGTCAATTTGGTTATAGCCAGTTGTTCCTTGATTGTCCCAACCCTTGTTTGGGTTTTGAAGGTAGCGTTCTTGACGGCGTCCGAGCGTGGAATTATTACGATGCTTATCATACTCGGGCCAGCTTCTCGGTTCCCGATGCCAAGGTGCCGAGGGAAATTTTGTACGTGGCCGCTTTGTATCACGTTATGGCGAACAAGCCTTCTGTTAACTTCGATGCGAGTACCAGCTTCATCGTAGGTACTGGTTTAGAGGAGAAGCCTAAGGGGGCTAAGGCTAGAAAGCAACTGGCGCTCCAGATTCCTCTCCCTGAATCAGAATCTTTCGAGTCGGCTGAGGAGGAGGATGATAGCGAAGACTTCCTTTCTGGTGGGGATGAAGAAGTGGCAGATCAACCGCTTCCCCCACTTGATGAACCGGCGAAAGATCCGTCGCTTACTACACAAGAGGGAGCAGTGAGAGAAGAACACCCTTCAGCTGTATCTGGTCCCTCGCGTAAACGGGTCAGATACGAATCTCCTGACAGTAGAGCGACCTTTTCGTGAAGAGAGCTGCTGTTAGGTCTCGTGGGACACCTATCACCGAGAAGGGTGAAGGTGCAGACGATGTTCCGGAGGTAAGTCCAAGTCGGAGTTCTATCTTTGTTGTAGCTTTCTTTCCTCTCGGGGATTTGACTCGATCATTTTTCTTTGTAGGCGTCTGACGAACCAGTCTCTCCTGAACCATCTGCTGCTTCAGTAGTTGATCCGGCCCTTGCTGCTTTGATTAGCGACATGTGTGTCGCGGTCCTTTCTGCGGGGGCTCTCTCAGCGGCGGCTAAGGACTCCCAAGCTGCTGAGGCCCCAGCCCGGGGTGACGAAAGTTTCCTTGGGCCCGTCTCCGAGATTTCTGAACTTCGGCGAGATGACGCCATCCTCGGTGCATCCCCTCCCGAGGAAGCAAGGGCGGATGAGTCTTTTATTCCTGACTCGGAGGCTGTTGGTGAAGAGGTTGTGATGGCTGTAGGCGAGCCTCAGCCTCCACATTCCTCCACTGGTAAGCTGAGCCACATATTGACCACCAAGGGGGCTTATTTGCTTTATCAGCATATCCTTCGGGTCAAGTCGATTCATGGTTGCCTTGGCCGTGCAGGTCCTGACCCTTTATCTCCTGCCGCTGATGTTCTTGGGGAAGGCCCGGTCTACCGTGATCTGGGGGAAAGGAGCGTTTCCTCCCATTCGTCATCGCATGTTGAGGGACATCCTGCCAGCTCTGGACAGATAGGGATGGGGTTGGTGCTGGCCCCGGCCTCGTCTTCGGCTGCTTATACGGCTCCGGAGATTGACTTCTCGAACCTGCCGAGCATCCAAATTCTGCGGGCCGCTGAAGAGGAATTGACCGATATTCAAGCGTCTTTCCGTGCGGAGTTGGTTTCTCTTGTGGCAGGAGCGGCAGATTCCGTCGCGTCTTCTTCCGTGCTACCAGCCACACTTCCGTTGACACCGGTTTCCTCGGAGGCTCTGAACGAGGTGACGCAGGATGTGGTTGACAGTTTCTATCGCCACTTAGGGAGGGGTGTAAACGCTGCCGTAGACCGGGGGATCCCTTTTTCTCTGTCTCTGTGGGGCGCTCGGGGTCAAATCGACACTCTGAAGGGTCTTCCTGGCGGGGTGGGGTTAGCCGCGTTCTTGGAGCCTAAGCTGACAGAGGCTGACCAGCTTGTGACCCAACTGCTGGCAGTACGGCAGGCTGGTTTGCCTGCTGCGATCGAACGAGAGCGGGGCTTCCTGGTTGTTGCTCGGGACAGGATCAAGCTCGCTCGAGAAACTGTCGGGCCGGCTGTGCAGGGGGATCTTGACAAGTCCTCCGTCTCCTATGACCGACTTGGTCATCGGAGTCAGGCTTGTAGGGCCCGGGAAGAATCTGCCTCTCGTGGAATAGCTGACACGAAGGAGCAGATTCTCGCACTCCAGAAGGAGTTGGCCTTCCTAGAGTCAGAGCGGGAGGCTGTTCATGCAGAACAGGAGTCGATTGCTCGGGAGGCCGAGTGGGTTTCCCGATCTTCTGTCAACCTGGAGCGGGCCTTCAAGAAGTTTGAGGACAACTGGCAAGCCCATGCTCATCTGGAGGATGCGGCGGTGCTGAACCAGGAGGCGGAGCGTCGAGCCAAACAGAGGCTTGAGCGGTCGGTTGCCTTGTTAAAGGACCGTCTCATGGCGTTATGTGCTCCAGAGCAGTGATCCGTCCTCTGTCTTCTCTTTTTTTTTCTCTTTTCTCTTTTAATTTTTGTAAGGGATGTGATCCCCGCTGATGTAGCCCTTTGATTTTTGAATAAATGAGCATGTTTCAACTCATCTTTTCTTTCTTGTACTTGCGGTGTTTATGGAACCGGATTTACTGGGGGATTATTTGTGGACCTGTTACCCTAGGCGTACCTTGGTTTTAGGTATGGATAACAAGTTTGATTAGGATGTCCGGGACAACCACGGCAAAATGGTCATGGATGTTCTCGGTACTGGGGGAAGGAATGCCGTAGAGCAGCTGGGCTCCCGGGGCATGGTAAGATGGTGGATTTATGCTAAGAAGCTTAGCAAGGGATATTTGTGGGCCTATTATCCTTAGCGTATCCTGGTTCAGGATACGAATAATGGGATGAAAGGAAACCAATCACATTTGCTCAGAGGTTATGATGACATGGCAAACATAAAGGTTTTATCGTGAAATCTTCCTACTCAGCGGTAATGAGAACATGGCAGGAGAGACTTTACGGAAGCTATTTGTGGTCAACAGAGGACATTTGTGGTCAACAGAGGACATTTGTGGTCAACAGAGGACATTTGTGGTCAACAGGGGACATTTGTGGACCTATTATCCTTGTCGTACTCTGGTTGTGGGTACAGATAATAGGTTAAAAGGGGATCGACATACTTGCTCAGAGGTAATGTAGACATGGCAAATATGACGATTTCTTCGACGGAGCCTTCCCACTCAGAGGTAGTGAGGACATGGCAGGAGTGGGCTCAATGAAGATTGGGTACATAGAACGACTCAGAGGTAGGAGAACGTGGAAGTTCTATGCGAGGGGGCGGTTTGTTTTTGGTGGAAGTGAAGACGACTCAGAGGTAATGAGGACATGGTCATTTCGGAAATTGGTGGATCGACTACCCTTTTTGTGCACTGGGAGTGCGGGTAGTGAATCCTGAGGGAGGATCTCTGCCAGGAAGAAAGTTCAGAGGTATAATCATACTTGACTTACTATCTGAAAGAGTGACCGAAATGTAAGTTCAGAGGCACCAGCTGGTACATAACTTGGTAATTTAGACTATTGAGGGAGTGAGAGTACAGCGGCACCAGCGAGTGCATGACTCGATAATCTGAAATAGGGTGGATGAGAGTTCAGTGGTACTAAAGGGGTACATGACTCGATAATCTGGAGAATGATGGATGAGAGTTCAGTGGTACTAAAGGAGTACATGACTCGATAATCTGGAGAATGATGTTCAAACATAGTATTTCTTCAGGAACTTGCCGTTGACGGGCAACATGAGCAAGTCTCCGTTCGGCTTAGCGAGGCGGTAGGCGCCGTTGGAGAACACGGTCTCGATGACAAATGGACCTTCCCATTTTGGCTGGAACTTACCGGTGGTCTTGTGAGTCATGACCATCGGTCTCCGGACTGCCAGAACAAGATTACCCACTTGGAATGTTCTGATTTTAACTTTTTTGTTGAAGGCTCCTGAGATGCGTGCTTGGTATAGCTCGATCCTTTGCTGAGCTAGGAGGCGCTTTTCATCTAAAGCCTCCAACTCTTGTAGTCGTCGTCGGTAGTTATCATCCGTTGTCAATTGATAAGTGAGGGCGACGCGGAGTGAGGGGATCTGAGTCTCCAAAGGGAGGACTGCCTCGCTCCCGTACACCAGAGAGAATGGTGTATTCCCGGTGGCTGTTCGAACCGTGGTGCGATAAGCCCATAAGCACTCACCGAGCTTCTCGTTCCAGTCGCGTTTGTTGGAGGAGACGAACTTCTTGAGAAGTTTGATGATTATTTTGTTGAATGCCTCTGCCAACCCGTTTGCTGCCGGGTTGTATGGTGTCGAAGCGACATTCTGAATACGGTGCTTATCGCAGAATCGGTAGAATGCATGGCTTATAATCTGTGGACCATTATCATGGATGATTCTTCGTGGTAGTCCGAAGCGGTAGATAATGTGATGGTTAAGGAAGCTGATCACGTTTGAAGTTTTAACTTCTGCGAGTGGGACAGCCTCTGCCCATTTGGAGAAATAATCAGTGATCGCAAGTATGAAGCGGTGTCCTCGGAAGGAAGGTGGGGTGATTGGACCAATGATATCCATTCCCCATGCTTCGAATGGCCAGGATGCCACTGTTGGATGCAGAAACTCGGTTGGTTGATGAATGAAATCCGCGTGGACTTGGTAGGCCTTGTATTTTCTGGCATAATCTATCACATCTGCCACCATTGTGGGCCAGTAGTAGCCCATCCGGCGAAGGCGGTCCTGTAGCTTAGGGCCGGGTTGATGGGCCCCACAGACACCGTCGTGAGCTTCTCGTACAGCTTCTGTAGCTTCCGCGTTCGATAAGCACCGGAGCAATAATCCGTCGTAGGAGCGGCGATACAACATTTTTGTCTCTGTATCGTAGAAGAATCTGAGAGAGCGCCGTCTAATAGAGGTAGCTTCCTTTGGGTTCTCTGGGAGGATGTCGTATACGACGAAGTCGATGAACGGCTGTCTCCAGTCCGGTGTGTCGTCGACCGTCTGGGCGGAATAACTTGCCATGGCTTCAACGTTGTTCTTGGGACAGACCAGTTCGTGGCCTATTACATCAACCGAATGATGAGCTTGGTTCGGCACTGCTAAGGAAGCGGCAAGGCCTGCTAGGGCATCGGCTTCGATATTTTGGAGTCTGGGGACGTGTTCGATGAAGAATCTCTCGAATGATGAGATAATATTGATCGCAATTTGATGGTAGGGGATCATGTCTTCATGGCGAACCTCGTACGAGCCCCTGATCTGATTGACGATTAGTTGGGAGTCGCCGTATGCTTCAAGGTATTCTACCCCCAGCTCTTTTGCAAGTTGGAGGCCAATGACCAGAGCGTTATATTCGGCCACATTATTGGAGCAGGGTTCCGTGAGGGAGTAGGCGCGATTGATCACCAGCCCAGTAGGAGAAATTAATACCACTCCGACCCCGACGACGATGTTTCCCTTGGGTCCGGTCCTTGAGGCGCCATCGAAGAACATTCGCCATATGTTATCGTGGATGGCTGTATTCGAATCGGCGACCTCGTTTGGGATCTCTTCATAGATTCTGGATGACTCCGATCTTGGGTGGGCTGCCAAAAAGTCTGCTAGGGCTTGACCCTTAACAGCCTTTTACGGGACGAAAATCATATGATAGGGGGACAGCAATATTGCCCATGTGGCGAGGCGAGAGCTGAGGGCCCCTGGTTTAGTCATGAGGACTCTGAGGGGGTTGACTCGCGAGATCACATGTATGGTTTGTCCTGTGACATAGTGCCGCGTCTTTTGAATAGCGAATACCAGGGCGAGACACTCCTTCTCTACGGCGGTGTATCGATGTTCTGGCCCGATCATCATTCGGCTGAGATAATATATGGCCTGCTCGTGGCCTGCATCGTTATTTTGTGCTAGCAGGGCACCAAGGGAGTGTTCCATCGCTCGTACATAGAGCAGGAATGGTTTTCCGGGGACTGGGGCCACCAGGACTGGGGGATTCGACAAATATTCTTTGATGTCGTCGAAAGCACGCTGGCATTCCTCGTCCCATACGAATGGGACTCCCTTCTTCATGAGGTGTGTGAACGGTCGGCATCGCCCGGAGAGGTTGGAAATGAACCTCCTGATGTAAGCTAGCCTCCCTTGGAGGCCTCTGAGTTCGCGAAGATTTTTCGGGGGACCCATCTCCATGATTGCCTTCGTCTTCTCAGGGTCTACATGGATGCCCCGTGCCGTGATGATGAAGCCTAAGAATTTCCTGCTGGATACGCCCAAGAATGATTTCGTAGGGTTCATCTTCAGGTTGTGGGCTCTCATCAGGTCGAATACCGTTCTCAGGTCTTGCAGATGATCTTCCTTATGGCGACTCTTGACGGCGATGTCGTCGACATAGCATTCTACTGTTTTGCGTAAATGTTCTCGGAAAATGTTACTCATGGCCCGCTGATATGTAGCGCCAGCATTCTTTAGACCGAATGGCATAACTGTGTAGCAGTATGTACCAATCGGCGTTCGAAATGATGTGTGCTTTTCGTCGTCGGGAGACATCTTGATTTGATTGTACCCCGAGAATCCATCCATGAATGACATACGTTCAAAGCCGCATGTGTTGTCGATCATGATGTCTGTGATGGGGAGGGAAAACTCGTCCTTTGGACATGCCTCATTCAGATTACGGAAGTCGATGCAGATTCGGATCTTCCCATTTTTCTTAAGGACCGGCACTATGTTGGCGACCCAGTCAGGATGTTGCTCTTTACGAATGAAGCCACTGGCTATTAGCTTGTTGACTTCGGCTTCAATTGCGTCCATGACGCCTGGGCGGAAGCGTCGTTGTTGCTGTTTGACTGGCTTTGCATCTGGCCGTATGTTGAGTTTGTGAAGAGCGATATCGGGGTCTAGCCCCGGCATGTCCTCGTAACTCCACGCGAACACGTCGATATATTCTCTGACGAGTTTTAGCAGCAATTCTTGTTCTTCGTTTGTCAGGCTTTTACTGATAAAGATCGATTTTGGAGAAGATTCGCTGCCGAGATCCACTTGTATGACCTCATCTTCAGTAGGAGGTTCTCTCAGTTGGAACCGTTTTTCCTATTGCGCGTCTAATTGCTGGGCCCATGGTTCTTGCTCAAGGATTTTGGGGATGTCTTCGTCTTCCTCGTAAGCGTCAGCGAACGCCATGTTGACTGACACGATTTGTCTGAACACATCTCCGATGCTGGTATCTGAGTCGGAAGTCGGTGATCCGGTTGAATGTGACTGCCAGTCGTATTCTTCATCTGAGCTTTCAGGGGTCGTAGTAGGCGTTACATACCCTAAACCGCATCTGGTTTTGTTATAGTAGTTCCATGGTTTGCCCGCCGGGGCTGGCGTCTTCAAAGGTAATCGTCGTCCAGTGCCGTAGTTCAGTCCTGGCGTTGTCTCTAGATCATACCCCTGTTTCTGCATGAGATATTTGGATTGAGGGCTATAGAGATACAGAGGCAGTCTTCCGGCATCTGACCCGAAGTCGACTTCTTCCATAGCGGGGGGATGTGGGTTGTTCGTCCTGCCGAAGATGATCGGGTGGTCCCCTCCCTCGACTATTCGGTAAGTGTCTTCTACTGGAGTAAGTCGGATGGCGGTGTACACGTTTGTCACCTGTGTATATAGGTGAGTGCCTATACCGTGTTCCATAGCGTACATTGTATATAGCTTATTGAGCTCGGTGTAGTTCAAAGATAACCCTTTATTGATGAAGTAAGGTATCTTTTCTAGAGGGATTACATCATCTGCGGAGGGGGTATCGGAGTGGGCAGCCACATACTTGGCCAATTCTGGTTCTTCTTCGGCCACCCCCTGTATAAATGAAGACTGGGAGGACGACCTATTCAGCTTGATCTTCAGAGGCTCAACTGGCGGAGCAGATCGTGGAGTTGTTGGTAAACTAGCAACCCCCAGTTTGGTACTTGATGTGAGGCGAGGGGTGGCTGGTTCGCTAGAAGTGTCAGACCTCGCATCGGGGTGAAGAACCTTCTTGGGAAGGCGTATTGTGAGCGGTCTGTCGGAGGGATTGGGCTTCTCCGTTTGGAGCTGACCGACTCTCGGTAGTCTGATGGTAAGTGGCCCTGTTATGGATCTCGGCGCTTGGCCGGACTTTGGCAGCCGGATTCTCATCTGTTCTTCTTGTGCGGAGAGACTGATTGCGTCCTTACGCAGAGTGGCCGTAAGGGGTGCGGAATTGCCCGGTTTACGAGCCTGAAGGTGGATCGTTAGAGGTTCTTCTGATCCTGTAGCCGTCTAGTTGTGAGTTTGCACATCTTCTTCGACCAGATGCTTCTTTGATTTTTTGTATAGACAGGAGTCTGAGTAATAAGATTCGACCCCCTTGAAGGGATCGACATCGGCAAACTCTGTCCTCACGAAGCCGTACTTATCGACATATTTGAAGCACTGGTGTAGTGTGGAAGGCACGATCATGTAATCGTGTATCCAAGGCCGTCCCAGAAGGATATTGTAAGAAGTGTCGGCATCTATGACATAACAGGTGACTTCTGATTGGAGATCGCCGATCTGACACTTCAAACGGATCTTCCCTATTGGGTAGCTCCTGCCCGAATTGAAACCGCTAATGGCGATGCTTGTAGGTGTCAGGCGATGCATCGGAATGCGAAGATGATGTAGCAGACCCTTCGAAATGATGCTTATAGAGGACCCAGGATCAATGTGCATTTGGTCCACCTTTACGTCTCCGATGTATCCAGTGTAGTATAGCGGGCGATCATGCAGGTTAGTTTTGATGAGCATATCTTGCGGAGAGAAGACAATATTGGGCATTGCTCCCGTACACGCACTATCTTGGAGCTCTGTAGGTTGGTTATCTCCCGTGAGGTTGACCTGAGCCAAGTATGCGTCGACATTTTGTAGCGCCTCACTTAAAGCCGTACGGACATCCTTTGAGAGCCTGAGGAGTTCATATAAAGACAATTTGGCCGGGGTATTAGCTAATTGCGCTAAGATGTCGAAGTTGTAGGGCCTCTCCAGCCCCTGAGGTGTCTCCTTCCGGAGGGACTTGTCGAAGCGAGTCTCCTTCGGCCTAGGCTTGTCGGTCGTCGATGGCTGAGCCGGTCCCGGAGCATCATTGGTAGTGGGCGGATGATCATCAGTCGCGCTTTCGGTCACCGGTTGGGCTTGTGTTCCGGATCGAGTAGTGACGGCCGAAACTTCCTCTTCTTCCGCCGAGGCAGTACGGCAGGATCTGACTTTTTCACTTTTCCTTTTAGAAGGTGGAGAGGGCTGAGTTACCTCGTGGACTAGGTCCAGATGGACCCACATGATTTCTCCTCGTGATGTGGTGAGGGGTACTAGACCAGCGGCTTGATCGCGAGCAGGCGGCAGATTAGCAATCTCTATTGTTGCCAGAGGGATGGATATAACCCCGTCCTGAGTCTCTGTTGGAGGGAAGCTGCCAAATTGGACGGACACCATGTTGGCTGCCACGGTTACCTCTTTGAAATCGATGGCCAGGGCGTTGGAATCGATGAGGTTTTGGATATACCGTTTCAGTTGATAGCAGTCGTGTGTAGCATGGTGGACGTAGCGATGGTAATGGCAGAACTTTGGGTTCTCCAAATCAGCCGGCCGAGGCTCCCGTCTTGGTGGAGGAAGCTAAATCCTATCTCCTTGTATAAGCATGTCCAAGATAGGCTTGACGTGACCGTCTTCAAAGGAATAAGTGATTTGAGGCCATTGTTTGTCTGCTGGCTGTGGCTCGTGCTTCTGGGCTGTATCGGTCACCATAGCCTGCTTGCCTTTGTTGTCCCGGTTGTTGGAGGGGCTACTCCCATTGTCGTTGCTGGTGTTGGGACGCTTGCTCTTGTTCTCTCCCTCCGAGATATGCAACCCCAGTTGGCGAGCCTTCTTCAATCGTTCTTCAGCACTTGTAGCACTGATGATAAAAGCCTTCCAGTCCTTGAACTGACTTTCGCCCATCCAGAGACTAATTGTTGGAAGCAGTCTCTTTTGGCAAATTTCAATCAAAGAAGAGTCCGGGTTGCCAGATGGTAACTTCATTGCGGTTTGACGAAACCGCTCAATGTAATTTCTCGTCAGTTCTTTCTCTCCTTGAACGACGTCCATGAGGGTAGACATCGTAACATCCTGCCCTACCTCATAGAACCTCTCCAAGAACAAGCGTTTGAAGCCAGCGAAGGAGTGGATGCAATTGTCTGGCAGGTTGCGGTACCAATCGAAGGCGACTCCTTCCAATGCCCCAATGAATAATCGCGTGAGGATAGCGTCATCATGGGGCAGATGGTCGGTAGTGACCTCAAAGAAAGTGATGTATCGACTTGCTGAAGTCTTGCCATCATATGGGTTGATATTGAACGGCTTATATCTTGGCGGAAAGGGAACATCCCTCCATTCAACAGGATATGGTTGCCGTATTCTGAGGTCTTGAGAGTTTTCTCGGGCGTGGAACATTGCTCGGAGCTCCTGAACCTCTCTTCTTACTTATCGGGCCTCATCTGTCACGGTAGGGGCCGTTATCTCGGGAGGATTATTGCCCTGGTTTGGCGCCGCTGAAGTTGAATCTACGTTGATTGCGGGACCCGTGCTTGTCTGGCCAGGTGTCACTCCCTGCAGAGTAGGAAGTGCCGCTTTGATCTCGTCTACAGACTTGACCAAGGTATGCAATATGGCCTCCAACGTGTCGATGCGCTGGCGATCGCTGGAACCGCCTTGATTGCTATCTGTCATGAATACCTTCTTCACATGAGGAGTGACGGAGGGAGTGGTGGAGGATGTACCCTCCGAGTCGTACCCATGCGTCGAGAAATCATCTGGATATGTGGGGATGTTCTCTTCAGGTTCGGACTCGGAAGGAATACTACCCCCAGCTTCGGAGCTTGCTTCGCCTAGAGAATCATGGATGTCCTTGGGGACGTCAGCATCTGTTGTACCCGATGGGAGGGTTGTTTCTCGGGGTTCGTCTCCTTGAAACATTGGATTATTGTGGACGTTCGGAGGAGTACTACCCCCAGCTCCTACGACCCCCAAGGTCGGGGACGATGAGCCTCCTGTTGCAGCAGATTTTGTCTTCGAACGGGTGTGTTGGTATACTCCGGTGGAGGGTAACCGTTTAGCCGACAACTTCTTAGCTGTAGTGGCTGATATCTTTGGATTGGAGATGCTTATCTTCTTCCCTCTCCCCTCGGCGGGGACCTTCTGAGCAGAATTGCAGAAGACAACAGGAGGTGCCTCATCTTCTGAGTTCGGGTGCTGTAGTCTGTGGAAGACGGACGGACGATCTTCCGTCACTGCCGCGTTGTTGCAGCAGCAGTTGACGATGATCTGGGTTCAGTGACGTCCATATGGGGATTCTTTCGCGCCGAGGCCCCTTCTCTTTCCTTACGTTTGTGGAGGATCGCCTCACGCAGGTCAGAGGAACCACTCTGTCCGTTCGCCGTCGGGGATTGGACTTAAGCGGTTCTGTACAACTTCCCATCAGAGGCCCCCGTGATAATCAGCGGGACGCCCTGATAGTCAGAGGTTGGGGCAGCTGTCTGGGCTTGATGAGCCCGCGCTGCCCTAGACTTCTTCTTTCTAGCACTTGTGGGTGCATAATAGGAAGAGTCCAAGTTGAGCATCACAGAGTCTGGCTTATCATCCAGAGAGTCATCAGGGTTCGGACCGTACGAGAGACGGTCGAAAACTGATCGAGAGGAGCATGGAGCAGATGCTATGCGACTGGGAGAGGAAACCGTGCGGGCTGTCTGCATGCGGTTGTCTCCTGTCGTCGGACGAATTCTTATGCGGCTAGGGGTCACGACCGTGCAGGCTGGCCGCATGCGGTTGGCATCTGTGGCCGTATGGGTTTTCTGCAAACAATTGACTTTACTGGCCACATGAGTCTCATCCATGCTGTCGGGAACTGTAGTCGCATAAGTTATGCGGCTGACAGAAGTAGCCGCATGAGTTTTCTTCATGCGGTTGGCGGATGTAGCCGCATGGGCTTTCTCCTTACGGTTGGCGGATGTAGCCGCATGGGCTTTCTCCTTGCGGCTAATACTCTTCTGCGGTTCGGTCCACGTAGAGTCCTTCTTTGTCCCTGCGAGTCCAGCATCATAATGTTTTCTTCTGCCGGACTTGGGGACAGCAGAGTTGTCTACGATCTGAAGTGGGACCGCAGGAGAATTCTTCTTGCCGTTTTGAGCAACAGAGGGCATCCCATCGAGGGCTTGAGGAGGAGCAAATGACTTCCGTCTCCATTCTTTGCGAGCCTTCGTGGTGCGGGTGCGCTTCTGGACCGGGCCAGCGCTGCCTTCAGAGAGCATCTCTTCGAACGCCTGTTGGTCGAAGCGGACGACCATCTTCTTTTGTGTGGAGCCAAGTTTGGCTACATCTGATTGCGTCACCAACTCCTCAGCCGTGGAGAAGTTAGTCCCCAGCAGAGTCGCCATCGTGTTTGCCATTGATTGTAAAAGAACAGAACAATTATCGGAGGACTGAACTTAGACTCACAATACAAACTCGCTCGTACAAAGAAAGCCTAGGGACGAAAACCTAGGTACAGCAGACTAAGTATGATTGTTTATTTTTGATTCTGGGGGTGACGATAGAGGCTCGGGAAAGTGACGGCCGCTCTGCCTTACTCCTTGGACGATCAGTATGCAGTCTTGGCTCGGGGAAGATCTGCTCGACGTTGATAAAGAAACGCTCTTCTTACTCTCCTCGGATTGCTCTCCTGGCTTCTCTCTCTCTCTGTGATTATCAAGAAGGAAGGGGGAGCTCTCTCTGTGTAGATCTCTCTCTTCTTATTTCTTTTGGTGCCGACCTCTCTCTCTCTTCTTCTTTTTTTTCACAAGGGAATGATGCTGGCTATTTATAAGAGTGTGTGGGGGGGGTGATCATTAGGGTTTGCTAATGATTATCTGTTTGGAATGTCGGCGCTCCTTTATTCTATTTGAACCCTTGATCCTGATTATAGTGAATCTCGGCCATTAATACGAATAGCATCGTATCTCATGAGCAATTAATGCTAGCTGCTTTAAATCCTCGTTATTGATTATGCTAATGTCTGATTGCTCGCCACGTGTCCCATTAGCTTGATGATAAATGATATGCCCTGATCTCAGTAATTATGACGACGATGTCAAATATATTTGTTGAGATTCAGTTAAATCTCTTATTGATCCCATGCCACGTGTCTTAATTGTGAGTCCTGTCAGAGCCGCATAGGATTGACTATCCTCGAACCGCAGAGAGATACTCTTCCTGAGCCGCATGAGACAATGCCTCATCGAGCCGCAGGGGACGAACCTTCCGTGAGCCGCATATGCATAGTCTTTGCGAGCCGCATGAGCTAGCATTGTATTGAGTCGCAGGGATTGAGCTCTCGGTGGGCCGCATATGGCTGATTTCTGCTAACCATATAGAGTGACTTCTTCGTGAGCCACATGGAGCTGTTTTCCATTTAAGCCGCATGAGAGTCGCCACGTGGCAACCTAGGATTTCTGACGGTTCGGGTCAGAGATCTTCTTCCTTTCCCGAAAAGTCTGTCATTATGGCAGAGCCATTATGACACTTTATGTCAGAGCAGTCACAGTCGCCAAGTCGTGTCAGAGCATTAAATGAGGCCACCCCCAAATGACCAGCTGTAGGGAAGGATCACACATGGCATCCATCGAGCCGCATATGCCTTGCTGAACCGCATACGCTCCCGAGCCGCATGCGATTGAGAGTCTTCTTTGAACCGCATAGGGCCGCTCCTGTGTGAGCCGCATAAGCTTCTTACTCCGAGCCGCATGGATCATTATTCTAATATTTTCCATGCTTCTACACATAGTCCCTGATATTAAACTCTGCTCACGATCATACCGAGAATGAAGGGTATTGACCTGAATATAGAACTTGTCAGCAGCAAAGAGCATGTGGGTTTCAGGCTTATCTTCTGGCAGGGTAAAAATTGCCCCATACATCCAGCATTGTAGTAGCCCCATGCACGTGTCCCATCGATCAGGCTTCCTATCGACTGTAGATGAGGGCTGGGGTTGCCCAAAAAAGCTGGCTGTAGCCGAACTGTCGTGCAAAGCTACTTGGCAGATAAGGTTCCAGGAAAGTGTGGTTCCTATTCCTGAGCACCAGATGGGAAGGCCTGATGGGCTGGAGCCAATGGAACGCCCCAATAGGAAGGCTAGTAGTGAGTGCTTCCTCATCTACTAGAGTGTCTCCTGCACGGCCACAACCAGACGGAGGCGACACTCTGAAGATTTCATAATTCTGCAAGAAACTCAAAGCCTTCCTGCAAACAGGTACCCCTGTGACGGTCCAATCTGTATCTTTGAATCTTCGAAGAAAGGTATCTCCCGCCAAAGAGTCTGCCATCAGCATGACATTCATTATTCTGGGATAGTACAACACCAGCCATCCCATCAGATAATGAAAAGGAAATTCAGTCCTGACAAACTCCTTTCTGCCATCAGGTGTCACCGCGTTAACAACAAAGTGTCACAAGCCTCCTTGGATGGTGCAGACCATCGCAGGAAGCAGGGCAAGATGGTATCCAAATGCCAGCTTTACAGCTGAAAGTATCATATCCCGGCTTATTCTTTCAATAGACCCCGAACCACCAGGGACTACACAATCACGGAGCCATGTTATCAAAAAAGTGGCTAGCACAGCCTTTTCCGACAGCTTGAACTCGACCAGCCTGAAGAAATGATAAACCGAGAAGTTTCCCTTGGGATCATCACTATCTTCAGTATCTACTGCCCCGTGATCTGTCATCAATTGCTCTATCTCAGATTTCGTCGAGGGCTTGCGAGTCGAGAAAGAGATTGGGCCGTCTCCTCCTTCTCTGATGAAGGTATAGTTGGTCCAGGCTCTCGTATGGGGAAGGGACCCCTCAGTCTTACCCTTCTTTGTGATCTAGTGACAAATGAAGAGGTGACAGAGTAACTCTTTGTACACCTCTATCATCTCGGAGTTCTCTCTCTCTCCAAATCCAGGAGCTCCATATCACAGGGGACGTATTCTTCGTATGGCTCGGTCCCCCAGGAAAGTTTTGATATCGCCTGCATCTCGTATAGAACCAGACCCATCTCCCCACCCGGAGTGAAGAAGGTACATGTGTGATAGTTGTACAACTCCACCAATGGGATAAACATAGGCCAGTTAACCTTTATGCCATATTGGGTGGCTCTAACGGCATAAAAAAGGTCGGTAGCTTTTATGGTGGCCTCATAAGTCGAGAGCACCCATTTAGTAAGGTCGCTCCAGAACGGGACAAAGTATCTCCAAACTTTCATCCGCAGCTTCTCTTCCGAATACGACTCTTTCTTTGACAGTATCAGGTTGGAGAGAGTCTCAGCAGCGTAAGGGTGAAGATTAGTTGGGACATCATTTATTATTGCCCCAGGATGCAGCCCCCTCGTGGAGTAGGACGTGGAGCCCTTGACACACTTGAAAGTTTCCTTCTTCCGGTCGCCAGAGTTGAATTGGATCATGCCAGAAACGACCCCATACAGTTCAGGGGTCAGGTCCCATTTCATTTGCCTCTGCACAGCTAGATCAGTAAACGCTGATAGAGGGTATTGGTGCTTCATTAATGGTAACCATATCCTTTGGTTATTTAACCTGACTACCAGAGGGTCTTCTAGATATATCGTCTCGTCGTCCTCAAACCCCAGGCTATCACCAAATAAGAAGTATGGTCTCTTAAAGCTCCGCGCCCATCCGAGCATGAACTTCTCATCATTCATCATCTACTTCAAGAAAATTTTGTCCTGCTCAAGCATAGCGATCATCCGCACCGAAGGCTGGTTATGGCTGATCTTCACCTGAGCATTTTTGACCATTGCGGTGACGAGGCTTGAATCCAGAGCATGGCGGGTAGAGCCAAGAGGAATCCCACCAAGGGTCGGGACAACCATGTCAACTACGAAGACATAAAAAAGAGTCAGACTTAGAATCTACAGAAAAAAGAGCTAAGTACTGAAAAATTCTATATGCCTTGATGTTATGCGCCCAAAGGGCCTGTGGGCGCATAGGCACAAGTTCTGTGTGGGCGCATAAGCACATGTTCTATGTGGGCGCATAACATGAAGTGTGTGGGTGCATGACACAACCAAGTGCATAGGCGTATAACACAACAAAGTGCGTGTGCGTATGCATCTGTGAGCGCAATCGATGGTTATGCACCCAGGCAGAGAAAAGTTCGAGCGTCACAAATTAACGCTCGAGACTTCGTTTTTTGAGACATTGCCTCACCCAAGATGGGGTTCTAAACCAGATGAGACACTGCCAAAGGAGGAGAACTAGCTGCTGCAGCCTTCTTGCCCTTTGCAGACTTCTTGGGAGTCGAAGCAGCCTTGGGAGACATGATTGCTCGAAAGAGAGTAAAGGAAAAAAACTCTTTAAAAATTCTGAAGAAAAATAAGAGAGAATGAACTTTCTTTTTCTTCAAGTCCTATTTATAGGCACGAACGGGGAGTTATGCGCCCACATGGCCTATGCGTCCATATGGTCTATGCGCCCACATGATTTTTGCGCCTACATAGAGACAGTCTTTTGCAGATTATGCGCTTGCTATTTGCTGATGCAAACTGCGCATAAAATAGTGGACCTTTTCAAATTTCGTTCTAAAATTTAGTCTATCGCTTCATATTTCCAAGAAAGATCTCAACAGCCACATTTCGACAGCCTGGCAAACACCTATGCGCCCAAAGGGGTCATTCCTATCATGCACCCATGAAGCTGGTGGAGACATTTTTTTCATGCTTCTTTCAAAGTATTACGACACTCGTTCGAGTCTCAAAAACTTTGAAGGAGGTCTTGTAGAAGCATAAAAAATACAAGACTATGTATCCCACATGAAGAAGACAAAAGAAGCTATGCGCCCACATAACCAAAAGGGGGCTATGCGCCACCAGAACCAAAGGGAGTCTATGCGTCCACATGATCGAAGAGGGGCTATGCGCCCACATGATCGAAGAGGAGCTATGTGCTCACATGATCAAAGAGGAGCTATGCGCCCACATTGTTTTCATGCAGATCAAATACTATATGCCCAAGGCAGCAAATTCCTACGACTCAGTCAACATCCACGATCAATCGTGTACCGAAGCATGCGGCCACGTCAGTCTCCATGAGCAATCGTGCACCGAAACATGCGGCCACGTCAACCCACAATCTACCTATGATCATTCAGTGTCCATGCGCCTACACTCTATGCCCCTAAAGGGGTGTTATGCACCCACAGTGAAATCAGTATATTTTCCACCTGTGGGCACATAAACAGTCCTTTCAGTGCAAAACAACTATAAATAGGGGTCTCATACCTCTTCAAAAACAGACATAACGGAGAGCATTTCAAGAGCCAAATTGTCGCCCTTCTTCCCAGTGAGTTGAGAGTTAGCAATTTTCTTAGGTTTTCTTCCACTTTTGTAATCGGAGTGTCAACATTGTAAAGGAGCAACTGCCGTTCGATCTCCATTATCCCATTCTCCAGAATTTTTTTTGTACTCGGGGATCCTCAGCACAGGATCTCTCAGGCATACTTGATTTGTGGTGCCTTGCGCCAATAAGAAAAGTCATCATTTCTTCTTCTTTTTTGTGTGTCCACAATTCCCTCTGAGGGAATTCTTATCTCTGTACCGGATTCACAACCAGGAAGATAGACAGAACAGGAAAGGAAAACAAAAACTTCAGATACAAAGAAGGCAATGTTTTCTATTACAAAAATACATATGGTCTCTCATAAACTGAGGGATAAGAAGAAATAAGAAGTCAAAATTGGGAAGACAGGTCCTGAAGGTCTTCTAGCCGGCTCCTCAGATGAGACTTCCACTGTATCATCGATGCTCGGGCCCTTCTTTCGGCCTCCTGGCGTCTGACAGTCTCATCACCGACAGAGGTCCAAGCCTGACGCGTAAGAGTCAACTCAGCTTGACGGGCATTGATATCCACCTTTTCCCGAGTCAGAGTCTCCGAGCGTTGGCGAAGGACTTCTCTCTGGTCATTTAATTCCTTCAGGCCATCCTCAGCAAGGACCAGAGCATCTGTCATCTTCTGAATCTGTTTCAGGAGGTCTCTGCAGTGGTCCTCCGTGGTTGCGCGACGGCGAACTCGAGCCCCTTCGGTGTCAGCTAGTTCGACAATCTTTGATTCGACCTCCATAAGTCGATCAGAAAGAGCCCTTCGCATCTGCTCTTGTCGAGATTCTTCAGATACTATCTTCTCCAGTTCTGCTGCGGCTAATATCGACAGGTCACTTTCAAGACCCTAAAGTTCCAGAGTAATGGTGTCTAGATCAGCCAGTAAGTCTTTCGCGATCATAACCTGAGCATTGTACTCGGGATAAACGCACAGTAGTGTCAACTGGCGTTCTACTAGGTCGCGCACCCACCAAGCCAGTAGTTGACCATGCAAAGTGCTATGTATACCATGACTCAATGCGTGGCGGAGGGTGCTCAGCAGGAGTTTGGCACAATATTCTTTATCGGCTTGACTCATAGCGGTCATCGGAGAAGTCACAGTAAAAGATCCTGGGGCAGAAGGAATAACTCGCTCATGGCCAAGAGGCACAGCCGAACCAGGAGGCACAATCACCATTACCAAGGTAGAGGATGGAGCAAGAACAGGGGCCGACAACGGTTGATGCTCGATGGGCCCCAAACTACAAGATCGACTGCACCGTATGCACTATTACTGATCCATTATGATGGCGGACGCCGTTGAATATGCAAAAAAATGTCGGGCGTTACAGTTTTACACAGACTTCATCCATCAACCCTTAGAATATTTATACCCCACGGTGGGCTCTTGGCCATTCGAGGCATGGAGAATGGATATCGTAGGGCCAGTTAGCCCGCCCTCCTCCAAAGGACACCGGTTTATCCTCGCCATTACGGATTATTTCTCCAAATGGGCAGAAGCAGTACCATTGGTAGAGGTGAAGACCTCCAACGTGATCAGTTTCATCAAACATCATGTCATTTACCGCTTCGGAGTTCCCAGAAGAATTATTCACGATAACGACCCTCAGTTCGTAAGCCATGCATTCCATCGGTTCTGGATAAAAGCCGAATTCAGAATATGGTGTCAATAGCTTACAACCTGACAGCTAATGGACTAGCCAAGAAATTCAACAAGATCATTGTCAAGCTCCTCAAAAAGGTCGTTTCCTCCAATAAACGCGACTGGAATGAGAAGTTAGGTGAATGTCCATGGGCCTACTATACGACAGTTCGCACATCTACAGGCAGCACACCATTCTTCTTGGTCTATGGAAGCGAGGCTGTCCTCCCCTTGGAGATTCAAATCCCATCCTTACGGGTAGCCATTACTAACTAGTTAACCGTCGAAGATAATCAGCACAGGCGGTTACAAGAGTTAGAAGCACTGGATGAAAAGCGCTTGCTCGTACAACAAAGGATCGAGCTTTACCAAGCCTGCATCTCTGGGGCCTTCAACAAAAAGGTCCGCGAAAGATCATACCAAGTGGGCGACCTCGTCTTGGCAGTACTTAGACCGACGGTAATGACTCACAAGACGTCTGGAAAGTTCGAGCCCAAGTGGGAAGGACCGTTCGTCATAGAAACAATATACTCCAAAGTGTGCTTATCGACTAGCTAAGCCGAATGGTGACTTGCTAATGATGCCCATCAACAACAAGTTTCTAAAGAAATATTACGTCTGAAGGAGGAACCAGTATAGGAGCCCATATCCCCTGAAAATGGTGCCTATGAGTTCCGGTAATGTCACGCCCCAGAACCAAAATACTGGAGAGCGGGGGCAGACATAGCCAGCTACGTATATTGAAGTGCAACCCACCTCGCTATACGGTCACGGCTGTTTAGGATACATGAGGGTTTATCTACAAGCCAGCAGTCTCTTAAGGTCATGAACAAGCCTATTGTCTCAATCACAAGCAAGAAGTAAAAGTTACAAGATGTATGATCATTAAATATACAATAGTAAGGCGTCCCAAACATTGCATATTCAGCTGATCATGAAGCTAGTCGTTACAAAATGTTAGGACTAGCAAGAGTTTAGTCATACATGATCAACCTTAGGATCTGTCAATCACGTTACAGCCCGTAGGCAGACAGTAAGTAAGTGCAATCGAGCTAAACAGGTGCTCGTCGGCTAAACGCCTCAAAAGAATATTTTTACAATAGAGCGGAAGAGCCAAAAATAACCCACTCGTTGCCAGGGTTCCGTCTAGTAGCCACCATCTGGCTGGAAAGTCGGTAGATCCTCTGGAGCTGCTCCAAAATCTGGCCACACAAAACCAGCTGGGTCAGACCCCAGAAAGAGCAAGTGCCACAAAGGAGGCTTCACTTAAGAACTAAAACCAGCAATCAGCACAGGAATATAAATAATATAGTAAAGACAGGCATATAAATAAATGGTAAAAACTGGAATTAAGGAAAACATGCCAGGACGATATACGACGAGATAACCATGGAACTATTCAGATAGCCAGGTTACAACCCGTAAACCAAACAAGGACCGGGGTTGTAACCCTTCGTCTGAACGGAACTTGGTTTCCCACCATTTATCGGCAAGATAATATAAAATCAGGATATGTGACAGGATCAAGACAAGACTAGACTTGTTAGGCTCCATCCAATCACTTCACGGCCAAGCAAGAACTACGGCTTGATAGTTTAACTAACTAGGGTTGTCACAAGCCTAATTACTAACAAGATGCAGTGAGATTATTCCAAAGCCACAAGCCCTGCAGACCATCCAGGTCACCCAGGTCGAGAGATTAGGGTTGAATTCAGGTGGATACATCGTCCAGGAAACGCATGTACCCTTAAGTAGCTTGAAAGGTGCAACACATGACAGTGTGCTGGAAATGTGCCCTACTCGACGGCAGGCTACAGATCCCAGGCGCGCCCAGTTAACGGGATTGCCTGTAGCTGGAAAATCTCTTCATGACTAATGTGTTAATCTAGTTATTAACCTTAGTCCATTTCAATAGGTACTCCGGACCGTGGTACTCAGGAGCTCCTTCCCTAGACATAATGCAAGACAGGACTGGTTTATTTGTACAAGCACAATCGCCCCACGGTGTCCATGTTATTATACAGGTCATGTCATGTCAGGTAGCCGTCGTAACAGCTTATCAGATATAACATGTCAGGTTTATCATATCAAGTGTACGAGTCAGGAGTGCGCCACGACGGGCCACTATCCGGTCATGTCAGGTCATTATATCAGGAGTGCACCACTACGGGTCACTATCGTGTCATGCTCAATTATCAATTCCAAACATATCAAGTAAATGGACGTTAAATATCTAACAAAATATCAATATACAAGGCTATAGAAGATCAAGGGTAATCAGGCTACGCTCAAGCCAGGCTACGCTCAGGCTAGCGTACGCTCAGGTCTGCGTACGCTCGAGCTAGCGTACCAAAGGTTCCATACACTTCCAATGGGAAGCGTACGCAAGGGTCAGCGTACACAAGGGCACGCTCAAGCTACAGGTCAGCGTACGCTCAAGCTAGCGTACGCTCAAGACTGCTACTAACAGGCACCGTATCAAGGTGAGCGTACGCTCACTAAAGAGTAGCGTACGAAGGCTAGCGTACGCTCGCTAAAGAGCAGCGTACGAAGGCTAGCGTATGCTCACTAAAGAGCAGCGTACGAAGGCTAGCGTACGCTCACTAAAGAGCAGCGTACGAAGGCTAGCGTACGCTCACTAAAGAGCAGCGTACGAAGGCTTGCGTACGCTCACTAAAGAGCAGCGTACAGCTCAGCGGCATAAGCTAAAAAGCTAGCTCACTGTTCACTGTCTTCTCCAAATGGCAAGAACAGCAAGAACTCTAAGTTGAATATAAGCTTCAACAGTCCATATCTTGGTCAAAACAAGTCCGAATCCAACTTTCCAAATGTCAAAATTGGGTAGAAGGAGATGCTCTAAAACATGGAACCATCAAAACTTGAAAACAAGGAAGTTTAATAGATCAAAACCATCAAAATCCGAAAATAGCAAAACTCTAGATCTACAACAATTAAAGCCTCAAAATAGAAAATGACAAGTTCTAATGTGGTTTAGAATCATGAGGAGAAGCTAATGAAACCATCAAAAGGAGTTCTCTTGTGGAAGCAAGTTGCACTTGCCTAAGGGTTGGGGAGTTGTGGGGAGGAAGGAAGAAGAAGAAGAAATAAATGAAAGTTATGGAGGAAAGAGAAGGTTGGTAGGGAAATAAATATCATGGGTTGGTGGTAGGTAGGGGGTTTACCTTGGTCCATGATGGACCAAGCAACCAGCCGGCCAAACCAAGCCAACCCAAACCGAGAGTTAAACCAAGCCAAGAAAACTAAACAAGGAACAATACAAGAAAATACGTACACGTATTTCCAAAATACGTAATACAAATCACAGGCATTACAGGTAAGGGGATCTCCCTCTCTCTCCTATATATTCTCTCAAGTAGATGAAGCACTTCACGTCCACATTACCTCTGGATTGCTCCTCTATACCTGAAAGATGCGGCTACCATGTCCATATTACCTTTGAGTAGTCGTTCTTCTCACATCAGCACTATAGTTATTCCGACGGTCTAGAAAGTAGTTCACGTCCATACTACCTCTGGATTGTTGTTCTATATCCCGGCAAAGATTAAGCCTACTACGTCCATATTACCTCTGGTCAGGCAAATCCTTGGTGAAGATTCCCTCTTTATTTTGAAGACAAAAGCAAAGGGGATAGAAAAGCTTCTATATATAAAAATATGTGGCTATAAAGACCTATTACAGACTCTTCGTAGTTACATACACAGAAGCAAAAAGGTTAAAATTGTAGTACAAGCTCTCAATAGCACGGACGAGGCAGTGACAGAGCCAATCACTTCCTGGTTAAAAGGAAGCCACCGCCCGAAGTAGCTACTGGCCCAAGCCAGGGATGAAGACCAGCACAGGACTCCCCTATCTCCCCAGCTGGCTATGGAAGCAACCACAGCTGCAGGCCTTGCTATTCCTCGGAATGGAAAGTAATTCAAATCCAGGAAGCAGAGGTCCGAGATGCCATTGACGCCTCTGACATCTAGAGCGTGGGGACATCTCGAGATCCAGTGGTAGTTCTACTACAGCTTCTTCGGATGAGAAGGTTTGCCACCGACGGCCGCCTCAAGCAAACTCCAGGGTCGTCAGCAGCCGAGTATCGGGCAAGCAAGACCATTATGGAAGTAGCTGAGTCTTCTATTGGAAGAGGTAGTCCTTTATATAGACTATTCATGTGGTCCAAGCACGAGCTAGATGTCGGTCAGAAGGACGCTTACAAGCTAAGCCAAAGCTCTACTCCATGTCAGATGACAGTACTGCGAGTGACCGAAGGAACATGACTCTGAACCTCCTCTACCAAAGAGATTCGTAATCCCTACAAAGAAGCAAGAGGCTCCAATATCAAGAAGTCATCAGGAGCTCTTGGTCTGAAACGATGACTCAGAAGAATTAATGCTAAATAGCTAGGCGTGACACCAGCCATCACCTAGCTCGTATAATCCTGCCATGTGTTCATGCTTCTGTTCAAAGTATCCCGAGCTTGACTCAAGTTCGGGACACTTTGAAGGGGGTCTTGTAGAAACATGAAAAATTTTAGCTGATGGCATCCCTTCGCCACAGAGCAGATAATACAAAGGCTCAGCCCAAGTGCTAAAAAGATAAAACAGAAGATATGGAAAGAAGTGCCTTATGTGTCACTTCTACCAAAGTCTAGTACAGACACATCGAGACTACACAAAAAGGACTAATTCTGTTCATTTATAAAGGATCTGGTACAGATTCGACAGAGCCTAGAGGGGTCTACAAGGGATTCGGTCTTCGTCAAAGCGCATCCCTTCTTTTTTATGCCAGAAGATTGACCTCCATCGAGGCATATTCTGACCTTTTTATGGGCACAGCCTCCCAGAAGCATATTAGCCACTCGGCCAAAGCAAGCAGCTTTATGAAGCAGTCATTGGCTCGAGCCTTCAAAGAGCGCAGCAGGTCATGAAGCCCTGAATGGGAAGGACATAGCACAACCTGTGGCTCTTCGGGTTGGCTATCCACCCATGACCAAGGTCGTCAGGACCTCGAAGATCCCACAGACGTCGTCCAGAGTTGAACTCCCTAAGAAGGACATTTACATACATCTTAAGGACAGGGATGGTGTAGAAGCATGGAAAAGAACTAGAAAAGCCCATGCGGTTCAAAACAGAAGAAGCCCATGCGGCTCAAAATAGAAGAAGCCCATACGGCTCAAAATAGAAGAAGCCCATACGGCTCAAAACAGAAGGAGCCTCATGCGGCTCAGAAACCTATCAGAGCCTCATGCGGCTCAGAAACTCTTCAATAGCCTCATGCGGCTCAGGCAAAGATAACGTGACCCTATGCAGCTTGCGTTCACAGTTGGCCATAAAGTGACTGCTCCCATTAAATGCTCTGCGTAAAGTGATAACTCTGACATTAAAACTGAAATGATGACATGACGACGTATTCCTCGAGAAACAAAGAAAATCTCTTCTGCAGCAGGCACGATCCACTAACTACAAAGCTCCTCATGCGGCTACCACCACCCCATGCGGCTGATGCTCGCATGCGGCTCGGAGCATGAAGACCCCCGTCATGCACCTCAAAATATGAACAGTCACCCTATGCGGCCGCTGTTCTCATATGGCTCGAATCACGGGGATCATCTCCATGCGGCTCAAATATTGAGAGGCCACGCCCATGCAGCCTTGACACGTGGTTAGTTCTATGCGGCTCAATTGGAAACTACTCCCATGCGACTCAGATTTCGGAGGCTACACCTATGCGGCTGCCACCTTCATACGGTGCAAAACTTAGGAAGCTACCCTCATGCGGCTGTGGCTCGCGGTTATGACACGTGGCGGAAGATCAGTTTCCCACGTGGCACTAAATCAATCAAGAGTTATCAACAAATCCCAACAACCTGATTTAGTGCAATTATCATAATTATCCGAATCAAAATAGATTTATGGCAATCATATAGATTAAACACGTGGCAGGAGATCCGAGCTTCCCAAGATTCATGACAATCAATATTCATTGCCCATACGAATTTTACACCATCAGCATTAATTGTCCAGATTCGTTGCAACCAAGATGAGTGGTCCAGATTAATTGCCCATAAAATAGGATCAAGGAAAATGACAATTAAGTCCCCAAGCCGCCGACTTTTTTAGGGTGATCATTGCAAACCCTAATGATGACACCCCACTCCTATAAATAGCAAGGTGTCATTCCCTTGTAAAAAAAGGATCGGATCCAGAGAAACAAAAAAATATAGCAAGGTGCCATTCCCTTGCAAAAGAGATCATCTCTACCCGGCTAGACACACAGAGAGACAAAGGTGCGCACAGAAGAGTCTTCCCATCTTGAGAGCAGTTCTTCACTGGAGCCAAGGCTACGTCTGATCGTCCAAGGAGTAAGGCTGAGCGGCCGTCGCTTTTCCGAGCCTCTATCGTCACCCCCAGAATCAAAACTAAATAATCATGATTAGATTGCTGTACCTAGGTTTTCGTCCCTAGGCTTTCTTTGTACGAGCGAGTTTGTATTGTGAAGTAAAAGTCTAGTCCTCCGATATAATTATTCTGTTCTTTTATAATCAATGCCAAACGCGATGGCGACTCTACTGGGGACTAACTTCTCCACGGCTGAGGAGTTGGTGACGCAATCAGACGTAGCCAAACTTGGCTCCACTCAACAAACGCTGGTCGCCCGGTTCGACCAATAAACGTTTGAAGAAATGCTCTCCGACGGGAGCGCTGGCCCGGTCCAGCGGCGAGCCCGCTCAAAGAAGGCCCGCAGGGAGTGGAGAACCAAAAATTTTGCTCCTCCCCAAGCTCTCGAAGAAGTACTCTCTGTTACCCGACACAGTGGAGAAGTCTCCCGTGCGGCCCCACTTCAGACCACAGAGGACTCTGCTGTCCCCAAGTCCGACAGAAGAAAATACTATGATGCCGGACTTGCAGGGGCAAAGAGGAACTCTGTGCAACCCAGGCCGCATATGGGCGCCAGCCGCATGAAGGCTCATGCGGCCGTAACTGTCGACCGAATGGGGAGAACTCATGCGACCACAAAAGTCAGCCGCATACAGAAAGCCCATGCGGCCAGAACTCCCAGCCGTATGCTGTCACGACCCGCACCCACTGTGAGGGTACGAGAACGTAACAACGCCCAGCCTATGCCGCAGTGTCGGCGGTAGAACGCTGTCCTAGGTCAATCATCTAACAATATAAAGGTACCTGTACAGTATATACACTCCGAATGGAGGTGACATAGCAATACACAATCTCAATCACATCTAAGGCAGAATGATAAGATAGAAAGATAAATAAAAAATGCTGAAATAAAAGATCCACAAGTACAACCAGAGAGAGACAATGCTAAGTGTCTAAGATAAAACTCAACAACATCCATAATACAAGTCTCAAGTACTGAATATGAAAGAATATATACAACCCAGATCTCAGAATGACTGAAATAGTAAAACCTAGACTAGGGAGCCTCAGTCTCTATAGCTACTGGATCCGACTGGAAATCTGGGTCACAAGAACCATCTACAGCTGTCCCATAGTAGGTGTCTACCCAGGCCTCATCCTCATCCTCTGTAATATTTTCAACAGGTCCAGTCAGGACAGGAGCGAGCACAAAACATCTCACGCAATTTATATCATGTTAGGAAATATAAAGCATGCGATAGAGTAAGGTACAGGAAACGCTGAAAGAAGAATGTATATGAAAACAACAGAGATTTGATAATAGAAAATATCTATATATGATAAGTAAGAACTGTAGGTAACATATAATTTAGAGCACAATATGGTTATGTAAACGGGTTAGGTTATACAATAAAATGGGACTCCTTTGTACGTGGGTGTACAATGGACGTATACAATTTCTTATACAATAGGATTGATCACATAACCATTTCTACTCTCCCTCCCCAATCAATACACAAGGATCCAATTTAGTTACGTTACCTTATACAATGGCTTGTACAATAGCTCAATATGATAATGAGAGTACAATATGCACAATGAGTGTACAATAATAGGGTATTCAATAAATAAAATATGTAAGTAAAACGCATATCACAATATGTATTTAGTGAATACAAGAAGATAACATCTCAGAAGAAGATCCATATAGTACCATTCCGTGATAACGATCGTGTCAGCATCAAGTACAGTAATCTAGAGCAAGAATATAAATCCAGACAAGTATAAAACGGTCAGAGAATGTACTCGCCTGTCACCCTGTATGACTGATATGAATGGATGTTCGAACTGGTGTCACAAAGTCCTATTTAGAGTAAAAAAGGTTATGATATATTCAGAAATAAGGTAATTGAAGGTTATGATGCAATCTATATGATTTCTAAGTCAATCTAGATCAAAGATAACTATTGGTCAACTTTGGTCAACTGTCTAGGTCAAACTAGGTCAAGTCAAATCTAAGTTTAGTCAAAACAGTCAATCTAGTCTAACCAAGTCTAGGTCAACTAGGTAATCTAAAACCCAAGTCTAAACAACACAAAACCTAGCTTTAGTCTAATACCATAATCTAACCTAGGCACACATACAATTTAAGTCATAGAGGGTATTTCTTATATTAGGTTACATTCATACAATACACAAGTATATATATATATATATATATATATATATATATATATATATATATATATATATATATATATAGGTGGCTATATATATAGAGAGAAGGAAAAGGAAATTTAAGAAGGTTGTGTATGTATAAACATGTGAGGGTATAGTGAAATGGTCATAGGGTTGTGTCCATGTGTATGTGGCTAACAATCAAGTGTGTCTTAGGAAAAGTGATATGTGTGTGTGTATGGATATAGAAGTCAGTGTAACACTGATTCAAATCCCAGTTTCAGTTTTTCAGGTTTGTCAGTTTTGTGAGTGTGTAGATAGGCTCTCAATTTGTGTGTGTGAGTGTCAAGGTGGATAGATAATTCAATGCATTGAGTTTGGTCATGTATACATACACATAGACATGTGTATCTATACAAATATGTCTAATTAACATTCAATCAACATTAGGACCCAACAATTTAGTTTTCCTGTTATGTGAACATCAAACCCATTCTAATCTCAGTTTCAAATATAGAAAATTCTCAGATTTTCATGAGTTCTCAGGTTTCAGTCCATATTTCAACAGTTCAATCCCGAAGCCATTTCATTCTCAGTTTCCATGTGAAAACAGTGAAACCTTCAACCCTTGTCTACAAGTAATATATATATATATAAATCTTAACATGAAAACATCCAAATAACAGTTTATATTGGGGTTATTATTCAGCCCTTAACTATCAGAATTTTTTTTAGGAAGTTCAGCCCTTGTTGAACAGTCCAACAGTTATTTCGAAAACCTATATGCCTAATACCTATAATAACCAACAAGTAGTAATCTAATATACATGTGAATGAATTAATGTGGTGAATACAACATCAAAAAATCATTTTATCATTGAATATAAACTCAGAATATTGAACTGTTCTCATGGTATAAAAAAATAGGATTTTGAAATGAATCGAACCCAATTCAATTTGAAGATCCAAAACCTATATCATAAACTAATTTGGAAATATAAACTAAACTTAGATATAATGTAATTTCCTTTTTAAAATCGAATTTGAACATTTGAAAATGTTTGAAAACAGTAAACAACATATATTAACATGTATCAGTAAAATCTCTTTGAAACCAAAACCAATTCGAATCCCAATCAAACATTCGAAACAAAGGGTGAAAATTATACCAAAATAGGGGGAGGGTCTAGTCGTGTCCCACAGTGTCACCATGACATGTCCACAGTGTTGAAATACTGTAACAAAGTGTCACAGGAGACAGTGTAGTGCACTGTCTCGTGCACGTGTGTCGAGCCACGAAGCACACGACACACACGTCCACAAGTGTCGTGCACGTGTCCTTAGCTAGGGTAGGTCTAGGTGTTCATGTATACGTGTCTGTCTCGTGTCCATGTGAGTCATGTCGAGAGTTATACGTGTGTATCAGTGAACATTTTTCCGCGTGTACAGTGATGTGTAAAACCCGTGCAGTCGAGATATCTCCCTAACCACTCGATAATTTCACCCCAAATTTTGTGTGCACTGTGTCAGTGGTTGCCCGTACCCACACACAAATTTTCGTGTGTCGAGGTGCTGTGTCGTGTCCTCTAGGACACTCGAGCAGCAGGGCAGCCGTACGGAGTCCTCGTGCGTGCGTGCGTGCGTGTCCAAATTTGGACACGAGGGTGCACAGAATTCAACTCAGTCCACTTGGGTTGTGATCTACATATAATAAGCTTTCAAAATATATAATTTATTTTGAAAACTATGAACAAAAAGTCCTATGAGGCATTTCTACAAACACCTATCCTATCAATACGATACGTGTCCGATACGGACACAAAATGAATCCACCTTGACACGAAACCAAGTCCTACAGCTAGGGGACACCTAGGGCTTCCTATCCATGCAAAGAAAACAAAATTTGGTGGAGGGAATAGGGATTTACCTATAGGTTTGAAATGGCTCAAAAAGCCCCAAAGTGAGTTGTTCCTCAAGCTACCCAAACTCTTCCAAATAGCCCCTTCCCTAAAATTTCTCACCATAGCCATAAAAAATACAGAGATTAGAATCTATTGCAAGAAATTAGAAAGAAAAAGGAGTTGAAATAGAGGAGTTATGGATTGGGGAAGAAAGGGTTTTACTTCTATTTTCAACTTGCTATATTTTTCTAAGGAGGCTAGCCCTAAGTTTGAGGAGGCATTAAATAGGAGTGTGGATCCCTAGGTGGCTAGTCATAAATGCTAGGGTTAAGGTTTAGTTAGTTGGGCCATGGGCCTCCCTCTCTAAGTCAAGTTACATCTAAGTTTCTAAGGGACCATTCTCTAAAATCAATTCTCATGACTAAAACTCCTATTTGATTTCTAACTTGATAATTTCTACCCTCAACTTAAGTTAACCATCCTAGTTAGCCCATGGGTTAACTCTAAGCTTCTAGGTTAGGCTTCACTAGGCTAAAACCCATCATAGCACATAGCATTTATTTAAATAGTAATTAAAATCACACAAATTCCAATAAATCATAAATAATTCAAATAAATCCTAAAATGACCAAAATACCCTCTAGGCTAAAATATACTAATTAAACATCCTAATCACATGGCTAGGCTCTAGGGCAGACAGTCTCTACGGTTTCACTAACTGCACACCAAATCACAAGTCATGATTTAAATAGTTTTAAAAATAATTAAAAATCACCAAAAAATATATTATCATTTAAATATCATAATTAAATAAATTAAAATACAAAATTTCAAAATTACCTTCATTTTAGAAACTGGGTGTTACAAGTCTACCCACCTTAGAAAAATTTCGTCCTCGAAATTAAAATGGTAGTAGTCCTTGTAGGTCAAACACCCGACAATCAGAGTCTCAAACATACCGTTAGATAATCATATGCGTCTGTCCAAAATCATGATACTCAGAATCTTCGTCGTGCTAGTGAGCATGGCTACGATAATCACAGAGTCCTCGACTAAGGCACATACCTCTATAATCATGGTATTTAAATTTTTCGCATTGCCGCATGCTTGGCAGCAAAAACCTTAAATTCCCATACCCAAAAAATACGTCCTAAATCTGACTATATGTCCTCACTATGCCAGCTAATACGACTATCAAAGATTCTAGATTCTATAACTGGGTGACCTAGCCAATATGATTCATCTCAGAAGAAAATCAAACATAACACAAGAGCAACATGAAAGAATTGATCAACCAACAAGGAACAGAGAGAATCGAATTTCAAGGCAGTAATTGCAGAATTTGAATCAAGAAAGGAACCTGCAACTAGATCTCCAATGACATGAGCATCCTCGGCTGTCATGGCGAAAGCTCGCCCTGGCTGGCCTCTCCTGGCCTCCTGCTGATGCTGTACAAACCTCTCCTGCTGAGTCTGCAATGGTGGTCCCCTATGCTGTCCTGTCGGAGCCCTAGCTCCTAGTGCTACCTGAGCCAATGGTATCGGGTTCTTGGGACACTATCTACACTGATGCTTCGCTGAACCGCAAAGCAAACACAAACCCAGCCTCTTCTTGTAATCGTTCCACCAATGGCCTGGCTTCTTGCAGAAGTTGCACACGGTGTCCTGCTGATATAGTACCTATCTCTGTCCCTGATGCTGAACAGGCCTCTGTTGTAGCTGATGTATCTGAGCCCTTGGCTGTTGGTACTGCTGTTGAAACTGTATGCGGGGCATCGGCTGCTGATACTGCTACTGAACGTGCAGCCTCTTGGCCGGTCCTCCGCTGCTGCTGCCCCCAACTGGGTCTTGCCCCCTCTTGAGCCTAAGCTCAAGATCATCCTCAGCCAATAAGGCTCCCGTCAAAATCTTCTCGAATGTGGCATCCCTGTTGCCCTTGGTCAAGGACTTGACCACCTTGACCAAACCCTTCCGAAACCTCTGGGCCTTCGCCGTCTCGCTCAAGCCCTCTACGAACCTACCGAGGCGGCCGAACTCCCCAGCGTACTCCTCCACTGAAAGGCTCCCCTGAACTATGCTCTCGAACTGCGACTCTAAGGCTCTGAGCGCTGAATCTGGAAAGAACTTCTTCTTGAAGAAGCCCTTGAACTCCTTCCAGGTCTGTCCAGCTACTCCCATCCTGGGGTCTGACTGATACCAGGTGTGAGCAAGATCTCGCATCCGGCTAGCTGCTGCCTCTATCTGGAGATCTGCCGGTATCCGGGCCAGGCGAAAGATCTCCTCTATATGCTCGATCCACTCGTCAGCATATATAATCCCCTCCGTCCCCAGAAAGTCTCTAGGGCTCATCTTCTGGAACTGCTCTATCCCAGGTGTCTTCGGTTGCTGGACTGCTGGTCGAGCTGCGGCTGTCGTAATGGCCAACTCCATGCCCCTGTCCTGTCGGACCTGCTGCTGGTCCATAAACTGCTGGAAGTAGGCAAACATCTGTGCCGCGTCCACGTGTCCTGTAGGCGGCGGCTGCTGGAAAGACATCTCTGGGATGACTGGGTCCTGCCTCTGAACTAGTGGAGGCATACCCTCTTTTCCTGCTGCTGAAGTCCCAATATGAGCAGAGGTGGCAGGAGTTGTAGCCTCCCGACCCTGCTGAACTGGCTGAGAGGTAGCAGTCCCCTCTACAGTATTCCCATGAATGGTACGCTGTAACCGTATCTCCACCATCCTGTAGACAGATCAAACAAGGGTATCAATTGCTGAGAAAGAAGCGATAAATCAAGGGAGGACAGTTTATTTCAAAAGAAAGTATTAAAGTAGCAAGAATTTTGATAACAAGAATCAGATTAAGAGCTTTTTCTAATGTGATTGAGTACCTCAAGAATATCCTAATCCTACTGCAAGCTGTAGTGATTCTCTAGTTCGAATACCACTACATAAACTGGACCTGCATGGGCCACCACTAAAAACGTGTCACGACCCGCACCCACTGTGAGGGTACGAGAACGTAACAACACCCAGCCTACGCCACAGTATCGACGGTAGAACGCTGTCCTAGGTCAATCATCTAACAATATAAAGGTACCTGTATAGTATATACACTCCGAATGGAGGTGACATAGCAATACACAATCTCAATCACATCTAAGGCAAAATGATAAGATAGAAAGATAGATAGAAAAATACTGAAATGAAGGATCCACAAGTACAACCAGAGAGAGACAATGCTAAGTGACTAAGATAAAACTCAACAACATCCAGAATACAAGTCTCAACTACTGAATATGAAACAATATATACAACCCAGATCTCAGAATGACTGAAATAGTAAAACCTAGACTAGGGAGCCTCAGTCTCTATAGCTACTGGATCCGACTAGAAATCTGGGTAACAAGAACCATCTACAGCTGTCCCATAGTAGGTGTCTACCCAGGCCTCATCCTCATCCTCTGTAATATTTTCAACAGGTCCAGTCAGGACAGGAGCGAGCACAAAACATCTCACGCAGTTCATATCATGTTAGAAAATATAAAGCATGCGATAGACTAAGGTACAGGAAACGCTGAAAGAAGAATGTATATGAAAACAACAGAGATTTGATAATAGGAAATATCTATATATGATAAGTAAGAACTGTAGGTAACATGTGATTTAGAGCACAATATGGTTATGTAAACGGGTTAGGTTATACAATAAAATGGGACTCCTTTGTACGTGGGTGTACAATAGATATATACAATTTCTTGTACAACAGGATTGATCGCATAACCATTTCTACTCTCCCTCCCCAATCAATACACAAGGATCCAATTCAGTTACGTTACCTTATACAATGGCTTGTACAATGGCTTGTACAATGGCTCAATGTGATAATGAGAGTACAATATGCACAATGAGTGTACAATGATAGGGTATTCAATAAATACAATATGTAAGTGAAACGCACATCACAATATGTATTTAGTGAATACAAGAAGATAACATCTCAGAAGAAGATCCATATAGTACCAATCCGTGATAACGATCGTGTCAGCATCAATTACAGTAATCTAGAGCAAGAATGTAAATCCAGACAAGTATGAAACGGTCAGAGAATGTACTCGTCTGTCACCCTGTATGACTGATATGAATGGATGTACGAACTGGTGTCACAAAGTCCTATTTAGAGTAAAACAGGTTATGATATATTCAGAAATAAGGTAATTGAAGGTTATGATGCAATCTATATGATTTCTAAGTCAATCTAGATCAAAGTCAACTATTGGTCAACTTTGCTCAACTGTCTAGGTCAAACTATGTCAAGTCAAATCTAAGTCTAGTCAAAACAGTCAATCTAGTCTAACCAAGTCTAGGTCAACTAGGTAATCTAAAACCCAAGTCTAAACAACACAAAGCCTAGCTTTAGTCAAATACCATAATCTAACCTAGGCATACATACAATTTAAGTCATAGAGGGTATTTCTTATATTAGGTTACATTCATACAATACACAAGTATATATATATATATATATATATATATATATATATATATATATATATATATATATATATATATAGAGAGAGAGAGAGAGAGAGAGAAGGAAAAGGAAATTTAAGAAGGTTGTGTGTGTATAAACATATGAGGGTATAGTGAAATGGTCATAGGGTTGTGTCCATGTATATGTGGCTAACAATCAAGTGTGTCTTAGGAAAAGTGATATGTGTGTGTGTATGGATATAGAAGTCAGTGTAACACTGATTCAAATCCCAGTTTCAGTTTTTCAGGTTTGTCAGTTTTGTGAGTGTGTAGATAGGCTCTTAATTTGTGTGTGTGAGTGTCAAGGTGGATAGATAATTCAATGCATTGAGTTTGGTCATGTATACATACACATAGACATGTGTATCTATACAAATATGTCTAATTAACATCCAATCAACATTAGGACCCAACAATTTAGTTTTCCTGTTATGTGAACATCAAACCCATTCTAATCTCAGTTTCAAACATAGGAAATTCTCAGATTTTTATGAGTTCTCAGGTTTCAGTCCAGATTTCAACAGTTCAATCCCAAAGCCATTTCATTATCAGTTTCCATGTGAAAACAGTAAAACCTTCAACCCTTGTATACAAGTAATATATATATATATATATAAATCTTAACATGAAAACATCCAAATAACAGTTTATATTGGGCTTAATATTCAGCCCTTAACTATCAAAAAATTTTCCAGGAAGTTCAGCCCTTGTTGAACAGTACAACAGTTATTTCGAAAACCTATAAGCCTAATACCTATCATAACCAACAGGTAGTGATCTAATATACATGTGAATGAATTAATATGGTGAATACAACATCAAAAAATCAGTTTATCATTGAATATAAACTCAGAATATTGAACTGTTCTCATGGTATCAAAAAAAAGGATTTTGAAATAAATCGAACCCAATTCAATTTGAAGATCCAAAACCTATATCATAAACAAATTTGAAAATATAAACTAAACTTAGATATAATGTAATTTCCTTTTAAAATCAAATTTGAACATTTAAAAATGTTTGAAGACAGTGAACAACATATATTAACTTGTATCAGTAAAATCTCTTTGAAACCAAAACTATTTCGAATCCCAATCAAACATTCGAAACAAAGGGGGAAAATTATACCAACATAGGGGGAGGGTCTAGTCGTGTCCCACAGTGTCACCATGACTTGTCCACAGTGTCGAAATACTGTAATAAAGTGTCAAAGGAGACAGTGCAGTGCACTGTCTCGTGCACGTGTATTGAGCCACGAAGGACACGACACACACGTCCACAAGTGTCGTACACGTGTCCATAGCTAGGGTAGGTCTAGGTGTTCGTGTACACGTGTCTGTCTCATGTCCACGTGAGTCATGTAGAGAGTTACACGTGCGTATTAGTGAACATTTTCCCGCGTGTACAGTGATGTGTAAAACCCGTGCAGTCGAGATATCTCCCTAACCACTCGATAATTTTACCCCAAATTTTGTGTGCACTGTGTCAGTGGTTGCCCGGAACCATACACAAATTTTCATGTGTCGAGGTGCTGTGTCGTGTCCTCTAGGGCACTCGAGCAGCAGGGCAGCCGCACGATGTCCTTGTGCGTGCGTGCGTATCCAAATTTGGACACGAGGGTGCACAGAATTCAACTCAGTCCACTTGGGTTGTGATCTACACATAATAAGCTTTCAAAATATATAATTTATTTTGAAAACTAAGAACAAAAAGTCCTTTGAGGCATTTCTACAAACACCTATCCTATCAATACGATACGTGTCCGATACGGACACGAAATGAATCCACCTTGACACGAAACCAAGTCCTACAGCTAGGGGACACCTAGGGCTTCCTATCCATGCAAAGAAAACAAAATTTGGTGGAGGGAATAGGGATTTACCTATAGGTTTGAAATGGCTCAAAAAGCCCCAAAGTGAGTTGTTCCTCAAGCTACCCAAACTCTTCCAAATTACCCCTTCCCTGAAATTTCTCACCATAGCCATCAAAAACACAGAGATTAGAATCTATTGCAAGAAATTAGGAAGAAAAAGGAGTTGAAATGGAGGAGTTATGGATTGGGGAAGAAAGGGTTTTACCTCTATTTTCACCTTGCTATATTTTTCTAAGGAGGCTAGCCCTAAGTTTGAGGAGACATCAAATAGGAGTGTGGATCACTAGGTGGCTGGTCATAAATGCTAGGGTTAGGGTTTAGTTAGTTGGGCCATGGGCCTCCCTCTCTAAGTCAAGTTACATCTAAGTTTCTAAGGGCCCATTCTCAAAAATCAATTCTCATGACTAAAACTCCTATTTGATTTCTAACTTGATAATTTCTACCCACAACTTAAGTTAAGCATCCTACTTAGCCCATGGGTTAAGTCTAAGCTTCTAGGTTAGGCTTCACTTGGCTAAAACCCATCATAGCACATAACACTTATTTGAATAGTAATTAAAATCACACAAATTCCAATAATTCATAAATAATTCAAATAAATCCTAAAATGACCAAAATACCCTCTAGGCTAAAATGTACTAATTAAACATCCTAATCACATGGCTAGGCTCTAGGGCAGACAGTCTCTATGGTTTCACTAGCTGCACACCAAATCACAAGTCATGATTTAAATAGTTTTAAAAATGATTAAAAATCACCAAAAATCATATTATCATTTAAATATCATAATTAAATAAATTAAAATACAAAATTTCAAAATTACCCTCATTTTAGAAACTAGGTGTTACACATGCAGACAACCTACATAGCCACGATTTCTAGTCGCATACAGAAAGATCATACGGCCACAACGGATAGCCGTATGCAGACAGCCTGCACGGCCACACATACCAGCCGTATGCAGACAGCCTGTATGGCCACACATACCAGCCGCATGCAGACAGCCTGTACGGCCATCGATCCCGGCCGTATATCATCTCTTCCATGCGGCTCAAGGTCAGTCTTTGACCGCCTCTTATACGGTCCTGGCCACGAAGGCTCTCTGGAGCATATGCCAGAATCTGTTATGACCAGCTTGGACTCGTCCTTCTACGCACTCTCAGGTGCTAGAAGGAAGAAGTCTCGGGCAGCACGGGCTCGACGAGCTCAGTCGACTGTTCCAACTTCTGACTGCCAGGGCGTCCCGCTGATTATTACTCGGGCCCCTGATGGAAATTGTATAGAACTACCCGTATCCAGCCCCCGGCGGCCAACGAACGTGATAGTTATCAAGAACCTCCCAACAAGGATCAGGGGCAAGTATTTGCGCTACCCCCACATCAGGGAGCAGGCAGGAGGCCAACACACTCATGTGCTCAGGACTCCCCAGCCCACAAAGCAGGTTACTCGTGCAACGCGATTCTTCACAAGCGCAAGAAAAGAGACGATGATTAGACGTGCAAAGAGTCCTGTCAAGGACATCAATGCACCCAAGTCATTGTCAACTGCTGCTGCAACAAGGCAGCAGTACAAAAAGACCGACGGTCCGTCTTCCAAAGGCTGCAACGCCCAAGCTCAGAAAACGAGGCGCTTCTCGTCGCCTCTTGTAATTCTGCTCTGAAGATTCCTGGCAGCGGAAGAGGGAAAAAGACAAATGTCTCCAGCCCAAAAATTTTAGCCGGTGTAACCAAGAAAATTTCTTCTAAACGGTTGTATACCACCGTTGTAGGAGGAGTTTACCAAGGTACCCGCTCAAAGACAAAATCTGCTATACTGGGAGACTCGTCCACATCTATGGGAAACACCAGAGCCGGGGGTAGCATTCCTCTAAACATCCACAACAACCCGGTGTTCCAAGAAGATAGTCCGGGGGAAATGGCTCACCCAACAGATGCAGCAGATCCCGATATCCCCGAGGACGTCCACAATTCTCAAGACGAGGCAAGCTCTGAAGCTGGGGTTACCACCCTTTCCGAGTTCGAACCAGAGGAGAACATTCCCATGTACCCTGACGACTTCTCTGTACGAGGGTACGACTCAGAGGGCACGTCTTCTACCGTTCCTTCCATCTCTCATCATATAAGGACGATATTTATGACGGACAACAACCAAGAGGGTCCCAGTGATCGCCAACGCATCGACACTCTGGAGACCATACTGCATGCCTTGGTCAAATTCGTAGACGAGATCAAAGCGGCCCTTCTGACTTTGCAAGGAAGGACGCCTGGCCAAACAAGTTTGGGTCCCGCAGTGAATGCGGACTCAAACTCAGCTGCATCAAACCCGGGCGATAATCCTCCTAAAATATCGGCTTCTACTGCTGCAGACGAGGCCAAGGAGGCAAGAAGAGAGGTCCAGGGGCTCCGAGCCATGTTCTATGCCCGAGAAAATTGCTAGGACCTCAGGATACGACAACCGTATCCCGCTGCGTGGAGAGATGTTCCCTTCCTACCAAAATATAAACCATTCCATATCAATCCATATGATGGGAAGACATCTGCAAGTAGGTACATCACCTACTTCGAAGTCACAACCGACCATCTGCCTCATGACGATGCCATCCTTACGCGACTGTTCATCGGAGCCTTGGAAGGGGTCGCCTTCGACTGGTACCGCAACTTGTCGGACAATTGCATCCACTCCTTCACCGGCTTCAAACACATGTTCCTAGAGAGGTTCTATGAAGTAGGACAAGACGTGACAATGTCCACTCTCATGGACGTTGTTCAGGGAGAAAAAGAGCTAACAAGAAATTATATCGAGCAGTTTCGCCAAACCGCGATGAAGATGCCTTCTGGCAACCCTGATTCCTCTTTGATTAAAATTTTCCAAAAGAGATTGCTTCCCACAATCAGCCTCTGGATGGGCGAAAGTCAATTCAAGTATTGGAAGATGTTCATCATTAGTGCCGCTAGCGTAGAAGACAAGGTGAAAAAAGCCCACCAACTGGGATTGCACATCTCGGAAGGGAAAGACAAGGGCAAACGCCCTAACGTCAACAACAACAATGGTGGTAATTCCTCCAGCAACCGAGACAACAAGGGTAAGCATGCTATGGTGGCCGACACAGCCCTAAAGCCTTTATCAACGCCGGCAGAAAAGTAATAGTCTCAGATGACCTACTCCTTCGAGGATGGCCATGTTAAATCCACCTTAGACATGCTCATCCAAGGAGGATGAATTCAGCTCCCTCCTTCCAGGCGTGAGCCTCGTCCTGCAGATATAGAGAACCCCAAGTACTTCTATTACCATCGCTATGTTCACCATGCTATACATGATTGCTACCAACTGAAGCGATACATCCAACATCTCATCGATTCTAAAGTCCTGGCCATTGATTTCGAAGAGGTGGCCGTAGCAGCCAAAATGGTGTCAGTACAATTCGGCAACTTCCCTCCGACAAAGACTCAAGACGGAGTAGTACCTGTCCCCCGAGCAAGGATGGAGGTCGCTAATCTTCCACCTCCCCGAGACCAAGATGCTGGTCTAGTGCCCCTTACCACATCACGAGGGAAGATCATGTGGGTCCATCCGGACTTGGTACCTGAGGTGACTCAGTCCGTACCTCCCTCCACCAACAAGAAGAAGAATGGGAAAGTCAAATCATGCCGCATGATCTTAAAAGCGGTCGAGGAAGCTACTGCTGTTGTTACCCGCTCCGACGCACAAACCCAACCTCCACCGGGTAACTCAGCTGAGGATCATCAGCCGACAGCCGCTGATGCTCCCGGACCTTCGCAGCCTTCGACGACCGACAAGCCTAGGCCGAAGGAGACCCGCTTCGACAAACCACTCCGAAGGAAGACGCCTCATAGGCTGGAGAGGCCGTACAACTTTGACATCTTTGCGCAATTGGCCAATACACCGGCCAAACTATCGGTATATGAACTCCTGAGACTCTCCAAGGATGTCTGTATCGTACTAAGCGAAGCATTCCAGAATGCCGACTCATTCCTGGCTCAGTCCAATCTCACTGGAGAAAGCTCGCCTGCAGATCTCCAGGACAGCGCTTGCACAGGGTCAATGCCAAACATTGTCTTCACTCTGCAGGATATGCTTATCAAAACTAACCTGCACGATCGCCCTCTGTATTATACTGGGCACATTAGCGATATCAAGGTCGATAGGATGCATATTAACCCCGGGTCCTCCATAAGCATCATTCCGAAGAGCCTACTACACCATCTACGCATCCCAATGCATCGCCTGACGCCAACAAGCACCGCCATCAACGGTTTCAATTCAGACAGGAGCTACCCGATCGGGAAGATTCGCCTAAAGTGCCAAATCGGCGACCTTCAGTCAGAAGTAACCTGTTATATCATAGATGCGGACACTTCCTACAATATTCTCCTGGGGCGTCCTTGGATACACGATTACATAATCGTGCCATCCACACTGTACCAGTGCTTCAAGTACGTCGACAAGCACGGCTTCGTGAGAACAGAATTTGCCGACATCGATCCCTTCAAAGGGGTCGAATCCTACTACTCAGACTCATACTTGTATGAGAAGTCGAAAAAGCATCTTGCCAAAGAAGATATTCAAGCTCAAACTGAGGCAGCAACTGGATCAGAAGAACCTCTGACGATCCACCTCCAAGCTCGTAAACCTGGCATAACTGCGCCCCTTACAGCCACTCTGCGTAAAGATGCAATTAGCCTCTCTATACAGGAGGAACATCTGATAATCCGACTGCCAAGGTCTGGCCAAGCACCGAGACCCACGACAGAGCCACTAACAATCAGGCTGCCTAAAGCTAGCCGGCCACATGCAGAGGAGCTCAATCCCTCTGTCAAACCGATGACAATTCGTCTTTCTAGAATGAATCCGCAACCGAGCACTAAGCCAAGGACCGCTAGCCATCCAAAAACTCCCCACTCAGCACCGAGCACCAAATTGGGGGTAGCTAGTATGCCAACAACTCCACGTTCTGCTCCACCCATGGAGCCCCTGATAATCAAGTTGCCCAAGTCATCCTCTCAGTCTTCATTTACACAGGAGGTAGCTGAAGAAGAATCAGAACTGGCCAAGTATGTGGCTGCTTATACTGACGCGCCATCGGCAGATGATGTAATCCCACTGGAAAAGATACCTTACTTCATCAATAAAGGGCTATCTTTGAATTATATCGAGCTTAATAAGCTTTGTACAATGTATGCTTTGGAACACGGTATAGGCACTTACCTGCACACACAGGTAATAGATGTCTACACCGCAAACCAACTTACTCCAGTGAAAGACGCATAATCGAGGGAGGGGATCACCCAATCATCTTCGACCGGAAGAATGATCCACAGCTCTTCAAGATAGAAGAAGTTGAGCTCGAACCGGATACCGGAAGATTGCCTCTTTATCTGTATAGTCCCCAATCCAAGTACCTTATGCAAAAACAAGGGTATGATCTGGAAATTACACCAGGCTTAAACTACGGCACTGGACGGCGATTACCCTTACAATCGCCAGTCCCGGCTGGAAAACCATGAGACTACTACAACAAAACCAAATGTGGGATAGGTTATGTTACACCAGCAATAACCCCTGAAAGCTCAGACGGGGAATGCGACTGGCATTCACACGCAACCGGATCACCCACTTCCAATTCAGATGTCAGCATCGGGGACATGCTCAGGAAAGTCTGGTCCGTCAATATGGCATTTGCCGATGCCTACGAAGAAGATGAAGACATTCCCAAACTTTTTGAGTTAGAACCATGGGCACAACAACTAGATGCACAGTGGGAGAAGTGGTTCGAACAAAGAGAGCCTCCTACCGAGGATGAGGTTGTACAAGTCGATCTCGGTGATGAGTCATCTTCAAAGCCCATCTTCGTCAGTAAGAATCTGACCGACGAAGTGTAAGAATCACTACTGCAACTCGTCAGAGAATATATCGACGTGTTCGCCTGGAGCTACGAAGATATGCCGGGACTGAACCCCGAGATTGTACTTCACAAACTCAACATCCGTCCGGACGCAAAATTAGTCAAGCAAAAACATCATCGGTTCCGTCCTGACGTCATGAATGCCATTGAAGCCGAGGTAAACAAACTGATAGCCAGCGGCTTCATCCATGAGGAACAGCATCCTGACTGGGTCGCCAACATAGTTCCAGTCCTCAAGAAGAGTGGAAAGATTCGAATCTGCATCGACTTTCGCAATCTGAACGAGACATGTCCTGAAGATGAGTTTTCTCTCCCTATCATGGACATTATGATTGACAACATCTACGGGTTCGAGCGTATGTCATTCATGGATGGTTTCGCGGGGTACAACCAAATCAAGATGTTCCCTGATGACGAAAAGCATACATTATTCCGAATACCAATTGGCACATACTGCTACACAGTCATGCCTTTCGGTTTAAAGAACGCTGGCGCCACCTATCAAAGAGCTATGAGCATCATCTTTAGGGACCACTTGCACAAAACAGTGGAATGCTACGTCGACGACATCGCCGTCAAAAGCCACTCTAAAGAAGATCATCTGCACGATCTGAGGACAATGTTCGACCTAATGCGAACGCACAATTTGAAAATAAATCCCACAAAATCCTTCTTGGGCGTATCCAGCAGGAAGTTCTTGGGATTCATCATCACCTCCCAGGGTATCCACGTATACCCTGAAAAGACGAAGGCAATCATGGAGATGGGTCCCCCGAGAAATCTCCGTGAGCTCCGAGGCCTTCAAGGGAGGCTGACCTACATCAGGAGGTTCATCTCTAACCTCTCCGGGCGATGTCAACCATTGACCCACCTCATGAAGAAGGGCGTTTCATTCGTATGGGATGAAGAATGCCAGCGTGCCTTCGATAGCATCAAAGAATATCTGACGAACCCTCCAGTTCTGGTAGCCCCGATTGTTGGAAGTCCATTTTTCCTCTATGTACGAGCAATGGAACATTTTCTCGGTGCTCTGCTAGCACGCAGGCCATGAGCAAGCTATATATTACCTCAGTCGAATGATGATGGGGCCGGAGCATCGATACACTGCCATAGAGAAAGAGTGCCTAGCTCTGGTTTTCGCCATTCAGAAGACGCGACACTACGTCACAGGACAAACCATCTACGTCATATCAAGTGTCAACCCCCTCAGGATCCTCATGACTAAGCCAGGTGCACTAAGCTCTCACCTTGCTACTTGGGCGATATTACTGTCCCCCTACCACATGATCTTTGTTCCATAAAAGGCTGTTAAAGGTCAAGCTCTGGCAGACTTTTTAGCAGCTCATCCAGGTTCAGAGTCAACCAAAATAGACGAAGAGATTCCAGACGAGGTCGTTAATTCAAATATGGCCTCCCATGATACCGTATGGCGGATGTTCTTCGACGGCGCTTCTAGAACCGGGTCCAAGGGCAACATCGTCGCTGGAGTCGGAGTAGTGCTGATTTCTCCCACCGGGTTGGTGATCAATCGAGCTTATTCCCTTATGGAGCCTTGTTAAAACAACGTGGCCGAATACAACGCTTTGGTCATTGGCCTCTGACTTGCAAAATAGCTGGAGGTAGGGTACCTTGAAGCATACGACGATTCACAGTTAATCGTCAATCAGATTCGGGGTTCATACGAGGTTCGCCATGAGGACATGATCCCGTACCACCAAATAGTGATCGACATCATCTCGTCCCTGGAGGGGTTCTTCATAGAGCACGTTCCCAGGCTCCAAAATATTGAAGCCGATGCCCTAGCGGGTCTTGCCGCTTCCTTGGCAGTTCTGAATCATGCTCATCATCTGGTTGACATCATAGGCCGTGAGTTGGTCTGTCCCAGGAATAATGTTTAGTATGCCGAGAGATACTCCACGCAGACAGCCGACGAAGCACCAGACTGGAGACAACCATTCATTGACTTTGTAGTCTACAACATCCTGCCAGAGAATCCGAAGGAAGCCACTTCTATCAGAAGACATTCCCTCAGATTCTTCTACGATACAGAGACGAAAATGCTATATCGACGATCATACGATGGATTACTGCTTCGATGTCTGTCAAATACAGAAGCCAAAGAAGCCGTACGTGAAGCTCATGATGGCATCTGTGGGGCCCATCAGCCTGGCCCGAAACTACAAGATTGCCTTCGTCGAATGGGTTACTACTGGCCCACAATGGTTGCAGACGCAATAGACTATGCACGAAAATGTAAAGCTTGTCAAGTCCATGCAAATTTTATCCACCAGCCATCCAAGTTTCTACACCCGACGGTAGCATCCTGGCCCTTCGAAGCATGGGGAATAGACATCATCGGTCCGATCACTCCGCCTTCGTCCCGAGGACATCGCTTCATACTCGTAATCACATATTACTTCTCCAAATGGGCGAAGGCTGTTCCGCTTGCAGAAGTAAAGACTTCAAACGTGATCAGCTTCCTCAAGCATCACGTCATTTATCGCTTTGGACTACCCCGAAGGATCATCCATGATAATGGTCCGCAGTTCGCAAGTCACGCCCTTCATCGGTTTTGCGACAAGCACCGCATCCAGAATATTGCTTCAACACCAAACAACCCAGCGGCTAACGGTCTGGCTGAAGCGTTCAACAAAACAATCATCAAGCTTCTAAAGAAGTTCGTGTCATCAAACAAATGCGACTGGAATAAAAAGCTGGGCGAATGCTTATGGGCGTACCGTACTATAGTACGAATAGCCACCGGGAATACACCTTTCTCTCTGGTATATGGGAGTGAGGCAGTTCTCCCACTGGAGACTCAAATCCCCTCGCTCCGCATTGCTCTCACATACAGATTGACGACGGATGATAATCACCATGCAAACTACAAGAATTGGAGGCTCTAGATGAGAAGCGCCTATTAGCTCAACAACAAATCGAGCTGTACCAGACATGTATCTCCGGAGCCTTCAACAAGAAGGTTAAAATCAGAACATTCCAAGTGGACGACCTCGTTCTGGCAGTTCGAAGGCTGATGGTTATGACTCACAAAACCGCCGACAAGTTCCAGCCAAAGTGGGAAGGCCCGTTCATCATTGATGTTGTATTTTCCAATGGAGCCTACCGTCACGCAAAACAAAACGGAGACTTGCTCATGTTGCCCATCAACGACAAGTTCCTAAAGAAGTATTACGTCTGAAATGACATCCTCCGGGGTGATGAGTTACGTACCCGCTGGTACCGCTGAACTCACATCCCGCCTACAAATTGCCAAGATGATGAGTCATGTACTCTCTCGTACCGCTGAACTCACATCCCGCCTATAAATTGCCAAGATGATGAGTCATGTACTCTCTTGTATCGCTGAACTCACATCCCATCTACAAATTGCCAAGATGACGAGTCATGTACTCTCTCGTACCGCTGAACTCACATCCAGCCTACAAATTGCCAAGATGACAAGTCATGTACTCTCTCATACCGCTGAACTCACATCCCGACTACAAATTTTCCAGAATGACGAGTCATGTACTCTCTCATACCGCTGAACTCATATCCCGACTACAAATCCTCCAGATTGTCGAGTTATGTACCCGCAGGTACCACTGAACCTACATTCTGATCCCAAATCTCCAGATTGTTGGGTTATGTACCCCTTGGTACCGCTGAACTCACACTCTAGTCACTACAGATAAATCTATATCGCCTCTCATATGTAGTAAGTCATGTATGATCATACCTCTGAACTTTTCTCCTAAAAGAGCTTCCTCCTTATGATCTAATACCCGCACTTTCAGTGCACAAATAGGGTAACAGATCCACAGATTTTTCGAAACAACCACGTCGATGTTACCTCTGAGTTGTTTCCCTTCCATCAAAAACAAACCGCCCCTCACATAGAACCTTCATGTCCTCATTACCTCTGAGTTGTTCTATATTCCCTTCATGGAGCCCACTCCTGCCATGTCCTCATTACCTCTGAGTGGGAAGGCTCCATCGAAGAAACCCTCATATTTACCATGTCCTCATTACCTCTGAGTAAGTATGTTGGTTCTCTCCCAACTTATTATCCGTATCCAGAACCAGGGTACGCCAAGAATAATAGGTCCACAAAAAGTCTCCCATTGGGGCAACTACTACAAGCAAAGAATAAAGCGAATGTATCCTATTCAAAATCAGTTACATTCACATGACTACATCTCATGAGCAAGCCAAAAAAGTTCTCTATTATTTCATTCAGACAAGAAGGAAAAAGATTACATTGATGTCCAAAAGAAGCAAAACACAAACTACCAAGACAAAAAGACGGACATCTATGGGATCCTAAGAATCCTAGTTGCGGGGGCGCATATACCAATCCTTCAACCATTTTGCATATGAAGGATGTACTTGAGCAAAATCCTCGTCCGAAGTAGGAAGGTCAGAACTCCCAGTACTACCGCCGTCAGACTGGGGCTCCTCCTTTACAGCAATGGGCGCCAGCTCTCCTTTCTGTTCCTCCATTTTTGGTATTACCTCCTTCTTAACAAGCGATGACTCTTGTTTGAAAGGGGGCAGCAGCTTTTCCTGCACAATGATCTCAGCCATCTGTCGGGTTGCTGAAAGAATCAAAGATAAAAAGAAACAAAGTTAGGAGATGGTTAGAGCCTCATGCGGCCCAATCCAGATGAGCTTATGCGGTCCTGTTTAATGGGGGCTTCATGCGGTTCGGCCCCGAGGGACTTATACGGCTCTGTTCGAAGGGTCATCATGCGGTCCAGTTTGTGAAGCGTCTAGGCGGCCACCAGACAACTCCCATGCGGCTCAGATATGGGATATACCCCCATGCGGCTCAGACGTGGAACGCACATGTGGTCCATACAAATTGAACAGTTCGACGAGAACGAGGGACGCATTAAAGGCTTATGCGTAAAACACGCAACAGAGCCGTCTTTGTTTTTAAAAGATATGATCTGCCCCAAACCTTACCAGCAATGGAGGGGTGAACGTCAGGGTGAATTTCAGGCGCCAGGGCTGACGAAGAAGCCACACCCTTTCCCTTCGCCGCGGCTGTGGAAGCTTTGGGGGCCATTGGTGATGACGATCGGAGAAGGAAGAACAGCAGCTCAGGGCAAGAGAAGAGGAAGACAAAAGAAGGCAAAGGAGTTTCTCTGTCCTAACAGCACCCTATTTATAGACAGACATAGGGGGGCACGTGGACCGATATACCGCTTCGGGTCGTGTGCTGCAGGAAAAACCGACTCCTCGGATTTTGCCCCCTCTCTCATACAGAAGGTTCATCCAGGGCATAAAATCCAAATATTTAATGAGCCAACTCTTGGGATTCCCCAAAAGACGGCTCTAAAAAATGAATTAAGGGAAATTAATGAGACACACGTGAGACAGGGAGCCCATGCGGCTAGGGAGTCTATGCGGCCAGACAAGCCATGTGGCCAAGAACATCCTATGCGGCCAGCGGAGCTCATATAGCCACGCTTCTTATTCAAAGTATTCTAATTTTTTAAATTGAAAACTATCACGACCCTCACCCACTGTGAGGGTACGAGGACGTAATAATGCCCAGCCTACGCTGCAGTGTCGGCGGTAGAACACTGTCCTAGGTCAATCATCTAACAATATAAAGGTACCTGTACAGTATATACCCTCTGAATGGAGGTGACATAATAATATACAGTCTCAATCACATCTAAGGCTAAAATATACTAATTTAAACATCCCAATCACATGACTAGGCTCTAGGCTAAAACCCATCATAGCACATAGCACTTATTTAAATAATAATTAAAATCGCACAAATTCTAATAAATCATAAATAATTCAATTAAATCCTAAAATGACCAAAATACCCTCTAGGCTTCTTGCAGAAGTTGCACACAGTGTTCTACCTATGCGGCTCAATTGGAAACCACCCCCATACGGCTCAGATTTCAGAGGCTATACCTATACGGCTGCCACCTTCATGCGGTTCAAAACCTAAGAAGCTACCCTCATGCGGCTGTGGTTCGCGGTTATGAAACGTGGCAGAAGATCAGTTTCCCACGTGGCACTAAATCAATCAAGAGTTATCAATAAATCCCAACAACCTGATTTACTGCAATCATCATAATTACCCGAATCAAAATAGATTTATGGCAATCACATGGATTAAACATGTGGCAGAAGATTCGAGCTTCCCAAGATTCATGACAATCAACATTGATTGCCCATACAGATTTTACACAATCAACATTAATTGTCTAGATTCGTTGCAATCAAGATGAGTGGTACAGATTAATTGCCCACAAAATAAGATCAAAGAAAATGACAATTAAGTCCCCAAGACGCCGACTTTTTTAGGGTGATCATTGCAAACCCTAATGATGATACCCCACTCCTATAAATAGCAAGGTGCCATTCCCTTGTAAAAAAAGGATCGGATCCAGAGAAACAAAAAAATATAGCAATGTGCCATTCCCTTGCAAAAGAGATCCTCTCCACCCAGCTGGACACACAGAGAGACAAAGGCGCACACAGAAGAGTCTTTCCATCTTGAGAGCAGTTCTTCACCGGAGCCAAGGCTACGTCTGATCGTCCAAGGAGTAAGGCAGAGCGGTCGTCGCTTTCCCGAGCCTCTATCGTCACCCCCCAGAATCAAAACTAAACAATCGTGCTTAGATTGCTGTACCTAGGTTTTCGTCCCTAGGCTTCCTTTGTACTAGCAAGTTTGTATTGTGAAGTAAAAGTCCAGTCCTCTGATATAATTGTTCTATTCTTTTATAATCAATGGCAAACAGATGGCTCCTTCTACACAAAGTTCTTCTATAAGAACATGGCTCCTATGAATGAGAAAAGCCTCAACCAGCAGCCAACTTATACAAGGACGATCGCCGCTCGAAGTTATGTTTGGATCTCGCATGGTTTTGAAGGATGCCAAGAAGAAGACATCAACACTTCAGAGGAGAACTTCCCCTTTTATAGGATCGAAAATGGTCCAGAGTGCACGTCACATGGCCGACGGTCAGAATTCCCGTATTAATGGGAGGAACCTAAGACTCAGCACAACAAATGTCAGTCTTAGATCCTTAGAATTCTCCATATTATGGTGGCAATTAAGAGGGAAGTCCTTAAAGAGCGGGTATTTATCGCTCTTTACTCCAGAAGCCAAAGCCTTCAGGCCAGAGGCACAGCTACTCGCCTACGCCAACCTCAGAAGCAAGATGGTGGTAGGCCTCGCCCTTTCCTTTACTTCAGAAACCAGTATCTTCACTCCATAGGTGCAGCTACCTGCCTATGCCAACCCCAGACACACAAGGGTGTTATACCCTTTCCTCCAAAGCCAACGCCTTCAAAGTTCAGAGGTACAGCTACTTACATGCATCCACATGAGGCATAGGATGGTGATATGTACACACCATCTCCATTCCTACGGCACAGTCATCAGCTCTGATCCAGAAGCTTAAGTCACTTCTCTACAAGAGACTTGGAAACTCCCACTGCAACCAATACAAGTCAGCCTGAAGCTCTAAAAACACAGTAAGCTCGCCAACCTGAAGCACAAGCCTACTCGTCGCCTATAACACAGTGACTCTGTTATTCTGAAAAACAGCTTCATCGTTGTTCTAAATGCACAGAAGTCTCATCGTCATTCGAAGCCAAGTCCACTCGTCGCCTGAAAGCACAGAGGCTCCATTGTCTCCAAAAGCACGGTCTACTCGTCACTCCAGAAGCACAACAGTACTTAGTCCTCACCAGAGGCACAGAAAGCATGGGTCCACCCTAATTGGTTTGTTTAAACCGCCTTTTACAGAAATAATTAGGATTAAATCATGATTGATATCATATCAGATTGATTTAAATCTTAGAAGAGGATCAATTAGACTCCAAATCTAGGATGAAATCCCAAGATTTATTCGGCTGTATCCGAGCAAGCAAATCGGCATGCGCCACGTGTCACCTCCTTCGGTTATGTTGATAACCACCAGAGATATCAATTGAAGGGAATCTCGATGTCCTCCACGTGTCAGCACCACAGAAGCCCATACCGTACAATGATGACATATTCTTTTATATCTCAGGAACCCTAATGTACATCGCATATGTGCTCGGTTCTCTATAAATAGAAGGATTTCTCCTTCAACTTAAAGAGAGCGACAACCTTCAACTAAGAAGGAATAATCCACCAACCAACCAATAGAAGAACAACCCCCTCCAAGGGATCTCCTCCTCCAGCTAGCCTTTTGATCGGTGACCCCAGAGTTCTATCAAAGGCGCCAGAGAGCCAGAGCAAGGTTGATTCATCGTCAGATCGTCAACAGAGTAAAGGAGCTGCTGCAATACTCGATCTCCACCGTCACACTTTTTTAGAAACCCCTTCTTCCTGTACTTAGAATATCCTGTTTAGGACTTCCTTCTTTGTACACAGATACCTTATACGCTCAATAAAGCAAAAAATTCGTTCAACCTTTTATTATGTCGAACAATTGGTACCGACTTACTTTGAGACTTGACCCGTATCTATTTTGGGAGCCAGCGTAGGCCAGCGAGGGCGGGTCCCTACTCAACTAACTCATGAGACATTTACTCATATGCCTCCAGCCCTCCTTGATTGTGGTTGTGTTATTGCTTATGCATTTATTTATATTACTGTTGCCTTTATTTACTTATATGCCATGTCTTGTTTTATTGAGATAGTTGTATTTTCTTGAGATTTTGTTTTGGTTATCATGCTTGACTAGCTTTAGAAAATTTTGAGGACATATTTTTTCTAAGGATGGGAGATTTGTGAGACTCGTCTCACATTATCGGTATTTATATACGGATATGTATTTTTGTACTATATTTCGTATTTTCTTGGTTTTCGGAGCTTTAAAATTTTCTCAACTTATAAATTTTCTCCTTGACCGACATATCGCCAGTATACCAGTGTATACCGACGACATACCGCCCAGACAAATTTTTCACATTTTAGATATTTTTGATTTCAGATATTTTCCTGAATAGTATTTTTGATATTTTCGTGAATAGTATTTTAGATATTTTGATGAATAGTGTTTAGATATTTTCGTGAATAGTATAGATGCATCCTATTATCCAATGGATACTTGGTTTTCTTTATATGGCTAGGATTGACTTAGATCTTCACATGGATCACCATCCAATGGTCATGATTAATTTCCCCTTCTATGTATACCCTTTTACTTTCTCTCTCCTCTATCTTTTTATTCGCTTCACTCTTTCTTCATTTCTTCTTTCTTCTCTCCCCTTGGAGCTTGCCAAGAGCTTGGCCTTGAGGCCTAGAGTGTGGTTTCATACCCCTCTAGGTGGTAGAGGGAAAGATTAGGCTTGGAGCTTAACCTAGGCAAGTACATCTTGCCAAATCTTGAACAATATTATTTTGTTGTCATTTTTGTTTTTCTTGGTGTTATGCTTAATAATGGTCTAGGTTTTTACTTCTCCCCCTTCTTCTTCTTCTTCTTCATCATCATGATTTACTCCTCCCACCAACCCAAGGCAAGTACAACTTGCTCTACGGAGAACATGATGGATCTTTAGTTTTATTTGTTATATTCTCTTCCTTGCATGATTATAAGCATCTTTAGTACTTGAAGTTTTTGGTTTTAATGGTTACTTTTTTGTAGATATAAATTTTAAGATTTTTCTTATTTTTTTTGGTTTTGATTTCTTCAAGTTTGTTATTTCTAAAATCTTATGGTCCTATGTTGTGGGGAATTTCATTCTATCCAATTTTGGCTTTTGAACCGCTTGATTTTGACTTATTTTGAGGAAGTTATGACATTCCTTGAGTTTATGGGTTCCATATGCACTTCGGTGCTAATTCGGGGAAGATGAACAGCCTGCACCTGCGCACTTGCGTGCAACCTGCACACCTTCCTGCGCAGACTGTACCTACGCTTTCCTGCACAGACTGTACCTGCGCTTTCCTGTGCAGACTGTGTAACCCCTCTTCCCGAAATCTTAATAATATTTTTTTATTTATTTGAATTAAATGGTAATTTTTGAAAATTTATAAATATTTAATTAATTATTATTATAGAATGCTTTAGTTATGGTTATGATTTGGAGTACAAGATGACTAGGAATTGTGGCATGGATAGTGCAGTGGCGTGCTTTTACTAGTGTATTAGCCGTGGTAGAAAAGGTCGAGCCATATGTGTGATCTAACTAGAAAAACCAGGCCTAGTTACGAATTGAGTTCTATAAATAAATAAATAAATTATTATTAAGATTATTTAACTTTTAGGAGACTCGGTTGTACTAGTTTAGTCCGGACTTGACCCGAACCCAACCTAAAACCATGTAGTAAAGCTATGAGTGCACAGACCTCCATATCGATATATATATTATGTGTGTATGACATACTTTATTTTTTAATGATCTAATAATGTATTTTTCTAAGAATTTGTTATATATAATATAGGTATCAATATTATTGATATTTGCATGATATTTATTTAGAGGAGAAATAAGTTCCTTAGATATTCTTATGCATGTTGGGATTTTTAGACTATACCTGTATTGTACGTACACCTAATGTTTTTTTTCCTTATTTTGTTGTCCTTAATATTATTATTATTGATATTAATATAAAAATAATTATTTGGTTATTTTGTGCCCTTAGAAAATAAATATTAAATTGGATGTACTTGTGTATAGGTGGGACATCCTATGCTAGAAAAATATTTATTAAGGTTTTTTTTATCTCATTGAATATTAATTATTATATAGATATTATATAGATAATGAAAATAGAAATAGAAATAGAAAAAAGAAAAGAAAAAGAAAAAGAAAAAGAAAACCAATGAGCAAACCCAGCCAAGCCAACCCACACAAAACCCCCCACCAATTGGAAGCCCAGCTCAGCCAAACCGAGCGGAGCCTGACCCCCCTTATACACAACATCATATATATATATATATATATATATATATATATATATATATATATATATATATATATATATATATATACATAGATCGAGAGAGGGATAATTCTCAAAAACCCTAATCCCTGCCAACGTCCTAACACTCGTCGACCATCCCTGACCCATGGGCGGCCAACCGCTGTCGGCGCCACCGTCGTGCGCGGCCAGAGCCGCTGGAGCCGTAGGAATTCGCACAACAGCGCACACAAAAACAACAGAAGCAACGAGCAGCAGAGACAACTTCGCAGCGCGTGGTCTCGACGCACGCTCGACCATTATAGGATCCATTTCTTTTGCTACACTCACAACATAACCAACTCTAACCTCTATAAATTAGTTTGGGTTAAAGTCGTCTGTATTAGATAAGAAATCGAATCAAAGTTCGACGAAAAACTGTTCATAAACAGTTAAAAAATTCATTTTCGACCCCTATTTTTAAGACGAATATCCGTCGATACATCGACTATTTCAGAAATACATCTGAAGGCAATTATAGACAACATATACCGGATTAAGACCTCTCTTGTAGATCCTGATTTCATCAAATATGCACAAAATTATTCATCTTTAAAAATCAAGAAAAAACTGTTTTTCGAAAACAAAATGTTAGGAAAACTTCACCGATACGGCGTGCGCCCCGACAAACCGGACGACGCGGTCGCAACCCATGGGCATAAAAAGATGCGTATGGATGTTTTCGATGTGTGGGATTCGACGAAACTCGATTTCGTTGTGTGCACGACGAAATCGATACGTATCCGTCGAGATACCCCGTATCAGCCTCTTTGCAAATTAGTCAATTACTTTGTGCACGTTCGTCATCTCGAGACAAAACTTTGCCAACAGGACCGTGTCATTTTTCTGGTCCTGTATGCCAAGTTTGGTCCGATTCTGAGAAGGTCGACCGGAATGCTATTTTGGCGGGCCCATGACCCGATCCAACGGGCAAATTTGTGCACGTCCCGCCGGAATCCAACTTTGGACATATGGTTGGGTTTATATCGTCAAACTGGATCCGTAGACATATAGTTTGATGACTTTAGAGACCATAGGTACTGGCATGCTTTTCGGTACAAAGCGGGTCCAACGGCGGACATCGTTTTGGCTCGAAATTATCGTTTTGCTCCTGTGTCCAGAATTAAACTTATGGGTAGGTTATCCTAGCTAATTTGACTATTTTGAACATGTTGGTAATATCTGTTTTAGCCCTTGGAGACTGTTATGAGAGTTTGAATTTTGTGGCTCGTCGATTGATTGGATAGTGTTGGTTCTACGTGCTACCACCAGGCAAGTATACCTTGACGAACTTATATAGTATTTACATTTTTTCTTTCCTATTGTACTTCTTTCCACATGGTTGCATGTTTCTCATATTATACTTGGTTTATCATCTAATGCTTGACTTGTTATATAGAGTTACCTGCACATATAGGATATTATTCATTTCCTTTGTATGTTTATTGGTCTTCTACATGTTCATCGTGTCTTGCGATAGAGTTGTCAGCCATGTTTCCTTGACTTGATATTTATTGATTTGATTGGCTTGACTCATGACATTCTATGGATTGGGATATTCATTTTGATACCAGCACCGAAAATCCTAACACTCTATCTCCTTCTCCCATGGGGAGGACCCTAGAACCACCGTCGGACAACAACCTATCCAACATATTCGACCCCCCTGAAGCCGACATCATCGACACCACAACAGAAACCCTCACCAACAAGGAGATGCATAGCGTAGAGGTGGTCGCAAAAATCACCGAACAAGCCCCCCGGGAAGCGCAATTGTGCCCTACAAAGCCCCAGCCTTCAATCTCTACAACAAATTTGACATCCTCTCAACGGCCCACACAGAAGTCAATCAGACCACCCACAACAAAGACATCAGAATGGTTGAGGTCACACTCGGTAGGGAGGAAGAAACACCAACAGTGTAAACTTCTCGAGATAACCCCTCGGAAGCCATGAGCATTGACATCCTCCAACCCCTCGACAAAGAAGCCCCCCCACCCCTTATAGTGTGGTTGACATTCGGGCGGATGCACTGGCAAACATATGTCTAGCCCGAGTGGCCAGGATGCAACAGGCCATTGAAGCAGGCGTCACCACCGCGGACAGCTACTTTGGAGCATTGATCGAGATAACATGTGAGGCCTACATGCACCCGAACGAGGAGATAGATAGAATCACCACGACGGTTAGAAAGGACGCCCCTACCTCCAAAAAATCAAGAAAATGCATAAGAGAGGCTACGGCTATGACCACCAGGTCGGCCGCGAAACTTACCAAATGCCCCCTCCACAGCAACCTTAATGCTTAACGTCCTCTCTTGGAATGATTGAGGCCACGCGAATCAACCCACCTTGAGAAGGCTAAAAAGTCTCAAGAGAATCCACAGAATCGATATCTTAGTGATCATCGAACCCAAAATCCCACCAAACATACTCAGGTCCATTCAGCTGCAGTCCTCGGCCATTGTCGGCTGCCATGATATTTGGATCCTTTTCACTGACAACGCGAAGCTCGACATCATCCATGACTCGGGGCAGGCTCTCTCGTATTGGGTAGAACACCCCATGCTCCATTCCCGTTCCCTTCTATCGGCCGTCCATGGCAGCTGCGACATCCCCGAGCGTAAACATTTATAGGAAGACCTGATGGACACCCATCTTAATCACATCAATCTCCTATGGCTTTGCATCGGAGACTTCAACATCGTCACGTGCAGAGCGGAGAAGTCGGGTGGCCGACCCCCCTTTTGTCGGCCATACATGACTTCAACAACTTTATTTTTAGCTTCCACCTGTCATCCCTTCAGTTCGTTGGAAGCGCGTTCACCTGGTGCAACATGCAAGACGGAGCCCGACGAAAATACTTCCGTCTTGACCGTGCCCTCATCAACCCGAAGTGGTCAGATATGGAGATTAACTCCAGCTTATCACACCTCAACGCTACCGAATCGGATCACTCCCCTCTTCTCATTGAAACCACCAGCAAATCGAACCAGATAAAAAACATTTTTACTTCCTCGACTTCTGGAGCGCCCTCCAATTTTTGAATATTGTAGCCACCGTATGGAATGGAGGGGACGACCTCGACCCCCTTATCCGTATAGCTAACAAACTCAAAGCCACCAGGAAAGCCCTTACGGCTTGGAGTAAAAATGCCTTTGGAGACATCTTCCAAGCTGTCCGTACGGCCGAAGATGATGTTACTCGCACATAAATTCTATTCGCCACTGACAGATCCCCTGCATCTCGTGCCTCCCTCAACTTACCAGAGCACTGCTGAAGTTTCGACTGAAAGTTGAGGCAAACTTCTGGAAATAGAAAGCTAGGATGTCCTGGGACATTGAGGGAGACAAAAATACCAGTTTCTTCCACTTCTGTGTCAAGGGGCGCAGACAACAGCTCAACCTCCACCAAATCGCACAAGAGAATGGCCACATTTTCAAAGATCAATATGGTATTCTGTCACGCCCCAGAACCAGAATACTGGAGAGCGGGGAACAGACACAGCCAGCTACGTACAATGAAGTATAGTCCACCTCGATATACGGTCATGACTGTCTAGATGCATGAGGGTTTATCTACAAGCCAACAGCCTCTTATGATCATGAACAAGCCTAGTGTCTCAATCTCAACAAGCAAGTAATTGTTACAAGATGTAAGATCATCAGACATACAAAGTAAGGCATCCCAAAGATTACATATTCAGATAATCATGAAGCTAGTCATACAAAATACGAAGACTAGCAAGAGTTTAAGTCATATATGATCAACCCTAGGATTTGTCAACCATGTAACAGCCCGTAGGAAGACAGAAATTAAAGTTTCAATGCGAGCTAACACTTGTTCGGCGGCTAAACGCCTAAAAAATAGTTTACAATAAAGTGGGAAAGCAAAATAAAAAACCTACTCGTTGCCAGGATTACGTCTGGTGTTCACCATCTAGCTGGAAGGCAGGTAGATCCTCGGGTACTACTCCAAAATCTGGCCATACAAAACCAGATGGATCGGAACCCAGAAGAGCAAGTGCCACAATGAAGGCTTCACTTAGGAACTAAACCAACATATTTGATCATAAGACATAAATAAAATCAAAAAAACTGTAGTTAGAAAAATAGGGGGATAAACGATAAGATAACTAAAAAACTATTTCGGTAACCAAGTTACAACCCGTAAATCAAACAAGGACCGGGGTTGTAACCCTTTACCTGAACAGAGCTTAGACTCTAACAATTTATCGACAAGAGTAAAGCATAAACAGTAATACACTGAAGTGATCATAACTGGCACTGTCTAGACAAGACTAGACTAGATTCCATTCATAATTCACGGCCAAGCAATGAGTACGGCTTGATACTTTAACTAACTAGGGTTGTCACAAGCCTATTTACTAGCAAGATGCAATGAGATATTCCAACAGTCACAAGCCCTGCAGACTATCCATGTTATCCTGACGTAGGTTGAGAGAGTTGATTAGGTGACTTGGAGGTACAACACATGACAGTGTGCTGAAAATGTGCCCTACTCGACGACAGGCTATAAGTCCACTTAAGGCACTCAGATAACATGATTGCCTGTGACTAAGAAATCTCTTTATAAGCTACTTGATCAATCTAGTCATTATCCTAGTCAGATTCAGTATGAATCCCTGACCGTGGTAATCAGGAATCCATGTCCTAGATATGATGCAAGACGAGACATGTAGCTTATACAGGCACGTTGCACGCAAGTACGGTACATGTTGTGTGGAAACACGACGCACGACGCGTAAGTTACACAGCGCACGCGAGTAAAATCGCCTACGGCGCACATTGCGTGCAAGCACTGCGCACGTTGCGCTCAACAAATCGTGCGCGGCGCCCGACGTGCAAGTTTTGCTGCACGTACGAGCAAAACTGCCCACGGTGCACGCTGTACGCAAGCACGACGCACGTTGTGGGGCAGCACGGCGTAAAAGTTGCGCACGACACTGTTCATTGTCCCGATAGCACCAAAAGGTGTGGGGGAACCCATGAACACAAAAATGGCATAACTTCCTCATACGAAGTCAAAATCAAGCGGTTTAAAAGCCAAAATTAGGTGGAATTAAATTCCCTACGACATGGAACCATTAGATCTCGATAATAACCAAGTTTCAGAGATCAAAACCAAGAAAAACCAAAAAAGTTACAAACTTAGATCTACAAGAATTCATCCATCACACCAAAAAATGTCAAGTTCTAAAGAGGCTTAAAATCAAGTAAGGAAGAGAATGGAACACTAAAACTTGAGATCCATTATGAAGCAAGTTGCACTTGCCTAGGGCTTGGTAGGTGGGAGGAGTAAATGAAGAAGATGAAGAAGTAAATGTAAATAATGGAGGAGAGAGAAGGAGTTGGTTTTTTTATATACAAAATCTCTCCATCTCAAACCAAAACAAACCAAGCCAAGCCAAGTCAAGTCAAATTGAACCGAACCAAATTAAAATAAACTAAGTCAAGATTAAACCAAGAATAGGCTAAGCAAGTCAAGTCTAACTACGGTCCACCTGACAATTGTCAGAAATTCGTATACGTATACTGAAAATACGTACAACAAAAAATGGGAGTGACAACTCTACCCATCTTAAAAGAATTTCGTCCTCAAAATTTAATCAAGAGGCTAGAGGTGTTGGGGCAAGCTATACTAATACTGGCAATCTATGACTAGCAGTCAACCAAGCAATCATTCATGCAAGCAAAAAAGTAAAAGCATAAGGCATAAGAAAGATATTATATATTATGAGTCAAACAGGTGGGGGTATCGCCACCGGATATCATCCTCACGTTCCCAGGTTGACTTACCCAAAGAGTGATAACCCCAAGCAACATAGACTAATCTAATAGTCTTGTTCTTGAATATCTTCTCCCTTCGGTCCAATATGGATACGGGCCTTTCCTCATACGAAAGGTTGGTACCAACAACCAATTTCGAATGATCAAGGATATGGCTTAGATCCGGGATGTACCGTCGTAATTGGGATACATGAAATATGTCATATACCTCACGTAATGACGGCGGAAGAGCGAGACGATAGGACACATCACCTACTCGTTCGAGAATATCAAACGGTCCTATATACCTAGGACTAAGCTTTCCCTACACGCCGAATCGAATGACGCTACGGGTAGGCGAGATCCTAAGGAATACGTGGTCGCCGATAGAAAACTCAAGAGGGCGTCGATGAGAATCGGCCCAATGGCGCTGACGATCTTGTGTAACTCGAAAATGATCTTTAACTTGTCTGACTACCTAGATAGTCTTCGTAACCATCTCTGGACCAAGCATCTGCCTCTCGTCTACATCATCCTAGGCTAAAGGTGATCTGTACTTTCTACCATACAGTGCCTCAAATGGTGCCATCTGGATATTGGCATGGAAACTATTATTATAGGAGAACTCTACCAAGTGCAGGTGATCTTCCCATGAACCACCAAAGTCAAGTGTATGTGATCGTAACATATCTTCGAGAGTTTGAATCGTGCACTCCGACTGACCATCTGTCTGCGGATGTGTAACTTCCCTTTCCGAATTTTTTTGAAATATTATTTATTTATTTATTTGATTTAAATAGTGATTTTTAGAAGTTTATAAGTAATTATTTAGTTAATTATTACGATAGATGACCTTAGCTATGTTTAAGATTTGGAGTACAAGATGACCAATAATCGTGGCATAAATAGTGCAGTGGCGTGCCTTGACTAGTGTATTAGCCATGCCAGGGAAGGCCGAGCCATAGTGATTTCCTAACTAGAAAAACCAAGCTAAGTTGTGACATGACCATTATAAATAGTTTAATTATTTATTATTAATATTATTTGACGTTGAGTGACCCAGTTGTACCAAATTGGCCCAGACTGGACCCAAACCAAGCCCAAGGCCAGGTAGTCATGTAGTGCATCTCAAGATGTCCTTGTAGACATGCATTGGGTAGTAGTATTTTAATTCAGTAACCTAGTAGACGATTTTCACAAATTGTAGTTAAATATATATATTATGAGTTCTTGATATTAAATAATGTTTATTGATAATTTAGTAAATAATTTTCTTTAACAAATATTTTGGACTTTATGGGATTTATGTAAGTTATATATATACATGTGTGTATATATATATAAAAGTATATTTATAATATATGAAAATTAGGCTTTATATATATAATGTCACTGTGTTTTATTTATTGAATTTTGGTATATAAATTAAGAATTGAATTTCAATATTGATATTACCTAATATTTATTTCTCGTATTTATGGTATCTATGGTATATGTGCACACACACACACACACACACACACACACACACACACACACACACACACACACACACACACATATATATATATATATATATATATATATATATATATATATATATATATATTATATATATGTATATATATATATACCTATGTATATATCTACTTAAATTGTATTAATGGAATAATATATATATTATTATGTAAGTGTATATACATATATATATATGTATACATAAAATATATATATCTATATATATATATATATATATATATATATATATATATATATATAAAATATATATATATATATATATATATATATATATATATATATATATATATATATATACATATATATATCTATATAGAATAAAGAAAAACCCAACAAACAGCCCCAGGCCTACAAACCCAGCAAACAGCCCAGGCCCACATGCCCCTACAACCCGAGCCCAGGCTAACGGAACAAACCCCCCGCTCGATTCCTTGATCGGCCATATATAAATAGTCGAGAGGGAAAGAACTAATAAACCCTAACCCCGATCACCCACCGCCGACCCCCAGCCAACCTAGGCAGTTTCCATACGGCCGCGCGCCACCGTACGAGCGCCGGAGTCAGTCGACCGCGCGGGTGGAGCAGCGCGCGCGAAGTTGGCAGCAGCAACATTGGCAGAAGCAGTGACTTCGTGCCTCATTATCTCCGCGTGAGATGGATCGTTTTGCGATCCGATTTTGCTGGTATGTCCATGACCTATACGTCTATTTTCCCGTTAAATAGTTCGTATAAATTTGCATCGTGTGCGATAAAATTAAAGTCCCAAAATCGAGAAAAATCTCGATCTTTGGGCATTAGAAACTGTTCCAACACCCGGTATTTGCGGTCAATTTACGACCAGTACGTTACAAATTTTGAAAATCTATCTGAACAGCCTCTTAGACAACCTAATCAGCATTCAAACCCTATTTTTAGATTATTTTTATAATCAGTAGATGCTAAAATAGATCGACTCGAAAATTGGGAAAAACCCGATAAAACTGTTTTTCAAAATCTAGAAATTCTTCCGATCCAACGTGTGTCCCGCCAATTCGGGCGACGTGGTCGTGAACCGTAAGTATCAAAAAATACATAATGGTTTCGTGGATGTGTAGGCTTTGACGGAATTCAAATTAGTCGCGTGTGCGAGACGAATTTGATATGCATCCGTCAAAATTTACCGTATCGGCCTCTATGCAAATTTCTCAATTACTTTGTGCACGTTCGTCAGATCGAGATGAAACTTGCGCCAACATGACCATATTATTTTTGTGGTCCTATATGCCAAGTTTGGTCCGATTCTGAGACAGTTGATTGGATCACCATTTCGCGGGCACTACGGTCCGATTCAACGGGCGATTTTGTGCACGGCCCACCGAAAGAAAAAACTGGACATACCGTTAGGTTCATATCGAAAAACCGGACATGTTGACATATAGTTTGACAACTTTAGAGACCGTTGACTTTGGTACGCTTTTCGGTGCAAAGCGGGTGCAACGGCGGATGCCGTTTTGACCCAAAATTACCGTTTTGCCTCTGTGTCCAAAATTGGAGTTAAGAACAGGCAATTCTAGCTAATTTGACTATTCTGAGATCGTTGGAAATGTCTGTTTCAGCTTTCAGAGATAGTTGTGATGATGTGGATTTTATGGCTTACCAGTTGACGGTATATTATTGGATCTTCGTGCTACCACCAGGCAAGATACCTTGCCTCCCTATACAGTTCATTTTTATTCTTATAGTTCATCTGTTTTAGTATATTATATTCAGTTACCTTAGTTGCTATAGATTTATATGATACCATGTTTACTAGTTGTATATCAGTATTTTCTGACTTGATAGCGTAGTTACACCAGGCTTATCCATATTATAGTCCATGTTAAAGTAGTCCTTACTTGTGTCATGACTAAGTTGTACCATGTCGTTACCTATATCTTGACTGAGTCATGTCTACAAGTATGTGTGATTGAACTGCTATTCCTGTATCGTTTCCACAACCTGCGAGTCCACACACGGGGCGAGGGTTGTCCGTTTGCACCTGCGAGTCCACATACGGGGCAAGGGTGACTTATCTTGAAACAGACCTGTGAGTCCACATCGGGGCGAGGGTTGGTATTCCATTGATTTCTTGTTCTTCCAGCAGTTTATTTATGCATAGTTGCTCCCGTATCCGTGTTCATAGTTACCTGTCAGTAGCCACATGTCAGTTTTATGTCTAGTTTCTGTTTATACCCTGTTTATATTATTGCATGATTAAACTATTAGATATGCATATTTTTATGTATCTTGCTATGTCCCCTGAGGACCTGATGATCTCTTCAGGTAGCTGATTGCATGGAGTTAGTTAGCGTCTCATGATGGTAGTAATTACACCTGCAGGGATACAGGTATTTGTTTGTGATATTTTCTTATTATCCTTTCGTGCTTTATATCCTATGCCATGATATATTCTGCTTATTTTATAGACTCATAGCATTTTTGGAGTCTAATCGGACAATATGCTAATGGGCTGCAGACCATGACCCATAATTGTTTATTCTTGTCTTATATATTCTTGTGGATTGAGATACACTCTAGATTACCATATTAGCCATGATACCATGACCTTGACAGCTTATACGTACTCGAGTCGGGCTGGAGTCCGTTCGATACGTAGCTGGCTTGCTCATGAGCTCGTGTCCGAAAACCGGGTACAGGTCATGACAAGATGATAAGCTGAACTGAACTTGAGATGAGTCCCCAAACTCTTTTGAAGACTCTGCCAAAAGTGCGATATAAATCTTGAATCTCAGTCGGACACGATACTAACTGGCACTTCGTACAATCTGACTACCTGCCTGAGGTACATCTCCGTAAGCGGATCCGCCGACTGACCAATTCTAAAAGATAGAAAATGAGCTACCTTCGTGAGTTAGTCAACTATGACCCATATTGTATATCTTCCAGCTGGGGATTTAGGTAACCAAGTTACAAAATCCATAGTGATATGCTCCCACTTTTATTCTGGGATCGGTAAAGGTTGAAGAAGTCCAGCTGGTCTTGATGTTCAGCCTTAACTTGTTGGCAAACTAAACAATAAGAGACAAATTGGGTTATCTCCCTCTTTATTCTATTCTACCAAAAATGTTAACGGATATCACGATACATCTTCGTACACCAGGATGAATCGAATATTGTGAATATGAACCTCTGTCATGATCTCTTGCCTGATATCACTACTAGGTACACAAAGATGCCTTCCATATCGGAGTGTACCGTCTTCGTGAATGCATAACTCTAGTCTTCGTCCTGCTTCACATTGTGCCCTAAGCTGCTGAAGCTAAGAATCTACTGATTGAGCTATCTTGATTAATTCTCTCGACTATACTGGACTGAACTTGCATACTAGCCATCAATACCATATTGGTAGGAAGAACTACTTCTATTCCCATCTTCTGAAGATCTGCTAATAACTCTGGTTGTGCTGTTAGAAAATAAGCTCCTGCTCTTCTGCTCAACGAATCTTTAACTATATTGGCCTTCCCAGGATGATACTGCAAGTTGTTGTCATAATCCACCAGTAACTCTAGCCATCTTCTCTGATGCATTTTGAGATCCTTCTGGGTAAACACATACTTAAGACTTTTATGGTCGGTGAAAATCTCGACCCGATCTCCATACAAATAATGCCTCCAAAACTTAAGTGCGAAAACCACTGCTGATAACTCCAAGTCATGGATTGGGCAATTCTTCTCATGATCATGAAGCTGACGTGATACATAAGCTACTACCTTGCCATGCTGCATCAAGACGCATCCCAATCCTCTGCCGGAAGCATCACAATAAACTGAAAATCCTTCCGTCCCATATGGAAGCATGAGAATGGGGGCCGTCATCAATCCTTACTTCAACTTCTCGAATGAACTCTGACACTCTGCTGTCCAAGCAAATTGCACATCCTTGTGGGTCAACTGCGTCAAGGGCGCTGAAATTCGAGCAAAGTCTGATACGAATCACCGGTAATAGCCCTCCAACCCTAAAAAACTATGAACCTCTACGACAGTACTGGGTACTGGCCATATCTCTATAGCCACTATCTTCTGGGGGTCAACTTCCAATCTACCTCTGGTGATGATATGTCCTAAGTATGAAATACGATCAAGCCAAAATTTGTACTTACTGAACTTCGCATACAACTGGTGCTCTCTGAGAATCTGAAGGACTATTCGGAGATGCTGCTCATGCTCTGCTTCATTCTTGATATAGACTAAGATATCATCTATAAACACTATCACGAACTGGTCCAAATAGGGCATGAAGATACGATTCATGAGATCCATGAATACCGCTGGCGCATTGGTCGCTCCAAATGGCATAACGAGGAACGCCCAATGTCCATACCTCGATCTGAATATTGTCGGGATCTCTTGCTCTCTGACTCTGATTTGATGTTACCCTGACCGTAAGTCAATCTTCGAGAATACTGCTGCCCTACTGAGTTGATAAAATAAATCATCTATCCTTGGTAGGGGATATCTGTTCTTGATTGTTACATAATTCAAAGTACGAAAATTAACACATAATCTTGACGTACCATCCTTCTTTTTTACAAGAAGTATCGGGGCTCCCCAAGGTGATCCACTAGCACGAATGAATCCCTTGGTTCTGAGTTCTTCAATCATCTTGTACAAGATCTCCAACTCTGATGGTGCCATTCTGTAGACTCTTTCGGACACTGGTGCCGTTCCTGGAATCAAATCAATGGTGAACTCTATTTCTCTCTCTGGCGGTATGCCTGGAAGGTCTTCGAAAAACATATCAGGGAACTCTTCTACTATTCTGGGAAATTGAACTGCTTCTGCTACTGCCATCTGCAATACTGGTGGAGAAGGTTCTACTTCGCCTCTGGAAAATAAAAACTCTAGTTCGCTTGGAATACCAAAAATAATTTTGCCATTATGGCAGTCTATTCTTGCATATTGATCCTTCAACCAATCCATTCCTAGGATCACATCATAGTCGGCCATCAGAAATTCTATCAATCTAGCGGGAAACTCTCTACCGCTAACTACGATTCAACATGAGAAATAAACTCTATCTACCCCCACAAGACCGTTACCAGTAAGTATATTGAGCCTTACTGATAATGACTCGGGCTCCAGTCCTATCCGTGTTATGAATCGTGTAGACATAAATGAATGCGATGCACCAGAATCAAATAATACTGATGCTGGAAAAAGAGTTGACGAGAATGGTACCTGCCACCACCTCACCTGATGCCAATTCTTCTTCTTGTAAAACCCCTAAATTTCTACTATATTTTTTTAAAAATAAATTTGATACTGATTATTATTTTGTATTTGTACGTCGCGTAGTTGCATTGTACGTCGTGCGCGAAATTTTATTTTTCGTAATTTTTCGACGAGTACGAACATGTGCGAGCGTACATATTTTTAGAAAAATATTTTTCTATTTTTATAGTTCAAAATAATATATATATAATAATTATTTGTATTTATATTTTACTTAAAGTTGTGAAAAGTATCGTACTGGGATGGCCAAAACTTATTACTTTTATTTACTTATAAAATGCTATCTTATTTAATAGTGGTAATTTAGAAAACTATTTTTATGCAAATATTCCTTGCATATGAGGTACATGAATTTGAATTCATATTTATAATTCCCTTTTCAAAATTTATTAATATTAATATTTTATTATTCAAAAAGATATTTAAAAATATTTATTATTTTCGAAATTATTATTATTAGTATTTTTAGAAAATATATTTTGAAATTATTGTGGCAATTTATCTCGTTTTAATTTTATGGATTTGATTTAAATAGTTTAAATTTAAAGATAGAATTTATATTTAATTTGAGTTTCGATTACCTAGATTTAAAATGATTTAGATTTGGATTTGAATTTATTGAATTGATTTAAATTAATAAATAAACTATCTAACAGGGATTTGAATCATCCTAATCCATATCTATCTAGGAGTCCACCTCCTATATAAGGAGAGCTCCTCTTTGCCCTTTTTCTATTGACTCCAATTAAACTCCACAAAGTCAACCGTGAGTGCATCGTGTCCATGTCCGTGTCTGTGTCCCATCCACTACTTTTTTTTTTACATATACATATGTCTCTTTCCGTCCGACACACCCGGACATCCAAATTCGTGTCGTGTAGGACACAAACCTGCGACACAATAACAAACCCTAAGCCTAAACTTTAACCCAGTTCCTGTGTCCATGTCGACATCACGACCCAGACAGTACAAACCCCATATGCCAAACCCCTCTCCCTGTCCTTCCCATCGACTTCCTCTGCAACCCCCTGGAACACCCGACGCCACCACGGCGTTGTCCCCGTCGACCATCCCGACCACCACACCACAGTAAAAACTACCGCGACCGATGCCGCCCAAACCCATCGCCCATCACCACCACTGCCTCAGCCGAACCAACACCACCTCCACCATCAGCATCACCGCCAGCCCCCCGACCACCGTAAACCAACACCACCACCACCATCATCAAGAAGTAGAAGGGAATTAAAACCCTAACCCTAGACTCACCTCCGACCCGCCACCGTGATGTCTCCGCCGCTGCGGCCACGACCATCGTCGCATGTCCCTCCGCCAAGCCCCTTCCTCATCCCGTCTCAGCCCGACCTCCGTCGCACACGGCGCAGCGCCATTGCCGACGCCCGACCCCCGTGCTCCGCCTGTACCGCCTGACGCCGCGACGTTGCCCGGCGACCTCACGTTGGAGTGGAGGACCCCCAGCCGAGCCCATCCGCCCCGTATTTTCCTACTGCTTCATCTCTCCATCTTTTCCGACCGGCCAGCCCTCTCGTTCTACTCTTCCTCCGCCGTCGTGCCCCGCGCCAAGCCCGCCGGAGATGCTTCCATCAAAACCCCAAGGCTTTCCCACTTATTTCCCCCTCTCACTTATCCACCCTTTTTCTTCCACCTCTCCTGGCGTCCGTCTCCACCAGCCGAACATCGACTCGCCCGGGGTACAGCAACGTCAGCGCCCGACCAAGAACGTCGGACACGCCAGTACGGCTCCCCGTCGCTCACTTCCACCCCCTCTCTTTTCCTCTCCACAGATATTTCTCTCTCCCTCACTTGATTTTCTTATTTTGTTGTCCCCTCGTGAAGGAGCAAAGTAAAAGTTGTGCTAGTTTTTTTGATTTATTATAATAATAGTAATTAGTATTATTTTTATTAGTAATTGGTATTGTTATTACTTGTAAAATAGAAGATATTTGATTAGAATTATTAGGTTTCCTATAATTTACAAAGTATAGTATAGTCTACATATTTTACCAGGTATATCTACTATATAGTGTTATTTAAGTATTTTATATAAAAAATATTAAGTAATTGTCAAAATATGTAGATATATTATTATTATTATTATTTTTACAGTGCTAAGTTTTAAGATTATTTTGGTTATTATTATTAATAAGTGGTTTTGGTATTTTATCATGGTTATCAAATATTTTCAAAGTTATCTTATAAAAATGTATAAATATTATATTTGACTTAGTATATTTTAAAATATTGTTTTAAAACCATAAACAAATTTTCTGGATTATTGATATTTATCTAGAAATATTTTGACCCATAAAAATATAGATTTCTACCTAAAATTGTATTTTGACAAACTTAGAGTTTTTAACCAAAAATGATTTTCTTGACTTTAAGTATTTCAATAATTATTTAGACTCAAACTAGTTTTCGAATATTATAAATAGTTTTTCTAAATTTTTCATGATTATCCTTATGTCCAAGACTAAGCCCATTATTTTTATCCTTCTGCCAATTCTGTCCTTCCTCCTATCGACCCTAACAAATTCAACCGTTCTGGACCCAATAGAACTGTCTGTGCCACCATCAGAGGTCACCTTGTGTAGTTGTTACCCAAAGTCACAGTTCGTGCCTTATTGATCATTGCAGTACACCAGGCGTCAATACCAGACAAGACACCTTTCCATTTGCTGTTTATTTATTTTAGCTCATATTTCATGCATGATTCATTATTTTCTTTATAAAAAATAAACTGTGATACATGGCATAACCTGCTAGAACTTACTGTTCAGTTATATTTCCTACTAAGTATTATTCTTCTTACATATTAAACCTAGATTTAAGGGACCACCTTGTGTGTTGCATTCATTTGGCATTGACACGTTGTACCACGAAGTTGTGTGTCGCATGTAGAACACGGACGTACGTGATTGGCTGGCCACCAGTACGTATAAGCCGTACGATAGGATTAATCACTAATAGAATTGCATGCTAGTTTGACTTAGCGGTTATAGAGGTTTTCTGTTGTGGATACAACATAGTAGGCATTGGGCGGGAAGGACAATTCCTTAGCGTATGGGCTACTATGCACTTTCTCTTGTGACCCGGATGCTCCGCTGGAGATACGGGATTGATGACCCATTGATTACTGACGGCCACTGGCGTTCTGCGGAACGTTATGCTCTTACTGATTGGGCCTCTGGTGCCCCAAGAGGGGACCATGCCGACCCCAATTTAGCCAGGGCCCATGCGTAGGAAGGATTGCTCTTAACTTCATACACTTAGACTAGTTAGGCTACCTTTATCCGTTAGGTATGAGTACTTTTGGTTTGGATACTTGTATCTGACCGTGGCTTGGAACAATAACTTATCGCGGACTAGTTTGCCACATCTTGTCCTTGTTTGGTTGTAGGTGTGGCTTACTGCTCCGATGAGAAGGTATTGAACCTTGTTGGGGTCCGGATACCATATTGGATTCATAGCATGGAAAGATACGTCATCGTGAATTAGTTTACCATTTTCTGTCCTTGTTTGGTTGGAGGGATGGTACGCTAGTTCAATGATGTGTATTGGACCATGTTATAATTTAATTGACTTATTTATTTGAGCAATTTATATTCAGTTATATTGGCATGATATTATGTGTCTTGTTACGTCCCTCTGAAGACCTAGTTATCTCTCCAGGTGTGTGTTCGTGTCTTTCGCAGGTGTTCTAGCTCTTGCCGTGACCATCTCCATTTCTTCGAGGATGATTGCGCTTAGATCGTTTTTGCTTCGCTTGCTAAAATCATTTTATTTTTCATGTATTTTTTCTTTACTTGTTGGTAGTAGATTTGTCTCCGCCCAACATATTGTATCAAGATAATTCATTATCATTATATGACATCTTTTATTCATTTATTTTGTGTAGATGACATTAGTCATGGTTCTACTGTATTTTACAGCTTATGTATCCATACGAGGCCCATATACTTCGTATGAATAAAACTGGCATGTCCACGTTCCTAGTCCTACGTATTTTGGGACTGGGGCAATACATATTTTTGTGGTCGCCCATGCAGGTCAAGATAAATTATTTGGTTACTTTACCGTACCAAGCAAGCCTGCGAATAGGATTAGATGTCTAGGATCTCATCCACATACTTGACCTCTTTCCTCGATTCCATATTCGAACTACCGTTCAACTCTTCGATTGTATCTTGCTTGATTCCTTCTATCATAATTCTTATCTTCTCTTCGTTCTTGCTAGAGGTTAGACAAGTGATCCCTACTAGGTAGACATGACTCTTATTCCCAAAACACCATTAGTTTAATTCTTTTAAGTTGGGTAGAATGCCTTGTGACCTAGCAATCCCTTTGTCCTTGTGACCTATATTCACAAGTTTACTTAGATTCTAGAATTTAGAGGACCCTAACCCATCTAGTCAACCAAGGACTTGGACAAGAAGACTATATGACGACTGTATAGAGACCAACACAGGATATGACTTAGAATCGTAAGTAGTTTAAAATAATTATGCTTTCTTCCAATCTTAATCTCACGTGTCTACATTTTTTTTACTATCTAGACTAATGATGTTAATGCAGCTTAGTTTTTGCAAGCTAATTCTTTATCGAGCTTGATCAAGGCATATACTATTGAGCGGCCGCTCACTAATATATTGTCTAATCAAAACCAGAGCATGATGGTCTGATCAACCGAGTGCACTTTGGTTCGCTTTTATCTATTATTCTACATGGATGAAACTTGGCCTTTAGAATCCTATCCACGACTGCCTTGACAATTCCTGTGAAATTATTCGGTCGTCTTTTAACTACGTAATCGTATTCGAGAATATCGTCTTTGAACTCCTTATTGCTTTCACCTTCACCTATTTTAGAAGGACGAAAGCATTGTACTAGAACTTCCTCCAGTCTTCCTATCGATTGTGACCAGTATCACTCGATGTTGCTATATCTTCATCCTAAACTACTCGTCCTTTTCTCTGCCCTATTATGACCTTCTAAATCGCTTAATTTAGGAGTGAATCTAATTCGTTCTCTTAATCGTGCCCTCAACCTACTCTCAAGGAACCATGTCTTTAAGTTCTCAAATTTATCTCTCTTGATACCGTACTATTCTTTATTGAATGTTATCTTGATTAAACTTTAACCAAATCATTTTCCTTCTGGCGTTAGTTAGCCATATCCATGATTTATTTTCGTCATTATTTGAAATTGCAATTTTCTAATACATGTTTGCATTGAACGTCGTTTCTTTGCCTCGTCTAGTAACTTGATCATATTTCCTTATCGATACCCCTTGTGACTTCTCACCCCCTACTAATTTCTAAATTTCAAGGACGAAATTCTTTTAAGTTGGGTAGGATATAAAACCCCTAAATTTCTACTATATTTTAAAAAAAATAAATTTGGTGCTGATTATTATTTTGTATTTGTACGTCGCGTAGTTGCATTGTACGTTGTGCGCAAAATTTTGTTTTTCGTAATTGCTCGACGAGTGCGAATATGTGCAAGCGTACATATTTTTAGAAAAATATTTTTCTATTTTTATAGTTCAAAATAATATATATAATAATTAATTGTATTTGTATTTTACTTAAAGTTGTGAAAAGTATCGTATCGGGATGGCCAAAACTTATTACTTTTACTTATTTATAAAAGGCTATCTTATTTAATAGTGGTAATTTAGAAAACTATTTTTATGCAAATATTCCTTGTATATGAGGTACATGAATTTGAATTCATATATATAACTCCCTTTTCGAAATTTATTAATATTAATATTTTATTACTCAAAAAGATATTTAAAAATATTTATTATTTTCGAAATTATTATTATTAGTATTTTTTGGAAAATATATTTTGAAATTATTGTGGCAATTTAAATCTTGATTTGATTTTATGGATTTGATTTAAATAGTTTAAATTTAAAGATAGAATTTATATTTAATTTGAGTTTCGATTATCTAGATTTAAATTAATTTATATTTGGATTTGATTTTATTGAATTGATTTAAAATAATAGATGAATTATCTAACGGGGATTTGAATCATCCTAATCCATATCTATCTAGGAGTCCACCTCCTGTATAAGGAGCGCTCCTCTTCGCTCTTTTTCTATAACTCCAATTAAACTCCACAAAGTCAACCGTGAGTGCATCATGTCCATGTCCGTGTCCCATCCACTACTTATTTTCTTTTACATATACATATGTCTCTTCCCGTCCGACACACCCAGACATCCAAATTCGTGTCGCGCAGGACACAAACCCCTGACACAATAACAAACCCTAAGCCTAAACTTTAACCCAGTTCCTGTGTCCGTGTCGACATCACGACACGGACAGTACAAACCCCTTATGCCAAAACCCTCCCCATGTCCTCCCCATCGACTTCCTCTGCAACCCCGTGGAACACCCGACGCCACCACGGCACTGTCCCCGTCGACTATCTCGACCACCACACCACAGTAAAAACTACCGCGGCCGACGCCGTCCAAACCTATCGCCCATCACCACCACCGCCTCAGCCGAACCAACACCATCTCCACCATCAGCATCACCGCCAGCCCCTCGACCACCGTAAACCAACACCACCACCACCATCATCAAGAAGTAGAAGGGAATTAAAACCCTAACCCTAGACTTACCTCCGACCCGCCACCGTGACGTCTCCGCCGTCGAGGCCACGACCATCGTCGCGTGTCCCTCCGTAAGCCCCTTCCTCATCCCGTCTCAGCCCAACCTCCGCCGTGCAGGGCACAACGCCATCGCTCGTGCCCGAGCCCCGTGCTCCTCTCGCACCTCCTGACACCGCGACATTGTTCGGCGACCTCACGCCGGAGTGGAGGACCCCCAGCCGAGCCCGTCCGCCCCGTCTTTTTTCCACTGCTTCATCTTCCCATCTCTCCCGACCGGCCAGCCCTCTCGCTCTACTCTTCCTCTGCCGTCACGCCCCGCACCAAGCCCGCTGGAGACGCGTCCATCGAAACCCCAAGGCTTTCTCACTTATTTCCCCCTCTCACTTATCCACCCTTCTTCTTCCACCTCTCCTGGCGTCCGTCTCCACCAGCCGAACATCGACTCTTCCGGGGTGCAGCAACGTCAGCGCCCGACCAAGAACGCCGGCCACGCCAGTATGTCTTCCCATCGCTCACTTCCACCCCCTCTCTTTTCCTCTCCACTGATATTTCTCTCCCCCTCACTTGCTTTTCTTATTCTGTTGTCCCCTCGTAAAGGAGCACAGTGAAAGCTGTGCTATTTTTTTTTTGATTTATTATAATAATAGTAATTAGTTTTATTTTTATTAGTAATTGGTATTATTATTACTTGTAAAACAGAAGATATTTGATTAGAATTATTAGGTTTCCTGTAATTTACAAAGTATAGTATAGTCTACTTATTTTACTAGGTATATCTACTATATAGTGTCATTTAAGTATTTTATATAAAAATATATTATTGTCAAAATATGTAGATATATTATTATTATTGTTATTATTATTATTTTTACAGTGCTATGTTTTACGAATATTTTGGTTATTATTAATAATAAGTGGTTTTGGTATTTTATCATGGTTATCAAATGTTTTCAAAGTTATCTTGTAAAAATGTATAAATATTATATTTGACTTAGCATATTTTAAAATATTGTTTTAAAATCATAAACAAATCTTCTGGATTATTGATATTTATCTAGAAATATTTTGACCCATAAAAATATTTATTTCTACCTAAAATTGTATTTTGACAAACTTAGAGTTTTTAACCAAAAATGATTTTCTTGACTTTAAGTATTTCAATAATTATTTAGACTCAAACTAGTTTTCGAATATTATAAATAGTTTTTCCAAATTTTTCTTGATTATCCTTGTGTCCAAGACTAAGCCCATTATTCCTATCGTCCTGCCAATTCTGTCCTTCCTCCTATCGACCCGAACAAATTCAACCGTTCTTGATCCAATGGAACTGTCTGTACCACCATCAGAGGTCACCTTGTGTAGTTGTTACCTAAAGTCGCAATTCGTGCCTCATTGATCATTGCAGTACACCAGGCGACAATACCAGACAAGACACCTTGCCATTTGCTGTTTATTTATTTTAGCTCATATTTCATGCATTATTCATTATTTTTTTATGCAAAATAAACTGTGATACATGGCATAACCTATTAGAACTTACTGTTTTGTTATATTTCCTGCTAAGTATTATTTTTCTTACACATTAAACCTAGATTTAAGGGACCACCTTGTGTGTTCCATTCATTTGGCCTTGACACGTTGTACCACGAAGTTGTGTGTCGCATGTAGAATACGGACGTGCATGATTGGCTGGCCACCAGTACATATAAGCCGTGTGATAGGATTAACCGCTAATAGAATTGCATGCTAGTTTGACTTAGCGGTTATAGAGGTTTTCTGTTGTGGATACAACATAGTAGGCATTGGGCGGGGAGGATAATTCCTTAGCGTATGGGCTACTATATACTTTCTCTTGTGACCCGGATGCTCCACTAGAGATACGGGGTTGATGACCCATTGATTACTCACGGCCACTGGCGTTCTGCGGAACGTTATGCTCTTACTGATTGTGCCTCTGGTGACCCAAGGGGGGACCATGCCGATCCCATTTTAGCCAGGACCCAACCATAGGAAGGATTGTTCTTAACTTCATACACTTAGACTGGTTAGGCTACCTTTATCCGTTAGGTATGAATACTTTTGGTTTGGGTACTTGTATCTGACCGTGGCTTGGAACAATAACTTGTCGTGGACTAGTTTGCCACATCTTGTCCTTGTTTGGTTGTAGGTGTGGCTTACTGCTCCGATAAGAAGGTATTGAACCTTATTGGGATCCGGATACCATATTGGATTCATAGCATGGAAAGATACGTCATCGTAATTTAGTTTACCATCTTCTATCCTTGTTTGGTTGGAGGGATGGTAAGCTAGTTCAATGGTGTGTATTGGACCATGTTATAATTTAATTGACTTATTTATTTATGTAATTTATATTCAGTTATATTGGCATGATATTATGTGTCTTGTTACGTCCCTCTGAGGACCTGGTTATCTCTCCATGTGTGTGTTCGTGTCTTTCGCAGGTATTTTAGCTCTAGCCGTGACCATCTCCATTTCTTCGAGGATGATTGCGCTTGGATTGTCTTCGTTTCGCTCGCCAAAATCATTTTATTTTGCCATGTATTTTTTCTTTACTTGTTGGTAGTAGATTTGTCTCTGCCCAACATATTGTATCCAGACAATTCATTATCATTATATGTCATCTTTTATTCATTTATTTTGTGTGGATGAGATTAGTCATGGTTCTACTGCATTTTACAGCTTATGTATCCATACGAGGCCCATGTACTTCGTATGAATATAATTGGCATGTCTACGTTTCTAGTTCCACGTATTTGGGGTCTGCGGCGTTACACTTCTACCGTCAAAACTATAGCCTGACCTTGTCCTCTTGGTGTTGGTCCCCTCTGTTGGAAAAATTTCTCCTGTTTTGTACCTGAGCTTGAGCATACTGCTGTGGCCTCCGATGGAAGACTTGTACCTGAGGCGGCAATGGTTTTGGAGGCTGGTACTGCTGCTGTACTGGTGCTGGTGCTCTAACCGATGGACTGGTTAGGTTTGACGATGATGAACTGGCTCTATTCGGACAGGACCCTATCTTGTGGTCCGGTGCCCCACAAACCAAGCACAATCCCTGTGCTCTACGACACTCTGAAACCACGTGTCCTGGCTTCCCACAATGAGTGAAGCCCATACGGAAGATTGCTTCTGCTTTTGTTGCTGAGGGTACGTCGGTGTCGAGTGTTGAACCGACAAAACTGTGGTCACCCTCCTAGGAGCTCCAATTGTTAAAGCCCTAACTGTCGGGGCTGTGTTGATGACTGGGACATCTGTCCATGGGACCTCTTTCATCCTCCGGCTCGATCTACAATCCTTTGTGATGTATATTCATGCATTTTTGCTGCTCGCAAAATGGCATCAAAGGTCTGGTACTCAAACTGCTCCACGGCTAGAATAATCTCTAGTGGAGTCCTTGCTGGAAGCGCTGTTCTCGGTCCAATTTGGTCCCACCAAGGTAGGAGCAAACCGACTAAGTCTTAAAAATTTGGTCGCATAGCCATCGACCGTCCTTCCCATCTGCTTAAGATTGGTGAATCTCGTCTGCATATCATAGCGAGCTACTGCATCAAAATACTTTGTCTGGAATTCGTCGTTGAATATCGCCCATAGGACAGGCGTCGCCAAATCCACTGCTAGCATCGCCCACCAGCTGCAGGCTAAGTCCAATAATTGTAGGCGCACAATGGCCACCTTCTCATCCTCAGGAATCCTAGCTGCTTCCAAGATAACCTCTGTGTCCTTAAGCCATGCATCAACAACAATAGCATCTTCAGTTCCGTTAAAGAAATAAGGGTTCAGGCACTTGAAGATGTTGGCTGCATTGTTCCCTTGATAACCAACTCTGTCCATAGCATCTTATACTGTCTGGTACAGGGCATCGCCCCGACGATATTGTGACGCAACCAATTCTCGGATGAGCCCTACCAGGACTCCGTTGTTAGGCTCTGCAGGATGGATTGGCTAAACCGGTGGCTCTTGCCCCCGGAAGTCATGACTCTGGAGGCTACCCCTGAGTGCTGGGCTTGGTCCCCAGGTTGTTGCTGGTTCACTGGAGGTGCTTCGTCGGGCTGATCGGCAGGGCCAGAAATAATGCCACTGAAGAAATGACATGGGAAACAATAAGGAAGAACCAAGTTAGATCGAGGATATAAGCATGTGATCAGGTCAAGATTTCAAAAAGTTTAGGAGACAAGAGTAGAGATCAAGGGTGAGTGCTGATTGAGAGCGGGGGACATACACAGGCAGCTACGTACATTGAAGTATAATCCACCTCGATATTATGTCATACCTGTCTAGATGCATAAGGGTTTATCTACAAGCCAACAGTCTCTTATGGTCATGAACAAGCCTAGTGTCTCAATCTCAACAAGCAAGTAATTGTTACAAGATGTAAGATCATCAGACATACAAAGTGTCACTCATGTTTTCCGTTATACATATTTCCAGTATACGTGTATGGAATCTCGACCCATAATTAGACTTGTCTTGCTTAGCTTAATCTTGATTCAGTTTATTTTGTCTTGGTTTAATTTGGTTTGGTTCATCATGGCATGTTAGCTTGTCTTGGTTTGGTTTATTTTGGGTTTGAGATGAAAATGGGTTGATATATAAGTCAACTTTTCTCTCTCTCTTCATTACTCTCATTTACTTCTTCTTCCTCCATTACTCTCCCACCAACCTAGAAAACTTAGGCAAGTGCAACTTGCTTCATGATGGATCTTCCATTTTATTGTTCTATCTTCTTCTCTACATGATTCTAAGCATCTTTAGGACTTGGAGTTTTCGGTTTGGACGGATGGATTTTTGTAGATCTAAGTTTGTAGCCTTTTCAGTTTTCTTGGGTTTTGATCTACAAAACTTTATTATTTTCAAGCTTTGATTGTTCTATGTTGTAGAGAATTCAATTTTACCTAAAATGGACCTTTGAAAAGTTAGATTTTGACTTGTTTTGAGGAAGTTATGGCCAAAATAAGATTTAGACATTTTCTAAGTTCATCTGTCATGAATCTGGCAGGGACGATGAATAGTGCCGCATAGTGCAGCCAGTCGCATAGTGCATCCTGCCACAAAGTGCCGTATAGTGATACAGCCTGCCGCATAGTGCAGCCTGCCACATGGTGACGCAGCCTGCTGCATAGTGCAGCCTGCCGCATAGTGCCGCATGGTGACACAGCCTACCGTATAGTGCAGCCTGCCACATAGTGCCGCAGCCTGTGGCATAGTGCCGCAGAATGTCCCATAGTATCGCAGAAGGCCGCATAGTGCCGCAGAATGCCGTATAGTGCCTATTATGGCTGTTGTTTGCTGTTTTATGTCCTATTTGGCTGAATTGTGGCCAGAATTTCTCCCAACTCCCAACATCAAAGTTGTAGATCTTTTCTTTGGCTTCAAGAATATGGTACTAGCTATTTTATACATGTTTCTCTCATTCATGATAATATAAGGATAGAACACGATAGTGGCCTGTTAAGGCGCCATCTTAATAAGTAACAAGTAACTTGACATAATAATTCTTGATAGTGACCCATCGTGGTGAACTCTTGACAAGTAACATGACATGATAGTGGCCCATCGTGGCGCACTCTTGACAAGCAACCTTGGCATGATAATACCTGATAGTGGCCCGTCGTGGCGCACTCTTGATAAGTAAACCTAACATAATAATCTTGATATGCTGTTGTGACGGCTATCTTGACTTGTTAAGTAATTCTTGTCTGGACACCGTGGGTATTTGTGCTTGTATAAGCTACATGTCTCATCTTACATCATGTCTAGGACATGACTTCCTGGTTACCACGGTTAGGGATTCATACTGAATCTGACTAGGATAATGACTAGATTGATCAAGTAGTTCATGAAGAGATTTTTTAGCTATAGACAGTCCCGTTATCTGGGCGCTTTAATGGAACTTGTTGCCTGCCGTCGAGTTGGGCACATTTCCAGCACACTATCATATGTTGCACCCCCAAGTCACTTAATCCAACTCTCTCAACTTGCTACTAGATAACCTGGATTAAGTCTGCAGGGCTTGTGGCTGTTGGAACATCTCAATGCATCTTGTTAGTAACTAGGCTTGTGATAACCCTAGTTAGTTAAAGTATAAAGTCATACTCATTGCTTGGCCGTGATTGATGGATGGAGTCTAGTCTAGTCTTGCCTAGATAAGGCCAGTACATGGTTTCTTCAGCCCGTTACTATTATGCTTTACTTATTTAATAATTGGTTAGAGAATAAGTTCTATTCAGGCGAAGGGTTACAACCCCGGTCCTTATTTGGTTTACGGATTGTAACTTGGTTACTTGAATAGTTCCTTAGTTATCTTATTGTTTATCATCCTGATTTCCTTAACCGATGTCTTTTATTATCAATTATGTCTTTATGTGCTAATATGCTGGTTTTAGATCTTAAGTGAAGCCTCCCTTGTGGCACTTGATCTTTTTGGGGTCTGAACCAGCTGGTTTTGTATAGCCAGATTTTGGAGTAGCACCCGAGGATCTTCTAGCCGTCCAGCCAAATGGTGAACACTAGACACAACCCTGACAACGAGTGGGTTTTATTTTGTTCTCCCACTCTAATTGTAAAATTATTCTTTTGAGGCGTTTAGCCGCCGAGCAAGTGTTAGCTTGTGTTGAATTTATATTCCTGTCTGCCTAAGGGATGTAACATGATTGACAAATCCTAGGGTTGATCATGTATGACTTAAACTCTTGCTAGTCTTCGCATTTTGTATGACTAGCTTCATGATCATCTGAATATGTAATATTTGGGATGTCTTACTTTGTATGTCTGATGATCTACCATCTTGTTACATTTACTTGCTTGCTTAAGGTTGAGACACTAGGCTTGTTCTTGACCCTAAGAGACCATTGGCTTGTAGTAAACCCTCATACATCTAGACAGCCGTGACCGTATTGTGAGGTAGGATTCACTTCAATGTACGTAGCTGGCTGTGTCTGTCCCCCGCTCTCCAGTATTCTGGTTCTGGGGATTGACACAAAGTAAGGCATCCCAAACATTACATATTCAGATGATCATGAAGCTAGTCATACAAAATACGAAGACTAGCAAGAGTTTAAGTCATACATGATCAATCCTAGGATTTGTCAATCATGTAACAGCCCGTAGGTAGACAGAAATTAAAGTTTCAATATGAGCTAACACTTGTTCGGCAGCTAAACGGCTCAAAAGAATAATTTACAATAAAGTGGGAGAGCAAAATAAGAAACCCATTCGTTGCCAAGATTACGTCTGGTGTTCACCATCTGGCTGGAAGGCAGGTAGATCCTTGGGTGCTACTCCGAAATCTGGCTATACGAAACTAGCTGGGTCAGAACCCAGAAGAGCAAGTGCCACAAGGGAGGCTTCACTTAGGAACTAAACTAGCATATTTGATCGCAAGTCATAAATAATAACAAGAAACTGGAGTTAGAAAAATAGGGGATAAACGATAAGATAACTAAGAAACTATTCCGGTAACCAAGTTACAACCCGTAAACCAAATAAGGACCGGGGTTGTAACCCTTCACCTGAACAGAGCTTAGACTCTAACCATTTATGGACAAGTGTAATGCATAAATAGTAATGCACTGAAGTGATCATAACTGGCATTGACTAGACAAGACTAGACTAGATTCCATTCATAATTCATGGCCAAGCAATGAGTATGGCTTAATACTTTAACTAACTAGGGTTGTCACAAGCCTATCTACTAGCAAGATGCAATGAGATGTTCCAACAGTCACAAGCCCTGCAGACTATCCATGTTATCCTGACGCTGGTTGAGAGAGTTGATTAGGTGACTTGGAGGTGCAACACATGATAGTGTGCTGGAAATGTGCCCTACTCGACGATAGGTTACAATTCCACTTAAGGCTCTCAGATAACATAATTGCCTGTGACTGGGAAATCTCTTTATGAGCTACTTGATCAATCTAGTCATTATCCTTGTCAGATTCAGTACGAATCCCTGACCGTGGTAATCAGGAATCCATGTCCTAGATATGATGCAAGATGAGACATGTAGCTTGTACAAGCATAATCATCCACGGTGCCAAGATAAGAGATACTTAGCAAGTTGAGATAGCCGTCACAACAGCATTCAAGGATTACATGTCATGTTAGGTTACTTATCATGTCAAGAGTGCGACACAACGGACCACTATCAAGAATTTTTATGTCAAGGTTGCTTATCAAAAGTGCGCCTCGACGGGCCACTATCAAGAATTATCATGTCAAGGTAGATCAAATTATCATGTTCATGCCAAGTTCTGATTCATAGCCTAGGATTATCGTGCTCAACTCCAAGTCACTAGTTCAATGCCAACTGGTGGTTAAGTCGGGTCGTCGCAATTTATGCCAAGTATAGAAAATATGCAAAGAAGATCGAGAGCACCCAAGTGTAACTGAAATCATAAGTCACATATGAATTCTGATTAAAGTAAGACATGAAGATTCTTGATGCTAAGACAAAGATCTACAACTTTCATGTTTTGAGTTTTTCAAGATTTTAGCTACAAAATAGCTTAAACGGGCAAAAACAGTCATTTAGAGTGATTTGCGCACTAGTGCGCGAGCAAAATTGCCCACGGTGCACGTTGCGTGCAAGCACGACGCACATTGCACGGCAGAAAATTGCCCACGGTGCGCGGTGCGCAAGTTGCGCTGTGCGCGAGAGAAAAATCGCCTACGACGCACGTTGCGCACAAACACAACGCATGTTGCATGGCAGAAAATTGTACGCGATGAGCAAGTTGCGCTGCGTGCGCGAGCAAAACCGCCCACGGCGCACGTTGTGCGCAAGCACGGCACACGTTGTACGGCAGCACAGCGTGCGGCACGCAAGTTGCGCACGACACTGTTCATCGTTCCCATAACACCAAAAGGTGTGGGGAACCGATGAACAAGAAAATGGCATAACTTTCTCATACGAAGTCGAAATCAAGCAGTTCAAAAGCCAAAATTGGGTAGAATTGAATTCCTTACAACATGGAACTGTTAAATCTCTATAATAACCAAGTTTCAGAGATCAAAACCAAGGAAAACAGAAAAAGTTACAAACTTAGATTACAAGAATCTATCCATCAAACCCAAAAATGTCAAGTTCTAAAGAGGCTTAGAATCAAGTAAAGAAGAGAATGGAACAATAAAACTTGAGATCTATCATAAAGTAAGTTGCACTTGTCTAGGGCGGGTAGGTGGGTGGAGTAAATGAAGAAGATGAAGAAGTAAATGTAAATAATAGAGGAGAGAGAAGGAGTTGTTTTTTTTTAATACAAAATCTCTCAATCTCAAACTAAAACAAACTAAGTCAAGCCAAGCCAAGTCAAATTGAACTGAACCAAATTAAAATAAACTAAGTCACGATTAAACCAAGACTAGGCTAAGTAAGACAAGTCTAATTACGGTCTACCTGACAAATGTCAGAAATTCGTATACGTATACTGAAAATACGTACAACGGAAAATGAGAGTGACATATTCAATAGGCTGCCGCTAATTTCTACTCCCAGCTGTTCACCAAAGAAGCCATCACTAAGGACGTAGAATTCCTTACGGAGATCCCCCGCCTGATAGAAGACAGAGACAACACCAAGCTGCAACAACCCCCCTCCGAGTTAGAAGTCAGAGATGCCATATGGGCTCTGAACGAGCATAGTGCTCCCGGTCTAGATGAATTCAACGGGGTTTTCTTCAGAGCTTGCTGGGACATCATTATGGAGGATATCTACGAGGCGGCAACCGCATTTTTCCAAGGAGCCAGGTACCCAAGATTAATTTCCTGCGCGAACCTTATTCTCATCACCAAGCAGGATAACTCGGAGACCTTCAAAGACTTTTGCCCAATTAGTCTGTGCACCTTCACTAACAAAATCACATCAAAGATTATTGCCAACCGCATGACCGAGATTCTCTCCAAGATTATCTCCGATGAGTAGAGTGGTTTTGTTGGGGACAAGAACATCTTAGACAACATCCTGCTGGCCTAGGAAATGATCATGTGCATGAAACTTCCATCTAGGGGGACATTGCTATCAAGTTGGACATGGAGAAGGCGTACGATAGGCTTGACTGGCAATTCATGATTTGGGTTTTCAGGGCCTTTGGGTTTTCAAAAACTTGGACTAACATCGTATGGAGATCGATAAGTAACTCGTGGTTCTCCACGGTTATTAACGGCGAAGCAGAGGGTTTTTTCAAATCTAGTCGCGGTGTCAGACAATGAGACCCTTTATCATCCTCCATCTTCATCATTGCCGTAGAAGTGTTGAGTAAAAATCTGAACAAAATGGTGGACACTCCCTGTAAGGCCCCATTCCTAAAATACGTCGGACTAGGAACGTAGACATGCCAGCTGTATAAATACGAAGTACACTCAAACATATGGAAATCTCGTATGAATACATAAGCTGTAAAATATAGTAGAACCATAACTAATCTCATCCACACAAAATAAAAGATATCATATAATCAACTATGAATTGTCTTGGTACAATATGTTGGGCGGAGACAAATCCACTACCAACAAGTAAAGGAAAAATTCATGAGAAAAGAAATGAGTTTTTGGTGAGCGAAGCAAAGACGATCCAAGCGCAATCATCCTCGAGGAAATGGAGATGGTCACGGCTAGAACTAGAGCACCTGCGAAAGACAAGAGCACACACCTGGCGAGATAACCAGGTCCTCAGAGGGACGTAACAAGACACATAATATCATGCCATATAAACTGTGATATATAATAGAAAATAAAGGATGCATGCAATAGGGTACCTAACCGTACTATAGTGAATATGCAAAGAACGATCCTTCACATATGGGCACTCGGGCTATATAGCAGTGGCATCGTCCCTCTCATCGGGAATCAGTATAATCCGTCCATAACGTTCGGCGAACGTCAGAGGGAATCAGTAAGAAAACGTCCATAACGTTCCATGAACGTTAGAGGGAATCAGTTCAATAGGGTGAACCTGTCTCCAACGGAGTTTCAGGTACAATAGCAGTATGTAAATGTGGCCCATACATCAAGGAACTGTTCTTCCTTCCCAATGTCTAATATGTTGTATCCACAACACAAAACCTCTATTAACTGCTAAGTCAAACTAAGCATGCAACCTCTATTAGCGGTTATTCCTATCGCACGGCTTATACGTACCGGTGGCCAGCCAATCACGCACGTCCGTGTTCTACATACGACACACAACTTCGTGGTACAACGTGTCAAGGCCAATAAATGCAACACGCAAAAGTGGTTCCTTAAATCTAGGTTTAATGTGTAAGAAAACTAATACATAGCGGAAAATATAAACGAACAGTAAGTTCTAACAGGTTATGCCATGTATCACAGTTTATTTTACATAAAGAAAATAATAAATAATGCATGAAATATGAGCTAAAATAAATAAACAGCAAATGGCAAGGTGTCTTGCCTGGTAGGACTCCTGGTGTACTGCAATGATCAATGTGGCACGAACTACGATTTTAGTGTAACAACTGTGCAAGGTGACCTCTGATGGTGGCACAGACAATTCCATTGGGTCCAGAAGGGTTAAATTAGTTAGGGTGGACATAAGGTAGTACAGAATTGGCGATAGAATGAGAAAAATGGGATTAGTCATGGACATGAGATTGATCGATAGAATTTTGATAAATAATATATATGATTCTATAATACTTGAAATATAATCTATTAGTCAAAATATGCTTTCAAATAAATATTCAAAAAATCAAAAGTCGTTTTAAGGTAAAATTAAGTTTTGTCAACATGTTATTCTACGCTGAAACCCATGTCTTATAAATCAAAATATTTTGAGCGAAACAAAATACTATAAAATTTTTATTTAAGGCTAAGAAACATATTTTGTAAAAAATAACATCTTGATAAAATCTATACTTTACCGACTATTTCAAAAATTGAGAAATATTTATAACTATTAAAAATAATTTATATCTATCACGATTTGGAAACCACATTTTATTAGTCCAAAATATTTTTAGGCTAAAAGATCTAAGTTTGTCGAAATACGATTTGTAGGTAGAAAACTATGTTTTTATTAGTCAGGAATATTTTAGATAAATACTTGAAAAAGCTAGAAAATTTTTTTTAGGGTTAGAACTTAATTTGTCAACAATAATTTTAGAAAATATTATATATCTATTTATTTAATAAAACCGAATAATAATAATAATAATAATAATAATAATAATAATAATAATAATAATAATAATAATAATAATAATAATAATAATAATCTTTGTACTGTCAATGCAACACCTAAAGAGAACAACCAAACGAAACAAATAGATATACTAATAATTATATACGGGAATCAAATGATACAAAATATACAATTAAACGAAAACAAAACAAACATAAAAAAACAAACCAAATCAATAAAAGTTAATGTCAATTGTTAATTATCAGCACAGTGTGCTGTGCTGCTCTTCCTAGAAGAGGGAACTGAGTGATAAGGAGATAAGAGTGGGGAAGAAAGACGAGAGAGCGGAAACAGAAGGGGAGAGAGAGAACAGGGGCTGAGAAGGAAAAATCGAGAGGGTGAGAGAGAGTGAGCGCGAGAGAGAGGCGACAGAGGCGGTTTCGATCGGTCGGCGGCCAGGCTGACGCGGGTGGCGGCTTCGAATGGGGAGACGAGGAAGGAAGGGGCAGAGAGAGGGGGAGATCGGGTCGAAAGAATAGGGGGTACGGGGAGGAGTCGTCGTCGGCTAACGCTGGTGGTGCGGATCTGCGTGCGACGGACCAAGCTGGATGGGGCGGACAGAAAGGGGGTGGAGCGATGGTTCGATCGGCGGAGAAGCGGAGGATAGGAGGAGGGGAAAGACTCAGGTCGGCAAGGGCGCGGCGGAGGGAGGCGTTCGCGAGTCGAGGCGGATCTGGAGTCAGGTGGCTGGGGGAACGTCGCGGGCGGAGTGCGGCCGCCGCTGATGGCCGCACGGGGCTCGCCGCTGATGGCCGTGCGGGGCTCGCCGCTCCGGCGCGAAAGCGGAAAAGGAGGCTGGCGGCGGAGGCACAGGGAGGCAGAGCTCGCGGAGAAGACCGAGTGCGGCGGAGCTCCGGTCGGCGACAAGGTGAGTTTTAGGGTTAGGGTTTTATTTCTTTTCTTTTCTTTATGTGGTGGCTGAGATAGGTGGTGATGGCTGGCTGGTTTTGTCGGGGTCGGGGGGTTGTCGTGGTCTGTGCAGGGAAAAGGGGTGGTCAGAGGATGTGGTCGATGGTCGCGGGGCTTTTGGAGGGTGGCAAGACAACATGGCGACGTCGGAGTGTTCTGGCATGGTGCGGCGTAGCGGCCGATTGGCTGGCTAGTTGGGGGTCACAATGGTTGCGGGTGGTCACGGAGACAGGGCTGAGAAAGGTTGAAGGGGATGTGTCCGGTGTGTCAGACACGATTGGCCGATGTATTTGTAAATAATTAATTAATGGAAAGACACCGCCGACACGGGCTGACACGAGGAAGAAATTGGACACTGACACGGTGCACGTACATTTATGGTGGAAGTAATTATGGGATATTTGTGGAGGAAAAGCAATGTGGAGGCTCCCCTATTTATAGGGTTGAGAAAATCCTAATTGGATAAGGATTGAAAAAAATTAAAACCCCTTTAGATAAATGATATATTAATTTAAATCAATTCAAAACTAATACAATCACATCAAAATCCAATTTTAAATCTATACAATCTTATCCTTAATTAATTATAGATTAATCATTTCTTTAAATAATTTATTTAAATCAAATGACCATAATCTTATCATATTTAAATTACCACCAATAAACTCAAAATATCTTTTTCTATAAATTAAAATAATAATTAATTTCGAAAATAGCAATAAATATTTTGAATATTGATAGAAAATATCTTCAAATACCTTTTCAATAAATAAAGAGTGATTTTGAGAATTCCAATATATACATGAATTAAATTTCATGTATCTCGCATGTGACTAGTACAAAATATCTATATGTATATTATTTTTGAAACCGGCATAAATATAATTTAAAATAGCAAACTTAGAAAATTTTGGTACGATAGCAAAAACATATTATATATATTATTTTGAAACTATATAAAAAATATTTTTCTAAAAATATGTACGCTCGCACATATTCGCACTCGTCGAGCAATTACAAAAAATAAAATTTCGTGAGCGACGTACAATACGACTGTGTGACGTACAAATACAGTTTAAAAACAAATTTGTACAAATTTTAAATAATAAAAAATAGTAGAAATTTAGGGGTTTTACACTCCCCACTTCCAATATTTTTACACCGCTAGCGGCTGCCCGATCATCACCTACCTCACATACACCGACGACAACCTAATCTTCTCCGCCGGTAACGTTAGGTCGGTGGAGGTGGTTCACAACATGCTGCAGAGATATGCCAAATATTCAGGCCAGCGCATCAACTATAACAAGAGTGTCGTCTACGTCCACCACAAGGCCAATAGAGAATACTCCTCAATAATATTACCTCATTCTCCATGGCGTACCCACCTTTCTCCTACCTCGGATGCTGTAACGCCCCAGTCCCAAAATACGTAGGACTAGGAACGTAGACATGCCAGCCGTATAGTAAATATACGTAAGCGGTAAATGTAGTAAAACCAAGGCTAACTAATCTCATCCATAATATGAAAGAATAGAAGATATTATAATCAATATAAATTTCTACTTGTACAAGTTTGTTGGGCGAAGACAAATCCAGTACCAACTATTTTAAAAGAAAATTAATACATGGCAATTGAAATGATTTGTTGAGAGTAGCAAAGAAAGATCCAAGACACATTATCTTTGAATTAATAGAGAAGATCACGACCTCGGCTATAATACCTGCGGAAGACAAGAACACACACCTGAAGAGATCACCAGGTCCTCAGAGGGACGTAACAAGACACATAATATCATGCCATAAACTGAATATAAACAACACAATAATAATAAGTCAATTGGATTATAACATGGTCCAACACCCCACCATTGAATTAGCATACCACCCCCCCAACCAAACAAGGATAGGAGATGGCACCCTAATCTACGATAAAGTATCTTTCCATACCACGAATCCAATATGGTATTCGGACCACAACAAGGTTCGGTACCTTCTCATCGAAGTAGTGAGCCACACCTACAACCAAACAAGGACAAGATGTGGCAAACTTGTCCACGACAAGTTATTGTTCCAAGCCACGATTATATATAAGTACTTAAACCAAAAGTACCCATACCTAACGGATAAGGGAGTCTAACCGTTCTAAGTGAATGCACTTTAAGAACACACCTCCAATGTATAGGATCTTTGGCTAAAATGGGATCGGTATGGTTTCCCCTGGAGCACCAGAGGCCCAGTAAGTAAGAGCATAACATTTCGCAGAACGTCAATGGCCGTCAGTATCCATGGGTAATCTCACCCGCGTCTCCGGCGGAGCTCACGGGTTACAAAAGGTAAAGTGTATAGTAGCCCATACGCTAAGGTATTGTCCTCCCCACCCAATGCCTACTATGTTGTATCCACAACACACATACCCTCTATTAACCGCTAAGTCAAACTAATCATGCCATACTATCAGTGGTTAATCATATCGCATGACTTATACGTACTGGTGGCCAGCCATTCACGCATGTCTGAGTTCTATATGCGACTCGTAACTTTATGGTATAAATTTGTCAAGGCCTATGAATGCAACACACACAGGGTGGTCCCTTAAATCTAAGTTCAATGTGCATGAAAATAGTACATAGCAGGAAATAGAACTATAAAATTCTATCTAATTATGCCATGTATCACAGTTTATTTTGCAGAAAGTAAATAATAAGTAAATGCATAAAATATGAGCTAAAATAAATAGACAACAAATGACAAGGTATCTTGCCTGAGGTTGTGTGCAGAAAGGACGTCGTCCAATAGCCCGAATCGACAGATTAGTGAAGCATAGAAAGTCAAATCTCACAAACGTCCTCGGATGCTGAAATAAACACCATGAATGTTTCCAGAATAAGGAAAATAGCTAGGATAGACAACCCATAAGTCAAATTCTGGACACGGGGGCAAAATCGTAATTTGGGTCAAAATGATGTCCGCTGTCGGATCCGTTTTGTACCAAAAAGCATGCCAGTACCTACTGTCTCTAAAGTCTTCAAACTACATGTCTATAGGTCCAGTTTAACAAGATGAACCCAACCGTATGTCTAAAGTTTGATTTCGGTGGGCCGTGCACAATTTTGCCCATTGGATCGGATCACGGGCCTGCCAAAACGGCGTTCCGGTCGACCTTCTCAGATTCGGACCAACCTTGGTATACAGGACAAAAAAAATAATTCTGTCCTATTGGCACAAGTTTCATCTCTATACGATGAACGTGCACAAAGTTATGGCTTAGTTTGCAAATAGGCCGATACGGGGTATCTCGACGGATACGTTTCGATTTCGTCGCACACGTACAACGAAATCGAGTTTCGTCGAATCCCACACGTCGAAAACATCCATACGCGCCTTTCGATGCTTATGGGTTGTAACCATGTCATCCGGTTTGTCGGGGCGCATGCCGTATCGGGAATATTTTTTTCTAAATTTTAAGTTTCTGAAAATAAGTTTTTCTTAATTTTTGAAATCAAATAACTTGGCACGTAGTTGATGAAATTAGGAAATACATGTAGAAGCATGGGAAAGAACTTGAAAAGCCCATGCGGTTCAAAACAGAAGAAGCCCATGCAGCTCAAAACAGAAGAAGCCCATGCGGCTCAAAACAGAAGGAGCCTCATGCGGCTCAGGAATCTATCAGAGCCACATGCGGCTCAGAAACTCTTCAATAGCCTCATACGACTCAGGCAAGAATCACGTGACCCTATACAGCTTACCTTTACCGCTGACCATAAAGTGACTGCTTCCATTAAATGCTCTGACATAAAGTGATAACTCTGACATTAAAGCTGAAATGATGAACTTCGACATGACGGCGTATTACTCGGGAAACGAAGAAAATCTCCCCTGCAGCTGGCACGGTCCACCAACTATAAAGCTCCCTATGCGGCTGCCACCACCCCATGCGGCTGATGCTCGCATGCGGTTCGGAACGTGAAGACCCCCGTCTTGCGGCTCAAAATATGAACAATCACCCTATGCGGCCGCTGTTCTCATGCGGCTCGAATCATGGGGATCATCTCATGCGGCTCGGATCATGGGGATCATCTCCATACAGCTCAAATATTGAGAGGCCACACCCATGCTGCCTTGACAAGTGGTTAGTCCTATACGACTCAATTGGAAACCACCCCCATGAGGCTAAGATTTCGGAGGCTACACCTATGCGGCTGCCACCTTCATGCGGTTCAAAACCTAAGAAGCTACCCCCATGCGGCTGTGGCTCGCGGTTATGATACGTGGCAGAAGATCAGTTTCCCATGTGGCACTAAATCAATCAAGAGTTATTATATCCCAACAACCAGATTTAGTGCAATCATCATAATTACCCGAATCAAAACAGATTTATGGAAATCACATGGATTAAACACGTGGCAGGATATCCGAGCTTCCCAAGATTCATGACAATCAACATTGATTGCCCATACGGATTTTACACAATCAGCATTAATTGTCCAGATTCGTTGCAATCAAGATGAGTAGTCCAGATTAATTGCCCATAAAATAGGATCAAAGAAAATAACAATTAAGTCCCCAAGCCGCCGACTTTTTTAGGGTGATCATTGCAAACCCTAATGACGACACCCCACTCCTATAAATAGCAAGGTGCCATTCCCTTATAAAAAAAAAGATCAGATCCAGAGAAACAAAAAATATAGCAAGGTGCCATTCTTTTGCAAGGGAGATCCTCTTCACCCGGCTGGACACACAGAGAGACAAAGGCGCGCACAGAAGAGTCTTACCATCTTGAGAGCAGTTCTTCACCGGAGCCAAGGCTACGTCTGATCGTCCAAGGAGTAAGGCAGAGCGGACGTCGCTTTCCCGAGCCTCTACCGTCACCCCCCAGAATCAAAACTAAACAATCGTGCTTAGATTGCTGTACCTAGGTTTTCGTTCCTAGGCTTTCTTTGTACGAGCGAGTTTGTATTATGAAGTAAAAGTCCAGTCCTCCCATATAATTATTTTGTTCTTTTATAATCAATGGCAAACACGATGGCGACTCTGCTGGGGACTAACTTCTCTACGAATGAGGAGTTGGTGACGGAATCAGACGCAGCCAAAATTGGCTCCACTCAACAAAAGCTGGTCGCCCGGTTCGACCAAGAGGCGTTTGAAGAAATGCTCTCCGACGGGAGCGCTGGCCCGGTCCAGCAGCGAGCCCGCACAAAGAAGGCCCGCAGGGAGTGGAGACCCAAAAATTTTGCTCCTCCCCAAGCTCCCGAAGAAGTACTCTCTGTTTCCCGAGACAGCAAAGAAGTCTCGCTTACGGCCCCACTTCAGACCACAGAGGACTCTGCTGTCCCAAGTCCGACAGAAGAAAACACTATGATGCTGGACTTACAGGGGCAAAGAGGAACTCTGTGCAATCCAAGCCGCATAAGGGCGCCAGCCACATGAAGGCTCATGCGGCCGCAACTGTCAACCGCATGGGAAAAGCTCATGCGGCCGAAACTATCAACCGCATGGAGAAAACTCATACGGCCACAAGAGTCAGCCGCATGCAGACAGCCTGCACGGCCACGATTTCTAGCCACATACAGAAAGTTCATACGGCCACAAAAGACAGCCGCATGCAGATAGCCTGTACGGCCACGACTTCTAGCCGCATACAGAAAGTTCATGCGGCCACAAAGGATAGCCGCATGCAGACAGCCTGCACGGCCATATATACCAGCCGCATGCAGACAGCCTACACGACCACCGATCCCAGCCGCATAATATCTACTCCATGCGGCTCACGGCCAGTCTTTGACCGCCTCTCATACGGTCCTAACTTTGAAGGCTCTCTGGAGAATATGCCAGACTCTGTTGTGACCAGCTTGGACTCTTCCTACTACGCACTCTCAGGTGCTAGGAGGAAGAAGTCTCGGGCAGCGCGGGCTCGACGAGCTTAGTCGGATGTTCCGACTTCTGACTACCAGGGCATCCTGATAACTATTACTCGGGCCCTGATGGGAAGTTGTACAGAACTACCCGTGTCCAGCCCCCGACGGCCAATGAACGGGATAGTTATCAAGAATCTCCTAACAAGGATCAGGGGCGAGTACTCACGCTACCCCCACATCACGGAGCAGGCAGGAGGCCAACGCACTCATCAGCCCACAAAGCAGGTGACCCACGCAACGTGATTCTTCACAAGCACAAGGAAAGAGATAAAGATTTGACGTACAAAGAGTCCTGTCAAGGACATCATTGCACCCAAGTCATAGTTAACTGCTGCTGCAACAAGGCAGCAGCACAAAAAGACCGACGGTCCGTCTTCCAAAGGCTGCAACACCCAAGCTCAGAAGACAAGGCGCTTCTCGTCGTCTCTTGTAATTCTGTCCTAAAGATTCCTGGCAGCGGAAGATGGAAGAAAACAAATATCTCCAGCCCAAAAATTTCAACCGACATAACCAAGAAAATTTCTCCTAAACGGCTGTCTACCACCGTTGCAGGAGAAGTTTACCAAGGTACCCGCTCAAAGACAAAATCTGCCATACTAGGATATTCGTCCACATCTATGGGAGACACTGGAGCCGGGGGTAGCATTCCTCCAAATATCCATAATAACCCAGTGTTCCAAGAAGATAGTCCAGGGGAAATGGTTCACCCAACAGATGCAGCAGATCCTGACGTCCCCGAGGACGTCCACAATTTCCAAGACGAGGCAAGCTCTGAAGCTGGGGGTACCACTCTTTCTGAGTCAGAACCAGAGGAGGGATTCCCACATACCCGGATGACTTCTCTGTACAAGGGTATGACTCAGAGGGCACGTCCTCTACCGTTTCTTCCATCTCTCCTCATGTGAGGACGGTGTTCATGACAGACAACAACCAAGAAGGTTCCAGTGATCACGAACGCATCGACACTCTGGAGGCCATACTACATGCTTTGGTCAAGTCTGTGGACGAGATCAAAGCAGCCCTTCCAACTCTGTAAGGAAGAACGCCTGGCCAAACAAGCTTGGGTCCCGCGGTCAATACGGACTCGAACTCAGCTGCACCAAACCCGAGTGATAGTCCTCCTGAAATATCGGCTCCTACCGCTGCAGACGAGGCCAGGAAGGAAAGAAGAGAGGTCCAGAAGCTCCGGGCCATGTTTCATGCCCGAGAAAATTGCCAAGACCTCAGGATACGACAACCGTATCCCGCTGCGTGGAGAGATGTTCCCTTCCCACCAAAATATAAACTATTCCACATCAATCCATATGATGGGAAGACATCTGCAAGCAGGTACATCACCTACTTCGAAGTCATAACCGACCATCTGCCTCATGACGATGCCATCCTTACGCGGTTGTTCATCGGAGCCTTGGAAGGGGTCGGCTTCGACTGGTACCGCAACTTGTCGGACAATTGCATCCACTCCTTCACCGGCTTCAAATGCATGTTCCTAGAGAGGTTCTATGAAGTAGGACAAGATGTGACAATGTCCACTCTCATGGACGTTGTTCAAGAAGAAAATGAGCTAACAAAAAATTATATCGAGCGGTTTTGCCAAACCGCGATGAAGCTGTCTTTTGGTAACCCTGATTCCTCCTTGATTGAAATTTGCCAAAAGAGACTGCTTCCCACAATCAGCCTCTGGATGGGCGAAAGTTAATTCAAGGGTTGGAAGACGTTCATCATCAGTGCCACTAGCGCAGAAGACAAGGTGAAGAAAGCCTGCCAACTGGGATTGCACATCTCGGAAGGGGAAGACAAGGGCAAATGCCCTAACGTCAACAACAATAATGGTGGTAATTCCTCCAGCAACCGAGACAACAAGGACAAGTAGGCTATGGTGACCGACACAGCCCCAAAGCCCGAATCAATACCAGCAGAAAAGCAGTGGCCTCAGATGACCTACTCCTTCGAGGATGGCCATGTTAAACCCATCTTAGACATGCTCATCCAAGAAGGACGAATTCAGCTCCCTCCTTCCAGGCGTGAGCCTCGTCCTGCAGATATAGAGAGCCCCAAGTACTGCCATTACCATCGCTATGTTCACCATGCTACACAAGACTGCTATCAGCTGAAGCGATACATCCAACATCTTATCGATTCTAAGGCCCTAGCCATTGATTTTGAAGAGGTGACCGTAGCAGCCAACATGGTGTCAGTACAATTCGGTAACTTCCCTCCGACAAGGACTCAAGACGGAGTAGTACCTGTCCCTCGAGCAAGGATGAGGTCGGTAACCTTCCACCTCCCTGAGACCAAGCTGCTGGTCGAGTACCCCTTACTACATCACGAGAGGAGATCATGTGGGTCCATCCGGACTTGGTACCTGAGGTGACTCTGTCCGTGTCTCCCTCCACCAGCAAGAAGAAGAATGGGAAAGTCAAATTATGTCGTACGATATCGACAGAGGTCGAAGAAGCTACTGCTGTTGTTACCCGCTCGAGCGCACAAACCCAACCTCCACCGGGTACCTCGACTGAAGATCAACAACCGACAGTTGCTGATGCTCCAGGACCTCCGCAGCCTTCGACGACCGACAAGCCTAGGCCGAAGGAGACTTTCTTCGACAAACCACTCCGAAGAGAGACACCTCATGGGCTAGAGAGGCCATACAACTTTGACATCCTGGCACAATTGGCCAACATACCAGCCAAATTGTTGCTATATGAGCTCCTGAGACTCTCCAAGGATATTCGTGTCGCACTAAGTGAAGCACTCCGGAATGCCGACGCATACCTGGCTCAGTCCAATCTCACTGGAGAGGACTCGCCGGCAGACCTTCAGGACAGCACTTGCACAGGGTCAATGCCAAACATTGTCTTCACTCTGCAGGATATACCTAACAAAACTAACCTACACGATCGCCCTCTGTATTATACTGGGTATATTGGCGATATCAAGGTCGATCGGATACATATTGACCCCGGGTCCTCCATAAGCATCATCCCGAAGAGCCTACTACACTATCTGCGCATCCCGATGCATCGCCTGACGCCGACAAGCACCGCCATCAGCGGTTTCAATTCGGACAGGAGCTACCCGATCGGAAAGATCCGCATAAAATGTCAAATTGATGACCTTCAGTCGAAAGTGACCTGTTATGTATTAGATGCGGACACCTCCTATAATATTCTCCTGGGGCACCCTTGGATACACGATTATATGATCGTGCCCTCCATACTGCACCAGTGCTTCAAGTTCGTCGACAAGCACGGCTTCGTAAGAACAGAATTTGTCGATATCGATCCCTTCAAAGGGGTCGAATCCCACTACTCAGACTCATGCTTGTACGAGAAGTCGAAAAAGTATCTTGCCAAAGAAGATATTCAAGCTCGAACTGAGGTAGCAACCAGATCAGAAGAACCTCTGACCATCCACCTCCAAGCCCGCAAGCCTGGCATAACTGCGCCCCTTACAACCACTCTACGTAAGGACGCAGTTAGCCTCTCTGCACAGGAGAAACATATGATAATCCGACTTCCAAGGTCTGGCCAAGTGCCAAGACCCACGACAGAGCCACTGACAAGCAGGCTGTCTAAAGCTAGCCGGCCACAAGTAGAGGAGCTCAATCCCTCTGTCAAACTGATGACAATTCGTCTTTCCAGAATGAATCGGCAACCGAGCACTAAGCCAGGGACTGCTAGCCAGCCAACAACTCCCTGCCCAGTACTGAGCACCAAACTGGGGGTAGCGAGTATGCCAATAACTCCACGTTCTGCTCCACCCATGGAGCCCCTGATAATCAAGTTGCACAAGTCATCCTCTCAGTCTACATTTACACAGGGGGTGGTTGAAGAAGAGTCAGAGCTGGCCAAGTATGTGGCTGCTTACACTGATGTTCCATCCGCAGATGATGTAATCCCACTGGAAAAGATACCTTATTTCATCAATAAAGGGATATCTTTGAATTACCTCGAACTTAATAAGCTTTGTACAATATATGCTATGGAACACGGTATAGGCGCTCACCTGCATACACAAGTGACAAATGTCTACACCGCAAGCCAACTTACTCCAGTGGAAGATGCTTACCGCATAATCAAGGGAGGGGATCACCCAATCATCTTCGGTCGGAAGAATGATCCACAGCCCTTCAAGATAGAATAAGTTGAGCTCGAACCCGACACCGGGAGATTGCCCCTTTATCTGTATAGTCCCCAATCTAAGTACCTTATGCAAAAACAAGGGTATGATCTGGAAACTACACCAGGCTTGAACTACGGCACTGGACGGCGATTACCCTTACAATCGCCGGTCCCGGCTGGGAAACCACAAGACTACTACAACAAAACCAGATATGGGCTAGGTTATGTCACACCCGCGACGACACCTGAAATCTTATACGAAGAATACGACTAGCACTCACACTCAACCGGATCACCCATTTTCGATTCAGATATCAGCATCGGGGACATGCTCAGGCAAGTCTGGTCCGTCAATATGGCACTTGCCGATGCCTACGAAGAAGATAAAGACATTCCCGAACTTCTTGAGCTAGAGCCATGGGCACAATAGCTAAATGCACAGTAGAAGAAATGATTCGAACAAAGGGAGCCTCCCACTGAGGATGAGGTTGTACAAGTCGATCTTGGTGATGAATCCTCTCCAAAGCCCATCTTCGTCAGTAAGAATCTGACCGACAAAGAGCGAGAATCACTACTACAACTCGTCAGAGAATATATCGACGTGTTTGCCTGGAGCTACGAAGATATGCCGGGACTGAACCCCAAGATTGCACTTCACAAGCTCAACATCCGTTCGGACGTAAAACCAGTCAAGCAACAGCAACGTCGGTTCCGTCCTGACGTCATGAATGCTATTGAAGCCGAGGTAAACAAACTGATAGCCAGCGGCTTCATCCGTGAGGAACAGCATCCTGACTAGGTCGCCAACATAGTTCCAGTCCTCAAAAAGAGTAGGAAGAGTAGAAAGATTCAAATCTGTATCGACTTTCGCAATCTGAATGAGACGTGTCCTAAGGATGAGTTTCCTCTCCCTATCACAGACATCATGATCGATAACACCTGCGGCTTTGAACGTATGTCATTCATGGATGGATTCTTGTGGTACAACCAGATCAAGATATTTCCTGACGACGAAAAGCATACATCATTTCGAACACCAATTGGCATATTCTACTACACAGTCATGCCTTTTGGTTTAAAGAATGCTGGCACCACCTATCAAAGAGCTATGAGCATCATCTTTAGAGACCACTTGCGCAAAATAGTTGAGTGCTACGTTGACGACATCGCCGTCAAAAGCCGCTCTAAGGAAGATCATCTGCATGATCTAAGGACAGTGTTTGACCTGATACGAATGCACAATTTGAAAATTAACCCCATAAAATCCTTCTTGGGCGTATCCAGTGGGAAGTTCTTAGGTTTCATCATTACCTCCCAGGGTATCCACGTAGACCCTGAGAAGACGAAGGCGATCATGGAGATGGGTCCCCCGAGAAATCTCCGTGAACTCCGAGGCCTTCAAGGGAGGCTAGCCTACATCAAGAGGTTTATCTCCAACCTCTCCGGACGATGTCAGCCATTCACCCACATCATGAAGAAGGGTATTTCATTTGTATGGGATAAAGAATGCCAGCGCACCTTCGACAGCATCAAAGAATATCTGACGAACCCTCCAGTTCTGGTAGCCCCGATTGCTGGAAGACCATTCTTGCTCTATGTACGAGCGATGGAACATTCTCTCGGTGCTCTGCTAGCACAAAACAACGAGGCAGGCCACGAACAAGCCATATATTACTTCAGCCGAATGATGATGGGGCCGGAGCATCGATATACTACCGTAGAGAAAGAGTGCCTAGCTCTGGTTTTTGCCATTCAAAAAATGCAACACTACGTCACAGGACAAACCATATATGTCATATCAAGAGTCAACACCATCAGGGTCCTCATGACTAAGCCAGGTGCACTCAGCTCTCGCCTCGCTACCTGGGCGATATTACTGTCCCCTTACCATATAATCTTCGTCCCACAAAAGGCTGTTAAAGGTCGAGCTCTGGCAGACTTTTTAGCAGCTCATCCAGGTTCCGAGTCAACCAAAATAGACGAAGAGATGCCAGACGAGGTCGCTAATTCAAATATGGCCTCCTGTGGTACCATATGGCGAATGTTCTTCAACGGTGCTTCGAGAACTGGGCCCAAGGGCAACATCGTCGCTGGAGTAGGAATAGTGCTGATTTCTCCCACCGGGTTAGTGATCAATCGAGCTTATTCCCTTACGGAGCCCTGTTCAAACAACGTGGTCGAGTACAACTCTTTGGTCATTGGCCTCCGACTTACAAAAGAGTTGGGGGTAGAGCACCTTGAAGCATACGGCAATTCGCAGCTAATCGTCAATCAAATTCGGGGCTCGTACGAAGTGCCTCATGAAGACATAATCCCCTATCACCAAATAGCGATTGACATCATCTCGTCCTTGGAGGGGTTCTTCATAGAACACATTCCCAGGCTCCAGAACATTGAAGCCGACGCCCTAGCAGGCCTAGCCGCTTCCTTAGCAGTTCTAAATCATGCTCACCACTTGATTGACATTATAGGCCGTGAGTTGGTCTGTCCCAGGAATAATGTTCAGTATGCCGAGAGCTACTCCACCCTGACAGTCGACGAAGCACCAGACTGGAGACAACCGTTCATTGACTTCGTAGTCTACGACATCCTGCCGGAGAATCCGATGGAAGCCACTTCTATTAGAAGACGTTCCCTCAGATTCTTCTACGATACAGAGACAAAAATGCTATATCGGCGATCATAAGATGGATTACTGCTTCGATGTCTGTCGAATATAGAAGCCAAAGAAGCCGTACGTGAAGCTCATGATGGCATCTGTGGGGTCCATCAGCCTGGCCCGAAACTACAAGATCGCCTTCACCGAATGGGTTACTACTGGCCCACAATGGTTGCATACGCAATAAACTATGCATAAAAATGCAAAGCCTATCAAGTCCACGCAGATTTCATCCACCAGCCATCCGAGTTTCTACACCCGACGGTAGCATCCTGGCCCTTCGAAGCATGGGGAATGGACATCATCGGTCCGATCACTCCACCTTCGTCTAGAGGACATCGCTTCATACTCATAATCACAAATTACTTCTCTAAATGGGCGGAGGCTATTCCGCTTGCAGAAGTAAAGACGTCAAACATGATCAGCTTCCTCAAGCATCACGTCATCTATCGTTTTGGACTGCCCCGAAGGATCATCCATGATAATGGTCCGCAGTTCACAGGCCACGCCTTCTATCTGTTCTGCGACAAGCACCCGCATCCAGAATATTGCTTCAACACCATACAACCCAGCGGCTAATGGTCTGGCTGAAGCATTCAACAAAACAATCATCAAGCTTCTCAAGAAGTTCGTGTCATCAAACAAACGCGACTGGAATGAAAAGCTCGGTGAATGCTTATGGGCGTACCGTACCACAGTACGGACTGCCACCAGAAACACACCATTCTCTCTAGTATACGAAAGTGAGGCGATTCTCCCATTGGAGACTTAAATCCCCTCACTCTGCGTTGCTCTCACATACAGATTGACGATGGATGATAATCACCATCGCAGACTACAAGAATTGGAGGCTCTAGATGAGAAGTACCTACTAGCTCAACAACGAATCGAGCTATACCAGGTACGTATCTCCGGAGCCTTCAATAAGAAGGTTAAAACTAGAACATTCCAAGTGGACGACCTCGTTCTGGCAGTTCGGAGGCCGATAGTTATGAATCACAAAACCGTCGGCAAGTTCCAGCCAAAGTGGGAATGTCCGTTCATCATTGATGTTGTGTTCTCTAATGGAGCTTACCGCCTCACAAAACAAAACGGAGACTTTCTCATGTTTTCCATCAACGGCAAGTTCCTAAAGAAGTATTATGTCTGAAACGACATCCTCCAGGGTGACGGGTCATGTACTCTTTCGTACCGCTGAACTCACATCCCTACTACAAATCTTCCAGAATAACGAGTCATGTACTCTTTCGTACCGCTAAACTCACATCCCGACTACAAATCTTCCAGAATGACGAGTCATGTAATCTTTCGTACCGCTGAACTCACATCCCGACTATAAATCTTCCAGAATGATGAGTCATGTACTCTCTCGTACCACTGAACTCATATCCCTACTACAAATCTTCCAGAATGACGAGTCATGTACTCTTTCGTACCACTGAACTCACATGCCGACTCTAACTCTCCCAGATTATCGAGTTATGTACCCGCAGGTACCGTTGAACTTATACTCTGGTCACTACAGATAAATCTATATCGCCTCTCCTAGGTATTAAGTCATGTATGATCATACCTCTGAACTTTCCTCCTAAAAGTGCTTCCTCCTTATGATCTAATACCCGCACTTTCAGTACACAAAAAGGGTAACAGATCCACAAATTTCTAAGACAACCATGTCGATGCTACCTCTGAGTTGTTTCCCTCCCATCAAAAACAAACTGCCCCTTACAAAGAACCTTCATGTCCTTATTACCTCTGAGTTGTTCTATATTCCCTTCATGGAGCCCACTCCTGCCATGTTCTCATTACCTCTGAGTGGGAAGGCTCCATTGAAGAAACCCTCATATTTACTACGTCCTCATTACCTCTGAGTAAGTATGTTGGTTCTCTCTCGACCTATTATCCGTACCAAAAAAAACTAGGGTACGCCAAGGATAATAGGCCCACAAATATCCTCTATTGACCACAAATGTCCACTGTTGACCACAAATGCTGTACTAGGTTTCCTAGTACATGCCCCTCACTTCTCATCATGCCCCGACGGCCCAGCTGCCCCACGACATTCTTTCTTCCGACACCAGGAACATCCATAGCCACCTTACTGTGGATTTGTTCCAAATATCCCATCAACTTGTTATCTATACCTAAAACTAAGGTACGCCAAGGGTAACAAGTCCACAAACAGCTCCCCAGTGGGGCAAATACCACAATATCATAATAAGCAATACAAATAAAGGGTAGGATAAAGCATACTCTTTTGTTTGAAAGGCAAAAATACTACATGTTCTGGGGACCACGTCCCACTTAAGAAAAGAAAAGAACGAAAATGAAAAAAAGGGAAAAAAAGAGCCGACTATTGTTCGACGATACATAGTGCCCTGAGACGGTCCCTCAACAAGGCAGTCGACCGCTCAAACCTCTGTTTGGCCCGACGTTCAGCCTCCTGAGTCAGCTGTACCGCATCTTCCAGGGACGCGTGAGCCCGCCAGCTCTCCTTTATGTTCCTCCGCTTTTGGTATTACCTCCTCCTTAACAAGCGATGACTCTTGTTTGAAAGGGGGCAGCAGCTCTTCTTTCACAATGATCTCAGCCTTCGGCAGGGTTGCTACAAGAATCAAAGATAAAAAGAAACAAAGTTAAAAGATGGTCAGGGCCTTATGCGGCACAGTCCAAAAAGGAGCTCATGCGATTCTGTTCAGAGGGGCTTCATGCGGTTCAGTTCTCAAGGCGTTTATGCGGCTCAGACGATCTCATACGGCTCAAACATAAGGTATACCTCATGCGGCTTGAATATGAGAAGTTCATGCGGCCCATACAACATATGCGGCTTCATGCTGATGAAGAACGCATAGAATGCTGAGGGGAAGAAGGCTTGTGCTTAAAAAACATACAACAGAGCCGTTGTTTCAGGGTTTAAAGTGTTCGATCTTCCACATAGTCCTTACCCTGGATGGTAGGGTGGACGTCAGGATGGACTGGAGTCGCTACAGTCGGCGAGGGAGCCGTCGCCTTCTTATCTTTCGCTGCAGCAGAGGCCTTGGAAGCTTTCGAAGCTTTGGAAGCTTTCGGGGCCATTGGTGATGATGATCGGAGAAAGAAGAACAACAACTTAGGGCAAGAGAAGAGGAAGATAAAAAAAAGGCAAAGAACTTTCTCTATCCTAACAGCACCCTATTTATAGGTAGACATAGGGGGGCACGTGGACCGATAAACTGCTTCGGGTCGTGTGCTGCAGGCAAAACCGACTCCTCGGATTTCGCCCCCTCTCTCATAAAGAAGATTCATCCAGAGCATAAAATCCAAAATTTAATGAGCCAACTCTTGGGATTCCCCCAAAAGATGACTCTAAAAAAATGAATTAAGGGCACTTAATGAGACGCGCGTGAGGCAGGGAGCCTATGCGGCTAGGGAGTCTATGCGGCCAGACAAGCCATGCGGCCAAGAACATCCTATGCGGCCAGTGGAGCTCATATAGCCATGCTTCTTATTCAAAGTATTCCAATTTTTTAAATTAAAAACTTTGAAGGGGGTCTTGTAGAAGCATGAAAAAGAACTATTAAAGCCTATGCGGTTCAAAACAGAAAAAGCTTATGCGGCTCAAAACAGAAGAAGCCCATGCGGCTCAAAAAATAAGGATCCTCATGCGGCTCAGGAATCTATCAGAGCCTCATGCGGCTCAGAAACTCTTCAATAGCCTCATGCGGCTCAGGCAAGAATCACGTGACCCTATACAGCTTGCCTTTACAGCTAACCATAAAGTGACTGCTCCCATTAAATGCTCTGACATAAAGTGATAACTCTAACATTAAAGCTGAAATAATAAACTTCGACATGACAGCGTATTCCTCGGGAAACGAAGAAAATCTCTCCTGCAGCTGGCACGATCCACCAACTATAAAGCCCCCTATGCGGCTGCCACCACCCTATGCGGCTGCCACCACCCTATGCGGCTGATGCTCGCATGCGGCTCGGAACATGAAGACCCCCGTCATGCGGCTCAAAATATGAACAGTCACCCTATGCGGCCGTTGTTCTCATGCAGCTCGGATCATGGGGATCATCACATGCGGCTCGGATCATGGGGATCATCTCTATGCGGCTCAAATATTGAGAGGCCACGCCCATGCAGCCTTGACATGTGGTTAGTCCTATGCGGCTCAATTGGAAACCACCCCCATGCGGCTCAGATTTCGGAGGCTACACCTATACGGCTGCTACCTTCTTGCAGTTCAAAACCTAAGAAGCTACCCTCATGCGGCTGTGGCTCGCGGTTATGATACGTGACAGAAGATCAGTTTCCCACGTGGCACTAAATCAATCAAGAGTTATCAAATCCCAATAACCAGATTTAGTGCAATCATCATAATTACCCGAATCGAAACAGATTTATGGCAATCACATGGATTAAACACGTGGCAGGAGATCCAAGCTTCCCAAGATTTATGACAATCAACATTGATTGCCCATACGGATTTTACACAATCAGCATTAATTGTCTAGATTCATTGCAATCAAGATGAGTGGTCCAGATTAATTATCCACAAAATAGGATCAAAGAAAATAGCAATTAAGTCCCCAAGCCGCCGACTTTTTTAGGGTGATTATTGCAAACCCTAATGATGACACCCCACTCCTATAAATAGCAAGGTGACATTCCCTTGTAAAAAAAAGAGGATCGAATCCAGAGAAACAAAAAAATATAGCAAGGTGCTATTCCCTTGCAAGAGAGATCCTCTCCACCCGGTTGGACACACAGAGAGACAAAGGCGCACACAGAAGAGTCTTTCCATCTTGAGATCAATTTTTTACCGGAGCCAAGGCTACGTCTGATCGTCCAAGGAGTAAGGCAAAGCGGCCGTCGCTTTCCCGAGCCTCTACCGTCATCCCCCAGAATCAAAACTAAACAATCGTGCTTAGATTGCTGTACCTAGGTTTTCGTCCCTAGGCTTTCTTTGTACGAGCGAGTTTGTATTATGAAGTAAAAGTCCAGTCCTCCCATATAATTGTTCTGTTCTTTTATAATCAATGGAAAATAATACAAAAAGGGTTTGAATCTCATATGTGTTGTGTAAATATTTGTTCAATTATAATTTCAAAACAGTTCCTGGATCGATAAATTTTTGCCTTCCAATATGGGGTATTCGGCTTGGTTTTCTGTCCTGTTTGGGACTGGTTTTCGTCAATTTTGGATCGATGTACTGGTCAGGTTGTTAGACTAAGACAAAACCTAATAGTTGGGATCTAATCTCGGAAATGTTGGCTATCCATAGGAAATGGTTGATCGAAGTATTCTGTAGCATCGTAGAAGAAACCGAAAGTTAAAATGGTACCTTGCTGTGTCGGGTAAAAATAAAGTACTCCCTATTTCTCCTCGGTTTTGTGGTGCTCCGACGATCACTGGCCACTTGCAGGTGACACAGGCTGTCTTGGTTACTCACAGAAGGTCGGGGGAGCTCTCCTGTAGATGGTTACAAGGTTTTAGAGGGTTTTTGAAAGAAAATCTATCGTGTACTCTCAGAATAATCGATATCTATATGACATCTATATGGGCTTAGACGTAGGAGATTTAAATCAAATTTGGATTCGATTAAATCTAGGTTTTGGGGTGATCCTGAAGAGGACAGGATTGGGATTATACAGGAGAAATTTTGGGTTTAATGGATTAGGATTTGATCGAAATTTGATCACGCCAAGATTGTGCAACAACCTTTCTATTCTTTTGGACAGCAGGAATGAAGGCCTTGTTTGGCTCGTAGGAAATTCAAATTTCTCATTCTTATATTCTAAAGAATAGACAACCAAAATAATAGTTAATAAAATACATTCAGTAAATAAAAATATATATACTCATACCCTATTTAACATATACTATATGAAGATATATATAAAAATCTCTATACTTATATAGAGGTATCTTTAGTATATATACAAGTATGACTCAACAATTATTTAAAAATTTCTAAAAAAATCTACAATATGATTTCTAAAAAATATAAAAATTATTGCTGTAATATCAAGCCATACAAAAAAATATTTGCCATTTATTATATATTTATTTTTAATCTAAAATACATATAATGTATAGATATATGTATAGCCTGTATATTTATATATATACATAAAATAAAAGAAATAATTTCAAAAAAATTTATCAACTCAATCTTTACTTTATAAATATTTTTAGTATCAATTGTTAACAGCAAAGTACTATGAGTGAATTATTGCAATATTTTTTTATTAATAAGGACAATTTTATAACTATTTACCAAACTATTAAATAAATAAAATGACATAAAATATTAATATAAAATATAATATAAATTTATATATAAAAAGTTATGGGGTTTACAGATAGTTGGCTAGTTAGGGCCTATGACTGCATTAGTCATGCCATACTGTTCAGTAAATGTGCATAACAAAATATTACCATGTCTATGACTATATTTATAATTAAATAACAAAATAATTTAAACACATTATTCAAGCAATTAAAATAATAATAAAAAAATCTTCAAAATTTTTTAAGGGTTTACAGATGCCCGTTGGTATATGGTAGATCCAACGCGGGTATCTTCGAAGGGCTGGTGAGAAAGATCAGGAAAAAACTTGAGGGTTGGCACAACGTAATCTTATCGCCCGGCGGAAAGATGATTCTGATTCAGCATGTACTCTCCTCCATCCCTATATACACCCTAGCTGCTTGCTCTCCCCCTAAGATGGTGCTTTCCACCATTGAAAACTTATTCACAAACTTCTTCTAGGGGGACTACGATGGAAAGGATAAGCACTATTGGGCTAGCTGGGACACTATGGCCAGACCCACAAACGAGGGAGGACTTAGATTTCGCAGGTTGTCGAATATTGTCGATGCTTGCTCTATGAAATTGTGGTGGAAGCTTCGTGAGTCATAATATTTGGGCTAGGTTCATGAAGACGAGATATTACAGACACATTCACCCGTCCTCCTCCATATCTAAGTGCAGATCCTCTGCGTCATGGTGTCGCATCCTGCACAGCCGGAGCCTTGCTGAGCCACTTATCCGACTACAGTTGGGATCAGGCAAATCGTCTTTATTCCATGAGCATTGGTCGGAAGAAGACCTCCTATATCGGAACCCGGCCGCTACCCCGAACAGTGTGATTCGAGATATGTGGGACGACTCGGTCGATTGGAACTGGAAACGAGCACGGGAATGGATTGGAAGGCAGCCACGGATGCACTTCGAGTAGCCGGGTTGAAGGTCAGGTTGGACCTGGATTCTATGCAGTGGTCAATCTCGGCCAACAGATCTTTCTTTTTAGCTTCGACCAAAAGCATCATCCAAGGCATTGGGACAACATCCCCCACCATTAGTCCCTTATGGCAGAATTACATTCCAAAAAATGGTCCTTTCTTATTTGGAGAGCGTTTCATAAGATACTCCCTACTGACGACGCCCTCAAAACCATTGGCTTCAGTTTAGCTTCCGCGTGTCACTGCTGCTCAGAGAAACAATCTAAAATACTGGATTACATTCTTTGCTCAAGAGAACTTGCCACACAGGTATGGACCATACTCTCCCTCCATTGCAGACAGACTCAGGGCGGTAGGAGCTCTAGTCACCTGGGGTAGCGCCTCTCACGGCCACCAGATCATTGCAACCGTCATCACATGGGTCATCTGGAAAACTGTAACAAATTCAGATACGAGGGACACCAATACACACCCAACCAACTGATCTGGGAGGTCTTACGATAGATTCACAAAGTTAGCAGACACTGTAATCACGGTCAGGAGAGCTTCGGGCAATCTCTGCTCTGACTGATTTTTGTTATAACCTTCTTTTTCGGTTTTACTTTTGCGCTTACTTGTAAAGGCATTGGCATTTTGTGCCTTGTTATAAATAAAATTGGGGTGTTGTGGTATATATATATATATATATATATATATATATATATATATATTTGCCCCCCAAAAGCCCCCTCCTCCAATGCACCGTTGGATCGAGCGGGCTATGTGGGGCCCGCGGGCGCGTCCCTTCGATCCAGCGATGCAGTAAGAGGGGGGCTCCTGCTGGAGGGCTCCCGATCCGGACTATATATATATATATATATATATATATATATATATATATATATATATATCACTACCAAAATACACTAAATTAGCGACAACATTTTTCAGTCGGCGTTAGCGACGGCTTCGTGGCAGCTCGCCGACTGATTACCGACCACACGCCTTTGCCATTTTTATTTTAATTTTAGGGGGAGAAAAGGTCGCACATCCGTCGCTAGACTGTCAAAGTTGTAGCGACGGATTTACAGTCGTCGCTGTGCAGTCGATTATTTGGCGGGAATTGTGTAGAGAATTGGCGGAACATATCGTCGACGACTTAGCGACGGATATTCAGTCGGCACGTATCAAAAAAGGCGACTGCTGGGCGACGGGTTTGTGCCAGTCGCTAGTCCATCGCTATATATATGTACCAGACTTTAAATGAAACGGCGGGGAGAACTTTTCGCATTCCCCCCAAATTCACTCTCTCTCCTCTCTCTCTCTCTCTATCTCTTTCTCTCTCTCTCTCGCCGGTGTCGGCTTCGGTGATCGGCGTCGGTGTCGTCGTCGGCGTCGGCGTCCTCTCCTCTCTCTCTCGAAGGTAACCCCCTCTCTTTCTCTATCTCTTTCTCTCTCTTGCGGTATCGTATAAGGGCTGGGCGGCGTGCATGGGGCTGGGCCGTCCGGGGTTGGGCGGCTGGCTTGGGTCGGGGGCTGGGCGGTGGGCTTGGGGCGGAGGCGTCGGGGGCTGGGCGACGGGCTTGGGGCTGGAGCGTCAGGGGCTGGGCGGCTGGCTTGGGTCGGGGTCTGGGCGGTGGGCTTGGGGCGGGTGCGTCGGGGTCGGAGAGGCTGGCTTGGTGTTGGGGCGTCGGGGGCTTGGCGGGGGCGTCGGGGTCTGGGAGACGGGCTTGGGGTTGGGACGTCCGGGGGTGGACGGGGGCGTCGGGGGCTGGGCGGCTGGCTTGGGTCAGGGTCTGGGCGGTGGGCTTGGGGCGGGGGCGTCGGGGTCTGGGAGGCGTGCTTGGGGTTGGGGCGTCGGGGGCTGGGCGGCTGGCTTGGGGCGGGGGCATCGGGGGCTGGGCGGCTGGCTTGGGGCGGGGGCTGGGCGGTGGACTTGGGGCGGCGGCGTCGAGGGCTGGGCGGCTGGCTTGGAGCGGGGACGTCGGGGGCTGGGCAGCTGGCTTGGGTCGGGGGCTGGGCGGTGGGCTTGGGGCGGTGGCGTCGGAGTCTGGAAGGCGGGCTTGGGGCTGGGGCGTCGGGGGCTAGGGAACTGGCTTGGGTCGGGGGCTGGACGGTGGGCTTGGGGCGGCGACGTCGGATGCTGGACGACTGGCTTGGGGCGGGTGCGTCGGGGCTATTTGCAACCGACGCACACCCATAAGCACTCTTCATATATATATGCAACCGAACTACTGGACGGCGGGCTTGGGGCGGCGGGCTTTGGTCGGGGGCAGCGGGTGGCTTTGCTTCTCAAATTCAACTGAGTTTATATATTGGCTAAATAATGTGTTATCCATATTGGGTGTTCCATTAGTTTGGTGGTATTTGGATTAGTAAATGTGAATATATATGGGGTTTGGATTCATGGTGTATATGTTCACTGTCTCAAGGACAGTGCGAGTTCTATCAGTTGTGTGCTTCTGTATAGATGTATATATCTATACATCTAGCTATGATATACATATGTGTATATGACAATCTCAGTTAGCGACGGACTAGTTACCGGTTAGCGACGGATATTTCCAGCTCCATTAATTGCATTAATCTACGGTACAATATGGTGATCAGGACATAGTCCTTGCAGCCATTCGACTGGCGAGACAGAAACTATGTAGCCGTAGATAAAGTTGCCTGTCCTCCGACCCTCATCCCTCGACAATGATGATACGACAACCTATCACTATTTCTTATATAGTAGTAGATGATGTCTTAGTATTACATTAGTGAGTTCATCTTGATTCTGTTACGTCCTTCAGATACTAGATACGATAAGAACATATACTACACGATATGTATACAGAATATAGATGATTCACACTAATGTATGCTAGAATAAATCTTGGGTTGTGTTCTGAGCCATCCGTTCTCACACTTAAAACATATAAAAATTAGTAGTATGAGAGCGCCGGAGAGAGTGAGAGCGCCGGAGGGGGGGAGGAGAGAGGGAGAGAGTAAAATGGTACGACATGGTGAAGTAGTACTGTATTTTGGCTCCAGTTCCAGCTCCATTTGTATTAATCTACGGTACGACATGGTGATCAGGACATAGTCCCTGCAGCCATTCGACTAGCGAGGCAGAAACTATGTAGCCGTAGATAAAGTTGACTGTCTTTCGACCCTCATCCCTCGGCAATGATGATACGACAACCTATCTCTATATCTTATATAGTAGTAGATGATATCTTAGTATTACATTATGTGAGTTCATCTTGATTCTGTTACATTCTTCCGATACTAGATACGATAAGAACATATACTACACCATATGTACAGAACATAGATGATTCACACTAATGTATGCTTGAATGAACCTTGGGTTGTGTTCTGAGCCATCCATTCTCACACTTGGCAAAAAATTAAATTTTTTATACTTTATCGGCTTTCGAAAATGTACTCAAATTACATGATGGTTCCTTTAGTTAGCTTGCTTATGTTACAGTTATATTATTTGTGACTATCGATCTTACCAGATGGCACCCATGACCCGAGGAGCGGCACGTCGTTTGAGGAAAACAGTGAATGATGAGGTGGCTCCTCCTACAGTTAAGGAGAAAGTGGCACCAGTTGTTAGTGAGACCGGGAGTTCTATTCATCCAGCACCGGTAGCTAGTGAGACCGGGAGTTCTCTTCAAGCAGTCCTTGCAAGGGATGACATCTCTACTCACGCCAAAAAATCTCGCTTTTTTGAGGTGGTTGCGTGATCGTATTACTGAGCGTTTGCTTGAGCAGCGTAGTTCTCATTAGCTATTAGTACTTATTTGTATTGGACTATTTGTATTGAGTTATTTTTGTATTAGACTATTTGTATTGGACTACATATTGAGTTGTTTTTGTATTAGACTATTTGTACTGTCCTTCGACCCTCATCCCTCGGCAATGATGATACGACAACCAACAAGAGAGAATACTCTGAGAGATCCATCTGAGTATGACGTATACTCTGAGAGATCACATTTACAAGAATGATATCAGTAGTGGGATTGAGTGATGGAGAAGATATTATCAGAGTATACGTCCTACTCAGATGGGTCTCTCACCGTTATTAATTTTTTCTGACGGCATGGTGGATGTGCACCCTCAACAGATTCTTGCTCCGAGCTAAAACTTTGCCCCGGAGCTCAAGTGGACATCATTGGTGTAGAGCTCGAGTGAGAGGTTCCTGACAGATGGTGGTCTCCTTTGTCAAAGTATCCGTGCTCATCCCATATTGGTTGTGGGACGAGCACGGATACTTTGACAAAAGAGACCACCATGCTGTCAGGAACCTCTCACTCGAGCTCTACACCAAGGATGTCCACTTGAGCTCCGGGACAAAGTTTTGGCTCGGAGCAAGAATCTGTTGATGGAGCACATCCACCATGCTGTCAGAAAAAAATAGTAACGATGAGAGACCCATCTGAGTAGGACGTATACTCTGATAATATCCCCTCCAGCACTCAATCCCACTACTGATATCATTCTTGTAAAGGTGATCTCTCAGAGTATACGTCCTACTCAGATGGATCTCTCAGAGTATCCTCTTCGGTTGGTTGTGTTCTGAGCCATCCGTCCCAGGGATTTGATTCTGTATTTTAGTATCTGTATTTTGGCTCCAGCTCCATTTGCATTAATCTACGGTACGACATGGTGATCAGGACATAGTCTCAGCAGCCATTCGACTGGCGAGGCAGAAAGTATGTAGCCGTAGATAAAGTTGACTGTCTTCCGACCCTCATCCCTCGGCAATGATGATACGACAACCTATCACTATATCTTATATAGTAGTAGATGATGTCTTAGTATTACATTATGTGAGTTCATCTTGATTCTGTTACATTCTTCAGATACTAGATACGATAAGAACATATACTACACCATATGTACAGAACATAGATGATTCAGACTAATGTATGCTAGAATGAATCTTGGGTTGTGTTCTGAGCCATCCGTTCTCACACTTGAAGATAAATCGAATTATAACGACCGATATTAGGTTACTCTTCAGGATAATTGATGTCTATTTTATATTAATTTGGTTTGGTCTATATGATTCTTGGATAATTGGCGTGTATTAAATTCGTATGTGCATATTTGGTCTATGTGATTCTTGGATAATTGGTGTGCATTATATATTGGTTTAGTTTATGCATATTTTTGTGAACAGGGAAAGTGCTGCAATTTTTTTTCAAAAAAATTCTCAGTTACCGACGGACTAGTGACCAGTTAGCGACGGATATTTTCAGCTCCATTTGCATTAGTCTACGGTATGACATGGTGATCAGGACATAGTCCCTGCAGCCATTCGACTGGCGAGGCAGAAACTATGTAGCCGTAGATAAAGTTGCCTGTCCTCCGACCCTCATCCCTCGGCAATGATGATACGACAACCTATCACTATATCTTATATAGTAGTAGATGATGTCTTAGTATTACATTAGTGAGTTCATCTTGATTCTGTTACATTCTTCAGATACTAGATACGACAAGAACATATACTACACCATATGTACAGAACATAGATGATTCACACTGATGTATGCTAGAATGAATCTTGGCTTGTGTTCTGAGCCATCCGTTCTAATCAAACATCTTCCTTCTCCTCTCCTCTCCTCAACCATGGCTCTGAACCAATCTGCTCCTCCCTACTTTCCTTCTTTTTATTTGACTCTCTCAGCCATATATGACTTCCAGCTCAAGTGTAGAGTCGGAGGAGAAGAAGTGGGCAGGAAGAGGAGGGGAAGCAGCACAGCCGGCGGCATGACCCGGAGGAAGTACAGAGGTTTTCTTCAACAGCCGTAGGAGAACTATAAGGATATATCTTTTCACAACATGTCATCTTGTCAAAGATCCTTCATGTGAATATCATGTTACCGCGGTGTCGGAAGACTAACATGTCATAAGTTTTCTAAGCCGTGTGTTTTGACATAATCTTTCCAACTCTTTCCTCCTATGTAGTAATCTTGCATTATTACATAGCAGGAAAGAGTTTGGAAGATTATGTCAAAACACACGGCTTAGAAAATTATGACATGTTAGTCTTCCAACACCGCGGTAACATGGTTGTCACATTAAGGATCTTTGACAAGGTGATATGTTGTGAAATGATATATCCTTATAGTTCTCCTACGGCTGTTGAAGAAAACCTATGTACTTCCTCCGGGTCATGCCGCCGGCTGTGCTGCTTCCCCCTCCTCTTTCTGCCAACTTCTTCTTCCCCGACTCTACACTTGAGCTGGATGTCATATGTGGCTCAGAGAGTCAAATAAAAAGAAGGGAAGTAGGGAGGAGCAGATTGGTTCAAAGCCATGGTGGAGGAGAGGAGAAGGAAGATGCTTGATCAGAACGGATGGCTCAGAACACAAGCCAAGATTCATTCTAGCATATATTAGTGTGAATCATCTATGTTCTTATCGTATATAGTATCTGAAGGACGTAACAGAATCAAGATGAACTCACTAATGTATGCTAGAATGAATCTTGGGTTGTGTTCTGAGCCATTCGTTCCGATACTTGGCAATTAAGCCATTCGACTGGTGAGACAGAAACTATAAGGCTACTTGCATGTTCTTCCAACTTTAAATTACAAGATTACTACATTTGGTTAAATAAATCACTAACCTCATCACGGTGAGTCTTGGTGTAGCACTCAAATGTGGGGCACCTGTAAATTTGCCGAGGTTTTAAATCATCGACATTGAGTTTTAAACCCTCACGTAGCCTTTCTGCTTCACTTCTAGGGTCGAGCAGCATCTTCTTGCAAGTTTCGGTCTCCAGATACTTAGCGTCAAGATTCTGGACGGTTTCGTAGAGCATGTCAACGCATCCTAGCGTCAATTTCCTCGGCAGGAAATTGACGCTAGGATGCGTTGACATGCTCTACGAAAGCGTCCAGAATCTTGACACTAAGTATCTGGAGACCGAAGCTTGCAAGAAGATGCTGCTCGAGCCTAGAAGTGAAGCAGAAAGGCTACGTGAGGGTTTAAAACTCAATGTCGATGATTTAAAACCTCGGTGAATTTACAGGTGCCCCATATTTGAGTGCTACACCAAGACTCACCGTGATGAGGTTAGTGATTTATTTAACCTAAGACATGGGATCATAGAATCAAAGATAGTTGAGACCAAGACTGTAAACATTATGTGAGTTCATCTTGATTCTGTTACATCCTTCAGATACTAGATACGATAAGAACATATACTACACTATATGTATAGAACGTAGATGATTCACACTAATGTATGCTAGAATAAATTTTGGGTTGTGTTCTGAGCCATTCGTTCCCATACTTGACAATTAAGCATGTGAAATAGAACTGATTATGTTTAGTTTGTCTTACGATACAGATTTTCACATCCAAATTGAAATAGATCGTTACTTCGTTGATCGTACATGGATGTACTAGCGGATCAACCTTCTGGACCGTAGGTACTTATAAGTATTGACCGTATCGGATTAGTATCGATCTATCATTTTGGTACGGGCCGTATCGGTTGGTATTGGTCTTAGCGAATTGGTATCGTCCTATCCGATATGTATCGGCCGTATAGCTAGGATTCATATTGGCCTTATCGATTTGGTATCGGTCATATCCGATAGGTATCGGCCGTGTTGGATTATTATATACCATTTCGGATTAGTATCGTGGAAGGTTTAGTAACAACTGTACTTGGATTTCTCTCTTCTAGAGCTAGATTACCATTGCAAGAGAGTCACGAGAGCGTAGATGGCCAGTTACAGAACATACATACTTCCTTTTCAATCTCGCTTTTTCTGATGGAAAAGGAAGTATGTATGTTACTGTAACTGGACAACCACGATCTGGTGATTCTCTTGCAATGGTATTCTAGCTCGAGAAGAGAGAAATCCAAGTACAGTTGTTACTAAACCTTCCACGATACTAATCCGAAATAGTCTATACTAATCCAACACGGCCGATACCTATCGGATATGAACGATACCAAATCGATAAGGCCAATATGAATCCTAGCTATTCGGCCGATACATGTACATATCGGATATAGGACGATACCAATTTGTTAAGGCCAATACCAATATGATACGTCCTATACCAAACCGATAGACCGATACTAATCTGATACACTAGATACTAAGTACATCTGGCCTATACCAGCGGATCCACAAATTACTGCACGATAGGCCCAACGACTCCAGTTACATCCTGTTATTGGTGAGTACATGATTACATAGTAATTCTGTTAGTCTTGTGATACATATTTTTACTCTCTCATGCTACCAACGTCACAACTTTTCCAGTGTTGCTCCCTCTAATGATGATGAACGCAAAAAACCAACGTCACAACTTTTATAACTTGAGTAAATTTCTTTACCCTATATAAAAATTTCTGTTGTCAGAAAGATGGCTCCTAGGACTCGTCGAGGTGGTGCTGCTAGTCGAGGAAGGGGTCGAGGTAAGAAACCCTTGGAGGTCGACACAGAGGAAGTCTCCGTCGTCAAACAAGAGACGGTGACTGTTAAGGAGAAGGTGTTACCAAAGGTCGAGGTCAAGGATGAACCGATGACCATCAGGGAAGAGCTTGCTCCCAAGCTTGAAGCTAAGGAGGAGCCATCGTCAGAGAGTAGTAGCATCGGGACCGACCCTCCTGTCCCTACAGAAGACCTCAACCAGATTGAGCTTTCGTATGCAAAGTGGCTGATAGAATAGTACATGCCTCAACGCAACTATCATCCCTGGCTGTGAGGATTCATCGTCTGACTTGTGGTCTTTGTTGAGGCCAAAGTCGATTTTCCTATGTATTTTGGAATATTTGTGAAAATTTTGGAATATTTGTGCTATGATCGGATTATAACGATGGATATTAGGTTACTGTAACTGGCCAACTCTTTCCTATGTGTTTTGGAATATTTGTGAAAAATTTGGAATATTTGTGCTATGATCGGATTATAACGATGGATATTAGGTTACTCTTCCGGATAATTGATGTCTATTTTATATTAATTTGGTTTGGTCTATATGATTCTTGGATAATTGGTGTGCATTAAATTCGTATGTGCATATTTGGTCTATGTGATTCTTGGATAATTGGTGTGCATAATATATTTGGTCTATGTGATTGTTGGATAATTGGTGTGCATTATATATTGGTTTGGTTTATGCAAATTTTTGCGAAAAGGGAAAGCGCTGTAATTTTTTTTCAAAATATTCTCAGTTAGCGACGGACTTGTGACCGTTTTGCGACGGTTACTACCAGTTTTCGACTACTTTTCGACGGCTATTCCGTCGCTAACTGGAGATTTGAAAATGTTTCCAGGTAGCGACGGATGGTCGACGGATTATCCGTCGGTATGGTATATTGTTCGACGGAATAGCGACGACCTATCCGTCGCCCTTGTTCTGGAAATACCAAGAATTTCCAGAACAAGATTGACGATTAATCCGTCCGTATTCCGTCGATATATATCGACGGAATAGCGATGACTTATCCGTCGCCATGTTGCTGGAAATGACATGAATTTCCAGAAGCTGATCGACAAATTTTTCGTCAGAAAACTGTCGCTAATCCGTCCTTTGTTATCGAAGGCGTCGACGGATTAGCGACGGCATGATACACTCTGATACGCTATTACGATGGGTTACCGACGGAATTTAACGTCGCTATTGTCTACACAGTTCAGTACTTAAAACTTGAAATGGACGAGAGTCCGTCGAAAACGTGTCGCTAAAGCTTCGTATTGTGAAGTCGAAAAGCCGTCGCTATTCCGTCGCTTCACGACTACGTAGCGACGGACCGTTATTAGCGACGAGCTGATTGCCGACGGATTTTTTTGGCCAAAATCCGTCAGTGATCGGTCGCCAATTGTAATTACCGTCGGATTGGCGACGGATAGGGCCGTCGCTAAATCGATAAATTTTGGTAGTGTATATATATAGCCAAATATGGACATACTGTGTATACTCCTATATACACACAAGTATGTGTAGCCTAAAATCTCTAGAAGTCCACAAAGATATTTAATAAAGTTATTTATCCTATTTAAAAAAATATTATTTAATAGCAATAACATATTTAATATTTATATAACCACCATTTATAAAATTGCCTACTAGGTCATTAAAATAAAATACCACTATAAATATATACAATGCATGTCTACGGACGTCTTGGGACACACTATATGACTACATAGGTTTAGGCTTGGTTAGGGTCAAGTCCGGGCTAAGTTGGTACAACCGTGTTTTCTAAAGGTCATAATCTTAATAAATAACTAATTAAATCATTTATAGGGGTCAAGTCACAACTTTGACTGATTTTCCTAGAAAGAACCCATATATAGCTTGGCCTTCCCTACCATGGCTAAATCACTAGTCAAAGCACACAACTATACTTTCCGTGCCATCCTATTCGATATGCGTCTCAAAACTGACCATGACTAAGGCCATATATATATTTAGTATTAGGCTATTATAAATATAATCATATATATACAAAATTATATTTAAACTTATTTGACTGTATAACATCCAAAAATAACTCTACTGAGTCGTAGCAATCTAGCATGGCTCTACCAAGTGTTGGCTAGATTAGGGTCCAAATATATTTTTTAGTCAAATCGGACTGAAAAATCAACCAATGAGTTTTTTGTGCCATTCACAAATAAATAACACATGAAAACTCGATTGAGTCGCACACCCTTGGCATGTGTATCATAGGCTCAAAATAGGTCAAAATCATATATTGGGTCAAATAATTTTGATCGATGTCGAGTTCTGAGCTCACGTTGAAAGTTAGGTATAGAATTACGGTAGACGGCCAATTGGCTTAAATTGACCCGAAGTTGCGCGAAGTCAAAAGATTGTTAGAAAATAAGTTTGGATGGGACATGATATATTAAATTGAAGGTGGACTTGTCTACTTCAATACTCGTAAAGGATGTTTCAACATGTACACACACACACAAACACACACACATACACACACACACACACACACACACACACACACACACACACACACACAGAGTAAGAAAAAAAACAACTATGGGTTACTGTTCCCTTGCGGGAACAGTAACACCACAAACTCGAAGTCCAAAAGAAGAACCAAACTTCCCCTAGAGAAAACCCTAGTCCTAAACAAACCCCAGCGTCACCCTACCCCTCCCGCACGACCCTCGACCCCCTGCCCATCCCGTACGACCCCCGACACCCTGTACGTCGCCTGGACACCACTGACGCCGATAGACGCACGGCCGTACGTCGCAGTAGCAGTAGTATTAATAAGAACAACAACAATAATAGCAAGGAGGCCTACTTCGTGCTGATGGTTCTCCAACGTCGTTCATCCTTTTCATGAGCGAATTATGCAGGTACGAAGTCAACCTAACTACCTTCAGATCCAATTAGGTAGTTTTCATTAATTTGCGATTGTAGAAGCATGAAAAATCTTAACTGATTATATTCCTCCACCACAGCTTCCCCCACCCAGACGCATAGCACTTTCGAAAGCAACTATTGGCCCGCCGAAAGCTCAGGCCACAGCATAGCAGGAAGGCCATTTTTCAAAAGGGCATAAGCTTCCGAGGCTCTTCTAGCCTAACAAAAGAATGCCGCCGCTAATGAACAGGGCAGAGCACAACCTGTGGCTCTCCAGGTTGGCCATCCACCCACAAGCTAGGACATCAAGACCTCCAAGACCTTCAAGGCGTCGCCCAGGTTCGAACTCCTCATGAGAAGCATTCCAGCACATTTCGAGGCTCATCAACAGTTCTTCTACGAAGGCATACCCCCTTTGAACGAAGGAATCATCAACCAAAATCTGACTTAGGCAAGGCCAACCGCCGCTCGAATCTAAGTTTGGATCCAGTATGGTGTTGAAGGATAAGAAGAAGAAGAAGAAGAAGATGTGACTCTTCAGAAGAAACTCCCCCTTTATATAGGGCGAAAGTGGTCCAAAATGCAGGCCACATGGCCGACAGTCAAAATTCCCATATTAATGTGATGAACCTAGGACTCAGTATGATGAATGTCATTAAATAAAGTTTATTCGACCAAGTCCTAGACTATCCTAGAACCCCTCAAAATTCCTCAAGTAACGGTGGCAATTAAGAGGGAGTGGTTCATAAAGGAGCGGTCACTAAGGAGCGGTTATTAATTGCTCTTTAAAAGAAGACTTCAAAGCTAATGCCTTCAATCCAGAGGCACAACTACACTCCTGCGCCAACCTCAGGTACAGACTGGTGATGTTTTCACACCATCTCAACTCCAACGGCACAACACTCTGCTGCGACCTAGAAGCTCAGCTACCTTTTGCTAGTGAATTGGGAGATACCATTGCATCCAATACAAGTTCGCCTGCTGTTCCGAAAGCACAGTAACCTCGTCAACCTGAAGCACAAGCCTACTTGTTGCCCTAAAGCAAAGTGACTTTGTCGCTCGAAACGCAGCATTCTCGTCGCTCATACGCACAGAGGCTCCATCGTCTTCAAAGCATAGTCCACTCGTCACCGAAAAGCATAGAGGCTTCGTTATCTCCAGAAGAACGGTCTACTCATCGCTCCAGAAGCACATCAGTACTCAGTCCTCGCCAGAGATGCAGGAAGCATGGTCTCACCTAGTCGGTTTGCTTAAACCGACTCTCTCAAAGATAGGATTGGGGTTAATCATGATTGATATCTTATAAAATTGATTTAGATCTTAGACGAGGATCAATCAGAATCCAAATCTGAGATAACATCCCAAGATTTACTCGACTGCATTCGATCAAGCAAATTGGCACACGTCACGTGTCTCCTCCTTCGGTTATTCTGATAACCACCAGAGATCTCGATTGAGGGGAATCTTAATGTCCGCCATGTGTCAGCATCGCAGAAGCCCGCACTGTGCAATGACGGCAGATTTCTTCATATCTCAAAACCCTAATGCACATCGCATATGTGCTCTTTTCCTCTATAAATAGGAGTTTTCCTTCAACAAAGAGGAGAAGACAACCGATCATCAAATCTCCAACTCCAGGCATCCTCTTGATCGATAACCCTAGAGTTCCATCAAAGGCATCAGAAAGTCAGAGCAAGTTCAACCCATCGCCAGATCGTCAGCGGAGTAAAGGAGCTGCTGCGGTGCTCGATCTCCATCGTCACACTTTCCCAGAAACTCTTTCTCTTATACTTAGAATATCTTGTTTTGGACTTCCTTCTCTGTACACAGGTATTTTTACGTTCAATAAAGAAAAAGTTTGTTCAATCTTATGTGACGTCGAACAAAATGGTGACTCTGCTGGGGACTACCTTCTCCTGCAACAAGAAGATGGTGACGCAATCTGACGACAACTTGCTGGGATCTTCCCAGAAGATGCTGGTTGTACGCTTCGACCAACAAGCTTTTGAAGATCTCCTTTTTGATGAGAAGTCAAATCCTTCGAAGTGGTTCACAAAACCGAAGAAGACTCAACGTGTCTGGAGGCCCAAGGCAGCTGCGACGAGCAGTACGATGGAGGGAACTACGATCCAGAACCCCCTCGACGCCGAAGCCCTAGAGAAGATTTTGGCAGCTATAGCCATATCTCCTCGATCGATTCCCACCCTGGGAAAATATAGTGAGGAAGACGGTGTCTCTATGGCGGGCCTAGCGAAGGCATAACATCGAAGGAAGCATGCACCGGTTCAACCCCTCACGATGGAAGTATTGCCTGCGAGAAGATCCGTCTTTGACAGAATTGCCTTCCCATCAGGCGAGCCTTCATTGGATTCTGAATACTATGCACCTGCTGGGGGTAGTAGGAAGAAATCTAAGGTATTATGTACCTCGTACAATAAACATACCATGACTATGACCGACCAAAGGCCTGCGTTGATAATCACACGCAATGTCGATGGAAAGTTATACAAGACTGGTCCCCGTATTTTGATGCCTCGACCAGCTGAACCCCTCTATCGCTTGAGCACTCCTGTGCGTGATACATACCAGGGGGTATATCCCATAAAGAGAGATTCGTGCGAGCAGCGTTCCTGCAAGCATGATAGGAGTCTGCCTCGCCAGACCCTCTCTGATCGTACCCACGTACAACTTCCCTACGCGTACAATGGGGGTACCACGATGGAAGGCATGGTGTTGTCCCAAGCAGAAGAAGAATCGACGGCACAAGGCATACCTAAATCAAGGAATCCTTGTACCCAGATTACCATCAATTGCTGTTGTCAATAGGCGGCTGTACGATCAGCGAGGAGGTGCTCCATCTTTCAAAGACTTCAACCTACGTCGACTGTACGTCAGTGACTCAACAGGGGGTCGACGAGTGTAACGACCACTATTCTAAAATGAGGGTAAATTTAAACTTTTGTAAAATTGATTATTAAATAATAGGATTTAAATCATGTTAGTAATCTTTGATGAATTTTAATTAATTTAATACTATTTAAAATGGTGAATTATGATTTTGGTGTTCTACTAGTGTAACCCTAGAACTACTTAGCCTAGAGACTAACCATGACCTTGGGGACCTATCCTATGTGATTAGATAAGCTAATTACTACTTTTTAGGCTAAAGGTATTTTGGACATTTATTACATATGTGTTAATTTAAATTATAGTTAATTAATAATGTGCTAATTGTTATGTTAGGCCTTAACCTAGAATTTCCCTAATCTAGATATTAATAATGAGCCTAGATATTAGAGTAGAAGTTTCCATCACATGACAAGGCTAAAGATATCTAGATATTAAGATAGGACTAGGATATTTGTTAAGATTAGATATTTTGCTTTGGGCCTTTGCTAGAAAGGCTAGAACTGCACTTGTAGAGGCCTTAAATCACTTAGAACTAAACCCTAACCCTAGAGACAATCCTTGGCTGCCATCAAAGGATACCCTCCCCTATATAAACACAGGTTATACTCCCCTTGCCTCCTTTCATTGCCTTTAAACCCTAATTTGTGTTCTTCCCCAAAATCACCCCCTTTCTCCAAATCACCTCCAAATTGAGCCTAGTATTTTGCATTGCACTCCCTTACTGTAGAGGAGATCATTGGAGGCTAGTTAGTAGGGATTGGAGGCTCTTGGACCATAGCAAGTTGGTGAAGGGACTCATTTCTAGGCATTTGCATTGAGATCTAACTCTCAATAGGTAATAACCCTAAGCTCATTTGTTTTTCTATTTTCTCTTTATAGATGCATGTATCTAGGCACTATAGACCTGTAGACCAAGTTTGGTAGGATTGTGTGTCCATTTGATACGCATATCGGAGGCGTGTCGGAGTGTAGTGTAATGTTTTTGTCAAAATGCCTCTTAGAAATCATTTCTGCTAAATTACAAAACTAATTATATAAATTTATAGATCTATATGTTTGATTCACTAAACCTTTTGACTGAGTCAATTTTGGACTCATTTTGTGTCCAAAATCGGACACGGTGACACGTGCACGAGACCTCGTGCACTGTCATACTGCTCGACCCCTAGAACTCCTAGGATACGACACGATTTGACATAAAATTTGGGTGGAGGTGGGAGCTAAGACTGTCAGAGTGCTCACAAAGTTTCATATAATTTTATTGAGTAATGCATGAGAAATCACACTCGTACTGGTTTAACAAACACACACACACACACGCACATTTGGTCTCTGATACGGCCTTGGACACATGACATGACACGACTTGGTCACGACCTAGGATACTCGACACATACCTTGACACCTACCCTATCTACTGACACGACTTTACGACACGAGGTTGGACCCAAGTATCCCTAGCTCATCCGACACACATGCACGACACCCACTGTCCGCACAGTTTCTGACACTCGTTTGACACCCTATTTTAGACACGTTTGTTGACACATGATAAACACTCTATTGACACACCACTAGTCGACACAGGTAGACATCATATTAGACACTTGGTTTTACTCTTGACACTGAGATACCAGGTCTGCATATTTAAACCTACTGCACATACATGTCTGATTCACACACTCACACTTGCTAATGCCATTTGACATAATTAGCCACTATCTTGAGACACTTAGTACACCTTTGTTGGATGCAAACACACACACTGCACTCATCTGTCCATCCATATATTATTCAGATCAGATGTTCTTTTGTTCAATCTTTTCTTGGGGAATCTGTCCACCTTATGACCAATGCTCATTCCCCTACATTCAATCTTAGTCCCTACTAGAGTTATGTATCTGTCCTCTTAGTTTATTTTAGCAGACCCATTTACATCAGTATTTACCCTCATCTATAGAGTATCAGATCTTTGAGTATCAGTGGAGAGTTTAAGGGAAGGTAGTGAGTGCAAATAGGTGTCAAGTATGTAGTGAACTAGGATACAAAGGTTAGTATCAGTTGGTCATATATATAGGTAAAATTCTATCTTGCTGATGGGTTTCCTATGCACAATGTGGACAGGTTTTGGATAGTGGATGCCAATCTGGGATTGTGCTCTAGTGTAACCAATATGAGGTCTACCTGGGTTCCTGTAGGAAGCAGAACCTGTCCAGTTTGGAGATCATGTGATAAGGTTAGATGTAAGGGATTACCTTACTATTATGAAAGGGGGGTATGGCCCGGGCATGTGTACCATTTGGCAGTTTGAGAATTGGGCTCCTTATAGTTGCTAAGTGCTGCAGGTAGTTGTGAGTGCAGTAGGGGTTCCCATGGCAGCAGGAAGCATAGGCAGGTGTGTTGGCCTGTGCACAAGTGCACAGGCTAGTGCACACTTTGTTAGCAATGTGAATGGACTTGGTCCCTTGGTGTGCAGGCGTTAGTGGCCACTGGCACACCCATGAATGCTTGGGTAAGTTTATGAGCAGTATGGAGGGTTAAGTCATCTTTAAGTTTGTGGCAGTGTTATTGCAAAGTGACATAGGTGTTATGTGGCTTATGTCCATATATGTGCAGGGATCCTTTAGACATAACCATATATATATGTACATATATTACATTATATGCATGGGTTGGTAATTATATCATATTGTATCAGTTGCATATGTTGGTATGGTTACATTTGATAGATTGTACAATGGTTTCACATGTGTTAGAAGGGAAAGTATATATATAGGTAGCTAGACTCATATTCATGGATATATGGATTCCCTATTTGGATGTTGTATCTTTGGTATCAAGTATTGTATATATAGGATGTGTATGTGTCCTGTAGTGTACCCATGAGAAAGGGATGTGTGGACATGGTAAATTGTTAGGATAAGGATATTGAGATAGATATATTAGAATAATAGGGTAATAGTACTTTTGAAAGGGTATAGTGGTATATTGATATATATTGTGGATACTACTTATGCATATGAGGGCTATGGGATTGTATGTTACAAGTAAGTATCATAAGGGGTTTGTCATAGTCTCAATTGACCAAGTTTGACCTAATTGACTTGTTGACCTAGTTTGACTAGATGGTTGACCAAACCATAGATGTTGACCAAGTTTAACCAAGTGTTGACTTTGACCTAGATTGACCTAGAATTATGTAGAATGCATTATAAACTTTATTTACCTTATATTGAATACATCTTAACCAATACTGCTCTAATTAGGACATTGTGACTCCGGTTCGGATATCTGTTTTAATCAGTCTTTCAGGTTATCAGGCGAGTACATTCTCTGATAGTTCTTTTATTTACTTGTCGATTACTGTATTTCAGTTCTAGTTAGTTCTATTTGATTCTCTGTCAACACGTATTGATATTACCGGATCCATTACATGTGATACTCATTATTTACATGTCTGGCCTCCATTACTGGAATCACTACTGGAATCACGTACTGGCATCATCATGTTCTGGCTGGACTTGTACTTTACTTTCGTGTCGGTTTAGGAATTCACTTGTACTTGTTGGACAGGAAAATATTTGAGTAGACATGTGAACATTCCCAAATACTGGAACCACCTCCCTTGGACTTATACTGGAAACGATAACCATCCCACACTTGGCTAGGTGTACGATGTTCCGTATTACCCATAGTCGTTTATATGTCGATCTCGGTATCTTAAAACACACTGGTTAGTGTCATATTTAGGACTCACCCTGGAATTACTTTATGGACTCATATTGGAATCACACTGGACTCATATTGTCTGGACACACATAGGGACTACACTTGATTTATATTACACTGTCTGGACTTATATCCCCTTACTCTAGTTCAGCTAGCTTTTATTTAAAGTCTTCATTGCCATGTTCTTCTGATTCGTTTCATTACTTCTCTTGTACTTTAACTGTTGCTCTACATCATTACCTGTATAAAACTTCTATGTTCATCAATATAACTGCTTTATAGTCTTTGTTATTTACTTGGAATTTTTAGATGAGTTGTGCTCGTTCCAATCCTGACTGGATACGTTGACAAAATATTACAGATGTTTATCCTGAGCACACTTTCCCTACTTGCCTTGGATTAGGAGATGGCTTAGCTACCTTGGGCCCCGACTCCCAGGAGTGATCAGGAGCCTAGCTAGTATACTTGCTTTAGATTTATTTTTAGAACTTGAGTTGTAATAAGTTGAGATATTGACTTTGTTTTGAGATTGTTTGAGATATTATTATTTAGTAGTTTTATTTGTTGTTGTTGTTTAGCCTTATTAGTTATAAAACTTCTGTGTTATCTTATCGTTCTTAGACTGTGATTGAGCTTTATTATATTTATACTTGTCCTTCGTTCGGAGTTTTGATTATGATAAGTACATTATATATTTACGTGAGTTGTTGTTTAGATAGTGACCTATTACAGCGTTCTACCGCCGATTTTACGACGTAGGCTGGGCGCTGTTACGCACTTGTATCCTTATACCGGATGCGGGTTGTGACACATTTTTAGTGGTGGCCCATGCAGGTCTTGAGTCTCATTAGTACGATATCGTGGTAGTACGACGACTTAGTTGTACTATTGCGAGCCTGCGATAGGAATTAAGGAATATGGTTTAGCGGAGATGTTACACAATCACAGTTAGGACTACTTGAGAAGATTTCTGGGATGACCCTTGAGAATCTTATTATAAACTATCTCAAAAATTGATTCCAACTGTTTCTGTGTAGTTCCTTGATCGTTGTTGAATTTGATTCTTGGTGTTCATTGTTGACTTGATTTTCTACCAAGATAAATCTTATGGGCTAGGTTACCTCAGATATGGAATATGGAGTCTTCTACAGCCATATTAGCTGGCATAGCGAATGTATAGGGTCTAATTTTGGATGTATTTCTCGAGTGTATGAATTTAAGGTTTTCGCAGCCAAGCTAGCAGCAATACAAAAATTTTAAATACCATGATTCTAGAGGTATGTACCTTAGTTGCAGACTCTATGGATTATCGTCGTCGTACTTACGGACGTGACGAGGATTTTGGTAGCATGGTTCTGGATAGACGGGTATGATTATCTGATTGTAGAAATAGATACCATATAGATGGTGCCCTAGTATAATGGAGTGGAATATCAGTGTGGATGTTACTTAAGTATTATGGATTAGATAGAGGGAGCTAGGCCACCTATGGCGCAGTACCATTCCCAACACCAGAGAGACAGGAGTTTTGCGCTGACAGTCGAGGAGACCGACGCTGCGGGTGACGGATTAGCAGGTCTGTCTTTCCTGTTCTTCTTTCCCACCTTGATGTGTAATTTCATTAGTACCTGTCAGGATATTCTTGTGATATGCTAGATAGTATAGTGACCCTATTCAAGACTGTGAAATCATGACAAGTAGGACTATGATTGTATGTTACTTCCTGACCTTGATTGATTGGGGGTTTGACCTAGAAGGAGTACGATCACCTTAAATTTCGAGAACGAAATTCTTCTAAGGAGGGTAGACTTGTAACCACCACTTTTCTAAAATATGAGTAATTTTAAAATTTTGTAAAATTGATTATTAAATAATAGGATTTAAATCATGTTAGTAATTTTTGATGAATTTTAATTAATTTAATACTACTTAAACTGGTGAAATATGATTTTGGTGTTCTACTAGTGTAACCTTAGAACTACTTAGCCTAGAGACTAACCACGACCATGGAGACCTATCCTATGTGATTAGATAAGCTAATTACCACTTTTTAGGCTAGGGTATTTTGCTCGTTTGTGACATATGTGTCAATTTAAATTATAGTTAATTAATAATGTGCTAATTGTTGTGTTAGGCCTTAACCTAGAATTGTCCTAATCTAGATATTTGTCATGAGCCTAGATATTAAAGTAGAAGTGTAACACCCAGTTTTCTAAAATGAGAGTAATTTTTAAATTTTGTGTTTAATTTATTTAATTATGATATTTAAATAATAATATAATTTTTAGTAATTTTTAATCATTTTAAAACTATTAAATATTATGACTTGTGATTTTGATGTGTAGCTAGTAAAACCGTAGAGACTGTCTGCCCTAGAGCCTAGCCATGTGATTAGGGTGTTAATTATCATTATTAGTCTAGGGGTGATTTGGTCATTTTGACTTTTTTAGAATTATTGATTTATTGTTGGATTGACGGTTGTTGATTTTGACTTTTGCTAGTTGTGACATAGGAGACTAACCTAGATGTTGACTCTAGTTAAGGTGACATGATTAGCATGGTGAGACCCTAATCTAACTTAAGTCAGCTTGGTTTTGACTTGAGTGATTTAGCTCTTGAGAAATTAGGTAGGATTTATTTGTTGGACTTAAGGCTAAGGTAGAGAGCCCATTCTCATGTGACTTGGCCCATGGCCCATGACTTATAACCCTAACCCTAATTTTTACTCATTAGGACCAGCCATAGGGCTTCCCCTACCTATAAATAATCTCCTCATTGAGTGTTCTTGCCTCTTTGTAATATTTCAACAAATTGAAGAAAGAGGTAAAGAGCCATCTTTCCCAATCTATAACATTCACATTTCAAGTCCTTTTTGGCTCAAATCTTTTGTATTAGGTTCTAATTAACCTCTTCTTGTTGTTCATGGAGAGTAATCTCAGTCTTGGATCAATTTGGAGCATTTGGCCATCAAGGAGAACACCCCCCATTTGAAGCTTTCTCTGGAGATTGACACCTATAGGTAAAAACCCTTAAATTGATTTAATATACCATTTTCTTTGCATTTAGGGCTAGATCTAGATGTCCCCTAGCTGTCCCTAGAGTTTGGGTGGATTTCGTGTCCGTTTGGTGTCCGTATCGGACACGTATCAATGTATCTATATAGGTGTTTGATGAAATGCTCGAATGGATTAAATCTTAGTATTTTCTAAAACAAATTACATATTTGGGAAGCCCTTGATGTGTGTTTTCAAACCCCTACTGACTGAACACGAATTCGTGTCATTTCTGTGTCAGAAACGGTCGTGGACACGCTGCACGACACAGCGCACGGGTGCCCTGATGACACACACAGTTTTCTCTATGAATCAGACATGTGGACTCGTGCCACTTGGCATGAGGGTTGGGGCCGACACTGACAGGCCACCCCTAAGGTTTGGGGCAAGTTCGTGATGTGTCGGACACGGGATCGACCATGCACTGATTCAACCACTGTACACGTACGGGAATTTCTACCCCTGATACGCGTGTATAACTCTCGACACGACTCACTTGGACACGTTTTACGATGTGGGACACAAAACCCTAGACCTAGGCAAGGTGTGGACACGAACACGTGATGTCTTTTGGCCTGTGTCGTGCGTTTGACACGCGTGCACGCGTGTACGACACTGTTTGTGCACAGTTTAGTGTCTGTGATCGTGTGGATGTTTAGACACTTCGTGTCCAGTTTTCTGGACACGAATGGACCCTCCATGACACGTACCAATATAGGGGAACATGTATGTACACCTATTTTGAACTTGATTTGGTTTTATGTGATTATTGGGTTGAGAATTTGGAATTCCTGACACACTGAACTGAAGGATTTTTTTGAGTTTTAAACTGTATTTTTAACAGATTAAATAATGCTAAATGTTTAGGTTAGACTCACCTACATGTTTAATAAATAATGTTCATGATTAGTTTGTGATTTTGGTTGGGTTTGGGGTTTTCGAAGGCATGATACTCTAAAAAGTTCTGATACACTGAAAACTGAATTGGGGATTGATCTTGATTTTGATTTTGTATTGTATTTCTCATTGGGATGTTGGTTCACCTACATGTGAATGGGTTTAACCTACAATGCTATGGTTCATATTAGCATGGGATCTAGGTTTCGATTTTTGCCTTGGACTGTCAATTGATGAACTAATGTGTGTTCACTGTTGAGAGTATGTTTACACATACTGTAGATCACATACACTTGAATCCTGAGTTCACCTTCACTTTGTTTTCCTGGTAATCTATACCCTATTTTCCTGAGAATACATGTGTGCTCTGATTGTTGCATTAATTACAAACTGTCATGTACACAACTATTTTGTATATTCGGGAAACCTGAGAATCCACCTATACTCACTCACACATTGGCATGAAATCAGTAAACCTGAGATTAATCTGGACAGAGACACACTTACGCAAGAATCTAAGTTTGAACACACTCATCTATCCTACGTTTATACACACTGTTAATCTAAATTCCTGAGACACTATGTTCGATACACTGTGACACATGAATACACACTGAATTGCCATTCATGAATACTTGGTATTACCCACAGGCATGTTGTACACTGGTTGTTCAACAGAGATTAGTCCTAGGACTGAAACATGGATTCATAGAAATTTTGTGAATGTACACACACACAAAAGAAACTAACTGCCACACACATAGCTCACTGTCCTAAATCTGAACCCTGAGAGTGATATCAGTTTTTACTCACTCACACTGTCTAAACCTGGGAACAATCCCTATAGATACAGCCCTATAACCTGTCATGTAACCCCTTATTAGACCCTCACATTTTAGTCCTAAAACCCCTTTAATGGCTGTCCATATTAGCCCATCAAACCACCCATTTAGCTGTCCTAATATCCTCCATTTTAGTCTCCATTACATGCCTAAACAAGCCCACATTGCTGTCCATTAACAGCCCCAATATCCAGCCTCTTTCAGTCCATCTATAGCTGTCCTAACATGTCCTAATAGCAGTCCCAAAACCAAACATGGCTGTCCATGTTAGACACTTCTTGGTTGTCTATATTTCAGCCCTTTGCTACCACAAATAGCCCCTACATTCCAGTTCCTAACCACCCAATATCAGCCTATAGCTGTCCCTACATTCACTCTTGTGTGAGTGTGTACATGAGTCATATGTATGAGTTTGTGTGTGTGTGAGAGACCCTAGTGAGTATAGCTAATAGCCTATGGCCCATGTACACCATAACCACACATTGAACTTCATGTACACACACACACTAGTTTGACTAATGCACTAAGACACTATACCATGACACCTTGCTCACATGTACACACACAATGCACATGTGCCCTTTCCTATTCTTCTATGTGTAGGCATATATACATATGTATATATGTATATATATGTATATAAAAAATATATATATATATATATGTGTGAGATGCACATAATCATGTACCCTATATATTATATATGTGTGTTACTATATTATATTATATATATTGATATATATATATGTGGGTACAAGATATATGGCCTAGTGTTAAATTCTCTTTTCATGTACACCTCCATGTTCACACACACATAGATATACATGCAACCCTTCTCTCTCATTATACAATGTTGATAAATAGCTAAATGTGAATGTGCCTTGATGTGTGGCTTGTGTTTGGCTTGTATAGCCTTGTGATTGGTGTGTGATTGCTAGACTAGGCTTAGTTAGGCCTAATGAGACTTGCTGGGATTAGGAGTGGCCTAGTTGACCTAGTTTGACTAGTATAGTTGACTGGAGTTGACCAAGTGTTGACTTTAGTCTAGTTTGACCAAGACAGCATGCAGATGCATTATAGATTACGTTTATCATCCCATGTATACATCTTGACTTGTGTTGCTCTAACTAGGAGTCAGGTATCTCATCTCGGACAGTACATTTACTTCAGACATTCAGATACCATGCGAGTACATTCTCTTATCATTTCATAACTTGCTTAGAATTATATTCCTGCTCTAGTTTATCTTATTTGATGCTGTCACGATATTATCATGGATTGGTACTATATGGATCCTTTCATGCGATGTTATCCCCCTCGGGAGCATCGGATACATCATGTCGTGTGTTTCATGTACATCGTGTATTCCTCGCTCTCTTGTTATTCATGTTTATCATGTGCTACATGCTCATTCGTGATCGCTCGTGTACTCTCATGTGCTATCATGTTCGGTCGTATTTCTTATGAATCTCATGTATAACCTATACTTCATGTGCACTCATTTATGAGCCTTCATGTGAATTTTATGTGCGCCCATTTATGGGCCCTCCATGTGAACTTCATGTGCACTCATGTATGAGCTCTCATGTATACTTCATGTGCACCCATTTATGGGCTTCATGTGAAAATCATGTACGTAACATGACTTGCCTGGATCCTTGTGTATTGATTGGGATATGGGGGAGTATAAATAGTCATGTGAACAATTCCAAAGTAGAATAGCCATGTACGCCTCTTTAGTATAGCCATGTGCAAATCAAGCCGTTCACATGTCGACTTTGTACTATAAATCACTAGTCACTGGTAGCTCTCTACTTATAGTAGATATTTTTATTACAGTTCTCTCTCTCTGTTTACATTATGTACTTTTTTTTAGTTTTATGTATCGTACTCTCTTGCATGTTTATATTCTCTAACCTGTTATGATCTGCGTGAGATGTATTATACTCGCTCCCGTCCTAACTGGACCTGTTGAAAATTTTACAGAGGATGATGAGGAACCCTGCTCCCCTTACTTTGGAGCTTGTCTAGATGACACTCGCGACCTGGACCCCTGGGGAGGTTCAGGCAGCTGCTGAGGATGATACCCTTGCATAGTTAGATAGTCTAGATTGTTTCTTTTTCATGTTTAGTTGTTGTCCTTATTCTCAGAGTTGTATATTTAAGAGATGTTGAGACTGGTAGTATTTAACTTATGTTATTTTATTTCTGTTGTACCTCAGTTGAGGATTTTTTTATCTATTTTATCGTGCCATATTCTATCTCTAGATTGTGATTGAGTTGTACCTCTATGTTGGCCTCCTTATGGAGAGTATTTTATGTTAGTTAGTTATAGTTCATGACCTAGAACAGCGTTCTACCACCGACACTGCGGCGTAGACTAGGCGCTGTTACGTACTCGTACCCTCACGGTGGGTGCGGGTCGTGACACGTTTTTAGTGGTGGCCCATGTAGGTCGAGTTTGTGTAGTGGTATTCGAACTAGAGTACCACTACAGCTTGTAGTATGATTAGGATTATTTTTGAGGTACTCAATCACATTAGGAAAAACTCTTAAACTAAATCCCTGCCATCTGAATTCCTGTTGGAGATTCTTCCTTGAATAACTGTCCTCCCTTGAATTATCGTTTCTATTTCAGTGTTGATTACTTGTTTGATCTATCTCCAGGATGGTGATCGAGACACGATCGTATCGCTCTGGCCCAGCAGACGCTGGCGAGAGGCCTACCATCCCCTGCCTGACTGTGGACGCCGGGACCACCGTACCCCCTATTTCTGCTCATATAGGAGCATCTGTAGCTTTTGGGAGTGCACCTCCACCTGTCCGGAGGTCTTCCCCCGTATTCCAGATATGTATCAGCAGCATTTACCTTCAGGGACATTAGATGCGGCTTAGATGTTTGCCCTTTTCCAGCGATTCTTGGAGTCTCAGCAGCAGATACAGCAGAGCCAGTCTGCTGATATCCGACAGAACATACAAGATACTCACCAGTTGGTTAGGACGACAGTAGAGCTGGTGGCTGCTCAGCCACTGGGAGGCCAGATGCAGCCGTATCAGCCAAGGACTCCAGACATCCAATCCTTTAAGAAGTTGGGACCCCGAGACTTCAAGGGTACAGAGGGCATCATATACGCTGACGATTGGATGTAGCACATTGAGGAGATATTTTGATTGGCACAGATACCAGCAGGATTATAGATCGGGACAGCCCCTATTCAGATGTAGGGCTTGGCCCGTACCTGGTACAAGACGGACCCGAGGATTGGTACAGCCAGTCAGACTTGGACAGCATTTAAGAAACTATTCAAGGAGAAATTCTTTCCTGACACAGCACTCCGTGCTTTGGAGGCGCAGTTCGAGAGTTTGGTTCAGGGGAACCAGACCGTTGAGGAGTACGCTGGAGAGTTCAGCCGTTTGAGCAGATTCGTTGAGGATCTTACTGAGGCCGGGAAGGCGAGGAGGTTCCGCAGGGGTTTGATTAGGGAGATCAAGTCATATACCAAGAGCGGCCGCGACGCCACTTTCGAGCAGATTCTGGTAGGAGCCATGTCAGCGGAGGACGATCTTGGACTGAAGGAGAAGACGATGCGAGATACTCAGGGAGCTAGTGGCATTGCGGGCCCGGCTAAGAGGCCCCATCTACAGTTTCAGCAGCAGTATCAGCAGCAGATGCCCCATTTGCAGTTTCAGCAGCAGTATCCACAGCAGATGCTATCTCTACAGTTTCAGCAGCAGTACCAGCAGGCGAGGGTCTACCTTCACCAGCGGCAGTTTCAGGACCGTGTACCCTTTCAGTAGGCACAGCAGCCACAGAGGCAGTAGCAGGCCCCGGAACAGTAGCTTGTCATTATTTGCCCCTTCTGTAAGAGACCAGGGCACGGTTGGGGCGAATGCCGAAAGAGTCTGGGCTGATGTTTACTTTGCGGAGGATCTGATCATCGGCTGAGAGAGTGTCCTGAGTCATCGGGACAGACAGTTCAGGGAGCAGCAGCTTGGGCTCCCGTAGGCCAACAAAAGGGATTACCCTTACCGACTCAGCAGCAGAGGTACATGCAGCATCAGCAGCAGACCAGGGGAGGCCAGCAGGAGCGAGCTTTCGCCAAGACAGTCGAGTATGCTCAGGCCGTTGGAGATCTAGTTGCAGGTTCTGTTCTCTTGATTCAAATTCTACAATTGCCTCTTATAACTGCCTTGAAAATTTGATTTCCTCTGTTCCTTGTTGATTTATCAATTTTGTCCTGTTGTTCTTGTATTATATTTGATTTTTTTCTGAGATGAATCGTATAGGCTAGGTCATCCAGTTATGGAATCTAGAATCTTCGATAGTCGTGTTAGCTGGCATAATGAGGACATATAATCAGATTTAGGACGTATTTCTCGGGTATGGGAATTTAAGGTTTTCACTGCCA
>JANAVB010011199.1:25322469-25407469 GCA_029216955.1 Iris pallida | reverse complement strand
ACCTGTTATGATCAGCGTGAGATGTATTGTACTCGCTCCCGTCCTGACTGGACCTGTTGAAAATTTCACAAAGGATGATGAGGAACCCTGCACCCCTTACTTTGGAGCTTGTCTAGATGTCACTCGGGACCTGGACCCCTGGGGAGGTTCAGGCAGCTGTTGAGGATGATACCCTTGCATAGTTAGATAGTCTAGATTGTTTCTTTTTTATGTTTAGTTGTTGTCCTTATTCTCAGAGTTGTATATTTTAGAGATGATGAGACTGGTAGTATTTAACTTATGTTATTTCATTTCTGTTGTACCTCAGTTGAGGATTTTCTTATCTATTTTATCGTGCCATATTCTATCTCTAGATTGTGATTGAGTTGTACCTCTGTGTTGGCCTCCTTATGGAGAGTATTTCATGTTAGTTAGTTATAGTTCATGACCTAGAACAGCGTTCTACCGCCGACACTGCAGCGTAGGCTGGGCGCTGTTATGTACTCGTACCCTCACGGTGGGTGCGGGTTGTGACAATAAGCTTCCATCACATGACAAGGCTAAAGATATCTAGATATTAAGTTAGGAGAAGGATATTTGTTAAGGTTAGATATTTTGCTTTGGGCCTTTGCTAGAAAGGCTAGAATTACACTTGTAGAGGCCTTAAATCACTTAGAACTAAACTCTAACCCTAGAGACAACCCTTGGCTGCCATCAAAGGATCCCCTCCCCTATATAAACACACGTTAGACTCCCCTTGCCTCCTTTCATTGCCTCCTCAAACCCTAATTTGTGTTCTTCCCTAAAATCACCCCCTTTCTCCAAATCACCTCCAAATTGAGCCTAGTCTTTTGCATTGCACTCCCTTACTGTAGAGAACATCATTGGAGGCTAGCTATCAAGGATTGGAGGCTCTTAGACCAAAGCAAGTTGGTGAAGGGACTCATTTCTAGGCATTTGTATTGAGATTTAACTCTCAATAGGTAATGGCCCTAAACTTATTTTTTTCCAGCTTTCTCTTTGTAGATGCATGCATCTAGGCACCATAGACCTGTAGACCAAGTTTGGTAGGATTTCATGTCCATTTGATACACATATCGGAGGCGTGTCGGAGTGTACTGTAATGTGTTTGACAAAATGCCTCTTAGAATTCATTTCTGTTTAATTGCAAAACAAATTATATAAATTTGTAGATCTATATGTTTGATTCACTAAACCTTTTGACTGAGTCAATTTTGGACTCATTTTGTGTCCAAAATCGGACATGGGGACACGTGCACAAGACCTCGTGCACTGTCCTGCTACTCGACTCCTAGAACTCCTAGGACACGACACGATTTGACACAAAATTTGGTGTAGAGGTGGGGGCCACGACTTTCAGGGTGCTCACAAAGTTTCATAGGATTTTATCGAGTGGTGTGTGAGAAATCACACTCGCACTGGTTTTACAGAAACACACACACACACGCACATTTGGTCTCTGATTCGGCCTTGGACACACGACACGACTTGGTCACGACCTGTAAAACCCCTAAATTTCTACTACGATTTTTTTAATAAATATGGTATTGATTTTTGTACTTCGTATTTGTACGTCGCGTACGAGTTTGCGTTTCGTAAATTTTTCGTCAAGTACGAATAAGTGCAAAGTACATATTTTTATAAAACGTTTTAATTATATAGATGTAGAAAATATTTCAAAATAATAGACGATAAATATTTTATATTGCTTGAAATTATAAATGTGTCGCGCCGAGGATTGCCAAACTTTATTTTTACTTAAGAAAGGCCATTTTATTTTATGGTACAAGTATAATTAGTAATTTAGAAAAACTGTGTTTTATGTAAGTATTATTTTTGCATGCGAGTGTATATATATTTGTATTTTCAAAATTAATTATTATCACTAATATATTATTTCAAAAAAAGTATATTAAATATGGGTTGATTTAATATGTAATTAATTATGGTGTTTTAAGTTCGAAAAAATATATTAAGTTATTTAAATACAGTTTAAATTAGAGGTAGAATCTATCTACATTGGATTATATTTAATTGAGTTACTTTTAAATCAATTTGAAATAAATAGCAAAAAATCCAAGGGGAATTAAAAACTCTTCTTAGTCCTTATCTAGATAAGACTTTTGTAAACCCCGTGATTTTTCAAAATAAATATTTGTAAAATTTTTGGATTTTGAAATAATTATTTATTGACTTATTATATAATTTGTATTATTTTACATATATTTAGTATAGTGCTCATTAATAAATTTAGTATAAAAATATATAAAGCTATTTTTCTAGTACATTAAGGATCTAAACTATATTGTACAATTTTTCTCAAAATTTTAGGATTTATTTCATAAATTTTATTACTTTTTACATGTTACTTATATTGTACACTATTTACATAATATAGAACAAATGTCAAATTAGTATTAAATATTTCAGCTTGTATAAATGAGATTAGATGAATGTTGTTTAAATAAATATTAACTCTATTTATTATCTATAGTAATTTTAAATAATGGTATAGATAATTTAGATAAATATAAATAATATTTTAAATAAATACTAATCCTACTTCTACTAGAAAAATATCTCTATCTATATCCTATCCTAACAAGGCAAACTCCAATGTATTTAAATCAAATCATATCTAATTTAGGAGATCAATCTAAAATAAATACCTATATAAATCCAATACATCCCCCTTCTATCAGCCATAATTCAAAATTATTTTTAGTCCAATAGAAACTCTAAAATAAGTCATTAGAATTCAATCCCGCTTTTTAGCAGCAAGAGCAACTTGGAACGACGATATCTCGTAGCTCCGAACTCCGTTTTGCCTCCATTTTTTTAAAAGAATCGTATCGAGGTATAGTTTCCAAAAACATATTTTAGTAGACAAAATTCATTCTGTAGATTTCTGTAAAACTATTTGAGTATTAGATGTCTGAAAAATAAACGTATTTCGATATTTTCATAATTTCGGAAGATTTCGGGCACGAAAATGCGATCCGTTTAGTTTTTCGGAAAGCTAATACGAAAATCTATACCATATCCTAATTTCAAAATTTACTAAATAAATCTAGTCGGTACAGTATTAATTATAATTAGATAATAGACTATTTTCAGCATCCGGAGATGTTTGTTTGGACCTTAGTTCCTCGGTTGCCGTTGTTCCACCTACTTTCCTGTCTGATCTTCGGTACCACAGTGCTCAGGACTTAGGAAAGTATACCTTGCAAATTTACTATCATGTTATTTATTTTCTGTATTATTTACTTTGTTTCATATTGTTAGTTTCTTTTGTTATAAATTGCGCGTCCAAGCCACACTTGGGTACAAGCGACTCTATTAGTCGTTTTACTTTACTATATGCATGTTAACTTAGTGTTAGCGGACTACCGTCTTGTTGCAGGATATTTTTATATCTCCTTTGGCAATGACACTTACACTACACGGTATGAGACATTTTGCTAGGGACATGACTTATGAACTGGCCATCTTTATTGTCGTGTGACGGATAGATCGTAACTGCTACGATTAAGGTATAGAGACTCGAGCAGTTACAAAACTGGGCGGGTCATGGAAATGACTTGGACAGTGTGGAAAATATTGGGGGAGGACAGTCGCTAGTGCGTATGGGAATCCAAACAGGTAAACCACAGTCTCCGGATGGAACTGTGACGATTATATTTACAGATGCCCTCTGATGTTTTGGAAGTTACGGACGGATACGGATGACTGGATGCCAGTTACGTACATGTAGCCCAAATTCCACCCATGCGCATGAAAGTTGTCCTCTAAATTGCATAAAAGGTGGTTAGCATTCCCTTTTGTATATTGGTGTCTAGGAGAGTCTTGTATATTATTATTATTTTGACAGTTCATATTAGCTTGTTCTTCTTGTATCTTGTTACGTCCATCTGAGGACCTGGTTATTCCCTAGGTGTGTGTTCATATCTTTCGCAGGTATCCTAGCCGGGATCGTGGTCTTCTCCATTTATTCTTCGAAGATGACGTGACTTGGTTCCTCCTTGATACTTCCACTTAGTCCTTTTATATATCATGTACTTCTACCTTTTTATTTTGGTAGGTAGTGGATGTGTCTCTACCCAACATATTGTATCAGAACAATTCATTATATGATATCTTTTATTCCTTTATTTTGTGGATAAGGTTAGTTAGTTGTGGTTTACTGAATTTTACAGCTTATGTATACATACAAGGTCCTGTACTTCGTATGTATACAGCTGGCAAGTCTATGTACTTAGTCCTACGTATTTTGGGGCTGGGGTGTTATATGTTTTGTGGTGGCCCATGCAGGTCAAGTTTATCACTTCGGTTACGTTATTGTATCGATGTGAGCCTGCATATTGGATTAGAGTCTAGAATCTCATCCATCTACTTGACATCCTTTCTTGACTTCAAATTCCGAACTCTCGTTTGACCCCCTTGATTTGCTTCTTGCTTGACTGCTTCTATCGTAAATTCTTAGTTTCGTGCTTAGTGACAACTAGGAAGATGACTACACTAGTATATGCTCATAGGTTAAACACATGGCTAGAAGGATTACATTGACAATTAGTATGCATTGAGGTCTTATTTGTGTATAAAAAACATTTATGTTTCATAAAAGTATGATCTTATAAGTTAGTAAATTCTAAGTTGGGTAGTAGAGATGGATTTTATCTTGATACTACTAAAGGATTGATAAATTGAGAAAACAAAATATTGATTTTTGTGAAATAGTTACGATTTATTTGAGTATGAAATCGATATAAGAAATAGCTTAAGATTTTTAAATTTAGTGGTTCGATTTACAAGTTTATTTTTAATGGATGATAGGTTTAAAATATTTTGGAAGATATGAAATTTATTGAAGGAAATTTCAAATTGCAAATTTATATTTGATGATTGATTGATTGATAAGATTATTTTGAGTTTAAAGTTGGTTTGATAACATTAAAAACTTAATGAATAATTTATTGGTGTTATGATAAAGGTTAATTTGAGACTGTTGGAAGGTATTCACGAAAGGACCGATATATCCTATAAGATGGAGAAAACAAAATTTTATTTGAAGGTTTTAGAAATACTTATGATATATGGGGATGTGAAAGAGAAAAAAATATCTTAAGTTTTTCGTGCCATGTGATTTAAAAATAAAGTTATTTAGATTTTGAGTTTAAGGTTTTGATTTGTGTATTAAATGTTGGTAAAAAAATGAGAAGAGAAAAGGTGTTGACAATAATCTAAAGGGATACCTCGAGATTTATTGAAAGAATTAAAATTTTAAAGTATGATTATACTTGGCGACATAAAATAATTTTTGGTAAACTAATTTGGGAATCCCATTGGGAATTGTTAAGAAAGCTTGAAAAATTAGAAGATTAGACTTGTATTGATAAGAAACTAAGATAGACATGGGGTCACCTTAATGAGATGGAAGTATACCCCATTAATTGCCATATCATCAATGATCATTGCACATACACAAGTGAACTTAGTTATCTACCAAACCATGTGATTATATCTCAATTTTGACTTACTCGACCTTTCCCCAAATTCAGATCATTTATTGTGACCTTCTAACCGTTTGAAATTTGAGAAATGAATTAATCGTTCCTTGACTTTATCCACCTAGGAGACTATCATCTCTTTGAAAACTGTGTCCCTAAATTATTTTACTAGCTTGCTTAATTAATTTTATTTCATGCTTCAACTTGATCTTCTTTAATGTTTGTGCATTAATTGTCACTTCATGAACTCCCACTCTCTATTTTAGATCTTTTTGTGTCCTTTACCGTGACTTTGATATTTGGAGTGTAAATACTAGATGTTACCTCCCAACAAATTTTATATATAACACCTAGACGAGCTCACCTTCATGTAGGTATATCATGTGCCACTAAAACACGTCTTCTTGTACTCTATTTTTATGATATGACTTTTGGGCCAAAAAGACTAAACTGTAACCTTTACCATGATACCAATATATTTTTCGACCAAGGATAGGGATTCAACCTCGACACAATTCTTTCGATCCGATATATGATTTTGTTCTACTTAATTCCTTAAATGCTTAACTTTGTGCTTTATCTTGATTGCTTGACCCATTGTCCCATCACACTACTAGTTTAACTCTTGTAAGTTGGGTAGAATACCTCATGACCTAACAAACCATTGTCCATGTGACCCATATTGGTAAGTTTACTTAGACTATAGAATTCAGAGGACCCTAACTTATCTAGTCAACCAAGCCATAGATAAGAAAACACTAGGACGACTGCATAAGCCTAAACTTCGTGAAAGACTTAGATTTTAATGGATCTTCGACTATTAATTTCCTTCAATAGTATTCCTTACTTATATTTTGACTACCTTATGATGCTAATTTAGCCTTAGTTTTGTAAGCTTATTCTTTTATCGAGCTTGTTCACGACATATGTGTTATTGAGGACGCCCACTAATACATTGTCTAATCAGAACCGGTGCATGATGGTCTGATCAACCTAGTGCACTTTGGTTCACTTTTTAATATTATTCGACGTGGATGGAGACGTAGTTAAACTTGGCCTATAGAAATTCCATCCACGACTGCCTTGGCAATTATTTTTGAAAATTTTCAATCATCTTTGAACCACTTATTCGTATTCGATAATATCTTGTTCGAACTCTTTATTATTTTTGTCTTTTGCCTATATTAGAAAGGCAAGCACTCGTACTTGATATCCCCTTAGTTGCCCACCATCTATTGCCAAGATAGTTAACCACTGACCAATCAATGTGACAATATCTCCATCTTGAGTAACCTTTTTCCTCTATCCTAGATTCATTATCGTAACCTTCCAATCGTTCTTGAAACTTGAAAATGATTCAAATCATTTCCTTAACCATACCTTAAACCTAGACGACTATATTCGCTCAAGAAACCATCTCTCCTAAATGTTTAATTATTCTCTTTGACCTACTCAATTCCTTTCTATTCTCTAATTCATGTTATCATAATTTTATTACCTTAACTAGCAACCCTTCTTCAATTCCATAACCATGATGTATTTTCGCAGATATCAAAATCACGATCTTCCAATGCTAATTTGTGTCGAACGTCATTTCTTCGCCTCATCCAAAAATTTAATCGTATTTCGGTATTGATGAACTCTTTCTATGTTCCCTACCCTAGCTATTCCTAAATTTCGAGGATGAAATTCTTGTAAGTTGGGTAGGATGTAAAACCCCTAAATTTCTACTACGATTTTTTTTAATAAATATGGTATTGATTTTTGTACTTCGTATTTGTATGTCGTGTACGAGTTTGCGTTTCATAAATTTCTCGTCAAGTACGAATAAGTGCGAAGTACATATTTTTATAAAATGTTTTAATTATATAGATGTAGAAAATATTTCAAAATAATAGACGATAAATATTTTATATTGCTTGAAGTTGTAAATACGTCGCGCCGAGGATTGCCAAACTTTATTTTTATTTATGAAAGGCCATTTTATTTTATGGTACAAGTATAATTAGTAATTTAGAAAAACTGTATTTTATGTAAGTATTATTTTTGCATGCGAGTGTATATATATTTGTATTTTCGAAATTAATTATTATCACTATATTATTTTGAAAAAAGTATATTAAATATGGGTTGATTTAATATGTAATTAATTATGGTGTTTTAAGTTGGAAAAAATATATTAAGTTATTTAAATACAGTTTAAATTAGAGGTAGAATATATCTACATTGGATTATATTTGATTGAGTTACTTTTAAATCAATTTGAATTAAATAGTGAAAAATCCAAGGGGAATTAAAAACTCTTCTTAGTCCTTATCTAGATAAGACTTTTGTAAACCCCCTGATTTTTCAAAATAAATATTTGTTGAATTTTTGGATTTTTAAATAACTATTTATTGACTTATTATATAATTTGTATTAGTTTACATATATTTAGTATAGTGCTCATTAGTAAATTTAGTATAAAAATAATAAAGCTATTTTTCTAGTACATTAAGGATCTAAACTATATTGTACAATTTTTCTCAAATTTTAGGACTTATTTCATAAATTTTATTACTTTTTACATGTTACTTATATTGTATACTATTTACATAATATAGAATAAATATCAAATTAGTATTAAATATTTCAGCTTGTATAAATGACATTAGATGAATGTTGTTTAAATAAATATTAACTCTATTTATTATCTATAGTAATTTTAAATAATGACATAGATAATTTAGATAAATATAAACAATATTTTAAATAAATACTAATCCTACTTCTACTAGGAAAACATCTCTATCTATATCCTATCATAATAAGGCAAACTCCAATTTATTTAAATCAAATCATATCTAATTTAGGAGACCAATCTAAAATAAATACCTATATAAACCCAATACATCCCCCTTCTATCAGCCATAATTCGAAATTATTTTTAGTCCAATAGAAACTCTAAAATTCGTCATTAGAATTCAATCCGCTTTTTAGCAGCAAGAGCAACTTGGAACGACGATATCTCCTAGCTCCGAACTCCGTTTTGCCTCCAATTTTTTTTAAAGAAGCGTATCGACGTAAGGTTTCCAAAAATATATTTTAATAGAAAAAATTCATTCTGTAGATTTCTGTAAAACAATTTGAGTATTAGATGTCCGAAAAACAAACGTATTTCGATATTTTCATAATTTTGAGAGATTTTGGGCACGAAAATGCAATCCGTTTAGTTTTTATGAAACTGATACGAAAATCTATACCATATTCTAATTTCAAAATTTATTAAATAAATATAGTAGGTACAGTATTAATTATAATTAGATAATAGACTATTTTCAGCATCCGGAGATGTTTGTTTGGACTTTAGTTCCCCTGCAGCCGTTGTTCCACCTACTTTCCTTCTGATCTTCGGTACCATAGTGCTCAGGACTCAGGAAAGTATACCCTACAAATTTACTGTCATATTATTTATTTTTCGTATTATTTACTTTGTTTCATATTGTTAGTTTCCTTTGTTATAAATTGTGCGTCCAAGCCACACTTGGGTGCAAGCGACTCTATTAGTCGTTTTACTTTACTATATGTATGTTAACTTAGTTTTAGCGGACTACCTTCTTGTTGGAGAAAATTTTTATATCTCCTTTGGCCATGACACTTACACTACACGGTATGAAATATTTTGCAAGGGGGTTGCAAGGGGCATGACTTATGGACTGGCCATCTTTATTGTCGTGTGACGGATAGATCGTAACCGCTATGATTAAGGTATAGAGACTCGAGCAGTTACAAAACTGGGTGGGTCATGGACATGACTTAGACAGTGTGGAAAATATTGGGAGAGGACAGTCGCTAGTGCGTATGGAAATCCAAACAGGTAAACCACAGTCTCCAGATAGAACTATGGCGATTATATTTGCAGATGCCCTCTGACGTTTTGGACGTTACGGACGGATACGGATGACTGGATGCCAGTTACATACATGTAGTCTAAATCCCACCCATGCGCATGAAAGTTGTCCTCTAAATTGCACAATAGGTGGTTAGCATTCCCTTTTGTATATTGGTGACTAGGAGAGTCTTGTATATTATTATTATTTTGACAGTTCATTTTAGCTTGTTCTTCCTGTATCTTGTTACATCCCTCTGAGAACCTGGTTATTTCCCAGGTGTGTGTTCATGTCTTCCGCAGGTATCCTAGCCGGGATCGTGGTCTTCTTCATTTATTTGAAGATAACATGACTTGGTTCCTCCTTGCTACTTCCACTTAGTCCTTTAATATATCATGTACTTCTACTTTTTTATTTTGTAGGTAGTGGATGTGTCTCCACCCAATATTTTGTATCAGAACAATTCATTATATGATATCTTTTATTCCCTTATTTTGTGGATGAGATTAGTTAGTTGTGGTTTACTGTATTTTATAGCTTATGTATACATACAAGGTCTTGTACTTCGTATGTATACAGCTGGCATGTCTACGTACTTAGTCCTACGTATTTTGGGACTAGAACGTTACATATTTTTGTGGTGGCCTATGCAGGTCATGTTTATCACTTCGGTTACGTTATTGTACCGATGTGAGCCTGCATATAGGATTAGAGTCTAGAATCTCATCCATCTACTTGACATCCTTTCTTGACTTCAAATTCCGAACTCTCGTTCGACCCCCTTGATTTGCATCTTGCTTGACTCCTTCTATCGTAAATTCTTAGTTTCGTACTTAGTGACAACTAGGAAGATGACTACAGTAGTATATGCTCATAGGTTAAACACATGGCTAGAAGGATTACATTGACAATTAGTATGCATTGAGGTCTTATTTGTGTATAAAGGCATTTATGTTTCCTAAAAGTTTGATATTATGAGTTAGTAAATTCTAAGTTGGGTAGTAGAGACGGATTTTATTTTGATACTACTAAAGGATTGATAAATTGAGAAAACAAAATGTTAATTTTTGTGAAATAGTTACGATTTATTTGAGTATGAAATCAATATAAGAAATAGCTTAAGATTTTTAAATTTTGTGGTACGATTTAGAAGTTTATTTTTAAAGGATGATAGTAAAAATTTTGGTTTAAAATATTTTGGAAGATATGAAATTTATTGAAGGAAATTTTAAATTGTAAATTTATATTTGATGATTGATTGATAAGATTATTTTGAGTTTAAAGTTGGTTTGATAACATTAAAATCTTGATGTATAATTTATCGGTGTTATGATAAAGGTTAATTTAAGACTGTTGGAAGGTATAGGAAAGGACCGATAAATCCTATAAGATGGAGAAAACAAAATTTTATTTGAAGGTTTTAGAAATACTTATGATATATGGGGATGTGAAAGAGAAAAAAAATATCTTAAGTTTTTCGTGTCATGTGATTTAAAAATAAAGTTATTTAGATTTTGAGCTTAAGGTTTCGATTTGTGTATTAAATGTTGGTAAAAAAATGAGGAGAGGAAAGGTGTTGACAATAATCTAAAGGGATACCTCGAGATTTATTGAAAGAATTAAAATTTTAAAATATGATTATACTTGGCGACATAAAATGATTTTTGGTAAATTAATTTGAGAATCCCATTGAGAATTGTTAAGGAAGCTTGAAAAATTAGAAGATTAGACTTGTATTGATAAGAAACCAAGATAGACATGGGGTCACCTTAATGAGATGGAAGTATACCCCATTAATTGCCATATCATCCATGATCATTGCACATACACAAGTGAAGTTAGTTATCTACCAAACCATGTGATTATATCTCAATTTTGACTTACTCGACCTTTTCCCAAATTCAGATCTTTTATTGTGACCTTCTAACCGTTTGAAATTTGAGAAATAAATTAATCGTCCCTTGACTTTATCCACCTAGGAGACTATCTTCTCTCTGAAAACTGTCCCTAAATTATTTTACTAGATTGCTTAATTAATTTTATTTCATACTTCAACTTAATCTTCTTTAATGTTTGTGCATTAATTGTCACTTCATGAACTCCCACTTTCTATTTTTGATCTTTTTGTGTCCTTTACCGTGACTTTGATATTTGGCGTGTAATACTAGATGTTACCTCCCAACAAATTTTATATGTAACACCTAGACGAGCTCACCTTCATGTAGGTATATCATGTGCCACTAAAACACGTCTTCTTGTACTCTATTTTTATGATATGACTTTTGGGCCAAAAAGACTAAACTGTAACCTTTACCCTGATACCAATATATTTTTCGACCAAGGATAGGGATTCAACCTCGACTCTATTTTTTCGATCCGATATGTAATTTTTTTCTACTTAATTCCTTAAATGCTTAACTTTGTGCTTTATCTTGATTGCTTGACCCATTGTCCCATCACACTAATAGTTTAACTCTTGTAAGTTGGGTAAAATACCTCATGACCTAACAAACCTTTGTCCTTGTGACCCATATTGATAAGTTTACTTAGACTATAGAATTCAGAGGACCCTAACTTATCTAGTCAACCAAGCCATATATAAGAAAACACTGGGACGACTGCATAAGCCTAAACTTCAGGCAAGACTTAGATTTTAATGGATCTTCGACTATTAATTTCCTTCATTAGTATTCCTTACTTATATTTTGACCATCTTATGATGCTAATTTAGCCTTAGTTTTGCAAGCTTATTCTTTTATCGAGCTTGTTCACAACATATGTGTTATTGGGGACGCCCAATAATACATTGTCTAATCAGAACCGGTGCATGATGGTCTGATCAACCTAGTGCACTTTGGTTCGCTTTTCAATATTGTTCGACGTGGATGGAGATGTAGTTAAACTTAGCCTCTAGAAATTCCATCCGCGACTGCCTTGGCAATTCTTTTTGAAAATTTTCAATCATCTTTGAACCACTTATTCGTATTCGATAATATCTTCTTCGAACTCTTTATTATTTTGGTCTTTCGCCTATATTAGAAAGACAAACACTCGTACTTGATATCCCCTTAGTTGTCCACCATCTATTGCTAAGATAGTTAACCACTGACCAATCAATGTGACTATATCCCCGTCTTGAGTTACCTTTTTCCTCTACCCTAGATTCATTATCGTAACCTTCTAATCGTTCTTGAAACTTGAAAATGATTCAAATCATTTCCTTAACCATACCTTAAACCTAGACGACTATATTCGCTCAAGAAACCATCTCTCCTAAATGTCTAAATTATTCTCTTTGACCAACTCAATTCCTTTCTATTCTCTAATTCGTGTTATCATAATTTTATTACCTTAACTAGCAACCCTTCTTCAATTCCATAACCATGATGTATTTTTGCAGATATCAAAATCACGATCTTCCAATGCTTATTTGTGTCGAACGTCGTTTTTTTCGCCTCATCCAAAAATTTAATCGTATTTCGGTATTGATGAACTCTTTCTATCTTCCCTAGCCTAGCTATTCCTAAATTTCGAGGACGAAATTCTTGTAAGTTGGGCAGGATGTAAAACCCCTAAATTTCTACTACGATTTTTCTTAATAAATATGGTATTGATTTTTGTACTTCATATTTGTACATCGCGTACGAGTTTGCGTTTCGTAAATTTCTCGTCAAGTACGAATAAGTGCGAAGTACATATTTTTATAAAATGTTTTAATTATATAGATGTAGAAAATATTTTAAAATAATAGACGATAAATATTTTATAATACTTGAAGTTGTAAATACGTCGCGCCGAGGATTGTCGAACTTTATTTTTATTTAAGAAATGCCATTTTATTTTATGGTACAAGTATAACTAGTAATTTAGAAAAACTGTGTTTTATGTAAGTATTATTTTTGCATGCGAGTGTATATATATTTGTATTTTCAAAATTAATTATTATCACTAATATATTATATCAAAAAAAGTATATTAAATATGGGTTGATTTATTATGTAATTAATTATGGTGTTTTAAGTTGAAAAAAATATATTAAGTTATTTAAATACAGTTTAAATTAGAGGTAGAATCTATCTACATTGGATTATATTTGATTGAGTTACTTTTAATTCAATTTGAATTAAATAGTGAAAAATCCAAGGGAAATTAAAAACTCTTCTTAGTCCTTATCTAGATAAGACTTTTGTAAACCCCTTGATTTTTCAAAATAAATATTTAAGGAATTTTTGGATTTTTAAATAACTATTTATTGACTTATTATATAATTTGTATTATTTTACATATATTTAGTATAGTGCTCATTAGTAAATTTAGTATAAAAATATATAAAGCTATTTTTCTAGTACATTAAGGATCTAAACTATATTGTACAATTTTTCTCAAAATTTTAGGATTTTTTTCATAAATTTTATTACTTTTTACATGTTACTTATATTGTACACTATTTACATAATATAGAATAAATGTCAAATTAGTATTAAATATTTCAGCTGGCATAAATGAGATTAGATGAATGTTGTTTAAATAAATATTAACTCTATTTATTATCTATAGTAATTTTAAATAATGGTATAGATAATTTAGATAAATATAAACAATATTTTAAATAAATACTAATCCTACTTCTACTAGGAAAACATCTCTACCTATATCCTATCCTAACAAGGCAAACTCCAATTTATTTAAATCAAATCATATCTAATTTAGGAGATCAATCTAAAATAAATACCTATATAAACCCAATACATCCCCCTTCTATCAGCCATAATTCGAAATTATTTTTATTCCAATAGAAACTCTAAAATTCGTCATTAGAATTCAATCCCGCTTTTTAGCAGCAAGAGCAACTTGGAACGACGATATCTCCTAGCTCCGAACTCCGTTTCGCCTCCAATTTTTTTTGAAAGAAGCGTATCGAGGTAATTTTTCCAAAAATATATTTTAATAAACAAAATTCATTATGTAGATTTCTGTAAAACTTTTGAGTATTAGATATCCGAAAAACAAATGTATTTCGATATTTTCGTGATTTCGGGAGATTTCGGGCACGAAAATGCGATCCGTTTAGTTTTTCGAAAAGCTGATACGAAAATCTATACCATATCCTAATTTCAAAATTTATTAAATAAATCTAGTAGGTACAGTATTAATTATAATTAGATAATAGACTATTTTCAGCATCCGTAGATGTTTGTTTGGACCTTAGTTCCTCGGCAGCCGTTGTTCCACCTACTTTTCTGTCTGATCTTCGCTACCACAGTGCTCAGGACTCAGGCAAGTATACCTTGCTAATTTACTATCATATTATTTATTTTTCGTATTATTTACTTTGTTTCATATTGTTAGTTTCCTTTGTTATAAATTGCGCGTCCAAGCCACACTTGGGTGCAAGCGACTCTATTAGTCGTTTTACTTTATTATATGCATGTTAACTTAGTGTTAGTGGACTATCTTCTTGTTGGGGGATATTTTTATATCTCCTATAGCTATGACACTTACACTACAAGGTATGAGACATTTTGCTAGGGGCATGACTTATGGACTGGCCATCTTTATTATCGTGTGACGGATAGATCGTAACTGCTACTATTAAGGTATAGAGACTCGAGCAGTTACAAAATTGTACGGGTCATGGACATGACTTGGACAGTGTGGGAAATATTGGGAGAGGACAGTCGCTAGTGCGTATGGGAATCCAAATAGGTAAACCACAGTCTCCGGATGGAACTGTGGCGATTATATTTGCAGATGCCCTCTGACGTTTTGGACGTTACGGACGGATACGTATGACTGGATGGCAGTTACGTACATGTAGCCAAAATCCCACCCATGCACATGCAAGTTGTCCTCTAAATTGCACAATAGGTGGTTAGCATTCCCTTTTGCATATTGGTGTCTAGGGGTGTCTTGCATATTATTATTATTTTGACAGTTCATATTAGCTTGTTCTTCCTGTATCTTGTTACGTCCCTCTGAGGACCTGGTTATTTCCCAAGTGTGTGTTTATGTCTTCCGCAGGTATCCTAGCCGGGATTGTGATCTTCTCCATTTATTCGAAGATGACGTGACTTGGTTCCTCCTTGCTACTTCCACTTAGTCCTTTTATATATCATGTACTTCTTTCTTTTTATTTTGGTAGGTAGTGGATGTGTCTCCACCCAACATATTGTATCAGAACAATTCATTATATGATATCTTTTATTCCCTTATTTTGTGGATGAGATTAGTTAGTTGTAGTTTCCTGTATTTTACAGCTTATGTATACATACAAGGTCCTGTACTTCGTACGTATACAGTTGGCATGTCTACGTACTTAGTCCTACGTATTTTGGGACTGGGGCATTACACGACCTAAGCTACTCGACATATACCCTGACACCTACCCTATCTACTGACACGACTTTACGACACGAGGTTGGACACAAGTATCCCTAGCTTACCCGACACACACGTACGACATCCACTGTCTGCACAGTTTTTGACACTCATTTAACACCCTATTTTGCACACGTTTGTTGACACATGATAGACACTCTATTGATACACCATTAGTCGACACAAGTAGATATCATACTGGATACTTGGTTTCACTCTTGACACTGAGATACCAGGTCTGCACATTTAAGCCAACTGCACACACGTGTCTGATACACACACTCACACTTGCTGATGCTATTTGACATAATTAGCCACTGTCTTGACACACTTAGTACACCTTAGTTGGATGCAAACACACATACTGCACTCATCTGTCCATCCATATATTGTTCAGATCAGGTGTTCTTTTGTTCAGTCTTTTCTTGGGGAATCTGTCCACCTTATGACCAATGCTCATTCCCCTACATTCAATCTTACTCCCTACTATAGTTTTGTATCTGTCCTCTTAGTTTATTTTAGCAGACCTATTTACATCAGTATTTACCCTCATCTATAGAGTATCAGATCTTTGAGTATCAGTGGAGAGTTTAAGGGAAGGTAGTGAGTGCAAATAGGTGTCAAGTGTGTAGTGAACTAGGATACAAAGGTTAGTATCAGTTGGACATATATACAGGTAAAATTCTGTGCTGCTGATGGGTTTCCTGTGCACAATGTGGATAGGTTTTGGATAGTGGATGCCAACCTGGGATTGCGCACTAGTGTAACCAATAGGAGGTCTCCCCGTGTCACGTCCCAGAACCAGAATACTGGAGAGCGGGGGCGCACATAGCCAGCTACGTATAATGAAATGGAATCCACCTCACTATACGGTCACGGCTGTCTAGATATATGAGGGTTTATTTACTATCCATCAGTCTCTTATGGTCAATAACAAGCCTAGTGTCTCAATCCCAAGCAAGTAAGTAAATGTTACAAGATGTACGATCACCAAATATACAATAGTAAGGCGTCCCAAACATTACATATTCAGCAGATCATGAAGCTAGTCGTTATAAAATATGAGGAATAGCAAGAGTTTTAGTCATACATGATTAACCCTAGGATTTGTCAATCATGTTACAGCCCATAGGCAGACAGTAATAAAGTATGCAATACGAGCTAACAGGTGCTCGCCAGCTAAATGCCTCAAAAGAATAATTTTACAATAGAGTGGAAGAGCCAAAAATAACCCACTCGTTGCCTTGGTTACGCCTGGTGGTCACCATCTGGCTGGAAAGTCGATAGATCCTCGAAAGCTGCTCCGGTATCTGGCCATACAAAACCAGCTGGGTCAGACCCTAGAAGAGCAAGTGCCACAAAGAAGGCTTCACTTAGGAACTAAAACCAGCAATTTAGTACAAAAATATAATCACATAATAAAAGACAGTAATTAAAGAAAAGCATGACAGGTGATATATGATGAGATAACCATGGGACTATTCAGATAACCAGGTTACAACCCGTAAACCAAACAAGGACCGGAGTTGTAACCCTTCGTTTGAACAGAACTTGGTTTCTCCTACCATTTATCAGCAAGATAAAATAAGAAATCAGGACATGTAACAATCTTGTACAGGATCAAGACAAGACTAGACTAATTGAACTCCATCGAACATTTCAAGGCCAAGCAATAAGTACGACTTGATACGTTAACTAACTAGGGTTATCACAGGCCTAGTTACTAGCAAGATGCAGCGAGATTATTCCAACAGCCACAAGCCCTGTAGACCATCCAGGTTATCCAGGTCGAATATTAGTATAATAAGGGTGCAACACATGACAGTGTACTGGAAATACGCCCTACTCGTCGGCAGGCTACAAATCCACAAGTGCTCCCAGGTAACGGGATTTCCTGTAGCTGGGAGATCTCTTCATGACTATTGGATTATTCTAGTTATTAGCCTTAACCATTTTCAGTAGGTACCCCTGACCGTGTTTCTCAGGGATCCCTGTCCTAGACATGATGCAAGACAAGACGGTTTCATTTGTACAAGCACAATCATCCACGGTGTCCGGTCATTCATACTTGTCATGTCAGGTTAGCCGTCGCAACAACATTTCAAGAAATATCATGTCAGGTTACTTGTCAAGAGTACGCCACGGCAGACCACTATCAAGAATTATCATGTCAAGTTATCATGTCAAATTTAATTGTCAGGAGTGCACCACGTCGGGCCACTATCATGTCATTTGTTAAAAGTGTACCACAACGGGTCACCATCGTGTCAGGGAACAATTAATATGGCACAAACATTCATGTGGTACTTAAATACTAGCAGGGGCAAGGACGTGGACTCATGCGGCTCAGAAAAATTGGGCCATATGCGGCCAGCAAGTTGCTTGCAAACAAATGCAAGCAATTAATATGGAAGGGAGAGGGAAGCATTATGCGGCCAAATAAACAATTAAGCCATACAAATATTTGCAATGCACGCAAGCCTATGCGGCCACACTAACATTAATGGCCATACTTCACTTGGCCATGCAGCCAGGATTATACAGCATTAAAATATACATGGCGTTAAAATATACTTGGCATTGGCCTATGCGGCTACAATTAGATTCATAAGCATGCAAGCCGATGCTTGCATGCATTAAAATATACATGGCCTATGCGGCTAACTAAAGTTTGAATGGCCAAAGCATGTATATACGGCCAAGATTGGTTGCATGCATAAATAAAGGCTATGCACTAATTGTTAATGTATGAAATCAAAGAAAAGCCATGCATTAATCGTTAATGCATGTAATCAAAGTAAGCCATGCATTAATTACTAATGCATGTAATCAAAGTAAGCCATGCATTTAATTACTAATGCATGTAATCAAAGTAAGCCATGCATTTAATGCATGCAAAGTAAGCCATGCATTAATTATTAATGCATGTAATCAAAGTAAAGCCATGCATTACCATGCGGCCAGGGTATGTTCTGCCATATGCGGCCAGATTGGTTAGCCTATGCGGCCAACTTTTTGTAGGCAAATTAATTAATGTATTAAAATAAAAGATTATGCTTCTAATGCATGCAAGCTTAAAGCATGCATTAAATCTAAAAGCTTATGCGGCTAATGCAAGCAAGCTTAAAGCATGAAATCTAAAAGCTCATGCGGCCACAATTGCTAAGGCCATACAGAGAATTGCATATGCGGCCAACAATAATTCCATGCGGCCAACATTTGATTGGCCATGCTAATAAATGCTAAAGTCATACAATTAAATAAAAAGGCCATGCGGCCCAGCAAATAAATACTTGCACGTGGCCAGCAAATAATATTAATGGCCATGCAGAGAATTGGCCTTATGCGGCCAAATAATGTAAGCATGCAAGCTAATGCTTGCAAAGGCCATACGACGAGCAATTAATTAATGCTCATGCGGCCAATTAAATTAAATATTCAATCAAATGGTCATGCGGTTGGGAAAAACACTTGCCGCATGAAATAATCATGCGGTCAAGTACTGTTCTTCTTCTTCAATTTTTGAGAAGAAGAATACCATGAAGCCATGCTTCCAAGCTCCATAATTCCATCATCCAGAGTCCAAATCCGAACATCCATAGGTCAAATAGGGCAGAATAAAATTCTCTACAACATGGAACCATCAGAACTTGATAATAACCTGATTAAATAGATCAAAACCCAAGAAATCCAAAAATACCACAAGCTAGATCTACAAGAAATTAACTATGGAAATGAAAAATGCTAAGTACTAAAGTGGGTTAGAAACACATGAGGAAGACAGTAGGACAATAAAAATAGAGTTCCTCCATGAAGCAAGATGCACTTGCCTACACCTTCCTCTCTCAGGTTGGTGGAGAAGTAATGGTGGGGAAGAAGAAGAGTAATGGAATGGAATTAATGAGGAGAGAGAGAGAGAGAGAGGAGTGGGATATTTAATGAAGAGGGTGGTGGTAGGTAGGTTCACTACAAAACTGAACCAAGCCAAACAAATCGAACCGAACCAAGATAAACCAATCAAGCCACTAAACCAGGATCAAGACAAGCATGACAAGTCTAACTACAGGTCGGGATTCCGTACACGTATACAAAATACGTAATACAAACCACGGGCATTACAACCCTACCCACCTAAAAAGAATTTCGTCCTCGGAATTTAATCAAGAGGCTAGAGATGCAAGGACAAGCTATACTAAGCAATCAATCAAACAATTAATCATGCAAGCATGGAAGTCGAAGGAAGAAGGAAGACATCCTGCTAGAAACCTCTCTGCCGGTTCTGAATCTGAGCTTGGACCAGGGCATACTGCTGGGGTCTCTGCTGCTGGAAGACTTGAGCCTGAGGCGGCAATGGCCTCGGAGGCTGGTACTGTTGCTACTGCTGCACGGGTGTTGGTCCCCTTACCGAGGGACTAGTTAGGTTCGCTGACGAAGAGCTGGCCCTATTCGGGCAGGATCCTATCTTGTGGTCCGGTGCCCCATAAGCCAAACACAATCCCTGTGGTCTGCGATACTCCGAAACAACGTGTCCTGGCTTCCCACAATGAGTGCAGCCCATTGCGGCTGCTTCTGTTACTGAGGGGACGTGACCGACGTCACTGAGGCCGCCTGCCTCGGAGTTCCAATGGTCAAAGCCCTGGCTGTCGGGGCTGGTGCTGAAGACTGAGTCATCTGACCGTGAGATCGCTTTCGACCTCCGATCCTGTCCACGATCCTGTGGGAGGTATACTCGTGCCTCTTGGCTGCCCTTAATACCGCATCGAAAGTCTGATGCTCAAACTGCTCCACCGCTAGTAAAATCTCTAAGTAGAGTCCCTACTGAAACAGCTGGGCTCTATCGAACTCGATCGCCACCAAGGTGGGAGCAAACCGACTAAGCCTAGAAAACCCGGTCACATATCCATCGACCATCCTGCCCATCTGCTTTAAATTGGTGAACTTGGTCTGTAGATCGTACCGAGCTACAACATCAAAATACTTGGTTTAGAATCTCTTTCTGAATATTGCCCAAGCAATGGGTGCCACTAATCCAACGGCCTGCGCCGCCCACCATCTGCAGGCAAGATCCAATAGCTGTAGGTGTACCACGGCCACCTTCTCGTTCTCTGGAGTCCTGGCTGCTTCTAGAATCACCTCTGTGTCCTGAAGCCATGCATCTACAGCGGTCGTATCTTCACTGCCGTCGAAGAAGGGAGGGTTCAAGCGCTTGAAGATGTTGGCCGCGCTATTACCCTGATGACCTCTTTTGGTCAAAGCGTCTGCCATCGCCTGGTGTAAGGCATCTCATCGACGATCCTGGAAGGCTAATAGTGACCTGATGAGACCCACCAAAGTGCTATCATCAGGCTCTACAGGCTGGACGGGCTGAACTGGTGGCTCTCCTCCAGTAGCCATGACTCTAGAGGCTACTCCTGAATGCTGGGCTTGATCTCCAGGTTGCGGCTGGTCCACGGAAGGTGCTCCGCCTTGTTGATCGGCAGGTCCAGGAACAATGCCGCTGAAGAAGACGATATAGGAAACAATAAGGAAGGACCATGACAGATCAACGATACAAGCATGTGATCAGGTCAAGATTTTTAAGGATCAAGAGGATACGAGCAGAGATCAAGGAAGAGTACTGATTGAGACATCTATTCGGTAAACCTTCACATATCTTCATTTACAATACCTGTATGGGCCACCACTTAAACCATATCATGTCCCAGAACCAGAATACTGGAGAGCGAGAGCGCACATAGCCAGCTACGTATAATAAAATAGAATCCACCTCACTATACGGTCATGGCTGTCTAGATAGATGAGGGTTTATCTACAATCCATCAGTCTCTTATAGTCAATAACAAGCTTAGTATCTCAATCCTAACCAAGTAAGTAAATGTTACAAGATGTATGATCACCAAATATACAATAGTAAGGCATCCCAAACATTACATATTCAACTGATCATAAAGCTAGTCGTTACAAAATGTGAGGACTAGCAAGGGTTTTAGTCATACATGATCAACCCTAGGATTTTTTAATCATGTTACGGCTCGTAGGCAGACAGTAATAAAGTATGTAATACGAGCTAATAGGTGATCGTCGGCTAAACGCCTCAAAAGAATATTTTTACAATAGAGTGGAAGAGCCAAAAATAACCCACTCATTGCCCTGATTACTCCTGGTGGTCACCATCTGGCTGGAAAGTCGGTAGATCCTCGAACGCTGCTCCAGTATCTGGCCATACAAAACCAGCTGGGTCAGACCCCAGAAAGAGCAAGTGCCACAAAGGAGGCTTCACTTAGGAACTAAAACCAGTAATTTAGCACAAGAATATAATTACATAATAAAAGATAGTAATTAAAGAAAAGTATGACAGGTGATATACGATGAGATAACCATGGGACTATTCAGATAACCAGGTTACAACCCGTAAACCAAACAAGGACCGGGGTTTTAACCCTTCGTCTGAACAGAACTTGGTTTTTCCCACCATTTATCGATAAGATAAAATAAGAAATCAGGACATGTAACAATCTTGTACATGATCAAGACAAGACTAGACTGATTGAGCTCCATCCAACATTTCACGGCCAAGCAATAAGTACGGCTTGATACGTTAACTAACTAGGGTTCTCACAGGCCTAGTTACTAGCAAGATGCAGCGAGATTATTCCAACAGCCACATGCCCTGCAGACCATCCAGGCTACCCAGGTCGAATATTAGTACAATAAGGGTACAACACATGACAGTGTGCTGAAAATGCGCCCTACTCGTCGGCAGGCTACAAATCCACAAGTGCACCCAGGTAACGGGATTGCCTGTAGCTGGGAGATCTCTTCATGACTATTGGATTATTCTAGTTATTAGTCTTAACCATTTTCAGTAGGTACCCCTGATCGTGGTACTCAGGGATCCCTGTCCTAAACATGATGCAAGATAAGATGGTTTCATTTGTACAAGCACAATCGTCTACGGTGTCCGGTCATTCATACTTGTCATGTCAGGTTAGCCGTCGCAACAACATTTTGAAAAATATCATGTCAGGTTTTCTTGTCAAGAGTGCGCCACGGCGGGCCACTATCAAGAATTATCATGTCAAGTTATCATGTCAAGTTATCATGTCAAATTTAATTGTCAGGAGTACGCCACATCAGGCCACTATCATGTCATGTCATTTGTCAAAAGTACACCACAATGGGTCACCATCATGTCAGGGAACAATTAATATGGCACAAGCATTCATGTGGTACTTAAATACTAGCAGGGGCAAGGACGTGGACTCATACGACTCAGGAAAATTGGGCCATATGCGGCCAGTAAGTTGCATGCAAACAAATACAAGCAATTAATATGGAGGGGAGGGGGAAGCATTATGTGGCCAAATAAACAATTAAGCCATACAAATATTTATAATGCACGCAAGCCTATGCGGACACACTAACATTAATGGCCATACTTCACTTGGCCATACAGCCAGGATTATACAACATTAAAATATACATGGCATTAAAATATACATGGCATTAAAATATACTTGGCATTGGCCTATGCGGCTACAATTGGATTCATAAGTATGCAAGCTGATGCGTGCATGCATTAAAATATAAATGGCCTATGCGGCTAACTAAAGTTTGAATGGCCAAAGCATGCATATGCGGCCAAGATTGGTTGCATGCATAAAAAAAGCTATGCACTAACTGTTAATGCATGAAATCAAAGAAAAGCCAAACATTAATCGTTAATGCATGTAATCAAAGTAAGCCATGCATTAATTACTAATGCATGTAATCAAAGTAAGCCATGCATTTAATTACTAATGCATGTAATCAAAGTAAGCCATGCATTTAATTACTAATGCATGTAATCAAAGTAAGCCATGCATTTAATGCATGTAATCAAAGTAAGCCATGCATTAATTATTAATGCATGTAATCAAAGTAAAGCCATGCATTACCATGCGGCCAGGGCATGTTCTGCCATATGCGGCCAGGATTGGTTAGCCTATGCGGCCAACTTTTTGTAGGCAAATTAATTAATGCATTAAAATAAAAGCTTATGCTGCTAATGCATGCAAGCTTAAAGCATGCATTAAATCTAAAAGCTTATGCGGCTAATGCAAGCAAGCTTAAAGCATGTATTAAATCTAAAAGCTCATGCGGCCACAATTGCTAAGGCCATACAGAGAATTGCATATGCGGCCAAGAATAATTTCATGCGGCCAACATTTGATTGGCCATGCTAATAAATGCTAAAGTCATGCAATTAAATAAAAAGGCCATGTGGCCCAGCAAATAAATACTTGCACGTGGCCAACAAACAATATTAATGGCCATGCAGAGAATTGGTCTTATGCGGCCAAATAATGTAAGCATGCAAGCTAATGCTTGCAAAGTCCATGCGGCCAGCAATTAATTAATGCTCATGCGGTCAATTAAATTAAATATTCAATTAAATGGCCATACGGTTGGGAAAAACACTTACCGCATGAAATAGTCATGCGGTCAAGTACTGTTCTTCTTCTCCAATTCCTGAGAAGAAGAACACCATGAAGCCATGCTTCCAAGCTCCATAATTCCATCATCTAGAGTCCAAATCCGAACTTCCATAGGTCAAAATGGGGCAAAATAAAATTCTCTACAACATGGAACCATCAAAACTTGATAATAACCAGATTAAATAGATCAAAACCCAAGAAATCTAAAAATACCAAAAGCTAGATCTATAAGAAATTAACCATGGAAATAAAAAATGCTAAGTACTAAAGTGGGTTAGAAACACATGAAGAAGACAGTGGGACAATAAAAATGGAGTTCCTCCATGAAGCAAGATGCACTTGCCTACACCTTCCTCTCTCAGGTTGGTGGAGAAGTAATGGTGGGGAAGAAGAAGAGTAATGGAAAAGAATTAATGAGGAGAGAGAGAGAGAGGAGTGGGATATTTAATAAAGAGGGTGGTGTTAGGTAGGTTCACTATAAAATTGAACCAAGCCAAACAAACCGAACCGAACTAAGATAAACCAATCAAGCCACTAAACCAGGATCAAGACAAGCATGACAAGTCTAACTACAGGTCGGGATTCTATACACGTATACAAAATACGAAATACGAACCACGACCATTACACTCTGGGCTCCTGTGGAAAGCAGAACATGTCCAGTTTGGAGATCATGTGATAAGGTTAGATGTAAGGGATTACCTTACTGTTATGAGAGGGGGTATGGCTCGGGTATGAGTACCATTTGGCAGTTTGAGAAGGGGGCTCCTTGCAGTTGCTAAGTGCTGCAGGTAGTTATGAGTGCAATAGGGGTTCCCCTGGCAGTAGGAAGCATAGACAGGTGTGTTGGCATGTGCACAAGTGCATAGGCCAGTGCACACTTTGTTAGCAGTGTGAATGGACTTGGTCCCTTGGTGTGCAGGCCTTAGTGGCCAGTGGCACACCCATGAATGCTTGGGTAAGTGTGTGAGTGGTATGGAGGGTTAAGTCATCTTTAAGTCTGTGGCAGTATCATTGCAAAGTGACATAGTGTTATGTGGCTTATGTCCATATATGTGCAGGGATCCTTTAGACATAACCATATATGTATGTACATATATTACATTATATGCATAGGTTGGTAATTATATCATATTGTATCAGTTGCATATATTGGTATAGTTACATTTGATAGGTTTAACAATGGTTTCACATGTGTTAGAAGGGAATATATATATATATATATATATATATATATATATATATATATATATATATATATATATATATTTGTAGCTAGACTCATATTCATGGATACCCTATTTGGATGTTGTATCTTTCGTATCAAGTATTGTATATATAGGATGTGTATGTGTCCTGTAGTGTACCCATGAGGAAGGGATGTGTGGATATGGTAAATTGTTAGGATAAGGATATTGAGATAGGTAGATTAGAATAATAGAGTACTAGCACTTTTGAAAGGGTATAGTGGTATATTGATATATATTGTGGATACTACTTAAGCATATGAGGGCCATGGGATAGTATGTTACAAGTAAGTACCATAAGGGGTTTGTCATAGTCTCAATTGATCAAGTTTGACCTAATTGACTTGTTGACCTAGTTTGACTAGATGGTTGACCAAACCATAAATGTTGACCAAGTTTGACCAAGTGTTGACTTTGACCTAGATTGACCTAGAATTATGTAGAATGCATTATAAACTTTATTTACCTTATATTGAACACATCTTAACAAATACTGCTCTAATTAGGATATTGTGACTCCGGTTCGAACAACTGTATTCATCAGTCTTTCAGGGTATCAGGCGAGTACAATCTTTGATAGTTCTTTTATTTACTTGTCGATTACTTTATTTCAGTTCTAGTTAGTTCTATTTGATTCTCTGTCAACATGGATTGATATTACTAGATCTATTGCATGCGATACTCACCTTTTACATGTCAGGCCTCCATTACTGGAATCACCACTGTAATCACCTACTGGTATCATCATGTTATGACTGGACTTGTACTTTACTTTTGTGTCGGGTTACGGATTCACTTGTACTCGTTGGATGGAAAAATATTTGAGTAGACATGTGAACATTCAAATACTGGAACCACCTCCCTTGGACTTATACCGGAAACGATAGCCATTCCACACTTGGCCAGGTGTGCGATGTGCCATATTACCCTTAGCCATTTACATATCGATCTCGGTATTTTAAAACACACTGGTTAGTGTCATGTTTAGGACTTACCCTGGAATTACTTTCTGGACTCATATTGGAATCACACTAGACTCATATTGTCTAGACTCACATTGGGACTACACTTGATTTACATTGTTTTGTTTGGACTTATATCGCCTTACTCTAGTTCAGCTAGATTTTATTTACAGTCTTCATTGCCATGATCTTCTGATTCGTTAGATTACTTCTCATGTACTTTAACTGTTGCTCTACATCATTACCTATATAAAACTTTCATGTTCATCAATATAATTGTCTATAACTGCTTTATTGTGTTTGTCATTTACTTTGAATTTCTAATTGAGTTGTGCTCGTTCCAGTCATGACTGGATATGTTGACAAAATATTACAGATGTTTCCCTGAGCACACTTGCCCTACTTGCCTTGGATCAGGAGATGGCTTAGCTACCTTGGGCCCCAACTCCCAAGAGTGATCGTGAGACTAGATAGTAGACATGCTTTATATTCATGTTTAGAACTTGAGTTGTAATAAGTTGAGATATTGACTTTGTTTTAAGATTTTTTAAGATATTATTATTTAGTAGTTTTATTTGTTGTTGTTGTTTAGTCTTATTAGTTATAAAACTTCTGTGTTATCTTATCGTGCTTAGACTGTGATTGAGCTTCATTATATTTATACTTGTCCTCCGTTCGGAGTTGAGATTATGACAAGTATATTATATATTTGATCCAAAAATGGATTTGACCTAAAGTTTTTCGGTGTGTCCGACAAAAGATTTTACCCACCTAATAGTAAAATCCTGCAAATAAAGCAAAAATGACTCCCTTTTTTTCTCGACTCCCTATCCTCTTGCTTTTCTTCACTGGCGTTCACCGCCCCGTGGGTTCGCTCGCCTCACTTTTTTCTCCTTCTCACTGCGATATATCTTGCCTCACTTTGATTATTCAGCTTACTTCTTACCTAGTACAGCAATTTACTGCGGATAATGCGGCATTTGCTGGGCGCTGTTACGCACTTGTACCCTTACACCGGGTGTAGGTTATGACAATGAGCAAGAGAGAAGATGAACTCTGTGTCGCCACGTGCAATACGGTGCAGGGTTCTAAAACTCTCAAGAATTCATCCAAGAATCTTCCCGTATCGGCCACCAAGCCTAAGAAGCGGCCCGAGAGTAGCAAGGCAAAGGTACCTAGCACAGATGTGTTCCAAGGCACACGTTCTAAATCTCCGTTGGATGCCACGTCAGATGCTGGGGGTAGCCAACCTCCTAATATTCATGACAACACCACGTTCCAATCTGAGGAGGAGCCATACGATACAGATGCCTCCACAGGACTGGGGGTAGCAATCGCAATGAGTCTGAGGAAGACCACAACCTCCCAGTCTATCCTCAGGATGACGAGGTTCGGACATTTGAGCTAGAGAGCAAAAGATTTACTGTCCCTTCCACCCATCCACATACAAGGTCCATATTTATGGCCGAGGGTGATGAGGCAGACAATAGCGAAGCGCTGACCAGCTGAAATGCATCAAAGCTCTCGAGACGAGCCTAGATACATTAAATGCCACAATAAAGACTCTATCTTCGCTCATGCTAGAGATCAAAGGAAATTTGGTACCCACTACCTCCACACCTACGCCTGGTCCAGCAGCTAATGATGGATCCAGCAAACTGCCTGCTGTCCATCAGGCGGGTCCATTGTCGTCTACTTCATCGACTACAGGCCCGACAATGTCAACCAAGATACAGCAGGCCATCAAGGAACTGTATGCATGCTATGATGCCAAGGAGAAGCAAGCAACACTCCGAAAGATGAGGATTCGGCAGCCATATCCTGCCGAGTGGGACAACGTAGTTTATCCTGACAAGTACAATCCGCAGACGCTTACGCCCTACGAGGAAAAGGAGTCTCCCTGATGATACTTGAGGTACTTTGCCTCAGTGACAGGGCACTTGCCAAAGGATGACGCCCTCCTTACCAACATCTTCATAGGAGCTCTGCAGGGGGTAGCTTATGAATGGTTTTGTAGCCTTCCGAACGACTGTATTTCATCGTTCGAGGACCTGAAGAATTTATTTATAGATCGATTCTATGAAGGAGGGATGGACATGACAATGTTAACTCTCATGGAGGTCGTCTAGAGAGAGAAGGAGCCTGTCCACGCATATATTGAGCACTTCCGTCAGACAGCCTTAAGGCTACCGCCTGGTATGCCCGAGCCCATGCTTATGAACTCATGTCGCAAGAACATGCTACCTGCGATAAAATTGCGGTACAGTGCTCCTTGTACAGAGTGGACGTCTTTTATTACAGAAGCGGATGTGGCACAAAGGAAAGCCCAGGACGTGCAGCTCTAGGGATTGAACTTTTCTTCTCTCGAAGACAAGGGGAGACGTTTGTCTAGCAACAATTCCAAGGACGAAAAAGGCAAGCAAGCCATGACTGTTAATATCTCCAAAGGTTCGGTAACCATGAACCCCTAGTCTGCAGAAGCACAGAAGCCGAGGAAGACTTACTCCTTCAACGACGAGGATATGTTGGAACTCTTCAATATGCTGACGAAGAGTGGCAAGCTGTCTCTGCCAACACCAAAGTGCCCCGACAAAGTGGGGAAGGTGGACAACCCTAAATACTGCTATTATCATCAGTATGTCCACCATTCGACATGAGATTGCTATGTGTTGAAAAGATAGATTCAGCGCCTCATCGACGCCAAAGTCATATCACTTGACTATAAAGAAAAGACTATCACGGCCAACATGGTTACTCTCCAGTTTGGAAGTTTCCCAACCACGGAGGCACAAGACGGGGACGTCCCATCCCGAGGGCGACAATGGAAGTAGTCAATCTTCTACCAGCGCGTGACAACGCTCAAGGGCTCATCCCATTCTCCACACCATGAGGCAAGGTCATGTAGGTTCATTCCGACCGTACTCCTGACATGATGGTGCCTACAACCTCCTCTGTCAAAGGGAAGAAGGTCAGGACATGTCGTATAGTCTCGGCTTCGACCGATGACACCTTGGTGACCACTCGCTCGACGTAGCGACAAGAGGAGAACCAGGCTCCAGAGGAGGCAGCGCCTTCACCAACTACAGCCCCTGTTCCTGATGTATTAGAGGCAGGCCCGTCTCAGACTCCTGCCACAGATATGCAGAAGCAAAAGGAAGTTCTCTTCGACAAGCCTCTCAGAAAAGACTCGACAGCAGGGCGTATCTGTAACACCAACTTTTCTAAAATAAGGATAATTTTGAACTTTTATAATTAAATTATTTAATAATATAATTTAAATTATGTTAATGATTTTTGATGAATTTTTTAATTAATTTAATACTATTTAAAATATTGAATAATGATTTTGATGTTTAACTAGTGTAACCCTGGAATTGCTAAGCCTAGAAACTAACCATGACCATGGGATCCTAGTCGCGTGATTAGAATGACTTATTACCACTTTTTAGCCTAAGGGTATTTTGGTCATCTTTGACTTTTAGTGAAAATGCATTTTGAGTAATAAATTATGTGCTAATCTCTTTGTTAAAACTTAACCTAGAATTGTCCTAACCTAGATATTATCCATGAGCCTAGATATTAGATTAGAAGCTTCCATCATGACAAGATTAGGAATATCTAGATATTAAGTTGAGGTTAGATATTTGTTAAGGATAGATATTTTCACTTAGGCCTTTAGCTTGAGGCCTAGAATTAAACTAGCTAGAGGCCTTTAAACCTCATAAAACTTAATCCTAATCCTAGAACTAACCCTAGGCTACCATCAAGGGATCCCCACCTCTATATAAACATATATTGAGACCCCCTTGCTTCTTTCATTAAACCTATAAACCCTAGTTTAGTGTTCTTCCCCAAATCACCCCCAATTTTTCATTTTTCCTCCAAATTGAGTCTAGTCTTTTGTGTTGGACTCTGTTCCTAGTATAGAGACTATGGGAGACTAGATAGCAAAGATTTGGAGGCTTGGGATCATTGCAAGTTGGAGAAGGACCCTCATTCATTAAGCTTTTTATTGAGATTCACTCTCAATAGGTAAAACCTATCAAACTCATTCAAATTCTTGATTTCTTTCCATTGTTGCATTCATTTAGGTGTCCCATAGCTATAGACCAAGTTTGGTCGGAATTGGTGTCCATTTGATATGCGTATTGGACACGTATCTGTATCCTTTACAATGTGTTTGATGAAATGCTACTGTGAAACTTTTATGCATGTTTTCTGAAATAAATTACATATTTGTGTAGCCCTTGGCATGTTGATCATGAATTATACACACTGAGCACATTTTTGAGCCATGCCCGTGTCCAAAATGGACACGAACATACTACACGACACTGCGGTCGAGTGCCCTGCTACTCGACCCAGTTTTCTTTGTGTCCGTGTCACTTGGACACGTGTCCTTTGGCACACAGCTAGGGAACATGACTGATAGATCAGTCCCCAAGTGTTGTTTCAATTAGAAGCATCTCAGACACAAGAATTGGAGTGCATTGGTTTGGTACACAGTGTCTGCACAGGATTTCTGCTACTGATACGTGGTTCGTATCTTGTCCAAACACATCATGGATATGATACGAAGTGTCATGTGAGTAGCCCAATACCTGGGCTAGGTGTGGACACGAGCTCAAGGTGACCCGTGTCTTGTGTCGTGTCCACAAAGCCTTGAACACACCGTACGAGAACTATGATACTGTGTGCACTGTTTTAGGTTTTAGGAACTTGGGACACTTTGTGTCCAGTTTCCTGGACACAAATAGACCCCTATAACACGTACATATATGGTACACACTTTACACACCCTGTTTTTGAGTTTTATTTGAGATTCGGTTTTGAATTTCGCAAAAATTGATTGTTCCTGATACGAACTCCTGATACTGAGATGAACTGATACTCGGGAATGTACCTGAGTTCTTAAAACCTGGGTTCGATTTGTTTTGTTGAATTGATTTTAAGTTTCTATATATATGTATTTTACTCACTGATTTGATATTGGGTTTTGGAAAACTTGGTTTGATGTTGAGTTCAAATGTTAACTGATATCGAAAAATAGAGTTTGGATTTGATATTCAAAACCTGGGTTTAATATGAGATTTTGCTTTTGTTTGTCGAGCTTACTATACTGCATTGTAGATGTGTCAAGTTACATTGTATCTTTACAGTAAACTAAGTTCTTATGCAATTAATTGGTTATTTGGTTTGATATATAAAACCTGAGAAATTGGTTGTTTAACATATAAACTTGAGAACTGTTTTGTATGAATACATGTATGTTTGTTATATGCAATATGAAACTGATTTGATGTTTTGATTTAAACCTTAGATTTGGGTTTTGAATTAACTGTGAATATGAGAATCAGTTTAGGATACCTGAGAATGTATTTTGACATCATTCATCTTGTCAAAACTGAATTGGCTTAAAAAGGGATAACATTGAACTGAGTTGGTCTTAGTTGTAAATGAGTTTGGTTTTGATTTTGTTCACTGAATGTTGGCTGCCTTTAAAACCTGAGAATTCTTTAGACTATGAACAAAAAACTGATATGTTGTATATGCTTAAAACTGTGAAAGAAACCTGAGATTTATGATATGTTAACCTTGATATGTGGACCGAGGTTGATTATGACTGGCAATTGGGTTTTGGAATATAAAACATAAAATATGAGAATAGGTTTGGGATGACATGTAAATTTGAGTTTGATTAAGTTCCCTGTTAACACAACTGAGACACACACACCTCTTCACTCCTCTCATTTCACTTTGCATCACACACACACTCTGTATATATATAAATATATATATATATATATATATATGTATATATATATATATATATATATATATATTTATAATATAAATATATATATATATATATATATATATATTTATAATATAAATATATATATATTTTAAATATATAAATATATATATATATTTTAAATATATAAATATATATATATATATATACATATATATATATATATATATATATATATATATATATATATATATATATATATATATTTATATATATATATACAGAGTGTGTGTGTGATGCAAAGTGAAATGAGAGGGAGTGAAGAGGTGTGTGTGTCTCAGTTGTGTTAACAGGGAACTTAATCAAACTCAAATTTACATGTCATCCCAAACCTATTATATATATATATATATATATATATATATATATATATATATATATTTCTATATATATTTATATATATATTATATATATATATATATATATATATATTTTTATATATATATATTTCTATATATATATAATATATATATATAATATATATATATATATATATGTTTTTTTATTTTTTATTATATATATATATATATTTTTTTATTTTATATATATATATATATATATATATATATATATATATATATATATATATATATATATATATATATATATATATATATATATATATTATATATATATATATATATATATATGAATATAAGTTGTATTTGTAAGTTAGTTAGAAATTGTATGTGGCTTGATTTCATATAGGATTTTAACTAGCCTAGATTTGACTAACCTAGACTTTTGACCAAACCCTAGCTAGAGTTGACCTAGTTTGACTTTAGAGTTGACCAGAGTTGACCAAGAGTTGACTTTGGCCTAGATTGACTTAGAATTATGTAGATTGTATTGTCAACTTCAAATATTATGTCATTGGATACATCATGACCTGTGTGCTCTATTTAGGACTCAGTTACATCAGTTCAGACATCTATTTTCACAGTCACTCAGGATCTCGGGCGCGTACATTGTTTGATCATTTCATACTTGTCAGGACTTATATTCTTGCTCTAGATCACGTTAATTGATGTTGTCACGATTGTTATCACGGATTGGTACTATATGGATCTTCTCTTGCGATATTATCCCCTTGTGTTAATCAAATACATATTGTGATGTGCGTTTCACGAACATATTGTATTTTTGTACACTCCTATTCATGTATACTCATTGTGCATCTTGTACTCTCATGATCACATGAGTTTCATAGAAAAACTATTGTATATGTAAGTAACTTGATTGGATCCTTGTGTATTGATTAGAGAGCGTGAGTAGAAATTGGTTATGTAATCAAATCCCCTATTGTATAAAATATTGTACATGTCCATTGTGCCCTCACGTATAATGGAGTCCTATTTTATTGTATAACCTAACCTGTTTACATAACCATATTGTGCTCTAAATTACTAGTCACTTACAGTTCTTACTTATCATGTATATATTTTTAGTTTACAAATATCTCTCATTTTTATGTACATCTTCTTACAGTTCATGTATCTTACTCTTTTGCATGCTTTATATTTCCTGCCATGATATGAACAGCGTGAGATGTATCGTGCTAGCTCCTGTCCTAACTGGACCTGTTGAAAATTTACAGATGCTACTGATGACTTCTGCCCAACCTATTATGGAGACAATCTAGACGACACCTGTGAGTTGGACCTACAGGAGGATCCAGCTCTAGCTAAGGACGTCATCCCTACTGCTTAGACTAGATTAGCTAGGCTTTATCTTATTTCTTTATGATATTGTATTCCCTTCCGAGTTTGAATTATTTGGATGTTGAGATGTTGTGTCGTTTAGACACATAGACTTATTTTCTTCTGTTTGTGTTTCTCTTTAGTGATTTTCTATCTATCATATCGCGCTATTTCTATTTCTAGATTTGTGATTGAGTTGTACCTTATGTGTTTTGTCATCCATTTAGAGAGTATATCATATTCTATTTAGTTTGTGATAGTGACCTAGAACAGCGTTCTACTGCGGACACTACGGCGTAGATTGGGCGTACCCACTTCTCGTGCCCCTACACTGGGTGCGGGTCGTGACACGTTTTTAGTCTTGGCCCATACATGTCTCGAGAGTCGCAACTAGTGCAATTTCGTAGTGGTACTCGGACGTATCACTACAGCTTACAGTAGGATATACGATAAAAGTTTTGAGGTACTCAATCACATTGAGGAAAAACTCTAATCTAAATTTCTGCTGTAAAACCCCTAAATTTCTACTGTATTTTTTTTAAATTTTTGGTACTGAATTAAAATTTTGTATTGTACGTCGCATAGTCGTATTGTACGTCACGCACGAAATTTTGATTTTCGAAATTTTTCGACAAGTGCGAATATGTACGAGCGTACATATTTCTTTTAAAAAATATATTTCTATTTGTATCAATTCAAAATAATATATATAATAATTATTTTAGCTACCAAAATTTCTAAATTCATGATTTTATTTATGAGAAGTCCTTTTAGACAGTTATAATAATAACTAATACTCTTATAAAATTTTATTTTTGAAACATATATTTATGTAAATATTATTTGGTCATAGATAAATATTTTATAATTATTTATTAGTTTATTTTAAATAATAATATAATTTTCAAAATTATTATTACTAGTATTTTTGGAAATCATATTTTGAAATTATTATGTCAATTCAAAATCTTGATTTTAATTATTTTAAATAGTTTGAAATAAGGATGAAGATTTATCCATTGGATTTATTTGGATTTAAACTAGATTTAGATTTGATTTGTTTAAATTAAATTATTTTAAATTAATATGATATTTATCTAATTGGGTTTTAAATAAACCTAAGCCTTAACCTAATAGGAATTCCCACATCCTATAAATAGGCAGGTACTCCTCCATAAATTTTGGACATCCACAAATTTCTCCACAACCCATTGTGCACCGTGTCTGTGCCTCCCATCCACTAAATATTTCTCCATTACATATACAATATTCTGTCCCACCCGACAAACCGGGCCTCGACACCATCCCCATCGACAACAGACCACCACCGTCACCACGACTACCACAACCAGAAAAAGTAAAGAAAATGAAAGGAGAATCCTAACCTACGCCTCGAGCGTTCCCTTCCTCCGCCTCCACCGGAGCCCAGTCGCGCTGCTCCACCTCGTCCCTCCGCGAGCGGCGTGCTGATGAACTCCGCCGACGTACCATCACAACCCTCCGGATCAGCCGCCCTTCACGCGCTGATGTCCGAGGCCTGTCTCTCCGGCGCTCATAGCCGCCGCCGCCGGCGACCACCGTCGGATCCGCGCGCTCGGGACCCCCTCGTCGCAGCCGTGAACGGAGCCTCCACTGTCTTATCCCGCGCGCCTCTCCCAGCTAGCTTCCTCTCCGCCGCCTTCATCCTCCCTACTCCTCCACGCCCTCTCCGACGAAACCCTATTGCCGTCTCTTCACAGCTGGGAACCACCCGACCACCGGCGTCAGCACGGACCGCCGCGCCGCACCGCGCCACCTTGCTCCAACCGCCCGCAGAGCTTCGACCCAACCGCCTTGCTCCGTCGACCCCTGTCGGAAAACCCCTTGTAAACCCTAGCCATTTTATCCGGCGAGCTCTGCCGCGCCTAAACCGCGCGCCACCGCACCTAAATCGCGTGCCACCGCCCGACTTCCCACGGACCGCTTCGCTCCGTGGCTCCGCCGCACAATCCCTGGCGTTGCCGCGCTCCGTGCGAGCCCTAACTCCGGCGAGCCACCGCGCTCTTCCCACGTAGCCTCCGTCAGACCACGGCGCCGGAGCGACCGTCGGTGGAGATCCCTCCGCTCCCATCCGCGCCTCTCCGCAAATCCCAGCCGTCTCCTCCGCTCCGTCGTGCCGGAGCTTTCCCGCGCGCATGGACGGCCATCGCGCCGCCGTGCTCACACCTCCTCTGTAAGTCCCCTTTATTTCCACTCTCTCTCTCCTACTAAAATCGAGATTGGGGGGGGGGGAATAAACGTTAGAGATTTTTACTAAATACTGTTACATTATTATGTTATAATTATTATTATTATTATTATTATTATTATCATTTAGTTTTCTGTTATAGATATAATTATTGTTATTATTATTGTTATTATCATTATTATTATTGTTATTATTAACATCATTATTTTTATGTATAAAATGGATATACTTCTTGAATGTAATAATAGTAATATTTTTTTTTGGATTTTTAAAGTAAAATATATACATATATATATGTTGCCTAATTAAAATCTAGTTTCAAACAATTAAATATTCTCTAAAAACTATATATATCGTTTTGATAATTTCAAATATATATAGATATTTAGATTCAATGAAAAGGCAATTTTCAAATTTACATACGTATTTTCAAGTATTTTATTATGTTGCAACCTAAAACACTTTTTAATTATAACTACTTATAAATATTTTGCCTAATCAAAAATCTAGATTTCGATAAAATAAATAAAAATATGATTATTCTATTTATGCAAACAGAGAAATTTTGCCTAAAACGGTTATTTTGGATTTCAAGTATTTACCAAAATTATTTACTAACAAAAATCTAGTCTTAAGTATTAGAAATACTTTTCTAAAATAGTAGGAGTATGTTCTTCACAATTTCTCCTCGATTTTCACCATTGACCACGACTGATCACACGTCTCTCTTCTCATGAAATACCGGACCCTCACATATCGACCATAGCAATTGGACGAACAGGAATTGTTGGATCATTGCACCACACCAGGCGTAACACCAGGCAAGACACCTTGCCTTTACTGTTTAAATTCTTGCTCATCATGCATGCTTTTTCTTTATGTTGTTCTTTCAAAATTATATATATATGCAAATTATGATATTTTATGTAATAGGGGATTTGATCACATAACCAATTTCTACTAAGGCCATTCCTTCCTCTGTGATGATTGCTTTTGGACTCGTCACTTGCTCTCGCTTGCTAAATTCTTTCCTTATATATTTTCTATATTTAATTTGGTTGGTAGTAGACTTTGTCTCCGCCCAACTATTGTGTACATGACAAACTCAAAGTTGCTTTATATCATTATTTGTCTTTGTGGATGAGATTTAGTTGTCTTGGATTACTACATTTACAGCTTATGTATATATACGAGTCGTATATTTACTCGTATGTACACAACTGGCATGATACGTTTCTAGTCCTACTATTTTAGGACTGGAGCGTTACATATTTTTGTGGTGGCCCATGCAGGTCGAGTTTGCCATTTCGGTTACATGACTGTACCGAGCGGGCCTGTAATATAGGATTAGAATCTAGAAATCTCATCCACATACTTGATCACCTTCTTTGACCTTCCTTGATTCCCATATTCCGACTCCCATGGCTTCCCTTGACTTTTGCATCTTGCTTGAACTCTTTCTACCAACACCCTATCATCTCGTGCTTAAACATGGTTAGAAAGATGACTACACTACTATATACTTATTGAACAACTCTATGGCTAGAAGGATTATATTGTCAAATAATATCCATTTAGGTTATATTGAGTATAAAGGCATTATTTTTCCTAGAGATATGAATTTAAGGATTAGTTAATTTCAAGTTGGGTAGTAGTATATTACCGCCTTCAAAGGATAGTTAGAATTTTATTATTACAAGGTGGTATACACAAGAGGATAACTAGATCGAGAAAACAAATTTTTGATTTACGAATTTTTTTTGAAATGGTGAAATAGTGATGGTTTATTAGGAATATGAAATCGATTGAGAAGTAACTTAAGTTTTTATATTGTGACGTATAATTTACGGTTAACTTTAAAGTTTGGATTATAATATTATAAAATTTATCTCAAGATTATTTAAGGAGTTTTAATTATGATTTTTACAACTAAAGAAGACGAAAGTTTAGTTGGAGAGAGCTTGAGGTTTAAAAATTTAGTCGTATGATTTATAAGTTTATTTAATTTTTAGTTGAAGAAATTATGGTAAATTTTGTTTAAATATTTGGAGGATATGAAAGCGACTTTAAATTGTGTCATATGATCTATGATTTAAAAAGTTAAATAAATTTCGAGTTTAAAGCCTTGATTATGGATATTTAAATTTTGGTAAAAAAAGATTTAATTTGGGTTACCCGATTTGCGAATAATGAAATAGGCCAAGAATTTATCTCGAGGTACATTTGAGAATTGGAAATTTTAAAAGTGATGACTTATTATGAAAATTTAGTTGTGCCGTATTAGATATGATGAAGGATTTTTTGAAGTTATTTAAAGAAAATATAACTTTAAGTTATGATTAAATACTTGATGGAGTATCTTGAGATTTTATTTCGAAAATGTAGGGGAACTTGAAATTTGAAATTTGATCATATATTGGTAGAGGACCAAGAAGCAAGCAGGTCACCTTAATGGGATGCAAGTATTCCTCATTTGCCATGATAGTTGTATGTACTCGAGTGTAGTTAAGTCATCTGCCAGACTATATGAAGATATCCCAATTTTGACTCACTCGACACTCCCTCAAACCTAGATTTATCGTGACTTTCTCATACTCCATTTAAGTGGCTATCACATCTTTAGAAACTGTATCCCTAACTTATTTTACCTTGATCTACTAGAAATCTGAATTATCTTTATTTCATGCTTTTAAATTGTCAATTATTTCGTGCGTTAATTATTATCTCATGAACTCCCACTTTCTATTTTAAATTTTTGTGTGTCCCTTACCGTGACTTGGATATTTGGAGCACAACACTAGACGTTTCCTTCCCACAAATTTCACAAGCAAGACCTACACGAGCCCACCTTCATGTAGGTATATCACGTGCCACTAAAACATGTCTCCTTGTACTCTAATTTCATATTGCGATGTTCGGGTCAAAAAGACTGGACTCTAATCCCTACCGTGAAACTGATATACTTTTTAACTATAGATGAGACTCGACCTCGACTCAATTCTTTCGACCCAATATATGATTTTGTTCTACTAAATTCCTTACATGCTTGACCTTACATTTTATCTTGATTGCTTGACCTATCGCCCCATGACACCATTAGCCTAACTCTTGTAAGTTGGGTTGAATATCTCACGACTTAACCAACATTTTTGGACCACTTTGATAGGTTCACTTAACCATATAATTCAGTGGACCCTAACTTATTCAGTCAACCAGGACGACTGTATAGGCCCAAACTTTGGGCAAAGCTTGATTTAAAAAAAATCTTGGACTATTTAAATCCCTTTATCATGGTCTCTTACTTATACTTTGACTATTTTAATGCTAACTTAGCATAAATTTTGCAAGCTTATTTTCTTATCAAACTTGATCACGACATATATTTTATTGGGTTGCTCCCACTAACATATTGTCTAATCAGAACCGGTACATAATGGTCTGATCAACCGAGTGCACTTTGGTTCGCTTTTATCTATCGTCCTACGTGGATGGGGACATAGCTAAACTTACCCTCTAGAATCCCATCCACGACTGCCTTGACAATTCCTTTGAAATTATTCGATCGTCTTTGAATCACGTATTCGTATTCGATAACACCTCCTTCGAACTCTATATTGCTTTCGCCTTCACCTCTTTTGGAAGGACGATGGCGTTATACAAGAACTTCCTCTAACTGTCCTATCACCATGACCATTACCACCCAATGTAACTATATCTCTGTCTTGAACTACCCAACCTTTCCCTCGACCCTAAATTTACAATCTTGACCTTCAAATCACTTGAATTTAAGAGTGATTACAATCATCTCTTAATCGTATCCTCAACCTAGACTACGATCATATAAACTTCTTTAAACCCTCCTACCTACCGTTGTGCCTTCTCACCCCCTCCTAATTCTTAATTTCGAGGACGAAATTCTTTTAAGTTGGGTAGGATGTAAAATCCTTAAATTTCTACTGTATTTTTTTTTAAATTTTTGGTACTGAATTAAAATTTTGTATTGTACGTCGCATAGTCGTATTGTACGTCACGCGCGAAATTTTGATTTTCGAAATTTTTTGACAAGTGCGAATATGTGCGAGCGTACATATTTATTTAAAAAAAAATTTCTATTTGTATCAATTCAAAATAATATATATAATAATTATTTTAGCTACCAAAATTTCTAAATTCATGATTTTATTTATGAGAAGTCCTTTTAGACAGTTATAATAATAACTAATACTCTTATAAAATTTTATTTTAGAAACATATATTTATGTAAATATTATTTGGTCATAGATAAATATTTCATAATTATTTATTAGTTTATTTTTAAATAATAATGTAATTTTTGAAATTATTATTACTAGTATTTTTGGAAATCATATTTTGAAATTATTATGGCAATTTAAAATCTTGATTTGAATTATTTTAAATAGTTTGAAATAAGGATGAATATTTATCCATTGGATTTATTTGGATTTAAACTAGATTGAGATTTGATTTGATTGAATTAAATTATTTTAAATTAATATAATATTTATCTAATTGGGTTTTAAATAAACCTAAGCCTTAAGCTAATAGGAATTCCCACATCCTATAAATAGGCAGGTACTCCTCCATAAATTTCGGGCATCCACAAATTTCTCCACAACCCATTGTGCACCGTGTCTGTGCCTCCCATCCACTAAATATTTCCCCATTACATATACAATATTCTGTCCCACCCGACAAACCGGGCCTCGACACCATCCCCGTCGACAACAGACCACCACCGTCACCACGACTACCACAACCAGAAAAAGTAAAGAAAATGAAAGGAGAATCCTAACCTACGCTTCGAGCGTTCCCTTCCTCCGCCTCCACCGGAGCCCAGTCGCGCTGCTCCACCTCGTCCCTCCGCGAGCGGCACGCTCTCGAACTCCGTCGACGTACCATCACAACCCTCCGGATCAGCCGCCCTTCACGCGCTGATGTCCGAGGCCTGTCTCTCCGGCGCTCATAGCCGCCGCCGCTGGCGACCACCGTCGGATCCGCGCGCTCGGGACCCCCTCGTCGCAGCCGTGAACGGAGCCTCCACCGTCGGATCCCGCGCGCCTCTCCCAGCCAGCTTCCTCTCCGCCGCCTTCATCCTCCCTACTCCGCCACGCCCTCTCCGACGAAACCCTCATGCCGTCTCCTCGCAGCCGGGAACCACCCGACCACCGGCACCAGCACGGACCGCCGTGCCGCGCCACCTTACTCCGACCGCCCGCAGAGCTTCGACCCAACTGCCATCACCGGCGCCCGACCGCCTTGCTCCGCCGACCCCAGTCGAAAAACCCCCTTGTAAACCCTAGCCATTTCATCCGGCGAGCTCCACCGCGCCTAAACCGCGCGCCACCGCCCGACTTTCCACGGACCGCCTCTCTCCGTGGCTCCGCCGCACAATGCCTGGCATTGTCGTGCTCCGCGCGAGCCCTAACTCCGGCGAGCCACCGGGCTCTTCCCGTGCAGCCTCCGTCAGACCACGGTGACGGAGCGACCGCCGGTGGAGAGCCCTCCGCTCCCATCCGCGCCTCTCCGCAGATCCCAGCCGCCTCCTCCGCTCCGCCGTGCCGGAGCTTTCCCGTGCGCACGGACGGCCATCGCGCCGCCGCGCTCACACCTCCTCTGTAAGTCCCCTTTCTTTCCACTCTCTCTCTCTCCTACTAAAACCGAGATTGGGGGGGAATAAACGTTAGAGATTTTTACTAAATACTGTTACATTATTATGTTATAATAATAATAATAATAATAATAATAATAATAATTATTATTATTATTATTATTATTATTATTATTATTATTATTATTATTATCATTTAGTTTTCTATTATAGATATAATTATTGTTATTATTATTGTTATTATTATTAATATTATTATTATCATTATTATTATTGTTATCATTAACATCATTATTTTTATGTATAAAATGGATATACTTCTTGAATGTAATAATAGTAATATTTTTGTTTGGATTTTTAAAGTAAAATATATACATATATATATGTTGCCTAATTAAAATCTAGTTTCAAACAATTAAATATTCTCTAAAAACTATATATATCGTTTTGATAATTTCAAATATATATAGATATTTATATTCAATAAAAAGGTAGTTTTCAAATTTACATACGTATTTTCAAGTATTTTATTAAGTTGCAACCTAAAAAACTTTTTAATTATAACTACTTATAAATATTTTGCCTAATCAAAAATCTAGATTTCGATAAAATAAATAAAAAATATGATTATTCTATTTATGCAAACAGAGAAATTTTTTCTAAAATGGTTATTTTGGATTTCAAGTATTTAGCAAAATTATTTTACTAACAAAAATCTAGTCTTAAGTATTAGAAATACTTTTCTAAAATGGTAGGGGTATGTTCTTCACAATTTCTCCTCGATTTTCACCATTGACCACGACTGATCACACGTCTCTCTTCTCATGAAATACCGGACCCTCACATATCGACCATGGCTATTGGACGAACAGGACTTGTTGGATCATTGCACCACACCAGGCGTAACACCAGGCAAGACACCTTGCCTTTACTGTTTAAATTCTTGCTCAATATCATGCATGCTTTTTCTTTATGTTGTTCTTTCAAAATTATATATATATGCAAATTATGATCTTTTATGTAATTGGCTTAGAGTTAAGGGACCACCGAATGTTTAGTGCATCTCATAAACTGTCACGATGTGCCACGGATTGTGTGTGAGTTATGAGTCGCATATAGATGCAGACTTGCGTGCTGACTGATCATTAGCGCGTATAGGCCGTGCGTTAGGATATAACTGCTAATAGATTTGTGTAGAAGATTTGGCAGTTATTAAGGATTAAACAGTGTCATGGAGACGACGCATGTATAGTATCATTGGGGGGAGGGGACAGTTATTAGCGTAGGGGCTACATTTTATTTTTATACACATTTTGGGCCGAGGGTGACTCTCATGAGCACTACCTTCTGCCCAGGTCGATAGCGTCTCGGATGAGCGCTACTTGCTGGCCACTTTCTATTACTTGCTTGCGTGAATCCGTTACAGCCCCTGCGTAGAATGTTGTCCTCTGAAGTGCATTCCACATAAAATGGTTAGGGCCCTTTACTCATGCATACTTTTCTGTTGAGCTTTATTATTCAGTTTATTGGCATGATATTATGTGTCTTGTTACGTCCCTCTGAGGACCTGGTGATCTCTCCAGGTGTGTGTTTTCGTGACTTCTTGCAGGTGCTCTAGCTAAGGCCATTCCTTCCTCCGTGATGATTGCTTTTGGACTCGTCACTTGATCTCGCTTGCTAAATTCTTTCCATGTATATTTTTCCATATTTAATTTGGTTGGTAGTGGACTTTGTCTCCGCCCAACTATTGTGTACATGACAAACTCAAAGTTGCTTTATATCATTATTTGTCTTTGTGGATGAGATTTAGTTGTCTTGGATTACTACATTTACAGCTTATGTATATACGAGTCGTATATTTACTCGTATGTATACAGCTGGCATGATACGTTTCTAGTCCTACTATTTTGGGACTGGGGCGTTACACCTGCCATCTAAATTCTTGCTGATAATTGCTTCCTCTTGAAATAAACTGTCCTCTTTTGATATATCGCTTCTTTCTCAGTATTGATTTCCTTGTTTGATCTGTCTTCATGATGGTGATGGAGACACAATCTCATCGCTCCGACATGGGGGATACTGTCGAGAGGTCTACCACCTCTCGTCCGGTTTAATTGGACCCTGGAACCGTAACTCCCCTTATTACCTCTCATGTCGGAGCTTCTGTCGCATTCGGGGGTGCACCTCCACCTGTTCAGAGGCCTACCCCTATTATTTCGGATGTATTCCAGCAGCAGCCACCTTCGGGATCGGTCAACGCCGTATATCTATTTGCCTTCATTCTTAGGATCATTGAGGCCCAACAGTACCACCAGCAGATCCAGGCTACTGATTTCAGGCAGGGCATAGAGGATGCCTACCAACTGGTCAGGACGACAGTGGAGATGGTGACTGCCCAGTCACGGGGAGGGCAGGTTCAGCAGTATCAACCGAGGGACGCTGGGCATCCTGGATTTTTAGAAGATGCGTTCGAGAGATTTCTGAGGTACCGAGGGCATCATATATGCCGATGACTGGATTGAGCACATTGAGGAGATTTTTTGTCTCGCATTGATACCAGTAGAGTTTCAGGTAGAGGTAGCTGGCAGTCAGATGCAGGACCTTGCCAGGACATGGTACCAAACAGACCCTAGAGTGTGAACGGAGGGGCAGACATGGGGAGATTTTAAGAAGCTTTTCAAGGAGAATATCTTCCCATACGTAGCACTGGGAGGCTTGGAGCAGCAGTTTGAGAGTCTGGTACAGGGGAACCAGACAGTCGAGGTGTACACTGGAGAGTTCTGCCGTCTGAGCAGATTTATTAAGTTTCTCAGTGCGGCGACGAAGGCGAAGAAGTACAGTAGGGGCTTGATCAGGGAGGTCAGATCTTTGACCAAGAGTGGTCGGGATGCTACTTTTGAGGAGCTTCTAGCAGGAGCTATGGCAGCGGAGGACGACCTAGGGTTGAAACTGAAGAGAGGTCGAGATACTATTGTAGCCAGTAGCAGTGGAGGTCTGGCCAAGAGGCCTCATATACAGATTTAGCAGCAGCAGAGGCCTGTTCAACAATAATTTCAGGGCCAGGGACATGTACTTTACCAGCAGGCACCCAGGCAACGACAAGACTATGTGCAACTTCTGCAGGAAGCCAGGCCATTGGTGGAATGACTATCGGAAGAGACTAGGCAGGTGTTTACTTTGTGGTTCAGCAGAACATCAGTGTAGGGTGTGTCCCAAGAACCTGACACCATTGGCTCAGACAGCAGCAGGAGCTAGGGCTCCGACAGGGCAGCAGAGGGGACCACCGTTGTAGACTCAGCAGCAGATGTTTGTCCAGCATCAGAAGCAGGCCAGAGGAGGAGGCCAGCAGGGGTGAGCTTTCGCCATGACAGTCGAGGATGCACAGACAATAGGAGGGATGCTTGTAGGTTTTGTTCTTCTCGATTTCATTCCTACTTTTGCCTCATTATAACTATCTTGAAATTCAATTCCGACAGTTACTGTCTACCTTCTTCTGTTTGTTGATAAATTGAATGCTTAGTATTTAATGGTGATTTGATTTCTACCAAGATAAGTCGTATGGGCTAGGTCGTCTGATATATGGAATCTAGAGTCTTCTATAGTCATATTAATAGCATAGTGAGGACATATTGTCTGATTTTGGATGTATTTCTCGGGTGTAGGAATTTAAAGTTTTTGCAGCCAAGCATGCGGTAATACAAAAATTTTAAATACCATAATTCTAGAGGTATGCACCTTAGTTGGGGACTCTATGATATATCATAGCCTTGCTTACTAGTTTGACGAAGATTCAGAGTATCATGATTTTGGACAGACGCATATGATTATCGGATTGTATTATTTAGAGACTTTGATTGTTTGGGGGTTTGATCTAGAAGGAGTACGACTATCTTAATTTCGAGGACAAAATTATTCTAAGAGGGATAGACTTGTAACACCCACTTTTCGAAAATGAAGGTAATTTTGAACTTTTGTAATTAAGTCATTTAATAATATAATTTAAATCATGTTAATGATTTTTGATGATTTTTTTAATTAATTTAATACTATTTAAAATATTGAATTGTTATTTTGATGTTTAACTAGTTGTAGAGGCTAAAAATCAAGCTGTACCACCCATTAAAGTGTTCGACCATCAGATGGCACCAAATTATTACATTGTGCCAAACCATCAAGTTGTGCAGCATCAGGTTGAGCCAACATCTGGTTGTGTAGGAGTCAGGTTACGCGAGCGCGACGTGGCGCACTTCCTCGAGAAGCTGTAATGACATCATTATTGCCTGACAGCTGACAGCACGGAGATTAAGAAAAATCTATTCGAATCCAGCGCGACGCGGCACTCGAGAAGATTTTGTCAGCATGTAATTAATGCTGACAGCTGGTTCGCGCAAGTCATTGTGTGACGCGAGAATTAATCAGTACAACATAGAAGACCTAGTCAAAGGGGCCAGTTGTTGAGTTGCGCCCATGCACATCCTGGCTAGTTGGCGCACTTGACCAACTCTTATTTTAAAGCAGGGTGATATGGTGCACAAGGTACCAACTTCGTAGAGCGTTCCCACTATACTGCCTACGACCACGAACATCTCAATTAAACGATGCCACGTATCAAGAGCAGTTTGTGCAACCTCTCGCGCAGGTTGCTACATTGTGCCCACGCGCAACCTGATGAAGCTCACGCAAGGTGATCAAACAGTGTTCAGAACAGAGTGACGAGGCACGCAAGCCACTAACTTCGCAGAATGTGCCCACTACACTGCCCACGACCACGCGTATCTCAATTAAACGATGCCATGCATCCACAACAGATAGTACAACCATTCGGACAAGTGAACATGAGGCGCGCAACCTGAAGCACGCACAATCCAGAATAACTGTTAAACAGTTATTTCAAGAACTCTATAAATAGAGTTTCAAATAAATATCAAAGCATAAAGAATGATCATAATCTCCTGCTAAAGTGCTGTTACATTCTCCAGAGGTTCGTGTCTTCGATACCACATCGTCCAAGAGATAAAGTGATCGTCTTCTGATCAGATTCCTATAGCTGTACTTCCCCAGAAATTAATTATACTATTGTACTCTTTTTTTTAAGTTTGTAATAAAGACTTTTGTTATTGCAAACAAAATGGCGACTCTGCTGGGGATGACTTTCTCCTCCGACGAGAAAGTGACAACTCAATGTGATACCGTGTCAATCGACAAGACACAGAAGACCCTGGTCGTTCAAGTCGACCAGACAGCCTACGAGGACATGATCAAAGCTGGGGGTGCAAAGCGCACTGTTGCCACTGTTAAGAGCAAGACGCGCTCTATTTGGATTCCTAAGTCCTCGACGGCACAATCCCCTGCCTCTGTACAACTTGTGCCCATCACTGCCTTGGCATAATCTAAGGGAAACAGTCTTTTGGCTAATCCCTCTACTTCTCCGATTCTGAAATCAAAGGAGACTTCGTCTCGACACACCGCTGTCCAAAACAAGGAAAAGTACCATTTGGTCTTTACTTCCATGATGCAACCTGCACCTGTTCTTACTTCTGTGCAACTTGTGCCCATTACTGCCTTGGCACAACCTAAGAAAAATAGCCTTTTGGCTAACCCCTCTTCTTCTCTGACTCTAAAATTGAAAGCGACTTCGTCTCGACACACTGCTGGACAAAACAAAGAAAAGCACCCTTTGGACTTTTCCTTCCTGGCGCAACCTGCGCATGTTCCTGCTCCGACACAACTTGTGCATGTTCAAGCTCTGGCGCAACCTATGCCTATTCATGCTCTGGCGTAACCTGCATATACTTCTGCACCAGCACAACGTAAAGAGAAACCCTGATTAGTGGCTCCCTCTTTGCCACCAAACAAGAAGTTTCGCAAGAAATCACTAAATCAAGGAAAATGCTCTTTAGATTTTCCTCATTCTGCTCGAGTCGTTGACTGGATGGAAAGTACTGCTAATTCAGATAAAAATTCTATTCTCCTTAACAGAGAAAATAAATCTCTGTCAGGAAGATGGGTTCTATTCAGAATAAACTTTCCACGCAAAAGGGTATTATGCCTACTCCAAAGAGGTCATGGCAGGATCTACCAACCCTATGTATCTCAAGATCCCGACAAGGCAAACTGCTAGTATCTCAAGTAGATGCACAAGTAGCTCCCCTGTCGGACTTGCGCACCTATATCAACAGGTTCTAATCAGGGTCAACCTTGGGAAAACATAAAATGTATCAAGTGCAACTTACACCAGTTGCTAACATGTACCAGAGGAAGAATGCTGAGGTAAAAGTTCCTATGACTTATGCTAACCAGCTTAGCACGTCCTTGTACACTCAAGGTACGGGACACCTCAAGAACATGAACCATGTCCTGAATATCGTCAAGGACTACTTTCCTACGACTTCTTCTCGTCCTGTTAATAACCTCCGTAAACTTTTAATACAGAAGCGGAAGGTTACAAATCCATCCTGTCCAACGGTGAACTAACAACAAGAACATCATTACAATCACCACCATGAAGTTGTCATCAAATACTGCTATTAGTCAGCCAAGCGGTCCATCTTTGACCGTTTGAATTATGTTCAGACTCTTGAACCAATCCTAGTAGACGAAGATGAATTACTCTATGCTTCTGTCAACATGGCATCTCGAAGCACTGTTGGTGGAAAACGTCCAAGACGTAATGTATCCCACAATTCCAGTCAACAGTACTTAGATCGGATTCATGAATTTGGTGAAGGAGTATACCAATATACTAGATCAAGAAGCCAAAAAATAATCGGTCAAAGGAATCTTCTTTTCAACCAAGACACAATCGGCCAAAGGAATCTTCTTTTCGACCAAGACACAATCGGTCAAAGGAATCTTCTTGATTCTAACCAAGATTCCTTCAGTAAAAAAGACATCCCTATTACTTATTCTGGGGGTAGTTCTTTATATGACTTTAATGCTGACAGTAAAAGTTCTGAAAGGACTATCCTTTCCACTAGCTCGTCTTCAAGGGCTAGAGAAGTGTCTGCTTATGTCATCACAGAAGATCAAGATACTTCCAGTTCTAATAGTCAAGAGTAGAGAATTGCTTCTTTGGAGGCTAGTTTGAAGAACATGGCTGAGATGATGACAGGCATGCATGATGTGATTATGGCACAACATACAGTTCCATCGATCGTGAATCTGATTTCGACTCAAGAACCTGTAATAACATCAGCTTCCATCAATATTGACCTGGGGGTACAGTTTCCTCATACCGCTTCTATTCCTGTACAGGCTATTCTAAGTCAATCTGGTGCTGGGGGTGGTACTTATCATGCGGTACCCCCTCCTAACATATCAAATCAATCCACTCCTCCGCAATCAACATGAGATACCAATGAGGTCGTAAAACTTTTACGTACTCAATTTGAAGCTTTCAAACATAAAGATGACCTATATAAACTTGGGATCGAACAACCCTATCCCATAGAATGGAAAGAGGTCCAATTTCCTCCTAAATACAAACCCCCTACTATTATGTTGTTTGATGGCAGCACGTCTCCAAGTCAATACCTCAATCACTTTGAAGTAATGACTGATCAACTTCAACCAAATGATGCTCTTCTTACTAGAGTATTTGTCGGTTGTTTAACTGGTACAGCATATGACTGGTATCGTAGTTTACCAGATGGTCGTATAACCTCTTTCGCTGTCTTCAAATAAATGTTCTTGGAACGATTTTATGAGGGAACCAACGACATAACTATGTCTGCTCTCATCAAAATTAAACAATGACATAATGAAACTGCTGAACGTTTCATTGAACGATTCCACCGTGAAGCACTCAAAATGCCTCTCGGAACTCCAGATGCTTTGACTATAGACACATGCAAATCAAACTTGTTGCCTATAGTCAGCATATTGATGGGATCAACACAATTCCAGAACTGGCCTTCCTTTATAGTGAACGCCAAAGCAGCAGAAGAGAGCGCTGACAAAGTTCAAGTAATTAGGTATTCAAATGCCTAATTTTGACAAAAATAAACACGCTACACCAAATAATAGTGGCCGTCAGAACAATCGCAAGAGCAAGGAGACTTTGGCCATTAATCTTAAAGGCAAAGAAGCCCTAACTATCAATGTAAATCAGCCAACATCTACCCCAACAGCACCACCACAACGGGTACCATGACTAAAAGAAGAATACTCTTTTAATGAAGATGATATCATGAGTATCTTTGATTGTCTCATTAAGAGCAATAAACTTCAACTGCCAGAACCAAAACGGCTAGAGGAAGTTGGTAAGACTGACCATCCTAAATATTATGTTTACTATAGATTTATTGGACATCCAACTCGAGCATGCTATGTGCTCAAGGGTAAAATTCAGGAGATGGTCAATTCCGGTGTAATCATTCTCCAACAAGACGAGAAAACTGTAACGGCTAACGTCATCTCTTTACAGTTTGAAGATTTTCTGGATCAATTTGTGCAGGACGGTGTCATCCCCATCCCAAGAACTACTCTGGAGATTGTTAATCTTTCACCTGCACGAACTGATGGTCTTGTTCCTCTGTCTACTGATAAAGGGGAAATTATATGGATCCATCCAGATTTAGTAGCGGACTTTGAAACACCATCTTCTTCCACCAAGTCTAAGAAGGCCACTAAAAATAAATCATGTCATATGATTTCATTTGAACATTGTCTTCCCTAACTGCCATCTTCATCTCGACAGTAGATAATCCTTCTTCTTCTTCCCCTGCTGATATAATATTGTCAAAGTCAGAAGCAAAATACCAAACAGCTTTCCATCTGTATAGTCTACAGTCTCATAAACTAATGACGAAAATGGGATATGATCCACAAAAGGCCTCTGGTTTGAACTGTTAGCCCAATGATTATATCATGTTTTTGAATATGGCTAATCAATTAAGTTTAACTAGTGATGTCACTAATATTCATGCTACTTAAACTTAGCATTGTCCTAAAATATTCTATATCATATTGTTATGATTATATCATACTGCATCATACTGTTTTGTTCGTCTAACATGTACTTGCAGACAAGAAGGACATATGCAACAAAGAATTATTAATGGGCCAAAGACGGCATTATATAAGAAGATTTCTCTGAACAGAAAGGTATTCAGATTTTCAGATCTGTTTATCTTTGGACGATTGTCGTCAAGAAAAAATGCGTCTTCAATGTCAGGAAAAAGACGTCATCAAAAGGGCTATTGGTTTTCATATTTATTCTGTATTTTTTCTTTTATTGAGTCTAGGAGAAATACGAGATTGATCGGATCGGTACTGGCTTAGGTTTTTCTCAGTCCACAAACAACAATAAGCCTACCTAAGTATCCCAAAAATCCACAATTCCAAAAGGCCCAAAACCTATGCAAATTTGGTTTATTCCTTACTATTTTGAACCAGCAGAACTCTGACAGAACTCTGACCGAGTTCGGTCCGAGTTCGGCCCGAGTTCGATCTAGGTTATTTGAATTTTAGTTTCCACCAAATCTGCATCCAACGTTCGTATGCAAAATCCTAGCATCCGAACTCTGCCCGAGTTCGGTTCCCCAAAAATACTATAAATAGAGTTGAGATTACCATTTATTTCAACAATCCAATTTCATCTCTTCTCTTCTCTATCTAAAGTGTTCTGAGCTTTTACTTTCATATCTAAGCCTTTACGACTCTTAGCCAAGCCAGTACAGTTTCTGTTTAATCTAGAGTTTGGTATTGAAGAGTTGTATCGGAGGTTGTATTCAGAAAACATTCCAGTTTTCCAATTGCCTTCTGGAGCCGGTCGTGCGCTCGTCACCAAGCACGGTGTTGTGAAGTCGGTCGTGCACTTGTCACCAAGCACGGTGTTGTAAGAGTTGCAAGCACTCAGTTAAAGCTTATGTCATAGTGGATTAACATCGAGCAAGAGTACTCGAGACTGGATTAGTCCTCTCAGAGGGATACCAGTATACATCGTTGTGTCATTGAGTTTGAATTCTTTACTCTTACTTTACCGCATTTTATTTACCGACTTTTATATGCCATAATATATAACTGCTAAGTTTTTTTTAATTGGTGATTATTTTTCGCTGCACACACACACACTCTATTCACCCCCCTCTAGAGGTGCTCAACGGTCCTACAATTGGTATCAAAGCGGGTTGTATTCATATATAACACTCTAGAGAGCATAAATATGGTAGCCGTGAATTCAATATTCAACGGTGAAGGGCAATCCACAAATAGACTCCTACTATTTGATGGAACGAACTATAGTTATTGGAAAACACGGATGAGCTTGTACCTGAAGTCTCAAGACTTTGACTTATGGTCAATTGTTGTCAATGGCTACCAAAAGCCTACTATCACTTCTATTCTCACATCCTCTATTATTAACAAACCTTATTATAGTTACACAGAGGAAGAGAAGAAGTTAGCTAGCCTTGATGCAAAAGCAAAGCATGCTTTCTATTGTGCTGTAGACTTTAATGTATTCAATCTCATTATTACTTGCACAACATCTCATAAAATTTGGAAACTTCTTGAAGCTACTTATGAGTGCAGGTACGAAAGCAGTGCTAACAACTCCAGAGAGGAGGATAGTCTTCATAATAATTCAAATATATGCATGATGGAATTGGGATTTAAGGTACAACATAATTTCTTATACGAAGAAGAGCTTGTATGTGACAACTACAAGAAGATAGACCACATCCAAGATGATTGTACTACTACAAGAAAGGAGAGTCACTACGAACAATCAAATAAAGGAAGATCATCGGGCATATGGTGTGAAAGTGAAGCAACAAATTCTGAAGAAGAAGAGAGACCTCATCAAGCTGCAAATTTATGCTCAATGGCATTATCTAACGAGGTACAGAATAATTCCCTTCTTGAAGAGAATGAATTTTCTTATGATGAGTTATCTGATGCTTTCAGCGATCTGTTAGAAGAATACAAAAAAGTATTAGATAAGTATAAGCAAGCTAGAAAGGATATTCTATCCTATAAGAGTGAGAATGAAAAGCTTACTTGCTTATTGAATGATGCTAGAAATACTTCTACTTCTAATAATTCTACTGAGATTTCCACACTTGAGTTTAGATTGCATGAGGCACTTGAATGCATTGAGAAAAGCACTCAAGAAAATGCTAAACTTAAGGAGGAACTAGAATCTGAAAAGAAGAAGTATTCTATTGCTTCATGTAGAATTGATGCTCTTTCTGCTAAATATGATGAGATCTGTGCTAACTCTAAAAAGTTAGAGATTAGACTGGAAAAGCAGGTAGTACAACCTATGACTCAGTCTAACACAAGACACGTGACACATCACAAAGTCACACACGACAGATCATCTAGAAAGGAAGCAAGCAAAGCTAAAGCTTTACACAACCATGCTTTCTACTACAAGTATCCACTAAGATCATATCACACCACTTCACATTCTCATACTGCTGCACATAGCCCTAATGTTAATACTTTTTGTCTTTATTGCGGCATGAATGGACATGTTTCTCATTATTGTCAGATTAGAAAGCTTGTTGATATGAACTTGTACAAATGGGTTCCCAAAGCTAACAAATATGGATCCAAGTTTTGGATACCAAAGTCTTCACCTAATATTTCAGGTGGAGCTACTTATGATGAACCATAGAACCATGGAGCATGTTGGTGATTGCAAAGCTACAATGGTCATCTTCCAAGCAATTGCACCAACATAAGTGTGGTCACTAGAACCACTTCGGTAACATGCTTCCTAAATAGTTTTTAATATCTAGCATGTTCTTATTGATGTATTGTTATTAGCTCTCATTGATATCTTTTAATTGTTTATCATTTATGTGAGTTATAATCCTATCAAGACGAGTTGTTTAGCTTAAATGATTAGTTCACACTATATAGTATTTTATTTTTTATTAGTGTGACACATTTATCTAGGTATGCTCTTTACTCGTAGTATTCATCTATGAAGTTGCATACCACTCTAGTCCATAGAAGCTTTTGTTGTTGGTTTATGCTTTTGACTCTTTGTCTTTAATACTTTTAATGGTCACTTCTTATCAATTTGTCTTTAACATGTCACATTTACTTTGATCGGTATTTTGTGAGTATGTATGTTTAGCACAAGTCTCCTATTTACTTGAAAAGTATATACATATACTTTTATGTTAACCTTGTACTTGCATAATATATTCACTATTGATTCTCATATTTTATTTTGATTAATTTTATTTATGCATATTTTTGATCTTGTGATATTTTTTATGCTTGTTAATGATATATGAATAATTCATTATCAATCATATATTGCTCACATATTTCTTATATTGTATAAATATCTTTATGGAGATATATGAGTTTAGTTCAAGTTCTATATTATATTATTTTGAAAAGTAGTTTCAAACTTGTGCTTATTTCATATGTAAGCTAATTTTTTTAACAAATTCATGTACTTCTCTTTATTAGCTTCTTCCTCAAAGCCTCTTTTTAAATGATATATTTTTTTTTTGGCTTTTTGGTTGACATTTTGTATATATGATGTTTTTAATATCTTGATCTTGATAAACCATTCTTTGGGTATTTACTTTTAGGAATTCTAGATTTCGACGATGTTCAATGATACTGCATATATTCCTTTGAATCTAAGTTCTTAAGAGTAGAAATCATTTTGGAAACAGGCCGAAAGGGTCCTTCTGTCATACATGTGTAAATAGCCTGAAGTGACACGGTTTACTAGTCTTCGGACTACCGCTAGCTGGGAACCGGCCCCTACAGCTAACCCGAAGTGATCAATACTTTATAGACTTAAGATTTATTAAGGTCTAAATGCAACTATTATCTAGTTTTGGATCCAAGGTACTGAACCCAGTCCCCTAGATTCCAGAATACATCAACGTATCTAGATCTTACTTTTTGATTTACAAATATTTTATATTTTATTGTTACCCAATAATTTTGTAGCACATATGGATTAATGTAATTGATACATCTTATGCTGTTTGCTACATTATTCTAAGATTTTTAAGTCCATAGAATATAATTTATTTCATATTGCACTAATTCTTTTTAAATCCTCGGTTATTAAAGAAGAGATTTATTTTGGGTACAAGCCTACAAAAGGTCTGTCTGTCACCACGACTACGGTCGAAGCGAAGCGGTACTTAAGTGTTCTCCGGTGAACCTCCGTTAGCTGGGACAGTGCCTCTACAGCTAATCCAAGATTGATCAATGCTTTATAAACTAAAGATTTATTGAGATCTAGTTGCAATTGTTATCTGATGGATTTTAAATTTTAGATTTGATGGATAATATTCTCTCTTTATATTTTTCACAAAAGGTAGCATATGTTGATCTATCTTGTCGATTGTGACATTTATGTCATCTTTTGACTTATACGATTATTCATCATGCTAATTTGAAATATCTTTTGATTATTTTTATTTTTAAATGTTCATTTAATGGATATTTCTTCTTTTGTCTAAAGACGATTGTTTTTCGTATTCATTGTGATTTCATCTTTAGCTTGTGTAATATTCGTAATATTAATGATTTTGAGGTTTATATTATTATATTCTTATTCAAGTTACTTACTGTCTATAACAGTAATTCTTTGCGGGGAGAAGTCATGCAAATTGAATCTCTCTTTCAAAGCGTTTCTTTTCTTTAACCCTACGGTTGTCAGTGAACACCGTGCTATGGCTTTAAAAGGAAAGAAATGAACTTTGATAAGAAGACCTAATATTTTTGAATTAGTTTCCTACCTTCGAAAATATGTCTCTGAATTTTATTTTTAGATATAGCCATGTAAAGGTAGAGCAGTTAATTATTTCAAGTCAATTAGCCCCTTAACATGTCATATATCTAAAATACACTTTTCTTTGGACATATATCTAGTTTTGTTTATTTGTTCAAATGGATTTATTTATGATTTATGGATTCTTTTATTGACATTGTTTTTGTGATTCGAATCGTCAGCTTTAAGTCTAAGGACTAAATGGACGCATTCGAACATTTACTAAGACAATTTTTCATAATAAATTCCATATTTTTGAAAAGTCTTTTTGATTTTTTTTTGATTTATTGAATCTGTCTCGTACTCAATGTTATTATTAAAGACAGCCTTCAAAAATCTTTTACTTACATGAAATGATTTGTGTTATATTTTTTTTATTGAAGACATATTTTCTTCATCTTTAAGCGTTTATTTATATTAGATATTTCTTTTTCTTGCCTAAAGATGTTATTTGTTTTGAGTTTGAAATTTTATATGCATTTGATCAAAGGAAAGAAAAGATGCATATCTTGGATATCTCTTAGATCTTGTGATTATTTATTTTATCTATTTTATGCATATAAATTATTTTTGAACTATATACGCATATTTTAAGGGGGAGCAAATTAATTGTTTCAATTCTCTTATGCCCTTAATATGTGGTATACCTAGTTCACCATGGACTTATATTGGCTTAGTTAAATATCTTGTTGATTTGTTCATAATTTTTTTATTTGAGTAAGTTTATGAAAAAAAATATATGATCATTATTTATTTTTAATTCTCTCATTTTATGAGTTTGTAAAAGTTGCCAAATATATTTAATTATCCTTATTAATGATTCCTTTGAGCTTAAATTGATTGGGCATTTCTTATTGAGATTTTATCTCAAAGTTCATGATTATCTATACTTAGACGTTTCATACTTTGTGGGGGAGCATTCAAGTCGACTGGATTTCTCCTTCCCAAGTATTTTATCTTCATTACCTTCATGTTTATCTAATGGATATAATATATCATGCTAAGGTAATTGAATTCAAATGCATGAACTTTGGTATAAATTTTGCATAGATTCTAGTATACTTATTTTGATGATTATACGCTTTATGGAATTGACTCACTAATTTGTATGGGCAAATTATGAATCATATTCTTTTGTGATCATTGTTAAAAGTTTCATTATTATTTTTATTTGGTATATACTAGATCTGTGAATTTCTCATGAATTATTTATGACCAATGATTGATTTCTGCTATATTGATATCTATTTCTTATTGAAATCCTTTATTGGTATATTTCAAAACTAGAGTTATATTTATTATAATATTGAGTTTTGAATATCATTTTTGGATTTCTAGTTGGTAAACTATGTATTGTTTGATTTCAATGTTCTTTGTTTAAGTTCAACCAACTATTTTGACAAATTTTTCTACTTTAGTTATGCAATTTCTAAACATGTCGTTTCACTGTTCTTCTAATCCTTGATCATGATTATTATTATTTTTTCCTTCCTCCTATACTTATGCTTGAGTTCGTTTTATCTCTTTATTACGGGGGAGCTTATTTTTTGATCATGTCAAAGGAGGAGAAATAAGTTTAAGTTAGCAAAGAATTTTTTTTTAGTAATATGTGTTTATTAGCGATATATACATCTATTGTATCTATCTTAAACTTAACCGATTTGCCATAATCAAAAAGGGGAAGATTGTTAGCCCAATGATTATATCATGTTTTTGAATATGGCTAATCAATTAAGTTTAACTAGTGATGTCACTAATATTCATGCTACTTAAACTTAGCATTGTCCTAAAATATTCTATATCATATTGTTATGATTATATCATACTGCATCATACTGTTTTGTTCGTCTAACATGTACTTGCAGACAAGAAGGACATATGCAACAAAGAATTATTAATGGGCCAAAGACGGTATTATACAAGGAGATTTCTCTGAACAGAAAGGTATTCATATTTTCAGATCTGTTTATCTTTGGACGATTGTCGTCAAGGAAAAATGCGTCTTCAATGTCAGGAAAAAGACGTCATCAAAAGGGCTATTAGTTTTCATATTTATTCTGTATTTTTCCTTTTATTGAGTCTAGGAGAAATGTGAGATTGATCGGATCGGTACTGGCTTAGGTTTTTCTCAATCCACAAACAAAAATAAGCCTACCTAAGTATCCCAAAAATCCACAATTCCAAAAGGCCCAAAACCTATGCAAATTTGGTTTATTCCTTACTGTTCTGAACCAGCAGAACTCTGACAGAACTCTGACCGAGTTCGGTCCGAGTTCGGCCCGAGTTCGGTCTAGGTTATTTGAATTTTAGTTCCCACCAAATCTGCATCCAACGTTCGTATACGAAATCCTAGCATCCGAACTCTGCCCGAACTCTGCCCGAGTTCAGTTCCCCAAAAATACTATAAATAGAGTTGAGATTACCATTCATTTCAACAATCCAATTTCATCTCTTCTCTTCTCTATCTAAAGTGTTCTGAGCTTTTACTTTCATATCTAAGCCTTTACGACTCTTAGCCAAGCCAGTACAGTTTTTGTTTAATCTAGAGTTTGGTATTGAAGAGTTGTATCGGAGGTTGTATTCAGAAAACATTCCAGTTTTCTAATTGCCTTCTAGAGCCGGTCGTGCGCTCGTCACCAAGCACGGTGTTGTGAAGTCGGTCGTGCACTTGTCACCAAGCACGGTGTTGTAAGAGTTGCAAGCACTCAGTTAAAGCTTGTGTCATAGTGGATTAACATCGAGCAAGAGTACTCGAGACTGGATTAGTCCTCTCAGAGGGATACCAGTATACATCGTTGTGTCACTGAGTTTGAATTCTTTACTCTTACTTTACCATATTTTATTTACCGTCTTTTATATGCCATAATATATAACTGCTAAGTTTTTTTTTAATTGGTGATTATTTTCCGCTGCACACACACACACTCTATTCACCCCCCCTCTAGAGGTGCTCAACGGTCCTACATGAACCATAGAAAGGGATCTCCTGTACCTCTTTTCCTATGTCTTTCTCACAACCAATCTCGGGTTGGTTTGGGTTACTAGACAAACTCTCCATCTTACCAAAAGAAACCTTCCATAAATAAGATCCATGCAAAGAGTTGCAATATGGTGTCCTTTGAACCTGTATCCGAAGAAGAAGTCTTAACTGGTACCAGGTCTGGGAAATCTTACCTAAGAGACTTTTCAGAAGGTCAAGAAAAGCCTGCTCCAGCTCTAGAGGCTCCTCAAGCACCATTTTCTCCTGCTGTCAATAGTCCATCAGCTTCATCACCTCTAATAGAGCCAACTCTTCCCAAACCGATGACAGTGGACAAAGGAAAATAGCATTTCCGTTTTGATAGAGTATTGAAGAAGACTCCAACTTTGGGACATGAGAAGCCGTATAACTTTGATATACTGGCTCAGCTGGCTAATACCCCGATAAGATTGTCAATTTTTAAGCTACACCGTCTTTCAAAGGAAACTCGGAAAACGTTGAGTGAAGCTTTGATGCAAGCCGATACTTGTCTAACATTCCTCAAGAAGCCAGAGGAAGAGCCAATAACATGCCTTCATTGTCATAGTGTGATGGAGCTGATGCCAAACATCACCTTTACACAAGACGATATGTTGTTGGAAGATAATTGTCATGACTGACCCCTCTACTTTACGGGATATGTCGATACCATGAAGGTTGATCGCATTTTAATCGATCCTGGGTCTGCACTTAGCATCATGCCGATTTCTCTTCTAGATGCATTAAAGATTCCTGTACACAATCTTTCAACAACCATCACGATAATCTTGGGATTCAATTCTGGAAGAAGTGAACCTTTGGAAAAGATCTGCCTGAAAGTTTAAATAGGCAATCTTCGTACAAAGGTTACTTTCTACATGATCGATAATCATGGCTCTTATAATGCTTTGCTGGAAAGACCCTTTCTGCATGAGCATAACATTGTACCATCCACTTTACATCAATACTTCAAATATATGGACGCCAATGGAGAAGTCCAAAAGGAAATAGCCGATCTAAATCCTTTCAGGGGCATTGAAGCATATTATACGGACTCTCGGATGTACAAAGAAGAGTTCATAAAAGTTGTATTGGCGATGGATAATAAGAAAGATCCAAAAGATACTTCAAAAAATGTTCTCATGATCCCCGTCAAAGGACGTACTACTCGTCCCTCTTCTTCTCAGACATTGACTATACATCTTTCCTCTCATAACAAATAGCCTCCTGTTGTAGAAAGGGAACAAAGGGAGCTCGTCCCTTCTGAGCCTCTTGTTATCGACCTTCGTCGTAACAAACCTTCACCTTCTCCTTCTCCTTCTCCTCATCTGGTTATCAACCTTACTAAGCCTTCTGTTAAGGCTAAGAATCATATTGTAAATGACGATGTACAAATCAATAAATTAGCATCTCCTTTACAGTATACTGATGTTCTTTATTATACTCGATGTTATTTAAAAATGTTAGATAACTTCGAACCACTTACCATAGGAGTAGTTGAAGCTTCCCAAAACGAAGTATTGCTCGAGCCAATGCAGGAATCCTTCTTCTTAGTTCCTTCCAGGAAGAAAGATGAACTTCCTATACTATTTAGTAAAGGAACATAACAGAAGATCACGCCCGATAGTGAAGAAGAAAATCACGATAACGGAAGACTTCAACTACGTCGTTATTGTTTGCCACTGATTATCAAACAAAAACTACAGAGCAACTAGTTTTGATTGCAAACTTTGAAAGTACAATAGAAAGCCTAGAAAGAAATCCTAGGAAACAATCTAAGTACAATTTAGTTTTGATTCTGGAGGGTGACGGTGGAGGCTCGGGAGAAGTGTAAGAACTCTGCCTTACTCCGTGGACAATCAGACACGATCTTTGCTCTTGAGGAAATTGCCAGCCTTTTGCATGGGTGTGGTACCCTCCTATTTATAATGATTTCGGAATAAAGCATATTTTGGGCCGTTTAGATGGTCTCATGGCCACGTGGCTGTAACAGCACACGAAGACTCGTTCTTTGGCTGCCAGCTGATGGTTTGTTGAGATTTCCTTGTTGCAACGAATCTGGGTGGTTGAGACTTGGTCAACTTGTCACGTGCCCTGAGATAACAAATGAAGGGCCGCATAGAGTTTGGGGCATTTTGGACCGCATAGGTCTTCTTTGTCTTTTAATGCTCGGCTATGCTAGGCCGCAAACGAATCATACGGCTCAGGTCACAGTCTTCCTTAGCCACGTGTCCCACCAGCAGTGCCACCAGTCCACATGAAGCTTGGATACTTTTGGGCCGTATAAATCCTGCATTCTGGGTCGCATAAGGCTTATACGGCTCAGGTCGTAGTCCCCCTGGCCGTATGACACCCCTGCGGACCATGCCTCAGACCGCAGGAACTTTCAGGCACGTGGGCCCTATGTCTGGTGACATGACACTTATTTGTCTTTTTTGAAAGGTCATGTCTTATCTTCATCCTTTTGTCAGGATGTGTCAGAGGTGTCAGCTTTGTCAAAGGGGCTCCTGCAGCTGATTAGCTTGGCCGCATAAGTAGCTCTTCCTTCTGCGGCTCGAATCAGTTTGGTCGCATTTTAACATAATCAATCTGTTTGAGACGACAATAATGGGCCGCATGGATTTTAGAGCATTTTTGGACCACAAAGTTTGTCATACGGCTCTTCTTTCTATGGACCAATTTAACTTGGCCCAGAGCACTCATGCAGTCAACTTTTTTTTCTGTAATGTGATCCACACGAGCCCCATCTTTTTAATGCTTCTACAAGACCCCCTTCAAAGTTTTTAAATTGTAAATTTGGAATACTTTGAATAAGAAGCATGGAGATATGTCAAGCCGTAGGGAGGCTTCGAGCCATGGGGAGACTTCGAGCCGCAGGGAGACTTCGAGCCGCAGGGAGATCCCATCCAGGCTGTCCAGCTGTTACTGCTGCATTTAATGCTCTGATTTGGTTTTGGATTTAGGGCCGCCTTTTTGGTTACAAGGGATAGAATCCCAAGAGTCATCATTATCTCTTAGTGGATACGAGAATTGAAGCGGCATCTATCGGTTTACGCTCTTTTGAAGACCTATAAATATGGGCCATACTGCGAGGAGAAAGCTTCTCTTTTTTCTTTCAACTTCTCCTCCTTCAGCTTCATCATCTTCGTCATCCTTTCTGCTCCAGTCTGCTATGGCTCCAAAAGCTTCTAAGTCGACCGGCGCTGTGGCCAAAGGAAAGGGACCGCCTCTTCGTCGAGAGCTGCGGACTCTTCTCCCGTTCATCCTGACGTGCAACCCCCCATTAAGGGTAAGGATGGTGGGAGAATGATGTCTTGAATTTAAACGGCCATGTCGCATACTTTATGCGCAGGCCTGTCATGTATCGCCTCTGTGCTTTGGCATAATCGGGGCGTATCCTATCTCATTGGACCGCATGTGTTCTATGTGATGGGGCCGCATGGTCTGAGCCGCATAAGCGTCACTGAACCATATGGATGCCTCATAACAGAGCCGCATGAGCGCCACATACCTGAACCGCATGGATGCCTCATGATCGAGCCGCATGAGCATTATATAACTGAACCACATAAGTGCCTCATAATCGAGCCGCATGAGCATTACATAACTGAACTGCATAAGTGCCTCATGACTGAGCCGCATGCACGTCATATAACTAAACCGCATAAGCTTCACCTGACTAGGTCGCATATGCATCTCATGTTTTTAAGCCGCATGCGCACCCCTCACAGGATCGCATAAACTCTGCCTGTCTGGGCCGCATATGCTTTATTTGATTTGAGTCGCATGTGCACCTTACAACTAGGCCGTATAGGTTCTGTTTGACTAGGCCGCATAGCTGAATAATGAACTTTATTTTCCTCTAACTATATTCCTTGTTTGACCCTTGTACTGAACTTGTCTACAGCTCTATCGGGGGAGCTCTTGATAGGATACGCTCAGTCTGCTTCGGGTATAAAATTTGACTATATAGTCGAACGCGTATCGACTCAGATTACCCAAGGTCAACCTGAGGCCAGGTTAAGGGAGATCAGGGGCCAATCATTCTTCTACCTACTCAGCATGATGAATTCTTGGAGACTGGGGACACTCATCTGAAGCCTACGTTCTTATTCGGAGACGCTCTAACTGTCTCGAACCCCAGCATACTGGAGATATCTGAGAGCTGGAATTTTTCTTCCAACGGAGTAGCGGTTCACCTTTCTTAGATGGAACACCATTTCCCTTATCAGGTTTTAATATGGTGCCTATCAAGAGACGAATGACGGATCCCATAACTCAGGACCAACAGGGAGTCTTTATAGGCAATATCCATTATAATAGACGAGCGCAGTCGGCGGTCACGACCAAGGAGTCAGTTAGTTATTCTGTTATCGGACTAGCCCCCGACAATTTCATAAATGAGATGAAGCCCAATAACCGGTTCTCTGAAGCTGACACCTTCTTGAACCAGATTGCTCACAAAGGGTCATATCCCATGGACAGACTATCGTTGCTGAACTGGATGCATCGTTCCCCTCCGTGGGTCAACTTGATATCCTGGATTCTGATAGTGTATCAGGATACTTTGCAGCAGCTCGGCCTCTACTATGCCATAAGGGGCACCTGCTACGGTCTTCCTGTGAACACATGCTATTCATAGCACTCATCGATATGTAAAAGCATCGTACGGGGACCTTTTTTATGCCTGCTGGAGAGATAGGGCTCACTCTCCACGAGATACATGACGTCTCCAAGTTGCCCTAGGAAGACGAAGTTTACGAGGAGTATACTCCCACAAATAAGGAGTTTGGGCAGTTAGAGCAGCGGTTCCCCGGATTCTTTGTTATTTATCGGGAAGTGCTATGTCATCATAGCACTTGTCAGCAAATGTCGAAGAAGAGGGATGAAAGCTCTGAAGGGAATCTTTCCCACACTAAGGCTTGGATCAGTTATCTGTTCAACCTTGGGGCCTCGGGCCGGGTTGCCCCTCGGAGCCCTCAGACTCAAGAAGATGTGGTTGCTCAGGTTCAAAGTACCAAGAGGAGCAAAGCTTCCAGTGACAGATTCGGAAGCCAGACCGACACCTTCAGTTATTTCTATCAAGATACCCAACTCTTGTCAGCCATCCTGGCTGGGTTTCTGATGATATGGCTGAGGATCTGTATGGTCTTGGGGGGTTCTGGTTCTATTGAGAGAATCCGCCGCAACCTGATTCTCCCTGCTGTCAAGTTAGTCTTCGGAGGCAGGCTAGCTCTACTCCCACCCATGGTGTGCAACATTCATCGAGGCCTTCGTATCTTTACGGCCAAAACCCTAGCTTATGATATTATGAAGGATTTCAACCGAATTGAGCTGCCCTACCATTATCTGATGGGGTGGCTGCTAATGCACTGTCCCTCTCTGATGCGGCCTAGCCTCGAGGGTAATGCGACGGACGACGATGCCTTTATATACCAGTACCATGACATGCCCTGGACCTGTTCAACCATACTCGACTGCCAAACTATGCTCGCACGGTGGACAACTACTCCTTTTTGTGTCGGTTCTGCCTTTTACCGACGAGGAAATGAGGCACTTTTATCTTGATAGCAGTGTCGTACCCCAGATCCTATCCGAGAAGATGTTCTGCTCCCTGCACATCTGGTGTACCACAACTGCAATGTCATCTTCTTGGAACCTTACCTACCCAGCCGATACTCTTGGCAATTCGGGTACAACCTGTTATTTTTGGACAACCCTAGCCCCTGCCTGGGTTATGAAGGTGGCATCCTAGATGGCATCCGGGCCTAGCATTACTACAGTAAAGTCCGTACCCAAACCAGCTTCTGTCTATCCGACACTGGGGGTTCGGGGCACATCTTGTACCTGGCGACCCTCCACCATGTCTCCGTGAATGGGCCTCCCTGCGACTTCGATGCAAGTACCAGTTTCATTACCGGTACCAAGTTGGGCAAAAAACGTAAGAAACCTAAAAAGAAGACCAGGGCAGGAAAGGCGAAGGCTATCGAAGTCTCTGACTCTGATTCCAATGATACGAAAGAGAAGAATGACTCCGACGATTTACCACCCCCTGCGAGTACTTTAGCGATGCGCTTGCCTTCTCATGTGCCAAGTCCTCCGCATAAGCGAAGTAAGCATGGACCCTCCGTCGCTGACAGGCCTCATTTTCAGAAGCGGGTCGAGATTATGATCCGCGGGCCTGACGCTGCGGAAGGAGGCAGCGATATCGAAACCATCTCGGAAGTTAGTTTCATCCCGACCGACCACAAAGTTAGTTTTGGGATATTATCTGATTGTTCCTTTTTTGCAAGCTTTGGGAGGAATAAACCCTTCGGAGCCCGATGTTGCTTCCGAGATTTCTCCTCCAGAGCCCGATGCTGCTTCCGAGATTCCTCCAGCTACGGACACCTTGGTCAGAGAAGGTACGAACCTTACCGACCTGGATCTTGGGACTGCAGAGTCTCAGTTGGTCGGTACCAACCAAGCTACATCTCCTTTCGGGGCAACCGGGGCTGGAGCGGTAGATGCAAGTGGCTCGGATACCATCGTTGAGGAGGATATGGGTGCAGTGGGAGGAGTTATGACTGTCCTGAATGAGTCTCAGTCTCTGCCGCCCTCCCCTGGTAAGCTATGTCATATTCTTACCAACAAAGAGGTTCATTCGCTCTTTCTCCATATCCTTCGAGTTAAGCTGATTGTCGGTTGTTCTGGATCTGTAGGCCCTGCTCCTTCATTACCGATGGTGGACATGGCCACAGAAGAAGGGATAGTGGAGGACATCGGGGCGGAACTTATACAAAGAAGAAGAAGTGTATCTTCTTTTCCTTCAAATCGAGAGGCCCTCCGTTGGGTCGAGTTTGGAGCTGCCCATAACAGAAATACCGACGGTAGAGGTGGTGGTTCTTGTGCCAGCATCGGTTGATGCGGGGTCGGTTAAAGCTGCCCCTTCTCCGAAAATTAAACTCCCCGCTCTACCCAGTCTTCAGTTCATTCGGGCTGCAGAGGGGAAGATTGCCACTGCACGGGAATCTCATCGCTCGAAGTTTTTTTCCCTTCTGACAGGGTCGTCAAGCTCCGCTGTGCCTCCTTTCCAGACACCTTCAGCTCCCTTGGCTGCTATTCCTTCGACGCCGTCCTCTTTGGAGAACCTGGACGAGTCGTCAAAGGACATAGTCGAGAGCTTCTACCGCCATCTGAAATAGGGGGTTGAAGCTGCTTTGAGGAGGGGAACGTCATTTACCGTGGCTCGTTATTGTGCCCACGGCTAGATTGAACTGCTGAAGACGCTTCCGGATGGAGAGGGGATGGCTGATCTTTTGGAGCACAAACTGGCAGAGGCTGATTGGCGCCTGATCCAATTGCAATAACTATGGCAAGTTGATGTGCCCGCTGTAGTGGAACAGGAGCGGGCCTTCCTTGTAACTGTCGTAAAAAAGGTGAAGGATGTGCTGGAGATAACCAAGCCCACCTTGGAGAAAAACCTTCAGAGGTTGTCTCTAAAGTATGACAAGCTGAGCCGGAAGGGAGAGGCTTGCCTAGTTCGTGAGGAGGCCACGGTTCGTACGATGGCTGAAACTAACGAGCAAATCCTCCAGCTCCAAGCTAAGCTGGCATCTCTGGAGAATGAGCTCCAAGCTACCCGTCAAGAGTGAGAGCTGATTTGCGAGGAGACCGATAAGGTCACATGAGCCTCAGCTGCTCTTGAGGGTATGCTAAAAAGGTGGAGGACAACTGGCAGGCTCATGCACATCTTGAGGATGCTGAAAAGCTGACCCAGGAAGCCGAACGCTGAGCCAAACAAAAAATTGAATGCTCAACAACACAGCTGAAGGACGTAGTCACCCAACTTTGTATTGTTGATGAGTAGTAAATTTCCCTTCTCTCTTCTTTTGGCTGGAGATGTAGCCTCACCAATGTTGTTGATGTTTCTTGAAATAAAAAGATATATTATCTTCATTCCTTTCTTACGATGTCTAAAATGCTCGTACTAGAGGGCCTAATACAATAATTGCGATTGGCAGAGGACATCCTACTGAAGAACTTTTTGTGGACCTATTACCCTTTTGTGCATCTATGATACGAGTAAATAGATTCAAAAATAATTTTCAGTGGACCTATTACCCTTTTGCGCACTGGTGGTGCAGCTAATAGATTTGAATGATTTTTTTTGGTGGACCTATTACCCTTTTGCGCACTGGTGGTACAAGTAATAGATTTGAATGATTTTTTATGGACCTATTACCCTTTTGCGCACTAGTGGTGCGGGTAATAGATTTGAATGATTTTTGTGACCTATTACCCTTTTGCACACTGGTGGTGCGGGTAATAGATTTGGAAACAAAACCTAACAGTGGTAATATGGACGTGATAGGTTCTGTGGCCTTAACACCATGGCTTTACCCTAGATTGGGTACAGGTGTTAAGTTAGAAACTTATCAATATCAGAGGTAGTATGGACGTGATATACGACAATCAAACCCAGGAAGTTTGCTCAAAGGTGGCAAAAATAAACCTGGTAGACTCCGGTAGGATGAAGCATTAGAGTGGAAGTTCAGAGGTATTAGCATACATGACTTGTCACCCAGGGAGATGCGATGTGAATCCACTTAGAGCGAGTAGGGTGTAAGTTCAGAGGTACTTGGTGCACATAACTCGACATTCTAGGAGCATGTCTTTAAACATAGTACTTTTTCAGGAACTTGTCGTTTATGGACATCATAAGCAAGTCTCCATTTTGTTTTGTGAGCCGGTTTGCACCGTTGGAGAATACGGACTCGATGACAAATGGGTCCTCCCATTTGGGTTGGAATTTACCGGCGGTTTTGTGAGTCATGACCATCGGTCTACGAACGGCCAAGACGAGATCGCCTACTTGGAATGTTCTCTGCTTGACTTTCTTATTGAAGGCTCGAAGGATGCGTGCTTGATAGAGCTCGATGCTTTGTTGAGCCTGTAAACGCTTCTTGTCTAGAGCTTCTAGTTCTTGTAGCCGTCTGCGATAGTTATCGTCCGACGTCAACCGGTAGGTAAGGGCTACGCAAAGCGAGGGGATCTGGGTCTCCAATGGGAGAACTTCCTCACTCCCGTAAACCAAAGAGAACGGTATATTTCCTGTAGTCGTCCAAATCATAGTGCGGTACGCCCATAAGCATTCGCCCAGCTTTTTATTCCAATCGTGCTTGTTTGAAGACACAAACTTTTTAAAAAGCTTGATTATGGTCTTGTTAAAAGCTTTAGCCAGACCGTTAGCCGATGGGTTGTATGTCGTTGAAGCCACATTCTGAATCCGATTCTTGTCGCAGAATCGATAGAAAGCATGGCTTGCGAACTGTGGACCATTATTGTGAATAATCCTCCGGGGCAGTCCAAAACGGTAGATGACATGATATTTTATGAAACTAATCACGTTTGATGTGTTTACCTCTGCAAGCGAAACAGCTTCCGCCCACTTGGAGAAGTAATCGGTGATTGCAAGAATAAACCGGTGCCCTTTCGATGACGGCGGGGTGATTGGTCCAATGATGTTCATTCCCCATGCTTCAAATGGCCAAGAGGCCACTGTTGAGTGGAAGAATTTAGATGACTGATGTATGAAGTCTGCGTGGATCTGACAAGCCCTACAATTCTTTGCATAATCGAACGTATCTGCTACTATCGTAGGCCAGTAATAGCCCATCCGGCGGAGACGGTCCTACAACTTTGGGCCAGGTTGGCTTCTGCATCTGATAAGCAGAATAGCAGTAGCCCATCGTAGAATCGTCAATTTTGTATTTTTGTTTCTGTATCATAAAAGAATCTGAGAGAATGTCTTCTGATTGAAGTTACTTTTTTCACATTCTCTGGCAGGATTCCGTAGACTGCAAAGTCGATGAACGAGAGTGTTCAGTCTTATACGTCATTGGTTATCTGGGCGGAGTAACTCGTACCAAGTTGAACGTTGTTTTTGGGACAGACCAGCTCATGGCCTATCACGTCGACTAGATGATGAGCATGATTTAGAACTACCAAGGAAGCGGCAAGGCCTGCTTGGGCATCGGCTTCAATATTTTGGAGCCTAGGAACATGCTCTATAAAGAACCCCTCCAAGGTTGCAATGATGGGAATCGCTGTATGATGATAAGGAATCAGGTCCTCGTTACGGACCTCGTATGAGCCTCGGATTTGATTAACAATCAACTGCAAGTCGCCATATGCTTCTATGTGTTCGACCCCCACTTCTTTTGCGAGTCGAAGCCCGATGACTAGAGCATTATATTCGGCTATATTGTTTGAACAGGGTTCTGTGAGAGAGTATGTCCGATTGACTACCAATCCAGAGGGATAAATTAATACTATCCCGACTCCAGCGACGATATCACCGTGGGGCCCCGTTCTTGAAGCACCGTCGAAGAACATTCGCCAAACGGCACTATGTGAAGTCATGTTTGAGTTAACGACTTTGTCTGGGATTTTTTCATAGATTATGGCTGTTTCTGAGCCTAGATGGGCTGCTAAAATATCGGCCAAGGCTTGACCTTTGACGGCCTTCTGTGGAACGAAAACCATGTCATAGGAGGACAACAATATCACCCAGGTGGCTAGACGAGAACGGAGTGTGCCTGGCTTGGTCATGAGAACCCTGAGGGAGTTGACTCGTGAGACAACATGGATGGAGACGATCTTGTAATTTGGGACCTGGTTGATGTACACCACAAATTTCGTCGATCGTGAGCCTCACGGAGTGCATGTTTGGCTTCTGTGTCTGATAAACATCATAACAGTAGCCCATCGTAAGAGCGTCGGTACAGCATTTTGGTAGCCGTATCATAATAAAATCTGAGGGATCGGCTTTGGACAAATACTGCTTCCTTTGGGTCCTCAGGAAGGATTCCGTAGATGGCGTAGTCTATGAAAGAAAATCTCCAATCTTTAACGTTGACATTTATTTCTGTTACGTAACTGTGATAAATATGCAAGGCATTTTTCACACAGAATAGCTCTCGACCAGACACTGTGATCGAATGCTGAGTATTGGTAGGGACGTTCAAGGAAGCAGCAAGAACTGCAAAAGCATCTACTTCTATATTCTGTAATCGAGGCACGTGCTCGATGAAGAATCCAGCAAAAGTAGAAGCCAATTCGATTGTCGTTTTGTGATATGGGATGAGGTCTTCGTGACGAACTTCATAATCCCCTCGGACCTGACCAACTATTAGCTTAGAATCGCCATAAGCTTCTAGATAGTCAACTCCCAGTTGTTTTGCCAGTTGAAGGCCGATCAGTAGGGCATTATATTCGGCCACGTTGTTAGTACAGGGTTCCATGAGAGAATATGCACGGTGTTTAACCAGATGGTCAAGTGACACAAGCACGATGCCTACTCCGGTCATGATATTTCCTTTAGGTCCTGTTCTTGATGCACCGTCAAAGAACATTCACCAAATGGGGATTTCCTCAGTTGCGGTGTTAGACTCCACTACTTCATCCGAGATTTCATCGTAGAGTTTGGAAGATTTTGGTACCGGATGAGGTACTAGGAAATCAGCTAACGCTTGGCCTTTTACTGCCTTCTGAGGGACGAATAACATATCGTATGGAGTCAACAGCATTGCCCATGTAGCTAAACAGAAATTAAGAGAACCCAATTTAGTCATGAGTATTCTGAGAGGATTGACTTTAGATATGATATGGATAGTCTGCCCAGACACATAGTGGCATGTCTTCTGGATAGCAAATACCAGTATGAGACATTTCTTTTCCACGTATGTATCTATGCTCGGCACCCACAATCGTGCGGCTGAGGTAGTAGATTGCCTATTCATGGCCGTCTTCATTCTTCTGAGCTAATAGGGCACCAAGGGAATGGTCCATAGCACGGACATATAGTAAGAAGGGCTTCTCCATTATTAGAGCCACCAATACTGGAGGGCTTGTGAGATACTTCTTGATGTCGTCAAATATGCGTTGACATTATTCAGTCTAGATGAAAGATACTCCTTTCTTCATGAGCTAAGTAAATGGTTGACACCTTCCAGAAAGATTTGAAATGAATCGTCTGATGTAGGCTAGCCTTCTTTGAAGTCCGCGTAGCTCTTTGAGATTTTTTGGGGGATACATATTGAGGATAGCTTCCACTTTCTCTGGGTCAAGATGTATACCCTTTAAAGTGATAACAAAACCAAAGAACTTGCCGCTGGAGACTCCCAGAAAAGACTTGGTTGGGTTCATCTTGAGTTGGTGTGCACGCATTAGTTCGAACACCGTTTTCAAATCTTGGAGGTTGTTGTCCTTGAGAGAACTTTTAACTGCAATATCATCTGCGTAGCATTCCACTATTTTGTACAAATGATCACAAAAAATTGTGTTCATAGCTGCCTGGTATGTCGCCCCTATATTTTTCAATGTTCATAGCTCGTTGGTATGTCGCTCTTGCATTTTTCAATCTGAAGGGCATCACCGTATAGTAGTATACCCCTAACAGTTTTTGAAAAGATGTGTGTTTCTCATCGTCGGGGAATATCTTGATCTGGTTGTAGCCTGAGAACCCATCCATGAAGGACATCCGCTCGAAGCTGCAAGTAATGTCGATCATTACGTCGGTGACCGGTAGAAAGAACTCATCTTTCGGACATACAGAGTTCAAATTGCGGTAATCGATACAGACTCGAAATTTACCATTCTTTTCATAACTGGCACAATGTTAGCGACCCAGTCAGGGTGTTGTTCTTTGCGAATGAACCCGCTTGAAATAAGCTTCTTGACTTCACTCTTGATGGCCTTCATGATATCTGGTCGGAATTGTCGTTCTTCTCCAAACAGACTTTTTCTGACGAAGATTGGTTTAAGAGATAATTCATCTCCTAAATTAACTTGGACGACTTCGTCTTCAGTTGGTGGTTCACGTTGTTCGAAAGGTAACTCCCACCTAGTATCCATCTTTTGAGCCTATTGTTCATGCTCGATCGATTGGACATCGTTCGTAATTTGGTCAACTGACACCATGTTGACGGACAAAGTTGCTTTGAACATGTATCCAATACTGGAGTCTGAATCCTAGAGGTAGGAATCAGAAGAATGAAAACAACAATCCGCTTCGACGTCTGATCCTTCAGGAGTTGTTGGAGGAGTAACGTAACCTAAACCAACACCGTTTTGTTGATAATAGTTCTAGAATTTGCCAAGAGGAGCAAAGTGACGTATTGGCAATCATCGTCCCTGACCGTAGTTTAGCCCCTGGTCGCTTTTTATATCATATCCTATGTTCTGGATGATATTCTTAACCTGCCAACTATATCTGTAAAGTTGCATTTTTCCAGAATCATAGTCAGCTTCAGTGTTGTGATTGGGAGAAGTAGAGTCCAGAACGAACTTTTTTTTTGCCAATTATTTGATCGAAGATGATCAATTCTTCACCCTTCTTTCTAGCTAGAACGATGAAGTAGTGGATATCTTCTGGCCCTTTTTCCCGCAGACAAGGCATCGTGACCGGCATGCAAAGATGTGGTCCTATGCCGTGCTTTAGGGCGTATATCGTATCTATGTACTGGTTTACAGAATGGTAGACATCGGAGTAATTCAAAGATAAACCTTTACTTAGAAAATATGCAAGTTCTTCTTCAGGGATAACATCATCCACTGAAGGTACATTATTTTGAGTATTGATATACTCATTGAGGGGATAATTGTCTGGAACAGGAGCCACAGACTTGGCCAAGTTCGTCATATAGAGTAACTCTTCAGGATTGGAAGGACGGACTTTAGCAGGTTCTACCCGAGGTATTTTGCAGAGGGTGATGGTCAGTGGTTTGACCTTATCGAGATTCTTCTTTTTAACCCAGATTGTGAAAGGCTTTAGAGTACTTTTTGGAGTAGTACGTCCTTTGACTCGAATAATCAGGGGACCATCACTGGCGGATGAACTCACTTCAGCTTCATCGTCAGCTTCGTTGTCGTCATCCTTGGAGGGCTGAGATTGGAAAAGTACCGAATCTCCATAGTATGCTTCAATACCCTTGAATGGATCGACATCGGCAAACTCCGTCTTCACGATGCCATCGCAGTTGACATACTTGAAGCACTGGTAAAGGGTAGAAGGAACGATCATGTTCTCGTGTATCCATAGACATCCTAACAAGACATTGTAGGATACATTGGCGTCAATTTCATAGCAAGAAACCTCCGTTCAGAGATCACCAATCTGGAACTTGAGGCAGATCTTGCCCAGCGGGTGGCTTCTTCCAGCATTGAAAGCCATGATAGTTGTATTTGTTGCAGATAGCTTGTGCAGAGGGATCCCAAGAATTTGGAGTAAACTTCTAGCAATAATGCTGAGGGAGGAACCTGGATCGATATGCATCTGATCCTCCTTAATCGTCCCGATATACCCTGTATAGTACAGAGGTCTATCATGATGATTGCTTTTGAGTAGCATGTCCTCCTATAAAAAGGTGATGTTGGGCACCACTTCCATAGTGGGCAGTGAGGACAGGAGACGGGATCTTCAGCGGGGGCTTTGACTTCAGCGAGATAAGAGTCGGCATGTAGTAATGCCTCACTTAAGGTCTTCCGCGTCACTTTGGAGAGTCGCAATAGATCGAACAAAGACAACCTGGCAGGTGTATTGGCCAGCTGTGCCAGTATGTCAAAGTTGTAAGGTCGATCCATGCCTTCGGGAGTTGGTGCCTTCAGAGACTTGTCAAATTGCGTCTCCTTCTGCTTGACTTTGTCGGTAGTTGAGGGCTTAGATGGACCGGCTTCTGAACTTGTAGGGGCAGCAAGAACTTGAGAAGTTATTGCTTCTTCCTGTACGGAGTTATAAGTCCGTAGGTAAGCCTTCCCAGATCGTGTCTCGCCAGATAGAACTTCGTAAATGGAAGAAGACACCATATGACATGATTTGTATTTCTTGCCCCTATTTACTTTGGAAGATACCATCCCTGCATCATTTCTTGCAAAATGTCTGGATGGACCCACATGATCTCACCACGTTCTATCGTGAGTGGCACCAAGGTTGAGTTGCAAGCTGGCGGCAGGTTGATGACTTCTATTATTGCCTTGGGGATTGGGACTACGCCGTCTGGGACTTCTATGGGAGGAAAGTCACCAAATTGAAGAGAGATCATGTTAGAAGATATGAACTTATCTTCAGCTTCGAGGTTGATCACTTGGCTGTCGATAAGCTGTTGTATCTTCTTCTTCAAGACGATGCAATCCTTGGTAGAGTGGTGCACGTACTGATGATAAAGATAGTACTTGGGATCGTTGAGTTGGTTCGCCTCCGCAGGACGTTGTGGTGGAGGCAATGTCAGTTTATTACCCTTCATCAATGTGTGAAAAATGGTAATAACATCATCTTCGTCAAAGGAGAAAGTCTCTTTAGGTTTGTCAGGAGCACCCTGAGAATTGGAAGCTCCCTTGGAAGTGTCGACCTTCAAGACTTCTTTCCCTTTCCCCCCACGGACAGGGATAGTTTGAGGGTGCTTGCATTTATCTTCAGATTTGGGTGTCTTCAACCCCAGTAATTCCAGATTAGGGATATCATTTTCAGCAGCATCAGCGGTCCCAATGAAAGCAGGCCATGTATCATACTTATATATACCTAGACAAAACTTCACTGTAGGAAGGAAGTTATGTCGATAAGTATCCATAAGTTCTGAGTCTGGTATACTAAAGGGCATCTTCAATGCTAGTCGCCTGAAGCGTTCGATGAAAGTAATAACAAACTTAGTCCTCCTTTGCTTGGTCTCGATGAGGGTGGACATACTAATATGCATGCCACTCTCATAAAACCTGTTGAGGAATAATCTCTCCAAATTTTTAAAGGAATTAATACAACCGTCAGGCAGACTAAGAAAACATTCAAAAGCAACCCCCTACAAGGTGCTAATAAATAGCTTTGACAAGAATGGATCGTGCCTGGATAAGTGTAGAGTCTGCGTATTGAAGTATGTCATGTGTTGGCAAGGAGAAGTCATCCCGTCAAATAAATTTAGCATCAGTACCTTGTATTTAGAAGGGAAAGTAGCATTCTCCCATTCAGGAGGATAAGGTTGAGATATCCCCATCTTCTGAAGCTCGTCTTTGTGTTAGATGGTATCGAGACAAGCAACAAGAGAATCAATTGCATCCTGTTGATTGAGCAGAAATGGCTGTTGTACGGTTGTCAGGCATCGTTGATGAAGGACCACCCCCAACATTTACAAGATTTGGAGGAGGCATGACGAAATGATACTCCTTCTGTAGTGAAGGATGGTTGTTGCTATGAGCCGGACTAACGTGTGCTGACACTACAAAATTTCATCGATTTAGCGACGGCTACATTCGTCAAAAATTCGTCGATAAATATAATTACCGACGGATGGTAGACGGATATTGGTTAAAAAAGGTCGTCGGGAAAAGCCTCGTCGCTAACTACAATCCGTCGACAAGTTGTCGCCCAGCGACGAATTAGCGACGGCTGCTGTCAACCATACTCGTGCAGTTTACGACGACTCTCCAACGGATTACCGTCAAATCACGTATTAAAAGAAGTAATGACGTATTACTTACCGACGGACATATCCATCGATATTTAGTCGGTAAATGCGTATCAGAGAGTTTTTGATACGCAAATTCCGTCGCCAATCAGTCGCGAATGGTCGCTAAGTTTTGACGGATTTGCGACGTAATACCGACGAAATATCCGTCGACCGGTTCTGTGAATTATTTATATTTTCGAAACATTGGCGACGGATAATCCGTCGTTACTCCGTCGTAAGTCGTCGCTAGACCGTCGCCAATCGGTCAGCCTTATAGCGACAGATTATCCGTCGCCAATGTTTTATCGACTTCTAGCGGCGGCATACCGACGTAATATTCGTCGGCCCTATCCTATGAATCTTTCATAATTCCATAACCTTGGCGACTAATAATCCATCGGCTTTTAGTCGCGCATCTGTCGCTAACTGGGAATCCCCCAGTTAGCGATGGATAGTCCGTCGGTAATTGGTCGCCAGTCCGTCGGTAGCTGGAAAATTTTTGAAAAAAACAACATTAAACTGGGCATTCCCAATATACACAATTCCAATATACAAAACACACAAAAGCAATTCCAATATACACAATTCCAATGTACACAAATTCGGTTCGGTTTTGAATATGCTAAATTCGGTTCGGTTTCGATTTTGAATATACTAAATTCGGTTCGGTTTCGGTTTTCAATATACTAAATTTACTTATTCGGTTTCGGTCTAAAGTTTATATATACTCCTCTATATATATATATACACCTCGAATATATATATATATATATATATATATATATATATATATATATATATATACATATTATATATATATATATATATATATATATATATATATAAATATATGTAAATCTCCAGTCCCAAAATACGTAAGACTAGGTACATCGACATGCCAGCTGTATACATACGAAGTATACTCCAATATATGGAAACCTCGTATGAATACATAAGCTGTAAAATACAGTAGAACCATAATAACTAAATCTCATCCACTAAATAAATAAATAATATAAAAGCAACTTTGAATTTGTAATGTATACAATAGTTGGGCGTAGACAAAGTCCACTACCAACTATCTCAAATAAAATGTACAAGAAGTGATCGGTAAAATAACTAGACAAACCAAGCGCAATCCTCTTCGAAAGAATGGAGAAGATCATGGCCTTAGCTAGAATACCTGCAAAATCACAGAAGCACACACCTGGAGAGATAACCAGGTCCTCAGAGGGACGTAACAAGATACATAAAAAATATGCCATAATAAACTGAATATATAATATGTCACAAACCGAAATAAGTGACAAGACGACAATAAGATAATCTAACCATACTACAGTGTTTATGAAGTTAAGAACAAACCTCCAACGCATGGGCACTCTGGCTCAGTAGCAGTAATCTCAGGTATGTCCCATCAGGATACCAGGGACCTCAAAGCATAACATTCAACGAATGTCAGAGGCCAGCAGTAAATCAGTATCGGGATCCAGGACCGTATCTCCCGCGGAGATAACCGGCAATAGGGAAGTGCATACTTGGCCCATACGTTAAGGAACTGTTCTTCCCACCCAATGCCTAACAGAGTCAAATTCATGTCTCACATACCTCTACTAACTGCTAAGTCTTCTAACATGCATCTATTAGCAGTTAGCCCTATCGCATGCGCATGGGGGATCAGCCCACACACAAGAACCTCTACATGCTACTCATCTCACACATCCTCGTGGTATAACTGTGTCAAGGTATATACAATACACTACAAACGGTAGTCTCTTAACTCTAAGTCCACATGCAATCAAAGGATAATAACAAAGTATATCTAATATCACTGAGCAGACAGTAAATCAGGAACGGTAAGAACTGGAAATAAATGAACAGTGATATGTAATAAAATACAAACTGAATATAAACAGTAAAATGGCAAGGTATCTTGCCTGAGGTTATGTGCAAAAGAGAATAATCCAGTAGCTCGAACAGACCAATAAACGAAGCAAGAAAAGCCAAATGCCACAGTTGACTCCGGATGCTGCAACAAACATCACGAACGAGTTTGAAATAAAAGATATGCCAAGAAAATGCCTGTCCAAAAGTCAAATTCTGGAACAGGAGCAATTTCGTAATTTTGGGTTAAAACGATGTCCGTCGTTGGACTTGCTTTGCACCGAAATGCGTGCCAATATCTACGGTCTCTAAAGTCGTCAAACTACATGTCTACAGATTTATTTTGATGAGACAAACCCAATGGTATGTCTAATTTTGGATTCCGGTGGGCCGTACAAAAAATCGCCCGTTGAGTGGGATTATGGGCCCGCCAAAATAGCGTCCCGATCAACGGTCTCAGAATCGGACCAAACTTGGCTCACAGGACCAGAAAAATATTTCGAGTCCAATGGCGCAAGTTTCATCGCGATTTGACAAGTGTGCACAAAGTTGTCACTTAATTTGCAAAAGGGTCGATACGGGGTATCTCGACGGATAAGCACTGATTTCGTCGTGCACATGCAACGAAATCGAGTTCTGTCAGTTCCCACATGTCGACAACATCCATACACGCCTTTCGATGCGTATAGTGCGCGACTACGTCGCCCGGTTTGTCGGGGCACACGCCGTATCGGGTGTTTTTCCACTTTTTGAAAACAGAATTTACAATTTTTCGTAAAACTTTAACAACGTGTAACTTTTTACACACTAAATGAAAAGTGAATCCAGAAGGTGCGTTATAATCTCGGTTATGTTGTCTTTGACTGCCTTTAATTAGTTTTTACGAAAGTTTAATGGACAGCGAGAAAAGTGGCCGACAAGTTGGTGTTTCAAAACAGTTTTTAATATTTCAGAAAAGTGGTTTTTCTCCAACTTCGTCTCGATTTTTCGAGCAAGTTGGATGGCCACATCGAAATCCACCTGAGGGATCTCGAAGAGGGTCATATGGGCTTTCTATACGAATTTACGGAATCAAAAACGAACAAGAACTAAGAGAGAAATCGCACGGTAAAGTTAGATACCTTGATTTTAATTTCTGTTTGTTGTTGTTGTCGTCGTCGTTTGTTGTTGCCGCTGCTGTGGCGGGGCTGTGTTACGGAGCACGAGGCTGGTCGCGCTTATCGGGGAGAGACGGACGAGGGTGGAGGAAAGAAAGTGGAGAAGGAGTAATTGGAATCAAGGTTGTTTTTTGCTAAACATAAAGTATATAACATATATATATATATATATATATATATATATATAGAAGGGGGAGGGGACGGCCACTGAATAAGGTGTTGTTGCTTCATGTGGTTAATGGGGTCGGCCCCCTCTCTACTGGCGCAGCTATGCTACTGCTTGCTATTCCCTTTTTGCCAATGTGGTCGGTTCCCACTTGGTGGGGCCGACCACATTAGTCCCTTTTTTTTCTTCACAAATCTTTTAACTAAATCTTACCAACTTTTATATATATCATATGTTTATGTGCATGGCATATGCACAGCTATAGTTGGCGTTGGTAGTGGGGGTCGGCCCCACCACTTTCTTTTCCTTTTTTTTACTTATCTTGTTTTATATCCCTTCAAATCCTTTTAATATATGTATCTATATATGGACATATGTATATATATCTACTACCACAATAAAATATCTAAAATAAAACTTAATATTATCTATCCAAAATATTTAATGTATTTAAGCATACCTACATATATATAAATTCAACTTACAATAAATCAATCTCAATAATAGTAATAATAATAATATCTAAATAGAATGAACATATTTATTTACTCTCCGCAAAATAACTGAAATAATAATAATAATAATAATAAAATAATAATAATCGTCCCAATGGATGAACTTTACCGTTTACCCATGTATGGGTCCAGAAAATTGTACCATCTTGTAAAACATTATTTTATTAATAAAACATAAATTTTGTACCAAAAGTCAATAAATATTCAACAAGTCTCAAAATTATTTAAAAATATTTGTACACACTTGAAATGTTCCTACATGGCCATCTTGGTCACACCACATGCCTACATGGGCTTAAATTTGGTCCGGGCCTAGTTCGGACTGGTTTGGCCCAACCGGGTCATCTAAAAATCAATATATAAAATAATATTTACTTAAAATAATTTAAATGCGCAACTTGGCCCGATTTTCCTAGTTTGGACAGAACTATGGCTAGGCCTCCCACGACATGGCTAATATACTGGTCAAAGCACACTGCTACATCTTTCGTGCCAAAATTCATGGTCGCCTTGTGCTCAAAACACAACAATGGTTAAGGTCATTTTTAATAATTAATAAAAACCATAAATTATGTACATTAAATTTGAAGTCTAATAAAATAATAAAGAAAAAAAATAAGGATTTTACATCCTACCCGACTTACAAGAATTTCGTCCTCGAAATTTAGGATTAATAGGGTGGATAGGGTTGAGGGATAGGTAGAGTTCGTCAATACAAAAATATAATTAAATATTGGAGGAGGCGATCAAACGGCGTTCACACCATAAGGCAATAGAAAATTGTGGAGTCGATATATAGAAAAATATATCATGGTTATGGAATTCAAATAAGTAGTGCTAGTGAAGGTAACAAAATTTTGAATATCCAAGTTTAGAGAACGGTAAGGAATTGAGTAGACCAAAGAGAATAAATTAGACATTCGGGAGATTTGGTTCCTTGAGAGAAAACTGGTTACTAATCATCTGGGTTGAGAGTTAGATTTAAGTGAACAATTAGAATTATTCTCGAGTGCTCTAGAATAATTGGGAGGCCACGATAACAATTCTAGAGTTGAAGAATGAGGGTAGTTAAAGGCGAGGATTCAGCCATATGAGTCGGTCGGTGGCTATCTATATTTGTGTATAGATAAATGATAGGACAACCAGAGATGATACCTTGAGTCTATCTTAGCAAGTACAGTGCCTTGTGTTTCCAAAATAAGTAAAAGATAATAACAACAAAGGTTTCAAAGACGGTGTTATATATTGAGTACGAATTGCGGGGTTCTTAGGCGGCAAAAATAATTTCAAAAGAGAATTGCCAAGGTTGTCGCGGATGAGACTCTAAGGCAAGTTTACTATGTCTCCATCCACGTAGAATAATATGTGATAAGCGAACCAAAGTGCAATAGGTTGATCAGACCATCATGCACTGGTTCTGATTAGACAATATGTTAGTGGGTGCCCCCAATAAAATATGTCATGATCAAGCTCGAAAAGAATAAGCTTGCAAAAACTAAAGCTAATTTAGCAGCATGAGATTGTCAAAATATGAGTAATGAGGTAATGATGAAGGAAATTAAATAGTCCAAGATCTTTTAAAATCGAGTCTTGCCCGAAGTGTGGGCCTATACAGTTGTCCTAGTTTCTTCCTTTATGGCTTCGTAGACTAGATAAGGTAGGGTCCTCTGAATTTCGAGTCTAAGTGAACTTACCAATGTGGTTCACAAGGAAAAAGGTTTGTTAGATGGCGAAAATATTCTACCCAACTTACAAGAGTTAAACTAATAGTATCATAGGACAATGGGTCAAGCAATCAAGATAAAGCACAAATCTAAGCATTTAAGGAATTAACTAGAACAAAATCACATATCGGGTCGAAAGAATTGAGTCGAGGTTGAATCCCTATCCATGGTCGAAAATATATCGGTATCATGGTAAAGATTATAGTTTAGCCATTTTTACCATAAGGTCATATCAAGAAATAGAGTACAAGGAGATGGATTTTGGTGGGACATGATATGTCTACATGAAGGTGGGCTTGTCGAGGCCTTACATATAGAATTTGTTGGAGGAAAAAGTCTAGTGTTGTACTCCAAATATCTAAGTCACGGTAAGGGACGCCAAAAGATCTAAAATAGAAAGTGGGAGTTCACGAGGTGATAATTAATGCACAATAATAAAGGAGATCAAGTTAAAGCATGAGATAAAATTAATTAAGGAATCCAGTAAGATAATAATTTAGGGCACAGTTCTACATAGTCTTCTACATGAATACAGTTAAGGAACCATTAACTCATTATTCAAATTGTAAATGGGTTAGAAGGTCACAATTAAAAGATCTAGAATTGAGGGAAGGTCGAGTAAGTCGAGGTGGAAATACAGTCACATAGCTGGGTAGATGACTAACAATACTTGTGTACATACTATTATCATGGTCATGAGTGACATGGCAATTAGTGTGGAATACTCAGTAGGGTTATCTTGGGGTCTACCATTAAAATCCTAAGTTTCCTCCAAAAATTTCAAAAATAAACTTTCAAAAATGAACCACCAAAATTTGTATTCACTCCAAGCCGTTCAAATTCATCATAAAAAATTTAAATCACTCTCATAAATCTAAAAGCAAAATTTTATCACGTTACTACTAACCTTTTCCAAAATTAACGTTTAAATTCAACTATTTAACTCAAGAGTTCATAATTTACGAATCCATAAAATTTCACAATCAATCAAAAATTTAACACTCTGAAATTTTCAAATTACTCATAAAAACTCTTAGCATATTAAAAGCAATCTCAAAAATTAAGCTCAATGCTCTCATCAATTTTAACTTTTATTCATGCTAAGTTACTCCAACAAAATTATAACTTTTAAATGGTAACTTCCTTTAATCAATCAAAATAACTTTCCTTCACATCCTTCGAAATTCTCCCAAAATTTTTAATATTAGCAATCCCACATTAAACTAAAATTTTCAAATAATCTTATCAGTCAAAATCTTTTTTTTACCAAAAATCTAAATAGATTTGTAAATCCTCAATCATAGGACACCATTTAAAATAAAATTTCTCAAAAATCGTTTTCATAACTTTCAAATATTTTAAATCAAAATTCACCGTCATTACTTCCACTTAAAATTTAAAATTTAAAATTTAATAAACACGAAAATTGCAAGTTGTACAACTCAAATTTAAATAATTCCTACGGTCATTTTTAAAAGCTAAGATCATTTTCAAACCAAATTTATAACTGTTTCAAGGTGTATAACTATAATCCAATAAATCATAAACATCAAAACTCGAAAATCAAATAAATTTTATATTTGTTCAAAGATGTATATCTATTACAACTCGAAAAGAAATTCAATTTTATACTTGTGCAATGATGTATAACTATAACCCAATAAATCATAAATATCAAATTTTGAAAATCAATCAATTTCTTAAACCAAGTATGAAATTCTATAAATCCTCTGGTGTTTACTATTTAGAAATCTCAAGGTTAAAACTTTCCGGGGAAATATCCCACTTTACAAATTAATTCACACAAAAGCCTTTTTAACTCAATTAGAGTCTTGAATGTATTCCAATTGCCAATATAACCATTCTAGCCATGTGTTTGACCTATGAGCATATACTAGTGTAGTCATCTTCCTTATTGACACTAAGCATGATAATAAGAATCAGCGGTAGAAAGGAATCAAGAAAGATGCAATTCAAGGAAGTCGAACGAGAGTTCGGAATTTGAAGCCAAGGGAAGTGGTCAAGCTGTATGGATGAGATTCCTAGATTCTAATCCTATGTTGCAGGCTCACATCGGTACAATTACGTAACCGAAGTGACAAACTCGACCTGCATGGGCCACCACAAAAACATGTAACGCCCCAGTCCCAAAATACGTAGGACTAGGTACATCGATATGCCAGCTGTATACATACGAAGTATACTCCAATATATGGAAACCTCGTATGAATACATAAGCTGTAAAATACAGTAGAACCATAATAACTAAATCTCATCCACTAAATAAATAAATGATATAAAAGCAACTTTGAATTTGTCATGTATACAATCGTTGGGCGGAGACAAAGTCCACTACCAACTATCTCAAATAAAATGTACAAGAAGTGATCGGTAAAATAACGAGACGAACCAAGCACAATCCTCTTCGAAAGAATGGAGAAGATCATGGCCTTAGCTAGAATACCTGTAAAATCACAGAAGCACACACCTGGAGAGATAACCAGGTCCTCAGAGGGACGTAACAAGATACATAAAGAACATGCCATAATAAACTGAATATATAATATGTCACAAACCAAAATAAGTGACAAGACGACAATAAGGTAATCTAACCATACTACAGTGTTTATGCAGTTAAGAATAAACCTCCAACGCATGGGCACTCTGGCTCAGTAGCAGTAATCTCAGGTATAGCCCATCAGGATACCAGGGACCTCAAAGCATAACATTCATCGAATGTCAAAGGCCAGCAGTAAATCAGTATCAGGATCCAGGACCGTATCTCCCGTGGAGATAACCGACAATAGGGAAGTGCATACTTGGCCCTTACGTAAAGGAACTGTTCTTCCCATCCAATGCCTAACAGAGTCATATTCATGTCTCACATACCTCTACTAACTGCTAAGTCTTCTAACATGCCTCTATTAGCAGTTAGCCCTATCGCATGCGCATGGGGGATCAGCCCACACACAAGAACCTCTAGATGCTACTCATCTCACACATCCTCGTGGTATAACTGTGTCAAGGTATATGCAATACACTACAAACGGTAGTCTCTTAACTCTAAGTCCACATGCAATCAAAGGATAATAACAAAGTATATCTAATATCACTGAGCAGACAGTAAATCAGGAACGGTAAGAACTGGAAATAAATGAACACTGATATGTAATAAAATGCAAACTGAATATAAACAGTATAATGGCTAGGTATCTTGCCTGAGGTTATGTGCAAAAGAGAATATTCCAGTAGCTCGAACAGACCAATAAACGAAGCAAGAAAAGCCAAATGCCGCAGTTGACACCAAATGCTGCAACAAACATCACAAACGAGTTTGGAATAAAAGATATGCCTAGGAAACGCCTGTCCAAAAGTTAAATTCTGGAACAGGGGCAATTTTGAAATTTTGGGTCAAAACGATGTCCGCCGTTGGACCTGCTTTGCACCGAAATGCGTGCCAATATCTACGGTCTCTAAAGTCGTCAAACTACATGTCTACAAATTTGTTTTGATGAGATGAACCCAATGGTATGTCCAATTTTGGATTCCGGTGGGCCGTGCACAAAATCGCCCGTGGAGTAGGATTGTGGGCCAGCCAAAATAGCGTCCCGATCAACGGTCTCAGAATCGGACCAAACTTGGCTCATAGGATCAGAAAAATATTTCGAGTCCAATGGCGCAAGTTTCATCGCGATATGACAAGTGTGCACAAAGTTGTGACTTAATTTGCAAAAGGGTCGATACGGGATATCTCGACGGATACGCACTGATTTCGTCGCGCACATGCAACGAAATCGGGTTCCGTCAGTTCTCACATGTCGACAACATCCATACACGCCTTTCGATACGTATAGTGTGCGACCACGTCGCCCGGTTTGTCGGGGCGCACGCCATATCGGGTGTTTTTCCACTTTTTGAAAACAGGATTTACAATTTTTCGTAAAACTTTAAGAACGTGTAACTTTTTACACACTAAATGAAAAGTGAATCCAGAAGGTGCGTTACCATCTCGGTTATGTTGTCTTTGACTGCCTTCAATTAGTTTTTACGAAAGTTTAATGGACAGTGAGAAAAGTGGCCGACAAGTTGGTATTTTAAAACAGTTTTTAATATTTTAGAAAAGTGGTTTTTCTCCAACTTCGTCTCGATTTTTCGTGCAAGTTGGATGGCCACGTCAAAATCCACCTGGTGGATCTCGAAGAGGGTCATGTGGGCTTTCTACACGAATTTACGGAATCAAAAACGAACAAGAACTAAGAGAGAAATCGCATGGTAAAGTTAGATACCTTGATTTTAATTTTTGTTTGTTGTTGTTGTCGTCGTTGTTTGTTGTTGCCGCTGCTGTGGCAGGGCTATGTTACGGAGCACGAGGCTAGTCGCCCTTGCCGGGAAGAGACGGACGAGGGTGGAGGACAGAAAGTGGAGAAGGAGTAATTGGAATCTAGATTTTTTTTTACTAAACATAAAGTACATAACATATATATATATATATAGAAGGGGGAGGG
>JANAVB010011199.1:25074969-25319969 GCA_029216955.1 Iris pallida | reverse complement strand
TCGCTACTGACAACAGATTTATTCCATCGCTAAACTGTCGTCGCCAATTTACTGTATTTTGGTAGTGTGAGACATTTGGTTGAGGTGGAGGAACAGCCCCAGCGGTTTGGACTACCATGATACTGGTAAGCATATCAATAATCTTGACAAATGCTGTTTCAAGACTCTCTAGCCATTTATTGGTCTGATCACTGGCTTCTTCAGGTCTCTCTCCATCTGCCATGTATGTAGATAACATGCAAGGATGAATAGAGGAGACAGTACAACTGGTGCTGATACTGTTTGTCTCTGAGTTGAAAAGTCCATCGTCTTCAGGTAGGGGAGGTAGATAGTCACCGTCAGACTCGGAGAGATCATTGTCATCTGGAAGGCTAACCCCGGTGTGAAGGTCATCTGCTTTAGACTCTGAGGGAATACTACCTCCAACTGAAGGATCATCACCTCTAGCTTGGGAGTCCTCGTCATCTATACGAAATCTCGTCCTTGACCGAGTACCCATATAGACTCCTTCAGATGTAACAGCTTGCTGGCTATCTGTTGGCAGACTTCTTCTTCTTCTGTTCGCAGAAGTGAGAAAAAGTTGGGTTCGTGGTCCACCTTCTTTGGTTGGGGCTCCCGTAAGGAGGATCCCATGAAGCCATGTTAGATGAAATACATAACAGCTCTTTATCATCAGAGAGATGCAGTCATTGAAACACGGGCTACCTCTGAGGCACTCTCGTTGCTTTGGAGCAGCAACAGTTGATGACAATAGTGGTGCACGGATGTACGTCATGAATTGTCGTATCCTTCCTCGCTTTATGCTTATAATTTATCATGTCGCATAAATTAGCGGAAGGGAGTTTTGCCTTAAAACCCGTGTCACATGCATCGTCGAGCTTTGCATATGGGTTTGTAAGGGAAGTTGGTGCGTCTAGATTAGATCACGTGCAGCGGCAACCCCCCCACCTAAGTTCCGTAATGACCTTGAAGATAGCCCCATGCTATACGCGGTAGGGTCTATCTTTTTGCTATGGACGCATAGACCCTGGAGCATGCTCTTGGGCACATGCTTCCCTGAGGTCCTGGAAGTATGCCTGGCCCTCCTGGATGTGGGCGCATAGAATGGGTCATCAGAGCCTAGGCACATAGCCTTGGGCGCATGGCCCTGGGCGCATAGCCTATAGTTGACATAAGTCCTCTGGTTAGAGTTATGCACCCACATACTGCCTTGGGCGCATGCTTTGGAAAGCAGCGGTGTTTTCTCCCAGTTTTGCCTTCCTCGTTTGTGAGCCTCGCTGAGTTTGTCCAGAGTGTCGAACACTTTGATTCTTGGCATCGTAGTATTTTTCTTTGCCAAGTTTCGAGTGTTGAACACTCTGTTGTTGGTTGCACAAGAGGGAAGTCACTAGGCTAGTAGAGCCCGGAGCGGTACGCGCCTTCTTCGTTTCAAGAGCCTCTATGGTAGAGTTATGCGCCCACAGAGGTGCTCCATGTGCCCACGTGGAAGGCCTATGCACCCACGTGACAAAGTTCTTGGGTTGCATATCTTCTATGACACTGGCAGGATATGCACCACGAGCCTTCGGAAGCCAAGTCTTGCGAGACTTGTTTGGCGTCACTGATTTTGAGGGGGTAGAGCCGTCCCTCGAGAGCATCTCTTCGAACGCCTGCTGATCGAACTTCACGATCAACATCTTCTGAGTGCTCCCCACTTTATCGGTATTGGATTGCGTCACCACCTTCTCGTCAGAGAAAAAGGAAGTCCCCAGCAGAGTCGCCATTTTTGTGGACAAAAAAGAAGAAACGTTATCTTTTCTTATTGGCGCAAGGCACCACAAATCGAGTACGCCTGAGAGATCCTATGCTAAGGATTCCTGAGTACAAAAAGAATTCTGGAGAATGGGATGATGGAGATCGAGCGACAGTTGCTCCTTTACTCCGTTGACACTCCGATTACAAAAGTAGGAGAAAGCCTAAGAAAATTGCTAACTCTCGGCTCACTGGCAAGAGGGCCAGCAATTTGGCTCTTAAAATGCTCTCCGTTCTATCTGTCTTTGTAGAGGGGGATGACCTCTATTTATAGTCGTTTTGGCACTAAAAATGACTGTTATGCGCCCACAGGTGGAAAATACACTTATTTTACTGTGGGCGCATAACACTCCTTTGGGCGCATAGGGTGTAGGCGCATGTATACTGGATGATCATGGATAGATCGTGGGATTGACGTGGAGTTGACGTGGCCGCATGCTTCGGTGCACGATTACTCGTAGAGACTAACATGACCGCATGCTTCGGTGCACGATTGATCGTGGAGTTTGACCGAGTCGTAGGGATCTGCTGTCTTGGGTGCATAGAGCAGGAGTGAGTTTATGCGCCCACACTTGGGTGCATATTTGATCTCCACAAAAATAATGTAGGTGCATAGACCCTCTTTGATCATGTGGGCGCATAGCTTCTTATTGATCATGTGGGCGTATAGCTCCCTCTTCGACCATGTGGGCGCATAGCCCCCTCTTTGACCATGTGGACGCATAGCTTCTTTTGTCTTTGTATTTTTTATGCTTCTACAATGAGGAGCTAGGAGACTACATATGCACCAACACGGAAGCGCACTCTTTTAACGATGTAATCTCCCGGAATAAAATCTCTCATTTTATTAATAGAAAGTTGTCTTCGAATTACTCTTGTGCATATTGGAACACTAGATATTTCCTAGACAACTCTCTATATAAGCTGCAAACGTACGTGACAACCGCCAACCATGCGAGCCAAGTTGTCCCTTCCCAGGGTGTCTACTTCTTCGTTCCAGCAAGGAGGAAAGAAAAGGAACCCATCATCTTTGGTCGAGTGGAGCATCCTCAGCGACTAGCTCCCGAAGATCCAGAATCTGACATCGGAAAGATGCAGCTCTACCGCTACGCTACTCAAGCCAAACACCTCATATAGAAGATGGGTTATTACCTGAACGTCAACAAATGGCTCAACTATGGTAAAGGCCGGCGCCTTTCCTTACGGATTTGAGCACCAAAGGAAAAGGCCCAAAACTATTACCAGTGCACCCGCCGGGGGTTGGGTTATATTACACCCACTTCCACTTCAGAAGGCTCGGAGACAGAAGTCATGATGCACTCACACTCTTCTGACTCCTCAACCTGGGACTCCGACACCAGTACCAGCCAGGTCTACTAAAGGATGCTGTCAGCTAATATGGCCTCTGCAAGCCCTCTATTCGAAGACAAAGACCAGGTAGTCGAGTACTTCGAAGATGAACCTTGGGCTTAACGCCTGGCGTCTCAATGGGAATGGCATTTCGAGCAGCACGAACCTCCCACAGAAAATGAAGTCATCCAGGTCGAATTGGAAAATGAGGCCTCCTACAAGTCCATCTTCATCAGCAAGGGTCTGACAGAAGAAGATACGCAATCTTTGATATAGCTTATCCGATTATACATCGACATCTTCACCTAGACCTACAAGGATATGTCTAGGTTGCCATGTATTGCCTCAACATCTTGCCCGACATCAAGCATGTTAAGCAACAACAGCGTCAGTTTCGCCTAAACATCATGGATGCTATCGAGGAAGAAGTTGAGAAACTCATCGAGAGCAGCTTCATCTGTGAAGAGCAACATCCAGATTGGGTGGCAAACGTCATCCCGGTCACCAAGAAGAACAGGAAGATACGAATTTGCATAGACTTTATGGATCTCAATTTAGCTTGTCCTAAGGACGAATTTCTCCTCCCGATCACTGATGCGATGATTGACAACACTTGTGGCATCGAGCGTATGTCCTTCATGGATGGTTTCCCCAGCTACAACCAAATCAAGATGCTCCTCGAAGACAAGAAGCATATGGCATTCCGGACTCCAAAAGGGGTGTACCGTTACATGGTAATGCCCTTTGGATTAAAGAACGTGGGAGCAACATACCAGAGGGCTATGAGCATGATATTCCGTAAGCATCTCCGGAAGACGGTAGAGTGTTATGTCGATGACATTACCGTTAAGAACAAGGACAAGTCCAACCACTTAGACGACCTATGGATGGTGTTCGATTTAATGCGAACGCATCAACTGAAGATGAATCCGACCAAGTCCTTCCTAGGCATTTCCAGCGGCAAGTTCTTGGGCTTCATCATCACAGCAAAGGGGATTCACATCGATCCATGGAAGACTAAGGCAATTCTGGACATGGCTCCTCCAAGAAATCTCCGAGAGCTTCGAAGATTGCAAGGGCACTTGGCGTATATCAGAAGATTCATAGCAAATCTTTTCGGAAAATGTCAACCCTTCACCAAGTTAATGAAGAAAGGGGACTCCTTTGTATGGACCGAAGAATGCCAACGCACATTCGATGACATCAAAAAGTACCTCACCAGTCCTTCCGTACTAGTAGCACCAGTCGTAGGCAAGCCCTTTCTGCTATATGTTCGAGCTATGGACCATTCTCTTGATGCCTTACTAGCCCAAAAGAACAGTGAAGGCTACGAGCAGGCGATATACTATCTCAGCCGAACCACGATTGGAGCCGAACATCGGTATAATTTTGTTGAGAAAGAGTGCCTCGCCCTCCTCTTTACCATCAAGAAGATGCGATACTATGTTATTGGACAGACAATCCATGTCGTATCCAAGATCAATCCTCTCAGAGTCCTCATGACTAAGCCAGGGGCATTAAACTCACGATTAGCCAAACGGGTAATCCATCTGACTCCTTATGATATGGTGTTCGTCCTACAGAAGGCAGTCAAAGGCCAAGTGCTAGAAGTTTTCTTGGCAGCACATCCTGTGCCAGAGATGTCAAAACTCTACGAAGAGATCCCCAATGAAGTTCTGGAGTCCAATACAGTCTCAGACAACTCGGTTTGGCGTATGTTCTTTGACAGAGCCTCGAGAATGGGACCAAAGGATGATATCGTCGCAGGGGTCAGGATCGTCCTCATCACTCCCGATGGTTTCGCCATCAATCGCACATGTTCTCTCGTGGAGTCGTGCACCAACAATGCTGCGAAGTATAGCGTTCTCATCATTGGGCTCCAACTCGCTAAACAGTTGGGGGTTGACTATATCGATGCTTATGGAGACTCGAAATTAATCATCAGCCAGGTTCGAGGGCAGTATGAGGTTCGACATGAAGACCTGATCCCTTATCACCAGGCGGAGATCGACATCATCTCCACCTTTAAAGGGTTCTTTATAGAACATATGTCATGCATGCAAAACTTGGAGGCCGATGCACTAGCTGGTCTCGCTACTTCGCTGGCTACCCCTGTTGGATCCCAATTGTAAAACCCCTAAATTTCTACTATTTTTTATTTTTAAAAATGGTACTAATTTAAATTTTTGTATTGCACGTCGTATAGTCGTATTATACATCGCGCACGAAATTTTATTTTTCGAATTTGCTCGACGAGTGCGATTATGTGCAAGCGTACATATTTTTGGAAAAATATTTTTCTTCTATTTTTATGGTTTCAAAATATTATACATAATAATTAATTAGCTATCGTACCAAAATTTTCAAGTTCAATATTTTATTTATTTTATTTTCACAAAAACTTTCGTTTATACAGTTATTAAAAATAAATAATATTTTTAGTGCGTACATATATTGCATAAATATTTTATTAGTGTAATTTTTGAAATTAATAATATTAGTATTTTAGAAAATATATTTTGATGTTATTATGGCCATTTAAATTTTGATTTAATTTTTGGATTCATATAAATAGATTAAATTAATATCTATATATAATTTGAATTATCTCATTTGATTTTAAACTAAAAGAATCTAACTAGATTTAAATTGGATTCTTATTTGGATTTGGATTTGATGGATTTTAAATTTAATTACGCATTATCTATTTTGGGTTTTAAATTATTCCTAATCCATATCCAATTGGGAATTCTCACATCCTATAAATAGGCAGGTACTCCTCCAATATTTCTCATCCACAAATTCCACAACCAAAACGTGCGTGCATCATGTCTTTGTTCCACCTTCCAATTCTTATTCCAATTCTTTTACAATTACAATTATCCTATCGTGTCGACATCCCTAACACCATCAAAATTCCAATTTATCTACTGTGTCACCGTGTCCAGTGGACACGATCTCTTCGCCGTGGCCATGCCTGCCCTGCCACATCGATCACCCCATTTCACCAGAGCATCACCATCATCCCGTCGTGATTCTTTCTAATGGTCTGCCTCCACCTCCATCAAACCACCACCCAGTACAATTGCCACCACTGACAGCCTAGAGCCAACACCACCCGGATCACCATCACCACAACCACCATCTTGCCGAACCCAAACCACCTCCGCCGCAGCCAAACGGCAACCACCCCGACCTTCGCCGTCCTCACCACAGCCATCACCATAACACCCTACTCCCCGACCAAGCCCAGCCAAACTACGGCCACCGGCCGGAAACCCCTTCACCACCTCCGGCTAAACCCTGCCGAACCCCGGCTGTCCCAAAACCACCGCCTGTGGCACCTCCGACCACACCCAGCCACCACCACTCCCCGACTCCATGAAACCCTCCTCGACTCTCGGCCAAACACCACACCACGACACTAGAAAAGAGCAGGAAAAAAATAATATTGAAACCTAACCATAAATTCACCTCTGCCCGCCGACCGGCGCCCTCCGCCGAAGTCGCTTCGTCGCCGGAGCAGCCGACGCTCGTCCGCACCCATCGGCTTTAGCTTTGATTGTTCGGTTATTAAATTCATATTATTATTATTATTATTATTATTATTATTATTATTATTATCTTAGCTATTTTTAATATGTAATTCTTATTGTAACTTTCTATTATAGGGTTGTTTTGAGAAAACTAGTTATATATATATAGGATTTACATGGTGTATAATGATTATTATAATTTTTGTGAAATTATTATTAGTATTTTGGTTTTAATATTATTAGGATGATTGCTAACACTATTATTATTTTTGAAGAGTCACATATATACATATAATATAATATAGTTTTAAAATATTTATAAATATTTCTTGATTTTCAAAATAGTCAATAAAAAGCATAGCTTTTACCAAAATTTTATTTTTACAAAATATGGGTTTAGTCTTAACTAGTATATTTATTTTGTTTCCTTATAGTATTTTATAGAAGATTTTAAACTAAAAATACTACTTTGACAAAACTTATACTTTCGATTTTCCGAAATTTATTAAGAGTATATTTTGACTAACAATATTTTAGTATTATAAATAGTTTTACAAAATCGTATATATATATTATTTATCTAAATTCCTCTGATTATCCTTTTATCCATAACTAGTCCTATTACCCCCGTTTCTTCACCAATTCTGTACTCTCTTATGTCCACCTTAACTAAATTGACCCTTCTGGACCCAATGGAACTGTCCGTGTCACCACCCGAGGTCACCATGTATAGTTGTTGCACCGAAGTTGCAGATCGTGCCACCTTGATCATCGCAGCACACCAGGCACCCTACCAGGCAAGACACCTTGCCATTCGCTGTTTAATTATTTTAGCTCATAGTTCACGCATGTTCATTATTTTCTTTATTCAAAATAAACTGTGATACATAGCATAACTGTTAGAACTTACTGTTCATTTATTTTCCTGCTATGTATTATTTTTCTCACATTAAACTTAGATTTAAGGGACCACCTTGTGTGTTGCATTCATTGGCCTTGACACGTTGTAACACGAGGTTGTGTGTCGTATGTAGAACACAGAAGTGCGTGATTGGCTGGCCACCAGTACGTACAACCCATACAATAGGAATAACCGCTAATAGAAGTTGCATGCTAGTTTGACTTAGCGGTTATAGTGGTTTGTGTTGTGGATACAACACAGTAGGCATTGGGCGGGGAGGACAATTCCTTAGCGTATGGGCTTCGATGCACTTCCCTTGTGACCCGGACTCTCCGCTGGAGATACGGGGTTGATGACCCATGATTACTGACGGCCACTGACGATTCTGCGGAACGTCATGCTCTTCCTGATGGGGCCTCTGGTGCCCAAGGGGGACTACGCCGATCCTATTTAGCCAGGGCCTATGCGTAGGAAGGATTGTTCTTAACTACATTTCACTTAGAACGGTTAGGTACCTTTATCCGTTAGGTACGAGTACTTTTAGTTTGGGTACTTGTATCTGACCGTGGCTTGGAACAATAACTTGTCGCGAATTAGTTCGTCACATCTTGTCCTTGTTTGGTTGTAGGTGTGACTTACTACTTCGATGAGAAGGTATTGAACCTTGTTGGGGTCCGGATACCATATTGAATTCATAGCATGGGAAGATACGTTACCGTGAATTAGTTTACCATCTCCTGTCCTTGTTTGGTTGGAGGGATGGTACGCTCGTTCAGTAGGTGCGTATTGGAACATGTTATAATTCGATTGACTTATTTATTTGAGAAATATTTATTCAGTTTATATGGCATGATATTATGTGTCTTGTTACGTCCCTCTGAGGACCTGGTTGTCTTGCCAGGTGTGCTATTGTCTTTCGCAGGTGCTTTAGCTCTAGCCGTGTTCGTTGCTATTTCTCGAGGATGATTGCACTTGGATCGTCTTCGCTTCACTCGCCACTCATTTCATTTTCTATGTACTTTTCTTTATTTTGTTGGTAGTGGATTTGTCTCCGCCTAACATATTGTATCATGATAATTTCATAGTTGATTATATGAGATCTTCTATTCATTTATTTTGTATGGATGAGATTAGTTATGGTTTTACTGCATTTTTACAGCTTATATATTTATACGAGGCTTCCATATATTGGAGTATACTTCGTATGAATACAGCTGGCATGTCTACGTTCCTAGTCCTACGTATTTTGGGACTGGAGCGTTACATATTTTTGTGGTGGCCCATGCAGGTCAAGATAAATTATTTGGTTACTTTACCGTACCAAGCAAGCCTGCGTATAGGATTAGAAGTCTAGGATCTCATCCACATACTTGACCTCTTTCCTTGATTTTATCTACCGTTTGACTCATCAATTGCATCTTGCTTGCTTTCTTCCATCCCTATTCTTATCTTCCCTTCGTTCTTGCTAGAGATTGACCCTACTAGTTAGTTGTCCCAAAATACCCTTAGCTTAATTCTTTAAGTTGGGTAGAATACCCCACACACCCTTGACCATTAAGAGAATACAAATGGTATTATTGATATCATAGAGACTAGAGGAAGTTAACCCATTTGGTCAACCAAGCCTTGGTCAATAAAACCGTAGAATGATGGGATAGGAATAAACAAGACTTATATCCTTATGACTCTTGGACCATTCATATTTGTTCTTATTCATCTATTATCGTGCCTATATTTTACTATCTAGACTAACGATGCTAATGTAGCCTAGATTTTGCAAGCTTAGCCTTTTACCAAGCTTGTTCGTGACATATATGTTAATGGAGGTACCCCACTAACATATTGTCTATCAGAACCGGTGCATAATGGTCTGATCAACCGAGTGCACTTTGGTTCGCTTTTATCTATCGTTCTACGTGGATGGGGACATAGCTAAACCTGTCCTCTAGAGTTCCATCCGCGACTGCCTTGGCAACTCCTTTTGAAATTTTTAGTCGTCCTTGAATCACGTACTCGTATTCGATAAGATCGTCTTTTGAACCCCTTAATGCTTTCGCCTTCACCTATTCTAGAAGGACGAACGCGTTATACTAGGATCTCCTCTAGCCTTTCTATCGATAATGACCATTATCACTCTATGTTGCTACTCGTCCTTTCTCGGCCCTATCATGACCTTCCAATTCACTTAATATAGAAGTGAAATCTAATTCGTTCTCTAAAATCGTGCCCTCAAGAGACCATAACTTTAAGGCCTCTAATTTATTTTATTTTCTTGAACCCATACTAATCTTTATTGTGCGTATTCTTCTTAACCATTTATCTTCTTACATTAATCCATGATTATCTTCGCCATGATTGAAATCGCGACTCTATTGCATGTTTTTATTAAACGTCATTCCTTGTAGCCTCTCACCCCCCTACTAATTCCTAATTTCGAGGACGAAATTCTTTTAAGTTGGGTAGGATGTAAAACCCCTAAATTTCTACTATTTTTTTATTTTTAAAAATGGTACTAATTTAAATTTTTGTATTGCACGTCGTATAGTCGTATTATACGTCGCGCATGAAATTTTATTTTTCGAATTTGCTCGACTAGTACGATTATGTGCGAGCGTACATATTTTTGGAAAAATACTTTTCTTCTATTTTTATGGTTTCAAAATATTATACATAATAATTAATTAGCTATCGTACCAAAATTTTCAAGTTCAATATTTTATTTATTTTATTTTCACAAAAACTTTCGTTTATACAGTTATTAAAAATAAATAATATTTTTAGTGCGTACATATATTGCATAAATATTTTATTAGTGTAATTTTCGAAATTAATAATATTAGTATTTTAGAAAATATATTTTGAAGTTATTATGGCCATTTAAATCTTGATTTAATTTTTTGATTCATATAAATAGATTAAATTAATATCTATATGTAATTTGAATTATCTCATTTGATTTTAAACTAAAAGAATCTAATTAGATTTAAATTGGATTCTTATTTGGATTTGGATTTGATGGATTTTAAATTTAATTACGTATTATCTATTTTGGATTTTAAATTATTCCTAATCCATATCCAATTGAGAATTCCCACATCCTATAAATAGGCAGGTACTCCTCCAATATTTCTCATCCACAAATTCCACAACCAAAACGTGCGTGCATCGTGTCCGTGTTCCACCTTCCAATTCTTATTCCAATTCTTTTACAATTACAATTATCCTATCGTGTCGACATCCCCGACACCATCAAAATTCCAATTTATCTACTGTGTCACCGTGTCCAGTGGACACGATCTCTTCGCCGTGGCCATGCCCGCCCCGCCACATCGATCACCCCGTTTCACCAGAGCATCACCATCATCCCGTCGTGATTCTTCCCAATGGTCTGCCTCCACCTCCATCAAACCACCACCCAGTACAATTGCCACTACCGACAGCCTAGAGCCAACACCACCTGGATCGCCATCACCACAGCCACCATCTTACCGAACCCAAACCACCTCCGCCGCAGCCAAACGGCAACCACCCCGACCTTCGCCGTCCTCACCACAGCCATCACCATAACACCCTACTCCCCGACCAAGCCCAGCCAAACTACGGCCACCGGCCGGAAACCCCTTCACCACCTCCGGCCAAACCCTGCCGAACCCCGGCCGTCCCAAAACCACCGCCGTCGGCATCTCCGACCACACCCAGCCACCACTACTCCCCGACTCCATGAAACCCTCCTCGACTCTCGGCCAACCACCACACCACGACACTAGAAAAGAGCAGGAAAAAAATAATAATATTGAAACCTAACCCTAAATTCACCTCTGCCCACTGACCGGCGCCCTCCGCCGAAGTCGCTTCGTCGCCGGAGCAGCCGACGCTCGTCCGCACCCATCGGCTTCCTCCGCCGCCTTTCCCTCACCGTCTGCCGACCAAAACTTCCGCCGCCGGCCTCCACTTCCATCCAGCCGCGCGTCGAAACCCTCCGATCCGCCGGCGCACACCCCCTTCCGCCGAGCTCCGCCTGAGCGCCGTCCTCCGCCCACGACCTCTTCCGCCGCCTAAACCCTTCGCCACCACCGCGCCCAGCCTTCAGCCCGGTCGCCATCTCCCTCTCCGCTTTGCTTCACCGTCCGCCGCCACCCTCCGGCCGCTCCGCTCCCCTCTCCGCCCCTCCTCTGCTCTCGCTCACTCTCTCTCTACTCTTGAAATTTTTTTCCATCCCGAGGAGGAACAGCAGTTTTTAGTGTTTGATATTTTTGTGTTTTTTGTGTTTGCTTTAGCTTTGATTGTTCGGTTATTAAATTCATATTATTATTATTATTATTATTATTATTATTATTATTATTATTATTATTATTATTATTATTATAAGGATTATAATTAGGTTATATTATTATTATTATTATTATTATTATTATTATTATTATTATTATTATTATTATCTTAGCTATTTTTAATATGTAATTCTTATTGTAACTTTCTATTATAGGGTTGTTTTGAGAAAACTAGTTATATATATAGGATTTACATGGTGTATAATGATTATTATAATTTTTGTGAAATTATTATTAGTATTTTGGTTTTAATATTATTAGGATGATTGCTAACACTATTATTATTTTTGAAGAGTCACATATATACATATAATATAATATAGTTTTAAAATGTTTATAAATATTTTTTGATTTTCAAAATAGTCAATAAAAAGCATAGCTTTTACCAAAATTTTATTTTTATAAAATATGGGTTTAGTCTTAACTAGTATATTTATTTTGTTTCCTTATAGTATTTTATAGAAGATTTCAAACTAAAAATACTACTTTGACAAAACTTAGACTTTCGATTTTCCGAAATTTATTAAGAGTATATTTTGACTAACAATATTTTAGTATTATAAATAGTTTTCCAAAATTGTATATATATATTATTTATCTAAATTCCTCTGATTATCCTTTTATCCATAACTAGTCCTATTACCCCCGTTTCTTCACCAATTCTGTACTCCCTTATGTCCACCTTAACTAAATTGACCCTTCTGGACCCAATGGAACTGTCCGTGTCACCACCCGAGGTCACCATGTATAGTTGTTGTACCGAAGTTGCAGATCGTGCCACCTTGATCATCGCAGCACACCAGGTGCCCTACCAGGCAAGACACCTTGTCATTCGCTGTTTAATTATTTTAGCTCATAGTTCATGCATGTTCATTATTTTTTTATGCAAAATAAACTGTGATACATAGCATAACTGTTAGAACTTACCGTTCATTTATTTTCTTGCTATGTATTATTTTTCTCACATTAAACTTAGATTTAAGGGACCACCTTGTGTGTTGCATTCATTGGCCTTGACACGTTGTAACACGAGGTTGTGTGTCGCATGTAGAACACAGAAGTGCGTGATTGGCTGGCCACCAGTATGTACAAGCCGTACGATAGGAATAACCGCTAATAGAAGTTGCATGCTAGTTTGACTTAGCGGTTATAGTGGTTTGTGTTGTGGATACAACATAGTAGGCATTGGGCTGGGAGGACAATTCCTTAGCGTATGGGCTTCGATGCACTTCCCTTGTGACCCGGACTCTCCGCTGGAGATACAGGGTTGATGACCCATGATTACTGACGGCCACTGACGATTCTGCGAAACGTCATGCACTTCCTGATGGGGCCTCTGGTGCCCAAGGGGGACTACGCCGATCTTATTCAGCCAGGGCCCATGCGTAGGAAGGATTGTTCTTAACTATATTTTACTTAGAACGGTTAGGTACCTTTATCCGTTAGGTACGAGTACTTTTGGTTTGGGTACTTGTATCTGACCGTGGCTTGGAACAATAACTTGTCGCGAATTAGTTCGTCACATCTTGTCCTTGTTTGGTTGTAGGTGTGACTTACTACTTCGATGAGAAGGTATTGAACCTTGTTGGGGTCCGGATACCATATTGGATTCATAGCATGGAAAGATACGTTACCGTGAATTAGTTTACCATCTCCTGTCCTTGTTTGGTTGGAGGGATGGTACGCTCGTTCAGTAGATGCTTATTGGAACATGTTATAATTCGATTGACTTATTTATTTGAGCAATATTTATTCAGTTTATATGGCATGATATTATGTGTCTTATTACGTCCCTCTGAGGACCTGGTTGTCTTGCCAGGTATGTGCTATTGTCTTTCGCAGGTGCTTTAGCTCTAGCCGTGTTCGTTGCTATTTTTCGAGGATGATTGCACTTGGATCGTCTTCGCTTCGCTCGCCACTCATTTCATTTTCTATGTACTTTTCTTTATTTTGTTGGTAGTGGATTTGTCTCCGCCCAACATATTGTATCATAACAATTTCATAGTTGATTATATGAGATCTTTTATTCATTTATTTTGTGTGGATGAGATTAGTTATGGTTCTACTGCATTTTTACAGCTTATGTATTTATACGAGGCTTCCATATATTGGAGTATACTTCGTATGAATACAGCTGGCATGTCTACGTTTCTAGTCCTACGTATTTTGGGACTGGGGCGTTACACCAATATACCGTTACGGTGATGGGACGGGAGCTAGTCTGTCTAAAGAATGCTCTGCGCATATGTCAAAGCTGCTCGCTACAAGTAGATACTGACACTCGAGATTAGTGAGTCCTATTCATAGACTATGCAGTCTACGAGATCCTGCCTAAAGACCCAAAGGAAGCAGCTTCCGTCAGAAGACGCTCACTCCGATTCTTCTATGATGCAGCCACCAAAATGCTGTATCGTTGTTCATACGACGAACTCCTCCTACGGTGTTTGTCTCAGACAGAGGTACAAGAGGCACTCCGAGAGGCGCATGATGGGACCTGCGGAGCCCATCAGCCTGGTCCCAAGCTACAAGACCGATTGTACCGTATGGGCTATTATTGGCCACTATGTTGGCAGACGCCGTACAATATACAAAGAAGTGTCGGGCATGTCAGTTTCATACTGACTTCATCTACCAACCTTCGAAATATCTACACCCTACGGTGGCCTCTTGGCCATTCGAGGCATAGAGAATGGACATCGTTGGGCCAATTAGCATGTCCTCCTCCAAAGAACACCGGTTTATCCTCGCCATCACGGACTATTTCTTCAAATGGGTAGAAGCAGTGCCATTGATAGAAGTAAAAACCTCCAACGTGATCAGCTTTATCAAGCACCACATTATTTACTGCTTCGGAGTTCCTAGGAGGATTGTCCACAACAATGGCCCCTAGTTCGTAAGCCATACGTTTGATCGATTTTGCGACAAGAAGCGGATTCAGAATATAGCATCAACGGCTTACCACCCTGCGGCTAATGGACTAGCCGAGGCATTCAACAAAACCATCGTCAAGCTGATCAAGAAAGTCGTCTGCTCTAACAAACGCGACTGGAATGAGAAGTTATGCGAATGTCTATGTGCTTACCGTACGACCGTTCGCACTCCCACGGGTAGCATACCATTCTCCCGTGTCTATGGGAACGAGGCAGTTCACCCCCTAGAGATCCAAATCTTGTCCTTACGGGTAGCCATCACTAACCAGCTAACTGACGAAGACAACCAGCGCCGGCGGCTACAAGAGTTAGAGGCGCTAGACAAAAAATGCCTACGAGCCAAACAAAGAATTGAGCTTTATTAGGCTCGTACTTTTGGTTCCTTTAACAAAAAGGTACGGGAAAGAACATTTCAAGTGGGTGACCTCGTCTTGGCAGTCTGAAGATCGATGGTGATAACTCATAAAACGGCAGGAAAGTTTGAACCCAAGTAGGAGGGACCGCTTGTTATAGAGATGGTCCACTCTAATGTTGCCTACCGGCTGGCAAAACCTAATGGCGACTTGCTAATGATGCCCATCAACGGCAATTCCTGAAGAAGTATTACGCCTGAAGATGGAACTGGCATAGGCTCCCATATCCCCTAAGGGTGCCTATGGGTTCTGGTAAGGGGATTCATCTCTTCTATATTTTTTCTCAAGTAGATAAGGCACTTCACGTCCATATAACCTCTGGATTGCTCCTCTACACCCAAAATTGCAGCTACCATGTCCATATTACCTCTGAGTAGTCGGCCTCTCCTTGATTGATCCTATGATTATTATGGCTATCAAGAAAACAGTTCACGTTCATACTACCTCTGAATTGTTGTTCTACATCCTAGCAAAGATTATGCCTACTACGTTCATATTACCTCTGGTTAGGCATGTCTTCCATGATGACCCCTTGTCATGGTCATCAAGGGCTAGGAAACCTTTCACCTGAGGTCGTTAAAGACAAAAAAAGGGACAAAAAAGACTTTATACAGAAGCATGTGGCTACAAAGACCTATTATAGCTCTTCGTAGTTACATACACAGAGACAAGAATCTAAAACTTTAGCACAGCTCTCAGTAGCGCGAACGTGGCAGTGGCAGAGCGAATCACTTCCTTGTCAAAGCAAGCCACCGCCCGAAGCAGTTGTTGGCCCAAGCAGGGATGAAGTGCCAGTACAGGACTCCCCATCCCCAGATGGTCGGCAGAACCATGGGAGCAGGTCCTGCTATTCCTCGGATTGGCAATCAAACCAAATCTAATAGTCGGGGTCTCAAAGAAATCCAAGACACCGTCGGTACCCATGACGCCCAGAGCTTGAAGATATCTCGAGACTCAGTAGTAGTTCTCCTACAGCTTCTTTGAACGAAAAGATCTGCAACCGCTAGCCGACTCAAGCGAACGTCAGCGTCGTTAGGAGCCAAGTTGGAGTCAAGCAGGATCATGATAGAGGAAGGCAGCTAAGTCCTCCCTTAGAGAAATAGTCTTTTATATATGCTATGTGAATGATCCAAGCGCGGGCTACGTGTCGATCAACTCAAAGGCTTACGAGTTGGACCAAAGCACAACTCCTCGAAACCCTTATAGAAAATGACAGCAATTAAAGCGACCTGACCCAAGCGGAAGACAGCTAAGAGACGTGACTTTGCACTCCCTCGAAAAAGATTCTCGAAATCTGCGAAGATGTAAGAGGCTCTAATACCAACACAGCTTGTCGACAACTTACAAAAGCTCAGAGACTATCAAAACATCATGTACTCCAAAAGGACTCTTCGAAAGACGTAAAGACAAAAGTGGGATCATGACCACTTTTTAGCTATGGAGTCGTCATGGCCATTCCCGTGAAATAACAGCTCAGGACAATCAATGCCAAAGGCTAGGCATGATGCCATCTCATTATCGAGCACAGATGCTCGAGCCATGTGGTCATGCTTCTGTTCAAAGTATCCCGAGCTTGACTCAAGTTTGGGACACTTTGAAAGGGGTCTTGTAGAAGCATAAAAAATCTCAGCTGACAATATTCCTCCACCATAGTTTCCCCTCCAGATGTGCAGTACTTCCGGAAGCATCTATTGGCCTGCCGAAAGCTCAGCCCACAGTGCAGCAGGAAGGCCCTTTTTCAAAAGGGTATAAGCTTCCGAGGCTCTTCTAGCCTAACAAAAGCACATCGCCGCCAATGAGCAGGATAGAGCACAACCTGTGGCTCTTCGGGTTGGCCATCCACCCATAAGCTAGGATGTCAGGACCTCCAAGACCATTAAGGTGTCCCCCATGTTTGAACTCCTCATGAGAAGCATTCTAGCACATTTTGAGGCTCATCAACAGTTCTTCTACGAAGGCATAGCCCCTTTGAACGAAGGAATCCTGAACCAAAATCCGACTTAGGCAAGGCCAACCGCCGGTCGAAGCTAAGTTTGGATCCAGCATGATATTGAAGGACAAGAAGAAGAAGACGTCACTCTTCAGAAGAAACTCCTCCTTTATATAGGGCGGGAGTGGTCCAAAATGCAGGCCACAAGGCCAACGGTCAAAATTCCTACATTAATGGGATGAACCTAGGACTCAGTATGATGAACCTCATTAAATAAAGTTCATTCGACTAAGTCCTGGACTATCCAAGGACCCCTTGAAATTTCTCTAGTAACGGTGGCAATTAAGAGGGAGTCGTTCATTAAGAAGCGGTCATTCATTGCTTTTTAAAAGAAGACTTCAAAGCCAATGCCTTCAATCCAGAGGCGCAGCTACACTCCTGCGCCAACCTCAAGTGCAAACTGGTGATGTTTTCACACCACCTCAACTCCAACGATGTAATACTCTGCTCCGACCTAGAAGCTCAACTACCTTTCATCAGAGACTTAGGAGATACTATTGTATCCAACACAAGTCCGCATGCCGCTCTAAAAGTACAGTAATCTCGTCATCATGAAGAACAATCCTACTTGTCGCCCTAAAGCACAGTGACTTTGTTGCTCAAAACATAGCCTTATTGTCGCTCATATGCACAGAGGCTCCGTCGTCTTCGAAGCATAGTCCACTCGTCTCCTGAAAGCAAAGAGGCTTCGTTGTCTCCAGAAGAACAGTCTACTCGTCGCCCCAGAAGTGCAACAGTACTCAGACCTCGCAGAGGCACAAGAAGCATGGTCCTACCCAATCGGTTTGCTTAAACCGACTCTCTCAAAGATAGGATTGGGGTTAATCATGATTGATATCTTATCAAATTGATTTAAATCTTAGACGAGGATCAATCAGAATCCAAATCTGAGATGAAATCCTAAGATTTACTCGACTGCATTCAAACAAGCAAATTGACACACGCCATGTTTTTCCTCCTTCGGTTATTCTGATAACCACCAGAGATCTCGATTGAGGGGAATATCAATGTCTGCCACGTGTCAGCGCCGCAGAAGCCCATTGTAGAACACTTACAAAAAAAAGAAGAATCTTTGTCTTTTCTTATTAGCGTAAGGCACTGGCAAGAAGGACATCAATTTGGCTCTGAAATGCTCTCTGTTTCGTTCATTTGAAGAGGCATTTTCCCTCTATTTATAGTCGTTTTGCACTGAAACGACTGTTATGCGCACACAGGTGGAGAATACACTGATCTTACTGTGGGCGCATAGGGTCCCATTGGGCGCATAGGACGTAGGCGCATAAAAAACTTGATGATCGTAGGGTTGACGTGACATATGCTTCGGTGCACGACTGCTCGTAGGGACTGACGTGGCCCTATGCCTCGACCCATGACTGGTCGTGGGTGTTGACCAAGTCGTAGAGTTGTTCTGTCTTGGGCGCATAGTGCAGGAAAACAACTATGCACCCACCTGTAGAGAAATCATGTGAGCGTATAACACTTTGTTACATGTGGGCGCATAATACTTTGTTATATGTAGGCACATAGCCACTTTCTTATGTGGACACATGGATTCAGGCGCATAGTATAGATATTTTTATGCTTCTACAAGCCCCCCTTCAAAGTTTTTAATGCTCGAACGAGTTCGAAATACTTTTAAAGAAGCATGGGAGACTGTCTTCTATGACTCTATTGGTGCATAACAGACCATCTCTTTGGGCGCATAGATTTTTCCAGGCTGTCAAAGATGGCTGTTGAGATCTTCCTCGAAAATTTGAACCGACAGATTTATTGGAATAGAATTTGAAGAGGTACAGTCTTTATGCGATGTCTACGCATAGTCCATATCAGCAGAATAGTGGGCAAATAGTGTGCAAAGAATGAGTCTTTGCATGGGCACATAGACCATGTGGGTGCATAACTTCTCGTTCGTGCCTATAAATAGGCCTTGAGGAGAGAGAAAATTCATTCACCTCTTTTTTTCTCAAAAACTCCTAAGAGACTTTTCATTTCTTTTCTGCAAGAACATATCTCCCAAGGCTGTCAAGAAGTCCATGAAGGACAAGAAGGCTGCACCGGGCGGTTCTTCTCCTTCGACAAAGTCTCCGCTAGTCTAAGACCCTATTCTGGGTGAGGCTATGCTTTAAAACAAAGTCTCGAGCATTAATTTGTGACGCTCGGACTTCTCTCTACTTGGATGCATGACCATTGATATGTGCCTAAAGCAATATACCTTAGTTTAGCATTCTTATGCGCCCACAGAAATATGCGCCCACACACTTGTTGTGTGTCATGTGCCCACACAAAACACTTCTGTGTTTGAAAATTCTTATGCGCCTACAGGCTGTTTAGGTGCATAGAAACTTGGCGCATAGAAATTTTTCTGCACTTAGCTCTTTTTTCTGTAGATTCTAAGTCTGACTTTTTTCTTTATCTTTGCAGTTGACATGGTCGTCCCGGAACTGGGTGGAATTCCTTTCAGCTCTGCTCGCCAAGCTCTTGTTTCAAGCCTCATCACTACCATTATTAGTAATGTTCAGGTTAAGATCAGCCAGAACCAACCTTCAAAGTGAATGATCGCTATGCTTGAACATGATAAAATAATCCTGAAGCAGATGATAAATGATGAGAAGTTCTTGCTCGGAGGGGCACGGAGCTTTAAGAGATCGTACTTCTTGTTTGGCGACAGCCTCGGGTTTGATGATGGTAAGATGATACACCTGAAAGACCCTCTGGTGGTCTGGTTGAACAATCTAAGGATATGGTTGTCATCCATGGATCACTAATATCCTCTGTCGGCATTCACCGATCTAGTTGTACGAAGACAGATGAAATGGAACCTAATCCCTGAACTTTATGGGGTTGTCTTCAGAAAGATACACTTTAATTCCAGTGATCGAAAGAAAGACACTTTTAAGTGTGTCAAGGGATCTACGTCCTATTCCACAAGGGGGATGCATCCTGGTGCCATAATAAACGATATTGTGACCGACCTTCATCCTTATGCTGTCGACACCCTTTCTAATCTGATGATGTCAAAGAATAGGTCATATCTCGTAGGGAAGCTGCGGATGAATGGTTGGAGGTACCCCGTTTCATTTTGGAGTGACCTTACTGAATGGGTGCTTTCAACTTATGAAACCACCCTGAAGGCTGCCGGCCTTTTTCATGCCATTAGAGCCACTCAATATGGCATAAAGACAAATTGGCCTATGTTTGTCTTTTGGCGGAGCTGTACAATCATCACACCTGTACCTTCTTCACTCCAGGCGGGGAGATGGGTCTGCCTCTTCATGAGATGCAGGAGATATCGAAGCTTCCCTGGGAACAGAGCCGTACGAAGAATATGTCCTTTGTGATAAAGAACTCTTAGACCTGGAGAGATAAAACTTCGAGATGACAGACGTGTATAAGGAGTTATTCTGTCACTTCCTCATCTGTCATAAGATCACAAAGAAGGGCAGGACTGAGGGGGCCAATCCCCATATAAAATCTTGTACGGGATATATTTTTGTTAAAGGAGCAGGAGAAGGTCCAGCCTCCTTTTCAACTTGCAAGCCACTGACGAAGTCCAAGATAGAGGAATTGATGACAGATCATAGGGCAGCAGATACTGATGCCAGTAATAATCCCGAGGGGAATTCCTCGATTTATCACTTCTTCCAACAAGCTGAGTTTAAGTTGTCGAAGAAAGCTGTGCTGGCGGCTTTTCTGATGATCTAGATCCGTGACTGTGTAGTCCCTGGTGGTTCAGGATCTATCGAAAGGATGAACCATATGATACTTCCAGCTGTAAAGCTGGTATTTTGATACCAGCTTGCCCTGCTTCCTGCAACGGTCTGCACCATCCAACGAGGTCTGCAAGATTTTATTGGAAATGCGGTGACCCCCGAAAGTATAACAGAGTTCGCTAGGACCGAACTCCCCTTTCGTTACGTGATGGGATGGCTGGTGCTCCACTGTCCCAAATTGATGAATGCCGAACTGGTGGTGGACTCTTTGGCATGAGACGCCTTTTTTCAAAGATTCCGTGACGCAAACTGGGCCGTCACTGGAATGTCTGCTTGTAGAAAGGCTTTGAGCTTCCTTTAGAACTACGAGTTCTTCAGAATATCCCATCCATCCGATAGTGGCAACGCAGGGGACACATTAGTAGATGTGGGAGCACACACTACTTGCTTGACCACTGGGGCATTCTGTTGGCTCTATTCTATCAGGCCCTCTCATCTGGTGCTCAGGAATAGGAATCACACCTACCTGGAGCCTTATCTACCAAGCCGTTTTGCACGACAATTTGGATATAGTAAGCTTTTTTTGGGCAATCCTAGCCCTCATCTAGAGTCGGTAGAAATTTTGATCGATGGGGTGCATGCATGGATTTATTACAATGCCAGATGCACATGAACGATTTTTACTCTGCCCGAAGATAAGCCTGAGACCCACCAACTCTATGCCGTTACAAAATTTTATACTCAGATCAATACCCTTCATCCTCGGTATGATCATGAGCAGAGTTTGGTATTTGGGACTAGGCTTGCCCCCACTCCTGCAAATATGGAACGAGCCTGAAAGATGCTGAAGGGCAGCAGAAAGGAGGGTGCCGCTCCAGCAGTCGAACCGGCTGCAGCACCATAACAAAGAGACGCTCTTGGGGGGCCGACTGCTACAGTGCCTTAGAGAGAGGATATCGAAGATGACTCTGCTCTCCCTGGTCCTTCTAAAAGAGAAAAGCTTCAACTGAACAGGCCCAACAGTCAACTTTTAAGAGGAAGAAGAAGACTATTGCCACAAGAGGGACAAAGAAAACCAAGGATATGGGTGCCCGCTCTTCTCTTCTAAGAAGATCTTCTCGGCAGACTGGAAGAGGTAGAATGGCGTCATAGGCTATTACCATTCAGGAAGTAGATCCCTTTCTAGACTCCATAGCCGTTTTGGTCAAGCCAATACTTGTGCAGTCTTCAAATGAAGCTTTCTCAACCTTACATTTGTACTTTACACAGGACCTCGAAGTTACGACCGAGGCATGTGCCTCTTCGTCTGAAGAGGTGGACATGACAATGGTATCCTCCACTTGTCCTCAACCGACAGATGAAGGTCGGCCTTCCCCAGTCAAAGGGACTGAGCAAAGGGATGATCAGGGCGAAGGCCCGGACTATGATGGCGAACAGAAAGCCAGTCCTTCCTATGATATCTCTTTAGGGGATATGCCTAATATTGGAGCTTTAATAAAAGTGTTAGATAAGAATCAAGTCCAATCAGCTCACCCTTCCGCGGGTATGTTATCTTTGCACTTTACTTCGAATGAGATTTTCTGACTTCAATTTTGCGTACTCCTCGCGAGGTTGACTGCCATCGTATATTCCTATGTAGACAAAAGGAAGGAAAAATATACAGAGGTCGCCCAAGACACTGGGGTAGGACAAGAAGTTGTCCCTGGTTATGCTGGGATTGCTAGTACGAAAGAATTTGTCAGCAAGCCGACATCGGCTGCGAAAGGGGAAGTTGAACAACGTACTAAGGCGGCTGTTACTGAATCTGCTCCAGGTCCAACTAGGGCCATGGAAGATATATAGCTTGATGTTGGAAATGCTCGGAGCCTTGACATTGCCACTATTGAGCAACTTGGGCTTGCTCTTGGTTCCCTTATAACCAGGGCTGATGACTTAGTTCAAGTTGGCGCTGAACAAGCAGAAGGTACAAAATTACAACTCTTTTGAACTCTTTTTTTTCTTTCCATTACTGATATATATATATTGTTTTATTATCAGGTTTGGCTTCTTGTATTCCTAGAGCCGAAGATCCCCATCAAGCTCCCTCTCCAACGACATCTTCTGTGGATGACGAGATGGCTCAGGAAGTCATAAAAGCTTTCTACTCCATTCTGAAAGTAAAGCTTTCTGGAGTCTTAAACCGGAATGCCGCCTTTGTACCTGTAAAGGCTATTGCCGGATGCCAAGTGACGGTCCTTGAAAGCAATGCTGGCTATTAAAGAATGAGCCAATGATCCGAGAAAAGTTTTAAATGACTTGGAGGACCGAGTGGCCAAATTCCGGGAAGCCAAGCAACGAAGTCTAACAGCGTTGTTTTTTGAAGAAGACGAGGCTTTGGTTATAAATCTTGCAGAAGAGGAAGCTACTTTCCAAGCAAGAAGGGATGCCCTTGCTAAAGAGATCAGTGAGTTGGCTGATCAATACGAACAGTTCAACGCTGCGAGCGAGGCTCGTCTTGCTTCGAAGAACAAGCTGGCCGCCTAGATCACCGAAAAGTATAATTATATTCTGCAGATCCATAATAAGATTGCCCAACTGGAGGCCAACTTAAGAACAGTTGCGTCTGAGCAAGAAGACTATACGGTTCAGGCTGCTGTGACTGCCACAACTTTAGACTAATTGAAAGAACATCGGCTGAAGTTAGAGGGGGACCATGCGAAACTGATCCCCTTTAAGGATAAAGCTGCTCGGCAGAAAGAAGCGCGTCGTCGCGCCACTGTCAAGTCTCAAACTGAGATTACGGCTTTAATGGCTAGCATCAATCGGTTGTGTATCCCTTAGGTCTTCCTTTGTAATTGGCTCATTTAGCCATAAAAACTCTTGTATCTTTTCTTTTCTCTGCTTTTTGAGGGAAGTTTTTAATAAAGAATCTTTTGGCTTTCGAAAATCTTGAATATAGTTTGTGAAAAATCAGAACTAGAGGTCATGTAGATGTAGTAGGAATATTTCTGGTGGGTATTCCGCTGAAAAATTTGATGTAGACTTATTATCCGTTTTATATTCAAGATTTTTGAACATAGATAATAAGTTGAAGGAAACTGATAATAGAGGTAGTATGGACACAATAGCAGAGGATGTTTTATATATTACTAGAGGTAATATGGACGTGGACGGATATATAACATTAAGTAGGAGTCAGTAAATAATTCAGAGGTAATATGGACGTGATTATCTTTGACGAGTGTTTTGATCAAAGGTTATATGGATGTGGCAAAATATTTCTTAATTATCCCAGTGGGGAATAATTATCGAAAAATAGTTCAGAGGTAATATGGACGTGACCGTTTTTATAAGATCGAGTTTGGACAGAGTTCAAACGAAGATAATTCCACTGAGAAATCTTTTTAGAGGACCTATTATCTATGGCGTATTCAAGACTCTTGAAATACGGATAATAGTTAGATAATTTTTCGAATCTTATAAATATTGTACTGTACATTTACATGATTAAAATAGAGTATCTGTGAACTCTGTATATGAAGGTTACACATAATATTTCTTTTGAAACTTGTCGTTGATCGGCATCATGAGCAAGTCACCATCAGGTTTGGTTAGTCGATACGCACCGTTAGAATACACCGATTCTATAACGAAAGGACCTTCCCATTTAGGCTCGAATTTTTTTTGTCTTGTGCGTCATGACCATTGGTCTTCTCACTGCTAAGACCAGATCACCAACCTGAATGAATCTTTCCTTCATCTTCTTATTAAAGGCTCTAGAAATGCGTGCTTGGTATAGCTCAATACGCAGTTGAGCTAATAAGCGTTTTTCATCTAGCGCTTCCAACTCTTGTAGTCACAGATGGTAACTTTCTTCGGTAGTCAACTCACTAGCTAAGGCTAATCGGAGAAAGGGAATCTGGATTTCTAGGAAAAGAACTGCTTCACTTCCATAAACCAGAGAAAATTGCGTACTGCCTATTAGAATCCGAACCGTTGTGCGATAGGCCCAGAGACATTCGCCGAGCTTCTCATTCCAATCGTACTTGTTTGAAGACACAAACTTCTTAAGAAGTTTGATAATAGTCTTATTAAGCTTCTGCTAATCTATTAGCTGTTGGATTGTAAGCGGTAGATGCTACATTCTGAATTCAATTCTTATCGTAGAACAAATAGAATGCATGGCTCACAAATTGTAGACCATTATCATGGATGATCCTGCGAGGTAGGCCGAAGCGGTAGATGACGTGATGTTTGACAAAATTGATCACGTTTGATTTTTTACTTCGATGAGCGGTATAGCTTCCGTCCATTTGGAGAAGTAATCGGTTATAGCCAAGATAAACCGATGTCCTCTGGAGGATGGCGGGCTGATTGAACCGATGATGTCCTTACCCTAGGCTTCAAAAAGGCCAAGATGCCGTCGTCAGGTGTAGAAACTCCAAAGATCAATAAATAAAATCAGCATGGAATTAACAAGCCCTACACTTCTTTGCATATTTGACAATATCTTCTATCATTATGGGACAATAATAACCCATTCGTCTAAGGCGATCCTGTAATTTGGGGCCTGGTTGGTGTGTACTGCAAATTCTATCGTGAGCCTCACGTAGTGTATATTTGGCTTCTGTGTCTGATAAAAATCATAATAGTAACCCATCATAAGAACCTCGATCTAGTATTTTGGTAGCTATATCATTGTAAAATCTGAGAGATCGTCGTTGGATAGACACTGCTTCCTTCGGGTCATCAGGAAGGATTTCGTAGACAACGTAGTCTATGAAAGGAAATCTTCCGTCTTTGATTTCGATGTTCGTCTCTGCTGCATAGCCGTGATGAATATGCAAGGCATCTTTCACACATAACAAATTTCGACCTGACACTGTGATCGAATGTTGAGTGTTTATAGAAATAGTCAAAGAAGCAGCCAGCCCGGCTAAAGCATCTGGTTCTATATTCTATAATCGAGGTACGTGCTCGATAAAGAATCCAGCGAAGGTAGAAGCCAACTCAATCGTCGCTTTGTGATATGGGATGAGATCTTCATGACTAACTTCATAATCCTCTCGAACCTGACTAACTATTAGCTTAGAATCGCCATAAGCTTCAAGATAGTCAACTCTCAGTTGTTTTGCCAGTTGAAGGCCGATCAGTAGGGCGTTATATTCGGCCACATTGTTGGTACAAGGTTCCACGAGAGAATATGCACAGTGTATAACCAGATGATCGGGTGAAACAACCACGATCCCTATTCCAGCCATGATATTTCCTTTAGGTCCTGTTCTTGACACACCGTCAAAGAATATTCGCCAAATAGGGATTTTCCTCATGTAGCATCCATTTTTTCATAGAAAGGGTATTTTAGTCATTTTAGCCATTTTAGCCATTTTGTGATTTTTTTAAGATATTTTGACTTGTGTTGTGCTAGCAACTGGTTTAACCTTAGTGGACTTTCTATAGGAGCCTAACCATGTCTTAGAATTTATTTTTTTCCTATTAGAATTTATTTACGGCTCGGGTTCAATTTAGAATTCTAGTTTCTTCATCCGGAGTCCGTTTCTCCCCAAACGAACTCTGTTGCACTCGTCTAGAAGAGGAGGATTTGCTGGAGTATTACTAACGAGGAGGCGGAGGCATTTGCTTGAGGGGAATCGACCGACATGATGACCGAGGGACTCCGTTTATTGAGTTTTTGACACTCAATAGGTAAACCCTTTTCTACCATAGTTATTCTGAATTTTCTTTCATATTTGAATCCATATAGGTGCCCTAGACTTGCCCATAAAGTTTGGTTACGTTTCGAGTTCGTTTGGTAGCGGTATCGGACATGTGTCGGCCCGTCAAGACACGTGTTCGACAAAATGCCGCTAAGAAATGAAACTTTCTGTTTTTTGATTCTGTCTTCATGAACGTTTAGATGATATTATTTTAAGAAACTTTCGTGAATATGGATCGGAAATTGATGACATTTCAGCGGCGTTTCGGGCATCGGACGCACGTGCACCGATCCCGTGCACGAGGCCGTGCATGCCTGCCGTCAGCGTATTGTATCTCGATGCACAAATAATATTTTTGCCTGAAATTTTTTGAGCACGTGGGGGCAACCTCTTCCCACATGCTCCAAAATTTTTACGACTTTTCGTTGAGCGATCGCGGAGAAATCTGACGTGCATCGTTCAGCCCGTACAGTATATTGTGCTAAAATTTGTCACTGAAACGGACTTCGTACGCGTTGTCGACGAGACGAGGACCCATTCCAGGACCTTAGACACGTAGACATATACTTGGACGACCCGGGGAATCAACCCCAAGTCGTGGCGTGGCTCGACGAGCGAGCCACGAGGACCAAACCGCGCGCACGAGGGGCATGCCTGGGCACAGCAGGCCGCACGTGGTGCGGGGCTGCGTGCGTCGCCTCAGTCCGACGTGTCTCCATGTTGTCATGTCCTAGACCTACCCCAGGACACCCTAGCTACGTGTACGAGCATGGGGCTTCTCGTTGTGTGTGCGGCGCTCAATCGAGCGAGAACGCACACATACGTGCACGTTGACACGTGGTATCTGGTTTTTTCGATACGCATTCTGTGGACACAACACGGACACGATTTCGAACCCGGGAGTACCCGAGTGCATCACGTAGGTTAAGACCAACGTGTATGCCTAGTTTTGCAGGTTAATTTGGTGTATTTTGCGTTTTGAGTCATTTTGTCGAAATTGGGTTCTTCGGGTTTTAAGTTTTTGAATGGAAATGTGTTTTTTTATTCTTTGACTTTTAACCCGTGTTATCTGATTTGTTAGTTCATATATGATAATTAGAACTTATGGGAAGAGATTCGCAGAATTTTTACCTATTTAATTGCTATTTTCTAGCATATATGAGTTTCTACTTGTAGGTTTAAATATATATAAGTAGTATATATATATATCTTTCAAATGAATATGGTTATATATGTTGTAAGCACTGTTTTGAAGCAAGGTTCAATTTTTTTCTAGATTTGTGAGTCTCTCGGATTTGCGTAATCGATCCGTTTCTCGCAAGTGCATCTCTATACATGTATATAATATATATATATATATATATATATATATATATATATATATATTTTTATATAATATATATATATATATATATATATATTTTATATATATATATATATATATATATATATATATATATATATATATATATATATATATTTGCATAGCATATATATATGTAAGTTTATATATATAAATACTTGTGTAATATATTTTTGGGTAGGAAGATGAACTTGGACTGATTTATTTCCAGAATTCTGGAGTTGATAACAGTCTGTATTCTTCGCACCACCATTCTTTCATATATGGGTTATGTATATATGTATGTGCTTAGAGGGAAGACTATATATATGTATATATATACATATATGCTTTTGGTTGATAGAATGTAGTTTATGCGTGTTTGTATGTTAGTGCTGTAACCATTGGAGTATTGGGATAGATTTTGATCGACCCAAAGACCTTAGTTTAGTCGAGTTGACCAAGTTAACAAAAGTCAACTTTAGGTCAAACTTGATCCTATTCAACTCAAACGAACTTAGAATGACCTAGAAACATGTGTGTGATCTAAAAATTAGTAAATAGACTAGTTGACCAATGTTTGACTAGGTTTGACCAGCGTTGACCAGGTTTGACCAAAGTTGACCAAGGGTTGACTTTGACCAAAAGGGACCTAGAAGCATGAAGTCTTGCATTGTAGCTATTTCTTTTGATACTGTAGACTTGGTTGTGACATGTGTATACTTTAAATAGGTTTATATTGTCCCGGGTTAGCTACACTTCATCATCAGCAGTTCGGTTTGCCAGGCGAGTACATTCTATGACCTTTTTATACTTGTTTGGATATGTTCTCTTGTTATAGACTAGTATACTTGATGCTGACACGATGTTCACATGGATTAGTACCCTATGGATCCTTTCATGCGATGTCCTTCCCTCGGATACATCAAGTATATCATGTTCATGTACTTTATCATGTTCATCATGTACTCCATGTATTCATATTTTTTTATGTACACTCATATGTTATTCATGTACACTCATGACCATATGAGCTCCATGTATAAAGTAGTTGTTATTCATGTGCAATAACATATCATGACTCAATCCTTGTGTATTGATTGGGGGCAGGGTGAGTGTAGTTGGTTATGTGATCATTATCCCCAGTAGGTATTCATGTGAAACTCTATAGTTTATCTATGTGCAATCCAACCTGTTTACATAACCAAATTATGCTCTAAATCACGTAGATAGTTACATTTCTCTATTTATCATATTTATATCTCGTCTCATTATTCTTTCTCTTGTTGATTTCTTTGTAGCTTTTCATGTATAATTTTCTATAGCTTGCTTTATATGTCCAATCCTGATATGATCTGTTGTGAGAGATATGTGCTCGTTCCGTCCTGATTGGACATATTGAAAATTTTACAGGTGATGATTAGGAGTTCTGCCCTACTTATTATGGCACTGGCTTAGGTGACACTGGTGACGTAGACCCTCAGGAGGATCCAACAGTCGCTGAGGACTTGCCCATAGTCTAGCTGAGACTTTAGTATCTTATTGTCTATTTATTTGAGACATTATGAGTTGTACTTTGAGATTTTGTTCTGTTGGTTTTACACCAAGACATTTATTATATCTGTGACTCTTTTGAGATTATTCTTCTATTCCATCTTAGTTTGTGATTGAGTTACTTATTATTTATTCTCCATTCGGAGCATATCATAGACTGTGTTAGATACTGTAACCTAGGACAGCGTTCTACCGCCGACACTGCGGCGTAGGCTGGACGTACTTCACTTCTCGTGCCCTTTCATTGGGTGCGGGTCGTGACACCTCAGTTATAACGTTAGACTCAACCACTTCATTTGGGATTTTATCATAGAGTTTGGAAGATTCTGGCACCGGATGAGCTGCTAAGAAGTCAGCTAATGCTTGGCCTTTTACTACCTTCTGAGGAACGACGATCATATCGTAGGAGACAATAACATTGCCCATGTAGCTAAAAGGGAATTAAGAGAACTCGGTTTAGTCATGAGTATTCTGAGAGTATTGACTCTAGATATGATATATAGTCTGTCCAGACACATAGTGACGTGTCTTCTGGATAGCAAATACCAGCACGAGACATTTCTTTTCAACGGGTGTGTATCTATGTTCGGCACCAACCATCTTGCGACTGAGGAAATAGATTGTATGTTCATGACCGCCTTTATTCTTCTGAGCTAATAAAGCACCAAGAGAATGATCCATAGTGCGAACATATAACAAGAAAGGCTTTCCGACTATCAGAGCCACCAACACTGGGGGGCTTGTGAGATACTTCTTGATGTCATCAAATATGCACTGACATTGTTCAGTCCAGACGAAAGATACTCCTTTCTTCATGAGCTGAGTAAACGGTTGACACCTTCCAGAAAGATTTGAAATTAATCGTCTGATGTAGGCTAACCTTCCTTGAAGTTCGCGTAGCTCTTTGAGATTTCTTGGAGGATGTATATCGAGGATAGATTTAATCTTCTCTTGGTCAAGATGTATACCCTTTGAAGTGATAACAAAACCAAAGAACTTTTTGCTGGAGACTCCCAGAAAAGACTTGGTTGGATTCATCTTGAGTTGGTGTGTACGCATCAGTTCGAACACCGTTCTCAAATCTTGGAGGTGGTTGCCCTTAAGGTGACTTTTAACTGTAATATCATCTACATAGCATTCTACTATTTTGCATAAATGTTCACAAAAATTTGTGTTCATAGCTCGCTGGTATGTCGTACCCACATTTTTCAATTCGAAGGGCATCACCGTATAGCAGTATACCCGCAACGGTGTTCGAAAAGATGTGTGTTTCTCATCATCGGGGAACATCTTTATCTGGTTGTAGCCTGAGAACCCATCCATGAAGGAAATTTGCTCGAAGCCACAAGTATTGTCGATTATTACGTCGGTGATCGGTAGAGGAAACTCATCTTTCGGGCATGCAGAGTTCAAATCACGGTAATCAATACAGACTCGAACTTTATCGTTCTTTTTCATGACCGGAACAATGTTAGCGACACAGTCAGGGTATTGTTCTTCACGAATAAAACCACTTGAAATAAACTTTTTAACTTCACTTTCGATGGCCTCCGTGATATATAGTCGGAACCGCGGTTGCTGCTGCTTCATTGGCTTAGCTTTAGACGAGATATTTAGGCGGTACATAGCAATTTTAGGGTTTAAGCCTAGCATGTCTTCATAGCTCCATGCAAAGATGTCGATATATTCTCTTATAAGTTGTATAAGAGATTGTCATTCTTCACCAAACAGACTTTTGCTGATAAAGATTGGTTTAGGAGATGATTCATCTCCTAAATTAACTGGGATGACTTCATCTTCAGTAGGTGGTTCACGTTGTTTGAAATGTAACTCCCACCTGGTGTCCATCCTTTGAGACTATTGTTCGAGCTCAATTGATTGGACTTCTTCTACAATTTGGTCAACTGATACCATGTTGACGGATATAGTTGCTTTTAACATGTCTCCAATGCTGGAGTCTGAATCCCAGAGGCAAGAATCAAAAGAATGAGAACAATGATCAACTTCAACGTCTGATCCTTCAGGAGTTGTTGGAGGAGTAACATAACCCAAACCAATGCCGTTTCGTTGATAATAGTTCTCTGGTTTGCCGGGAGGAGCAAAGTGACGTATTGGCAATTGTCGTCATTTACCATGGTTTAGTCTCTGGTCGCTTTTTATATCATATCCCATGTTCTGGATGATATTCTTGGCCTGCCAACTATATCGGTAAAGCTGCATTTTATCTGAATCATGTCAGCTTTGGCGTTGTAATTGGGAGTAGTAAAATCCAGAACGAACTTTCTTTCGCCAATTATTCGACCGGAGATGATTATTTCTTTACATTTTTTTCTCGCTGGAACGATGAAGTAGTAGATATCCTCTGGCCAGACTGTTTCTGCAGATGGGGTATCATGACCGGCATGCAAAGATGTGGCCTTATGCCATGCTCTAAGGCATATAATGTATTTACGTACTGGTTTACAGACTGGTAGACATCAGAGTAATTCAAAGATAAACCTTTACTCAGAAAATATGTAAATTTTTCTTCAGGGATAACATCATCCACTGAAGTTACATTATTTTGAGTATTGATATACTCATTAAGGGCGTCATTATCCGGGACAGGAGTCACAGACTTGGTCAGGTTCACTACGTAGGGTAACTTATCAGGATTGGGAGGATAGGCTTCAGCAGGTTTCACCCGAGTTGTTTTGCGGAGAGTGATGGTCAATGGTGCGGCAATATCAGGACGCTTCTTTTTGACCTAGATTGTGAGAGGCTTCGATGTACTTTTTGGAGTACTACTCTTTTGACTCGGATAACCATTGGACCATCACTGGCAGATAAATTAACTTCAGCTTCATCGTCAGCTTCGTTGCCGTCATCCTTGATAGGCTAAGATTGATAGAGTATCGAATCTTCGTAGTAGGCTTCAATACCCTTGAAAGGATCGACATCGGCAAACTCTGTCTTCACGATGCCATCATTGTTGACATACTTAAAGCACTAGTGAAGGGTAGAAGGAACAGTCATATTCTCGTGTATCTACGGACGTCCTAACAAGACGTTGTAGGATACATTGGCATCGATTACATAGCAAGCAACCTCTGTCCGGAGATCACCAATCTGGTACTTGAGACGGATCTTACCCAGAGGATGACTTCTCCTAGCATTGAAAGCCATGATAGTTGTATTGGTTGCAGACAGCTTGTGCAAAGGGATCCCTAGAATTTGGAGTAAACTTCTAGGGATGATGCTGAGGGAGGAACCTGGATCGATATGAAACTGATCCACCTTAATCGCCATGATATATCTTATATAGTACAGAGGTCTATCAAGTCGATTATTTTTTAGCAGCATGTCCTCTTGTTAAAAGGTAATGTTGGGAACCACTTCCATAGTGCTATGGAAATGAGGACAAGAGACTGGATCTTCAGTGGGAGCTTTGACTTCATCGAGATAAGAGTCGGCATGTAGTGCTTCCTCACTTAAAGCTTTATGCGTCTCTTTGGAGAGCCGCAGTAGATCGAATAATGATAATCTGGTAGGTGTATTGGCCAGTTGTGCCAGTATGTCAAAGTTGTAAGGACGATCCATGCCTTTTGGAGCTGGTGACTTCAGAGATTTGTCAAATTGTGTCTCCTTCTGCTTACCTTTGTCGACAGTTGAGGACTTAGACGGACCAGTTTTTGAACTTGTGGGGATAGCAGAAGCTTAAGAAGGTATTACGTCTTCTTGTGCGGGGTCATAAGTCCGCAGGTAAGTCTTGCCGGATCGTGTCTCACCAGATAGGACTTCATAAATAGGAGAATACACCATATGGCATGGCTTATATTTCTTGCCCCTCTTTGCTTTGGAAGACCTACCCCCTGCTACATTTTTTGCACAAGGTCGGGATGGACACACATAATCTCACCACTTTTCGTCGTGAGTGGCACCAGAGTTGATGTAGAATCACGAGCTGGCGGTAGGTTGACGACTTCCATTATTGCCTTGGAAATTGAAACTACACCGTCTGGAACTTCTGTGGAAGGAAAGTCTCCAAATTAAAGAAAGCTCATGTTAGAAGATACGACCTTGTCTTCAGCTTCGAGGTTGATTACTTGGCTGTCGATGAGCTGTTGTATCTTCCTCTTCAAGATGATGCAATCCTTGGTAGAATAGTGCATGTACTGATGATAGAGACAGTACTTGGGGTCGCTGAGCCGGCTTGCCTCCTCAGGACGTCATGGTGGAGGCAATACTAGCTTATTACCCTTCATCAACGTGTTGAAAATGGTAATAACATCATCCTCGTCAAAGGAGAAAGTCTCATTGGGTGTGTCAGGAGCATTCTGAGAATTGGGAGCTCCCATGGAAGTGTCAACCTTCAAGACTTCTTTTTTTTTACCACCACGGATAGGGATAGTTTGGAGGTGCTTGCCTTTGTCTTCAGATTTGGGTATCTTCAACCCCAGTAGTTCCAGATTAGGAACGTCATTTCCAGTAGCATCAGCGGCCCCGATGAAAGCAGGCCATGCATCATACTTATGTATACCCAGACATAACTTCATTGTAGGAAGGAAGTTATGCGGACAAGTATCCATAAGTTCTGAGTCTGGTATACCGAAGGGCATCTTCAAGGCTAGTCGCCTGAAGCGTTCGATAAAACCAATAACAATCTCATTCTTCCTATGCTTGGTCTCGATGAGGATGGACATACTAACATGCATGCCACTCTCGTAAAACCTATTGAGGAATAGCCTCTCCAAGTCTTTGAAGGAGTTAATGCAACCGTCAGGCAGACTGCAGAACCATTCAGAAGCTACTCCCTGCAAGGTGCTGATAAATAGCTTTGACAAGAACGCATCATCTCTTGGTAAGTGCAGCGTCTGCGTGTTGAAGTATGTCATGTGTTGGCGAGAAGAAGTCATCTCGTCAAACGAATTTAACTTCAATGGCTTGTAGTTAGGAGGACAAGTGGCATTCTTCCATTCAGGAGGATAAGGTTGAGATATCTCCATCTTCTGAAGCTCGTCTTTGTGTGAGATAGTATCGAGACGGGCAACAAGAGAATCAATTGCATCCTACTGATTGAGAAGATATTGAGAAACGGCTGCTGTACGGTTGTCAAGTGCTGTCGGCGAAGGACCACCCTCATATTTTACGGGATTTGGAGGAGGTGCAACAAAATGGTACTCCCTTTGTAGTGAAGGAGGGTTGTTGCTATGAACCATACTAGCGTGTGCTGAGACGTTTGGTTCAAATGGGGGAAGAACCCCAGCAGTTTAGATAGCCACGATGCTAGTAAGCATGTCAGTGATCTTGGCGAACGCCATTTCAAGATTCTCTAGCCGCTTGTTTGTTTGATTACTGGCTTCTTCAGGTCTCTCTCCATCCGTCATGTATGCAGATAGCATATGAGGATGAATAAAGGAGACAATACAACTGGTGCTGATGCTATCTGTCTCTGAGTTGAAAAGGCCTTCGTCTTCATGGAGGGGAGGTAGATAGTCACCATCGGACTCGAAAAGATCATTGTCATATGGAAGGCTACCCCCGACGTGGAGCTCGTCTGCTTAAGATTCTGAGGGAATACTACCCCTAGCTCGAGATTCTGAGGGAACACCACCCCCAACTTTGAGAGTCCTTACCATCTATAAGGGATCTTATTCTCGACCGAACACCCATATAGACTCCTTCAAGTGAAACAGCTCGCTGGCTGTTTGTACGCAGACTTCTCCTTCTCCTGTTTGCAGAATTAAAAGAAAAGGTTGGATTAGTGGTCCACCTTCTTTGATTGGGGCTCCCGTAGGGAGGACCCCATGAAGCCATATTGGATGAAACACATAATGGCTCTTTATCATCAGAACGCTGCCGTCGTCAAAACACGGACCGCCTTGGAGGAACTTTCGTTGCTTTAGAGCAACAACAGTTGATGATAATACTAGTGTACGGACGCTCTTGTAGAGGCACCTTATGAGTCGTAGTGATCTCTCTCGTCTTACACTTATGATTTATCATATCGCACAAATCGGTGAAAGAGAGCTTTGCCTTAGCACCTATTTCACATGCATTGCCCCGCTTTGCATATGGGTTTGTAAGGGACATCGGCACATCCGGACTTAGTTCATGCGCAGGGGCAACCCCCACACCCAAGTTTCGTGATGACCTTGAAGACAGCCCCGTGCTATATGCATTAGCATCTATCTTTTTGCTGTGGGCGCATAGACCTTGGAGCACGCCCTTGGGCTTATGCTTTCCAGAAGTTCTGGCAGCGTGCTTGGCCTTCCTGGTTGTGGGCACATAGAATGGATCATCAGAGCTTGGGCGCATAGTGGTAGACAGCCTACTGAAGACAGAAGTCTTCTGACCAGAGTTATGCGCCCACACCATCCTTTGGGCGTATAGCCCTAGGCACATGCTTTGGAAAATAATACTATTTTTCCCCAATTTCACCCTCTTCGTTTGCAAGCTTCGCTGAGTTTGCCCAGAGTATCGAACACTTCGATTCTTGGCATCGTAATGTTTTCTTTTACCAAGTCTCGAGGGTTGAATACACTGTTGTTGATTGAACAACGCTGGGCTAGTAGAGCCCTGAACAATATGCACCTTTTTGTATTAGGAGCTTCTGTGTAAGAGTTATGCGCCCACGTGACAGAGTTCTCCTTCGGTTGTACATCTTCTATGGCACTGGCAGGATATGCGGCACGAGCCTTAGGAAGCCAATTCTTGCGAGACTTGTTTCGCTTCACTAATTTTGAGGAAGTAGAGCCATCCTTCGAGAGCATCTCTTCGAATGCTTGTTGATCGAACGTCACGATCAACATCTTCTGAGTGCTCTCCACTTTAGCGGTATCGAATTGTGTCACCCCCTTCTCGTCAGAGGAAAAGGTAGTCCCTAGTAGAGTCACTATTTTTGTAGAACACTTACAAAAAAGAGAAGAATCACTGTCTTTTCTTATTAGCGCAAGGCACCACAAATCGAGTACACCTGAGAGATCCTGTACTGAGAATTCCCAAGTACAAAAAGAATTCTGGGAAATAGGATGATAGAGATCAAGCGACAGTTGCTCCTTTACTCCGCTAACACTCCGATTTACAAAAGTTGAAGAAAACCTAAGAAAATTGCTATCTCTCGGCGCACTTGCAAGAAGGGCAGCAATTTGGCTCTGAAATGCTCTATGTTCCATTCATTTGAAGAGGCATATGTCCTCTATTTATAGTTGTTTTATACTGAAATGACTGTTATGCGCACACAGGTGGAGAATGCACTGATCTTACTGCCGGTGCATAGTGTCCCTTTGGGCGCATAGGATGTAGGCGCATAAAAAATTGGACGATCGTAGGTAGATCGTGGGGTTGACATGGCCGCATGCTTCGGTGCATGACTGCTCATGGGGACTGACATGGCCGCATGCCTCGGCCCGTGACTGGTCATGGATGTTGACTGAGTCGTAGAGTTGTTCTGTCTTAGGCGCATAGTGCAGCAAAACAACTATGCGCCCGCCTGTGGAGGAATCATGTGGGCGCATAACACTTTGTTACATGTGGGCGCATAACACTTTGTTATATGTGTGCGCATCGCCACTTCCTTATGTGGGCGCATGGCTTTAGGCACATAGTATGGATATTTCCATGCTTCTACACCCGTCCCGTGCAATGACGGCAGATTCCTTCATATCTTAATATCCTAATGCATATCACATATGTTCTCTCTTCTCCTATAAATAGAAGGAGTTTTCCTTCAACAAAGAGGAAAAGACCACCGAACATCAAATCTCCAGCTCCTAGCATCCTCTTGATCGACAACCCTAGAGTTCCATCAAAGGCATCAGAAAGTCAGAGCAAGTTCAACCCGTCGTCAGATCGTCAACGGAGTAAAGGAGTCGCTACAGTGCTCGATCTCCATCGTCACACTTTCCTAGAAACTCTTCCCCTTGTACTTAGAATATTCTGTTTAGGACTTCCTTCTCCGTACATAGGTCTTTTTATGTTCAATAAACAAAAAGTTCATTCAACCTTTTATGATTTCGAACATCGATGTATGCAATAAAAATCGAGTTCCACAATCGAGAAAGAACTCAAAATTTTGGACACGAAAACTATCCCGAAATATTGTTTTGGAAGCTAATTTTCGGAATGAATATCGAGAATTTTGAAATTCTAAAAGTACAACATGAATGAATTTACAATGAATATCTATTTGTAATTTTCCTTTCATTAGTTTTTGAATAAAACCAGTTCCAAAAATCCCGAAAACTATTTTCAAAACATAAAAATTCACCGATACGGAGTCCATCCCGACAAATCGGGCGACTTGGTTACAAACCACTTACATCGAAATGTATGTATGGATGTTGCGAATGTTTGGACTTTGACGGAACTCGAATTAGTTGCGTGCATGCGACGAATTCGAGGCGTATCGGTCGAGGTACACCGTATCGGCCCCTTTGCAAAACCCCCAATTACTTTGGGCACGTGCGTCACATCGCGACGAAACTTGTGCCACTGGACTTGTATTGTTTTTTGGTCATGTGAGCCAAGTTTGGTCTGATTCTGAGAAGGTCAACCAGAATGTTATTTTGACGGGCCTACGATCGGACTCAACAAGCAATTTTTTGCATGACTCTTCAGAATCCAAATCTGGACATACCGTTGAGTTTGTATCAAAAAACTGGACTAGTAGGTATATAATTTTTTTAACCATGGAGATCATTGGTTCTAGCGCACTTTTCAGTATAAAGTGGGTACAACAACTAACACTATTTTAACCCAAAATTGTTATTTTGCCTATGTGTCTAGAATTTGACTTATGGATAGTCAATCTTAGACGTTTTTCTTATGAAAAGAACGTTGGTGATATTTGTTTCAGCATCCAGGGACGTTTGCAAAAGTTCAACTTTTATGGCTCTTTGATTTGACGAGTGCTTATTTGGACATACTCGATTCCTTACCAGGCAAGTATACATTGTCGATTTGTACAATATTTTCATGTTTGCTCATTTTCTACTACTGTTCTTTATACATGTTATCATATTCTTGTCATTCATTGTCACGTGATTCTTATACCCAGTTGGCGTAGCACATACATTATTTATTACCCATAATTATTTGTTTTATATATCTCATAGTTCCTATTTGTTTTATGATTTATTTTGCTTGTGTATATATTTTCTCTCTTGTGCGTGACCTAACCCAATCCTGATTTATGTTACTTGGATTTGACTTGACCGGAGTAATACTTGACTTGACTCGGACTTGACCTGAACCTGTTTTCTTGTATCACTTGACTTGATTCCTTAGTTCCCTATGCAAGGATACCGTTATTAGGTGTTGGCTACTGTGATCAAATATTTACTCGTTAGTTACTTACCGGGTTGCGATAGAGATTTGTTCACTTGATCCCTCGATCGTTAGTGTCTTACCGGGCTGCGATAGAGACTTGTGATATGATTGTTAGTACCTTACTGGACTGCAGTTACTATTACCCAATTTACATGTTGCTATAATGCCCCGTCCCTCTCAATTTAACCGAAGGAATCGAAATGCAATGATGTTTGGACTTAGCCATGCAACGACTTCCTCGAAGTCTTGCTCGGTCGAGACAATTCCTCGCTCAGGTGGGTGGCTTCGGTGAACTTGTCTCATCTTGGCCTTCACATTAATAATTGGATGTTTTCAATTACATAAAATAGGTTTGCTAATAAAAGAGATAAATCCAAATATTAAAGGGAATAATCCCATTGAGTCAAGTATGTGTGTAGAATATGAAAAAAGTGTCCTAAGGTTGCTTAGATGTTCTCCACGATGGTTTTTAAAGCTGGCACTTAGACTTTTGACCCTACATATTGAGTCAGGCAAAGTTACGCCACATGTTACGATGGATGAATCATGATTGATGTTATACAACTTGAGAATTGAAAATCGACAATGTGACTTATGATCGGTGAATTATGACTTTGGATTTGGTAGTCGAGGTCAACAAATTTGGATTGATAGGTCTACTCAACAGATTGAGGATTACAAGTTTAAGAGTTGTGAGTTTATGTCGTTGAACCATGTCATGATCGAAGATGATCGTGAAATGATTTACCTTAGGAATGGCTTTGCTGAATGACTCGGACCCCTGGACTGAACATTGTGAATGCAAGTAGGAGAAATCTATGCTCGAAGTTTAGAAATCGGAGTGACGCGAGCTTGGGCAGGAAGATCCTATACTATCGACTACGGTTTGACCTTAGAATTCATAGGTAAATATTCTGATATTATTATTTGGGAATGGTGATCCCAACACAGACTTTGACTTTAGCCTAGTGAAGATAGCCTAGCGTTTAGGTAGACGTCCCTATGCGGGTGATAGAAATTGTGCGATCAACCCTAGTAGGAGATACCTGCGTAGATGATAGAGCTGGGTTAGCTAATTAGAAGTGTCTTAAAAAATCTTGAGGATTGATAGGATTGGATATATGTATTGGTGGATAGAATGATTCAATTATGTAGAGTCAACGCTCACGAGACTTGGCTGAAATGCATATATTTCAGGGATGCCTCAAATATGTGCACGATCTGACTCGAGTGGTAATGACAGATTATCTATGACGAGGCTTGGTTGAAATGCATATATTTCAGGGACGCCTTAATTATGTGCACGATCCAACAAAGTGATACGTTGAATACAAGTAAGACTAAAGGAACGAAAAGGTATCGAAGATTTTGAAATCGTATTTTTCAAAAGAAAAATAATGATAGTAGTGCGATCGTTGAATTTGAAATGAACTAGCTGTTTTAGATTTTTTGTATTGTATATATTCAAGTTGATTCAACATAATATGTAATAATTCTCCAATATTGCTTTCTCTTTTATATTCATCACCTAAGGTAATAGCCTAGTGGTAGTGCGGGGGCCGCCCAAGCAGAGGTCTTAGGTTCGAATCCTCCCTCGGGTGGCTGGGTGGCTTATATAGCCACGACCCGACTAGGAGAAAGAGAACACCATATATATATATATATATTTTATATATATATATATATATATATATATATAAAAAGAAAAAATATATATATATATATATATATGCGAAGTTCCTCTAGCTCAAGTAGATGATCATCCAGACATTAGGTTGGAAAGGATTGATAGAATAAGGCCTAGTGTATGGGTTGAACATAGTTGTATGAGTGTAGAACTAGAAGTTAGAAGTTATTTTGGAGGTTAGAAAGAATCATTTGACGTTTGCATTTCAAATACTATGGAATTGTTACGACTTATGGTTTGGAATTTGAGACTCATACTTTAAGGGAAGGATATATGATAATAGGATTTTGAGTAAACTCATGATGGAAGGATATCCCTTTTCATATTGTGATGACTTGGAGTGATAACAGCGGGAAGAAACAAATCGAGGAATACAATTTTATGGAATGTAATGTAATGCAATACATGACATAAGTTAAGTCAAGCATTATGAGGAGGTTTAACTTGGACATGATAGCTAGTGATATTACCTGAGTGGAAAATTTTAATCCAGTATTAGGAATAGGTTTTTGGGAGATTATACCGGATTATAAATTGCATTCGATTAGCGGATTGTGTTGGCCCATTGGTCATGGTCAAACCTGATTTTAACAATTGATCAAACTCTGTCTCGATATACGGAGCTACTATGATGTTTACTCAAGACATTTTGGACACTGATCAAGATCGGATATCTACTCAGTTCAAGACCGAAGCTATGTTTGCCACTCGAGTCTGTATTTCTTTATGCAATGTAATTTTTACTTTTATTGAGTCTAGGAATACATTGTACATCGAGTCGTACTGGCAAATAGGCTATCTAAAATTATTTTTAAAAATGACCTATGTTTTTGAAAAATATCCCTTATTTACAAAAGCTTCTAAAGGATTTTAAAAAGCCCAAAAATTACTTTTGAAAAACCCTGACAGAACTCGGCCCGAGTTCGGTTAGTGACCGTTTGATTTTCGAACGTTTAAAAAACTTGGTCACCCTTCAGTTGCAGATTTTTACATAGAGTTTTGTCCGAATTCTGCCCGAATTCTGCCAGAGTTCTGCCTTTTGAAAAACTATAAATAGAGAAGAATTCTGATCATTTCAAATCACTCATTCACTTTCATCTCTTCTCTTCTAAGCTTACATTTCTTTCCAAAGAATTCTAAAAAGCTTTTATTTTCAAATCCCAAGCCCGTTACAATTCTCTAGTCAATTTGCTGGTACGGTGCGGTCTAGAAGATTTCAGGGAAATTTTAATCAGAGGCTTGATTGAAGAAAGACTCTTCAAAATTGAAGTTGGTCGAGTTTTTTGTATCAAAGCTCGCATCTGTAGAAGTTACAAGGACTTCGTATGAAAACTTGAGAGATTTTCCAATAGTGGATTCAATTGGAAGCAAGAGTTCTTCCGACTGGACTAGTCCTCACAAGAGAGAAACCAGTATACATCGCTGTGTTTGCGTTTGCCATCTGATCTTATTTCTTTTACAGTTATTATTTTGTGATTATTGATTTAGTTCTGTGATCTTACTTCTAACAAGTTTTTAATTAGCAATATTCCGCAGCCTACTCTATTCACCCCCACTCTAGAGTATTATATTTTACGACTTCGTTCCTATAATTGGTATCAAAGCGGGTTATACAGGTAAAACAATGTAAAATTGTAGTTATATTCATTTATTCTTAATTGCTATATAAATCACAATATAACACATGGCAACTATAAAATTCACAAGTGAAGGCCAAGCCACAAACAGACCTCCACTGTTTGACGGCATAAACTACACTTATTGGAAAATAAGGATGAGTTTCTTCTTAAAATCTCTTGATTTTGACTTATGGTCTATAGTTATTGATGGCTACAAAAAGCCTCCTCGTATTAATGTTAAGGGAGTTTTAGTTGATAAACCCCATGATAAATATACTGAGGATGACAAAAAAAAGGCCAGTCTTGACGCACGTGCTATTAACGCTTTATTTTGTGCTTTAGATGGAACTGAGTTTAACAGGGTGTCGACTTGCTCAATATCGAATGAAGTGTGGAAACTTTTCGAAGTAACCCACGAAGGAATAACACAAGTCAAGGAGTCAAAGATCAGCAGACTTACTCAAGAGTACGCGGCGTTCAAGATGAAGCCAAATGAATCTGTCACTCAGATGTTTACTAGATCTTGGATATTGTAAATCCTTTGTCTTCATTAGGCAAGGAATACAGTAACCATGAGAAGATTCACAAACTTCTACGAGCACTCACGAAGAACTGGATTCCAAAGGCTACAACAATCATTGAAGAAAATGACCTCTCAATAATATCTCTGGAAACACTCATGGGTAAGCTACTCACTCACGAGTTGGAACTTCAAAACTTTGAAGATGCTACACTAAAGGAGAAGTCAGAGAAGTCGGTCGCTTTCAAGGCTCAACATAGAAGAACTGTCGAAGATGATTCTGACGACAGCGACTCTGACTCTGAAGATCAAGCTCTTCTGGTAAGAAAATTCAAGAAGTTCATGAGATTCAACAGAAAAACAAAAGACAGCAACAACAACAACAACGAAGATGATCTTATTTGCTACGAATGTAAGAAGAAAGGACATATGAAGAAAGATTGTCCAATAGCATCATTAATAACATGAAAAAGCAGCAAATATAAAAAAGGCTTCCTGAAGAGATCTACATCAAGGAAGTATGCCAATACAAGAATATGGCATGAGAGCGAGGCCAGCGACTCAGAAGACAAACAATCGGATGACGCTGCAAATGTATGCTTGATGGCTTGCGATTAGGTAACCACTAATCCTCTGTTTGATCCTTATGATGATTTCACCTTTGAGCAACTAGGAGAGGCTTTCAGTGACTTGTTAAATGACTACAGGAAACTACGTATTAAATATGAAACCTCTAAGAAGGTACTTAAAGAGTACAAAGGTGAGATAGAAATTACCAACCAACTAGTTGATGTTAGAAATAATATTTCTTCTATTGAGTCTGGTGAGCTTTCTTCTATTAAGCTGTTGTTACACGAGACTACCAAGTTATCCGAAGAAAAAGACCAAACTATCATCCAGCTAAAGGAAGACTTATCTAAGGAGAGAAAGAGTCTCCAGTGTGCACAAGTCAGAATGGAGACACTTACATCTGACTATACTAGATTATATGACACCTCCAAAAAGTTGGAAATTAGTTTAGGAAAATGACATAAAGTTGCTGCTTCCTATTCTAACACGTGTCAATTACCGAATCATCGAAACACATCCAAACCTAACACTGTCAGACCAAACCATACCAAACCACTACCCAAGAAGACTAATAGGCATGCATTTTTCTATACTAGAAAACCAAAACCTACTAATCATGTACCTCACACAACTTTCAACACTCAACATACAAAATGTCATTATTGTGGCCTCATTGGTCATATATCCTCTGCATGTAGAATCAGAAAGTTAGTAGATTTAAATTTTTATGCATGGATACCAAAGACTAACATGTCAGGATCCTATAAGAAATGGGTACCAAGAGTTTCATCTGCAAACTATTTTATAGGTGGGACGCCCTTCACATGCTAGAAGAAAATGGATCTTCGACAGCGGTTGCTCACGGTACATGACCGGTGATGCATCATTATTCACAACACTGTCGAAGAAGAATAAAGAAGGATACATCTCCTTTGGTAATAATTTAAGAGGGTACATAATCGGTATCGGTAACATTTGTAAGGCTCCCTACCCTGTGATTAAAGATGTTTGCCTAGTTATCGAGTTAAAACATAATCTGCTTAGCAAGCCATTTAGCTGATCACGGTTATGGCATTATCTTCGTCAAAGACAAATGTACTATAGTTGATAGCTCAACTGGCAGTACTATCTTTGAAGGTATCAGGGAAGACAACATATATGTTTTCTATCTGTTAGAAGATGCTAACAAAGCAGGTAGATGCTTGATGGCCAAGAGCATTAAGAGTTAACTATGGTATATGAAACTCGGTCATGCAAACATGGACACAATTTCAAAACTATCCACAAAGAAGTTGGTACACAGCTTACCGGACATATCTTTCAAGAAGGATACGGTATGTAGCGAATGTGAAAATAACAAAGCCACCTGATCCGTCTTTAAGTCTAAGAACGTTGTAAGTACCACTAGACCTCTATAATTATTGCATATAGATTTATAAGGACGTAGTAGAATTGCTAGTCTAGGTGGTAAGTTATATGCATTTGTCATTGTAGATAATTTCTCTAGATACGCGTAGGTATATTTTCTTGCACGCAAGAATGATGCTTTGTCAGAATTCATCACCGTTTGCAAGAAAGTACATAATAAAAAAGGTTTCATGATTACTCGTATTCATAGTGATCATGGCGGTGAATTTGAGAATGCAGAGTTCAAGCAATTCTGTGACACACACGGTTATCTGCATGAGTTTTCCTGTCCTAGGACTCCACAAAAAAATGGAGTTGTGGAACGTAAGAAAAAGACTCTATCTAAAATGGCTAGAGTAATGTTGAACCAGTTTAGTCTACCTAGATATTTTTCGGCTGAACCTGTCAATACAGCGTGCTATATTCTCAATAGGGTTCTGATTCGACCTATATTGAAGAAGACTCCCTATGTTTTATGGTTTGGTAGAACACCCACTATTTCATATTTCAAGATATTTGGTTGTAAATACTTTATTCTTAATACTAAAGACAACCTGAGTAAATTTGATAAAAAGGCCGATAAAGGTATCTTTTTAGGTCATGCGACAAAGAGCAAAGGGTACAAAGTATTCAATAAGAGAACCATGATCATCAAAGAATCAATTAATGTCAAGTTTGATGAACTAAATCAACATTCATTCGATGATGATAATGAAGACGTAAGTACACCAAGTACAGCTACTGCAAAACCTTCACACAAAGATGCAGAACCTTTACACCAAGCACCAGCTGAGTCTTCAAGCAAATCACATACAGAACCAGAAGCCGAAACCAGCAATCCTGATGATATGCCAAAAGAGATGAGATTCTTGGCAGATCATCCAAAGGACTTAGTAATTGGTGAGATTATAAAGGGTGTAAGCACTCGTTCCTCTAATAAAGATATAGCTTCCTGTGTTGCTTTTATCTCACAGCTTGAACGCAAAAATATTGAAGAAGCATGTAGTGATAATTTTTGGTTAGATGCTATGCAAGAGGAATTAAACCAATTCGAACGGAATCAAGTTTGGGAACTTGTTCCCAAGCTCATTGATCATCCGGTCATTGGCACCCGTTGGGTATTCAGAAACAAATTGAACAATAATGGTTAAGTGACTCGTAATAAGGCCCGACTCATAGCTCAAGGATACAATCAAGAAGAAGGTATCGACTACGATGAGACTTATGCCCTAGTTGCGAGATTAGAATCCATTCGCATGTTATGTGCATTTGCATATTTTCATAATTTTAAATTATTTCAAATGGATGTTAAAAGCGCATTTTTAAATAATTTTATAAAAGAAGAAGTTTATGTAGCTCAACCTCCAGGTTCTACTGATTTCAAAAATCCAGATTATGTTTTCAAGTTGAAGAAAGCCTTATACGGTTTGAAACAAGCCCCTCGTGCTTGGTACGATTATCTAAGCTCTTTTCTACTTGACAACGATTTTTCAAAGGGAAAGGTTGACACTACACTGTTTATAAAATCTTTGAATAGCAATCTTCTTTTGATTCAAATCTATGTAGATGATGTTATTTTTGGATCTACTGATGAATCTTTTTGTCAAATTTTTTAAAGTTTATGTAGAATGAGTTTGAGATGAGCATAATGGGAGAGCTAAAATTCTTTCTCGGACTGCAAATCAAACAAACCAATAATGGAACGTTCATAAATCAAGCAAAGTACACAAAAGATTTATTAAAGAAGTTCGACCTGGAAGCAGTCAAACCACTTAGCACTCCAATGGTGACTTCAACCAAGCTTGATATTGATGAACAAGGCAAACCCGTCGACATACGTAAGTATCGAGGTATGATCGATAGCTTACTGTACTTAACTGCTAGTCGACCTGATATTATGTTTAGTATTTGCTTGTGTGCACATTTTCAAGCCAATCCTAAGGAATCACATCTGTGCGCAGTTAAGCGTATCTTCCGATACCTTAGAGGTACTTCTTCTGTCGGCTTATGGTATCCTAAAACCACGTCGTTTGACCTAACAGGCTATTCTGATGCTGATTTTGCTGGATGCAAAGTAGATAAAAAAAAGTACTAGCGACACATGTCATTTTCTAAGAAAAGCCCTAGTCTATTGGTTTAGCAAGAAGTAAAATTCTGTTGCATTATCAACAACTGAGGCTGAGTATATCGCCGCAGGACGTTGTTGTTTACAGATTTTATGGATAAAGTAAACTTTAGAAGACTTTAGATTACATTTCACACACATACCCATTTTCTGTGATAACACTAGTTCTATTAATTTAACTAAGAATCCAGTATATCATTCTCGTACTAAGTATATCGAGATTCGACATCATTTTCTTAGAGATTATCAATAAAATGGAGATATAGACCTTGTATACATAGACACACAGAATCAATTGGCTGACATTTTCACAAACTCTAGCGAAAGATCATTTCAATTATTTACGTCAAGAATTAGAAATTTTAGATGTCAACAATATTAATTAATTTTGTTTTATTAATTAATTTTTCAATAATCAATAACTATTTTCGAGACAAGCCTGTTACTACCACTTTTCTAGCTTGAGGGTATTTTGGTCATTTTTGAAATTTTGGGAATTATTTGGAATTATTATTTATTATTTATATTTATTAGAATTAATGTGATTTTTAGTGATTTTTAGTATGATTGATTTTGGTCCTATAGTTGACTTTGACTAGTGTTGACTAGGAGACTAACCTAGAGACTAACCTAGGTCATGACTCTTTGGTTAGGTTAAGTAACCTTAGCTTGAGCTAAGTTAGTGTTGATTAACTCATTAGAACTTATTTGGAGAGATTAGGAATTGATTAGTCTAGAATGGCTTGTGACTTCATAAGTCATGACTAATGACTTAAGGCTTAAAAGCCCATAGGCCTACACCATGTAACCAAACCCTAACCTTAATTTGCTTTGGCCAGCAACATTGAACCCCCCTCTATTTAATGTTACTCAAAGTTAGGGCTAGCCTTAATTAGGAATTATTTGCAAGTTTGGAAAGAGGTGAGTCTCCATCTTCCCTAATCCATAGAAATTCCTATTTAACTCCTTTTTCCCCCAAACCAATTTCTATAGATTCTAATTTTTTTGTTCTTGCTGATTATGTAAGGATATTTCAGAGTTTGGACAATTTGGAGAAGTTGGGCTATCAAGAGGAACACCTCTCTTTGGAGCTTTTCAAAGATTTTGATACATATAGGTAACTTTTATTCTACACCATAGAATTCTGATTTTATTGCATATCTAGGGAGCCCTAGGACTAACCTAACTGTAGCAATAGGTAACCCAAGATTTTGAGTCCTTTTCGTGTCCTATTTAGACACGTATCAGTGTTATGGTGCAAGTGTTTGATGAAATGCCCCAATGGGTATTTTGAGTTATTTTTAGGAATCTAAATGAATAGAAAATTAGGTTTATATGTCACTTATGAGTTTCTTGTGTCTTTGTGTGGTTTTCGTATCGTGTCGAGTCAGCACAGACACGTGAACACGCTGTCGTGCGTGCACGTGCACGGGCAGTTGCTTGCCCTGCTTCACGGGGGACACAACTCGTTGGACACGCCGCGAGGACACGGGAAAATTGACACGTGGGTCGGGGCTGACACTGACACGAGGCTCTCCAAGTCTCAGAGCCTCTCGTGTCGTGTCGGACATGCACGAGCTCCTGCATCGATTTTATACTGTGTTGGCGGTTGTCGTTTTCGAGCACTGATACGCGTGTCGTATCGCACGCACGCGTATCGTGGACACATGGCAGGGTGTCCTAGACCTAGCCCTAGACCTAGTCGACACTTAGACACGACCACGAGGTCTATGTCGTGTCGTGTCGTGCGCACGAACTCTGTGAACACGTGCACAAGGTTTAGTTCACTATACTGTGTCCAGGTTTTTGTTTTGGGGTTTTAAATTGATTGGACACGTTTGTGTCTACTTGGTGGACACAAACTCATTGTATGACACGTGCACAACTAGTATATACTTTACCAACCTTTAATTTGGTGTTTTAATTTAATTTTAATGATCAGTTCTCATTTACCCCAAAAATTCTGATACTTAATATCAGTCATTATCTCACTGTTTTGTTCCAGATTTTTAACTTGAATTTTTTCATCATTTTTAACCTATCTAATACTGTTAAATAGTGTGGTTTAAACCTCTGATGTGTACACCTATATGTGTTCTATTGGTGTTTCGATTTTGGGTTAAAGTGGTTTTGGGTTGGGGCTTAAATCTGGATTTTAGATTGAGACTGGAAAACTGAGTTTTGGATGGACTGTTAAATGATTCAATGTATTAATTTGTGTATGCAATGGGACTGAACTGAGTTTCTAAGTATTCTTCACAGATTTCCCATTCCTACACTCACTGTTTTTCCTTCACTGATTTCTTTACCACACTGTTTTAGGTTCCAGGTTTCATATTATATACTGCACACTGTTTCACTCTCTCACTCACTGTTTCACTCTCTCACTCACTCTTTTCACTCACCTCACTTCACTGTTATACTAACCTACACACAAGTGTCACTAACACACACACACAAGTTGCACACACATGCTCTCTCACACACATCCTCACATAGCACTCACTCTCATGTTTTCACACACACACATACACATATGTTTCCTATTTCCTACAAGCATATATATGTATATGTATGATATTAAGGGTACCTATATGCATATGTATACCATATTATAAATATATTAGATATAAATATGTTGTGTGATATATACATATAGTTAGCCTATATATTATATATTCCTATATTAGATTATATTAGTATGGCAATATGTGTATTGTTTTAGATATAGATAATATCATGTGTATAGGTGATTTATGGTTTTTTTAGGCATGGTATAGCCTATGACCTAGTCTCTTAGCCTATGGGTGTATATGTGTGTCTGCTTGACTAATGAGCATAGATTAGACTTGTTTAGTCTTGTTAGACCTAGAATAGACTAGTTAGACTAGCATAGACTAGTTTGACTTAGGTTTGACTTAGTTGACCTAGTTTGACTTCTAGGGTTGACCAGAGTTGACCAAGAGTTGACTTTGGTCTAGATTAACCTAGATTCATGTAGAACGCATTGTAGAGCATCTTATTACTATTCTGGACTTGTTGTGACTTGTGTTGTTCTAATAGGAGCCAGACACCACTCCTCGGACAGTACTTTCATCTTGGACATTCAGTTAGCAGGCGAGTACATTCTCTGATCTTTTTATACCTGTCTGGACTATATTCTTGCTCTAGATTACTCTACATGATGCTGACACGTATCTTCACGGATTAGTACTATATGGATCCCTTTCTGAGATGTTATCCCTCTACGGGTGCATCGGGTATTTCATGTTCATGTACTTTATCATGTGCATCAGGTACTCCTTGTACTCGTACTAGTTCATGTTTTTACATGTTCTCATGTGCTTTCATGTGCCTCATGTACTACTCATTACATGAGTCACATATCTTTAGTTGTATTCACGTGCTCATAACGTAACTTGAATGGATCCTTGTGTATTGATTGGAGCGGGGTGAGTAGAATTGGTTATGTGATCATTATCCCCAGTAGCTGTATTCATGTGCCTCTTAGTTGTATTCATGTGCCCCTAAACCGTTTACATAACCATATTGTACTCTAAATCACTTAGCCACTTACAGTCTCTACTTATCATGTATTTACTTTCAGTTACAAATATCTCATGTTTACTCGTACTTCCTTTTCAGCACTTCCTATATTTTACTCTATTGCATGATTTATACTCCTAACCTGTTATGAACTGTTGAGAAGTATGTGCTCGTTCCCGTCCTTATTGGACCTGTTGAAAATTTTACAGAGGACGAGGAGGAGGCCTGCTTAGACACTTTCTATGGGACAGCCTTAGAGGACACTTACGATCCAGACTTCCAGTCGGATCCCTTAGCAGTAGAGACAGTTGCTCCATAGATAGTTTATCTTATTTCATAGCATTGGAGTTGAGTTGTATATATTATGGATCTGTATTATTCTGGATATCAGTAGAGTTATCATAGACACTTAGCACTCTCTCTATTTGTATTTCCTGTGGATTTTGGATCTTGCATCTTTATATCATTCTATCTTTATCCTGTTCTACTTTAGCTGTGATTAAGATATATTCTGTTATGTCACCCCCATTCGGGGAGTATAACTGTTTATTACCTTAAACTGTTAGATGTTGTGACCTAGGATAGCGTTCTACCGTCGATACTGCGGCGTAGGCTGGACGTACCCACGTCTCGTACCCTTACTCTAGGGTGCGGGTCGTGACACGTTTTTAGTGGTGGCCCATACAGGTCTAGGTTAGAAATGTAGTGGTATTCGAACTAGAATATCACTGCAGCCTGCAGTAGGAATTAGTATATCTTTTGAAGGTACTCAATCACACTAGAAAAACTCCTTATCAGATTCCGTATATCTACTTTTGCTACTTATTGTTTTTCTTAGAATTTTAAACTGTCCTCCTTTGATATTTCGATTCATTCTCAGTAATTGTTTCTTGTTTGATCTTTGTCTCCAGGATGGTTGAGACGCGATCGCATCGCCCTTTACTGGGAGATACTGGAGAGGGGTCTAGCACCTCTCGACGTCAGCAGCAGCCATCTCCCGGTGCCACAGGGCCAGTGCAGCCCTCAGAAGTCGGTGTTTCTGCCACTTTTGGAGGTGCACCTCCACCAGTCAGGAGGCCGAGTGTTGTGATTCCTGAGATCCTTCTACCGCAGCAGCCTCCACCTGCGGGGATGGTAGATGCTGCACATCTCTTCTCCTTCGTGGAGAGGATTCTAGAGTCCCACCAACAGTAGCAGACGAGGCAGATTGCAGATTTCTGTCAGGAGATCGATGAGGCACACCAGTTGGTTCGCACTACAGTCGAGATGATCACAGCTCAGGGGACCCAGCTGCAGCCCCGTCGGAGGGAGAAGGATATTCAGGACTTCCAGAAGATGTACCCTCAGGAGTTCTTCGGCACGGAGGGCATCCACTATACAGATGACTGGATAGAGCATATCGAGAAGATCTTCAGGCTGGCGGAGATACCAGCTCGACTCCAGATCGAGGCGGCGGGTAGTCAGATGCAGGACATGGCCCGTACGTGGTATCAGACAGATCCCAGGGTGGAAGTTGAGGGCCAGACTTGGGCCCAGTTCAAGGAGCTGTTTAAGGAGCAGTTCTTTCCTGATGTGGCCTTGGGAGGTATCGAGGCACAGTTCGAGGGTCTGTTTAAGGAGCAGTTCTTTGTAGACTGGCCCATTTTATAGATGACTTGACTGAGAAGACGAAGACGAGGAAGTTTTGCCGGGACTTAATTAGAGAGGTTCGGTCGCTGACTAAGAGCGACCGAAATGCTATATTTGCTGAGATATTTTCTGGGGCTATGGCGGCTGAAGACGACCTAGGGCTGAAGCAGAAGAGGGGTCGTGACTTCCAAGGTGGTAGCAGCAGTCAGGGACAGGCCAAGAGGCCTCACTTTCAGCATCAGCAGCAGAGGCCAGTTCATCAGTATCAGCAGCAGCACCAGCAGCAGTATCAGCAGCAGGGTAGGGCACCTTTTCAGCAGGTACAGCACTAGCAGCAGAGAGGGCAGCAGGCACCCCGTCAGCAGCAGGTAGTTGTTTGTGCCTTCTGCAAGAAGCCGGGGCACATAATCCATGTGTGCAGGAAGAAGCTAGGCAAGTGCCTTCTTTGTGGTGCGGGAGATCACCAGTTAAGGAATTGCCCTGGGGCTTTTGGGCGAGGAGCTGAAGGAGGTGGAGCCAAGGCTCCAGCCGGCCAGCAGAGGGGGCCACTACAGACCCAGCAGCAGAGGTTCCAGCAGCACCAGCAGCAGGCATGAGGTGGACAGCAGGGACGAGCTTTTGCCATGGCAGCTGAGGATGCAGAGGCCATCGGAGAGCTGATAGCAGGTTCGATTCTTCTCGACATCCTTCCAGCATTTGTACTCTTTGATTCCGGGGCTTTCCACAGCTTTGTGTCAGTATCGTATGCTATTAGACACAGTTTGGTTTCTGAACCATTGCCTAGGACCTGCAAGATCACGACCGGGGGTGGGGTCATCCTCGTGAGTGATGTTTATAGAGGGCGGAGCATCATATTGGGAGACGGAGAGTTGGAAGTGAGTTTACTCGTCATGCCACTACCGAACTACGACATTGTATTAGGTATGGACTGGCTGAGTAGACACCACGCCCGTATTGATTGCCGAGGGGGTAGAGTTTTGTTTAGGGCGCCGGGAGAGCCAGAGTTTGAGTACACCAGGCGGCAGGCAGAACAGGACGGCAGAGTCTTCTTTGGAGCATCAGTTGAGAAGCAGGTGGCTCTGCATCCCTTGATCGCAGAGTTTATGGACGTATTTCTAGAGGAGTTGCCAGGGCTTCCACCGGACAGAGATGTAGAGTTCTCGATAGACTTGGTTCCCGGCGCGGAACCAATTTCCTAGCATGTCTATCGAGTGAACAACAATGAATTGGTGGAGCTGAAGAAGCAGGTGGATGAGCTGTAGGATAAGGGCTTCATCCGATCGAGTTCTTTACCTTGGGGTGCACCGGTACTTTTCGTACCTAAGAAGGATGGGTCGGTACGGATGTGTATCGACTACAGGGCACTCAACAACCTGACAATCAAGAATATATACCTACTGTCACGGATCGATGATCTGTTTGATCAATTGAGCGGAGCTCGGGTGTTCTCCAAGATTGATTTGAGGTCAGGTTATCACCAGGTGAAGGTGAAGAGGAAGGATATTCCTAAGACCGCTTTCAGGATACGGTACGGGCAGTTTGAGTTTTTGGTTATGCCGTTTGGGCTGACCAATGCACCAGCAGTGTTTATGAACCTTATGAACAAGGTGTTCCACCAGTACTTGGACAAGTTCGTGGTGGTATTCATTGATGATATCCTGGTGTATTCTAAGACAAAGGAGGAGCACGAGGAGCACTTGAGAGTGGTGCTGGAGACACTCAGGAGGGAGAGATTGTACGACAAGCTCTCGAAGTACGAGTTCTTCCTAGATAGAGTAAACTTCTTGGGTCATGTGGTGACTGGAGATGGTATCTCAGAGGACCCGAAGAAGATCTCAGCAGTTGAGGCTTGGACAGCACCGACTTCAGTAGCAGAGATATGGAGTTTCCTGGGGCTGGCAGGATACTATAGGAGATTTGTGCGGGATTTCTCCCGGGTTACAGAGTCGTTGACTCGGTTGACCCGGAAGGATACTGAGTTTGTTTGGTCAGAGGAGTGTCAGGCAGCTTTTGATGAGTGGAAGAAGCGGCTTACGACAGCTCCGATTCTGACATTGCCTTCAGGATCAGGTGGATTCACTATTTATTGTGATGCTTCAGGGAAGGGGCTGGGTTGTGTCTTGCAGCAGCATGGGAAGGTGATTGCCTATGCTTCCAGGCAATTATGTCTCCATTAGAAGAACTACCCTACCCATGACTTGGAGCTGGCAGCGGTAATTTTTTCTTTGAAGTTGTGGAAGCACTATCTGTATGGCGAGAGGGTGGAGATTTTCACAAATCACAAGAGCTTGAAGTATGTGTTTACACAGAAAGAGCTCAACATGAGGCAGCACAGATGGCTAGAGTTGATGAAGGACTTTTACATCTCACTTCAGTATCACCCAAGAAAGGCCAACGTGGTTGCCGATGCCTTGAGTAGGTATCCGACAGCCATTTGTTTGACTATGGATCGACACTTGCTTGCAGACTTGGAGAGCCTTGGGATTGAGGTGATTATGCCAGGGGTACAGATGCAGTTATGGGGCCTACAGATACAGCCAGACTTGATGGAGAGGATCAAGGCGACACAGTTTGAGGATGTGGCTCTGCGGTGTATCCGAGAGCAGGTTTGTGCAGGATTGGTGGATGGCGAGTTTTCACTTGCAGAGGATGGTGCCCTGAGGCACGGTTCCAGGTTATGTGTGCCTAGCGGGGAGCTCAGAGAGCAGATAATACAGGAGGCTCACAGATCGCAGTACTCTATACATCCTGGTGCCAACAAGATGTACAGGGATCTACGAGAGCATGTCTGGTGGTACGGGATGAAGCGGGAGGTGTCCCACTTCCTAGCTAGATGCTTGGTCTGTCAGCAGGTCAAGGCAGAGAGGCAGAGGCCCGGAGGATTATTGCAGCCGTTGCCCATTCCAGAGTGGAAGTGGGAACATATAACCATAGATTTTATATCTGGATTGCCGCGTACACCAGGAGGGAAAGACGCAATTTGGGTCATCGTTGACAAGTTGACCAAATAGGCCCACTTCTAGCTATTCAAGGTGGGTACGTCTACAGAGAGGCTTGCGGAGTTGTATATGAGGCAGATAGTCAGGATTCACGGAGTTTCCGTCAGCATTATCTCAGATCGGGATAGTCGCTTTACTTCCTATTTTTGGAGGAGTCTGCAGACTAGTTTGGGCACTCAGCTCAAGTTTAGTACTATATACCACCCCCAGATGGACGGACAGTCAGAGAGGACTATTCAGACCCTTGAAAACATGCTGCGGACGTGCATCCTGGATTTTGGAGGTTCCTGGGAGGATCATCTATATTTGGTGGAGTTTGCTTACAACAACAGTTATCAGGCCAGCATTAAGATGTCACCGTTTGAGGCTCTGTACGGGCGTAGGTGTCGTACACCCTTATCTTGGGATGATATTGGAGAGCGAGCTTTACTGGAACCAGAGATGGTTGTTGACGCAGTCGAGAAGGTGAAGCTCATTAGGGACAGACTTCGCGTAGCGCTGGACAGACATCGACATTGGGCCGATAGCCTCCGGAGGCCGTTGGAGTTTGAGGTACAGATTTAGAGATAGGATTAGAAGTAGGTTGTTTTTTTGTTTTATTTGATTGATCGTGTTTGATTTTTAGTAACTTGAGACCTTGCTTGTGATTAGGTTGGAGACATGGTTTTTCTGCGGATATTGCCGACTCGTGGAACGATACATTTTGGTGGAGGTGGGAAGCTTAGCACGCGCTTCATCGGCCCTTTCGTTATCAGCAGGAGAGTCGGTGACGTAGCATACAGGCTAGACTTGCCACCTGCACTAGTGGGAGTTCACAACGTATTCCACGTATCACAGTTGAGACGGTACGTGGCTGACCCTAGCTATGTGCTCGATCATTCAGAGATTGAGGTTGGACCTACTCTCAGTTATCCAGAGCAGCCTGTGGAGATTCTGGATCGTCGGGAGAAGGTTTTGAGGAACCAGGTGATACCCTTGGTACGCGTCGCATGGAGGCATCATTCTCCAGGAGAGTCGACCTGGGAGCGGGAGGATGAGATGCGCGAGCGGTACCCCTATCTTTTTGGACCTTGAGGTATACTTTTCTATCCTTCTCAGCAGTTAGTTTCGCCTTTAATTTTGAGGACAAAATTATTTTAAGGAGGGTAGATTTGTCACTACCACTTTTCTAGCTTGAGGGTACTTTGGTCATTTTTGAAATTTTGGGAATTATTTGGAATTATTATTTATTATTTTGATTTATTAGAATTAATGTGATTTTTAGTGATTTTTAGTATGATTGATTTTGGTCCTATAGTTGACTTTGACTAATGTTGACTAGGAGACTAACCTAGACACTAACCTAGGTCATGACTCTTTGTTTAGGTTAAGTAACCTTAGCTTGACCTAAGTTAGTGTTGATTAACTCATTAGAACTTATTTGTAGAGATTAGGAATTGATTAGGCTAGAATGGCTTGTGACTTCATAAGTCATGACTAATGACTTAAGCCTTAAAAGTCCATAGGCCCACACCATGTAACCAAACCCTAACCCTAATTTGGTTCGGCCGGCCACATTGATCCCCCCTCTATTTAATGTTCCTCAAAGTTAGGGCTAGCCTCCATTAGGAATTATTTACAAGTTTGGAAATAGGTGAGTCTCCATCTTCCCTAATCCATAGAAATTCCTATTTAACTCCTTTTTCCCCCAAACCAATTGCTATAGATTCTAATTTTTCTTTTCTTGCTGATTATGTAAGGATATTTCAGAGTTTGGGCAATTTGGAGAAGTTAGGCTATCAAGAGGAACACCTCTCTTTGGAGATTTTTGAGGATTTTGATATATATATAGGTAACTTTCATTCTACACCATAGAATTCTGATTTTAGTGCATAGCTAGGAAGCCCTAGGCCTAACCTATAGGAATAGGTAACCCAAGATTTTAAGTATGTTTCGTGTCCTATTTGGACACGTATCAGTATCATGGTACAAGTGTTTGATGAAATGCCCCAATGGGCATTTCGAGTAATTTTTAGGAATCTAAATAAATATAAAATTAGGTTTATATGTCGCTTATGAGTTTCTTGTGTCTTTGTGTGGTTTTCGTGTCGTGTCGAGTCAGCACAGACACGTGAACACGCTGTCGTGCGCGCGCGTGCACGGGCAGTTGCTTGCCCTGCTTCACGGGGGACACAAATCGCTGGACACGCCGTGAGGACACGGGAAAATTGACACGTGGGTCGGGGCTGACACTGACACGAGGCTCTCCAAGTCTCAGAGCCTCTCGTGTCGTGTCGGACATGCACGAGCTCCTACATCGATTTTATACTGTGTTGGCGGCTGTCGTTTTCGAGCACTGATACGCGTGTCGTATCGCACGCACGCGTATCGTGGACACATGGCAAGGTATCCTAGACCTAGCCCTAGACCTAGTCGACACTTGGACATGACCACGAGGTCTGTGTCGTGTCGTGTCGTGCACACGAACTCTGTGAACACGTGCACGAGCTTTAGTTTACTACACTGTATCCAGGTTTTTGTTTTGGGGTTTTAAATTGATTGGACACGTTTGTGTCTACTTGGGTGGACATAAACTCATTGTATGACACGTGCACAACTAGTATATACTTTACCAACCTTTAATTTGGTGTTTTAATTTAATTTCAATGATCAGTTCTCATTTACCCCAAAAATTCTGATACTTAATATCAGTCCTTATCTCACTGTTTTGTTCCAGATTTTTAACTCGAATTTTGTCATCATTTTTAACCTATCTAACACTGTTAAATAGTGTGGTTTAAACCTCTGATGTGTACACCTATATGTGTTCTATTGGTGTTTCGATTTTGGGTTAAAGTAGTTTTGGGTTGGGGCTTAAATCTGGATTTTAGATTGAGACTGTAAAACTGAGTTTTGGATGGACTGTTAAATGATTCAATGTATTAATTTGTGTATGCAATGGGACTGAACTGAGTTTCTAAGTATTCTTCACAGATTTTCCATTCCTACACTCACTGTTTTGCCTTCACTGATTTCTTTACCACACTGTTTTAGGTTCCAGGTTTCATATTATATATTGCACACTGTTTCACTCTCTCACTCACTGTTTTCACTCACCTCACTTCACTATTACACTAACCTACACACAAGTGTCACTAACACACAAACAAGTTGCACACACATGCTCTCTCACACACATCCTCACATAGCACTCACTCCTATGTTTTCACATACACACATATACACATATGTTTCCTATTTCTAACATGCATATATATGTATATGTGTGATATTAAGGGTACCTATATGCATATGTGTACCATATTATAAATATATTAGATATAAATATGTTGTGTGATATATACATATAGTTAGCCTATATGTTATATATTCCTATATTAGATTATATTAGTATGGCAATATGTGTATTGTTTTAGATATAGATAATATCATGTATATAGGTGAATTATGGTTGTTTTTAGGCATGGTTTAGCCTATGACCTAGTCTCTTAGCCTATGGGTGTATATGTGTGTCTGCTTGACTAATGAGCCTAGATTAGACTTGTTTAGTCTTGTTAGACCTAGAATAGACTAGTTAGACTACTATAGACTAGTTTGACTTAGGTTTGACTTGGTTGACCTTGTTTGACTTCTAGGGTTGACCAGAGTTGACCAAGAGTTGACTTTGGTCTAGATTGACCTAGATTCATATAAAACGCATTGTAGAGCATCTTATTACTATTCTGGACTTGTTGTGACTTGTGCTATTCTGATAGGAGCCAGACACCACTCCTCGGACAGTACTTTCATCTTGGACATTCAGTTAGCAGGCGAGTACATTCTCTGATCTTTTCATACCTGTCTGGACTATATTCTTGCTCTAGATTACTCTACATGATGCTGACACGTATCTTCACGGATTAGTACTATATGGATCCCTTCCTGAGATGTTATCCCTCTACGGGTGCATCGGGTATTTTATGTTCATGTACTTTATCATGTGAATCAGGTACTCCTTGTACTCGTACTAGTTCATGTTTTTACATGTTCTCATGTGCTTTCATGTGCCTCATGTACTACTCATTACAAGAGTCACGTATCTTTAGATGTATTCATGTGCTCATAACGTAACTTGAATGGATCCTTGTGTATTGATTGGGACGGGGTGAGTAGAATTGGTTATGTGATCATTATCCCTAGTAGCTGTATTCATGTGCCTCTTAGTTGTATTCATGTGCCCCTAAGCCGTTTACATGACCATATTGTACTCTAAATCACTTAGCCACTTACAGTCTCTACTTATCATGTATTTACTTTCAGTTACAAATATCTCCTGTTTACTCGTACTTTCTTTTCAGTACTTCCTGTATTTTACTCTATTACATGATTTATACTCCTAACCTGTTATGAACTGTTGAGAGATATGTGCTCGTTCCCGTCCTGATTGGACCTGTTGAAAATTTTACAGAGGACGAGGAGGAGGCCTGCTTAGACACTTTCTATGGGACAGCCTTAGAGGACACTTGCGATCCGGACTTCCAGTCGGATCCCTTAGCAGTAGAGACAGTTGCTTCATAGATAGTTTATCTTATTTCATATCATTGGAGTTGAGTTGTATATATTATGGATCTGTGTTATTCGGGATATTAGTAGAGTTATCATAGACACTTAGCTCTCTCTCTATTTGTATTTCCTGTGGATTTTGGATCTTGCATCTTTATATCATTCTATCTTTATCCTGTTCTACCTTAGCTGTGATTGAGATATATTCTGGTATGTCACCCCCATTTGGGGAGTATAACTGTTTATTACCTTAAACTGTTAGATGTTGTGACCTAGGACAGCGTTCTACTGTCGACACTGTGGCAAAGGCTGGACGTACCCACGTCTCGTACCCTTATTCTAGGGTACGGGTCGTGACAAAGCCTATAAAGAGTCTGTCTGTCACCACGACTACGGTCGAAGCGAAGCGGTACTTAATTGTTCCCCGGTGAACTCCCGTTAGCTGTGACAGTACTCATATAGCTAATCTGAAAGAGACGCTGAGTAACGAAAGTTAATTTATAAAATAATATTAATTATATTATTTAAAGTTTAAAATTACTAAACTTTGAATTAAATATTTGAAAGTAGTTGATGAAAAGGATGTGGCCCACAAGTTTTTCTTTTTAAAACTCAGGAGAACCCTAGGCAAATTCGGCTCGAGTTCGGTCCGAATTCGGTCAGAGTTCTGTTGGTGTTATGTACTTTTTAGTCAGAACCCGAGGCCCCCTCCTCTTCATCTCTTCCAAACTTCATCATAACAACAGCAACAGCCGCCCGAAGTCCCCCAAAACCCTAGTTCTTCTCCACTTTGTTGCTTCCAATCTACGTGGAGAAATTAATCCAAACATTGGATTCGTGCGGAGAATTCATCCCTCTACAACATACTTGAATTTTAGAAGGTATAACTCCTTCCCTCCATTTTAAATTTCATAGGATTATCTAGTTTTGGGAAAGAATGCCTAAGAAATTCAATCCTTCCAAGAGAAAGAAGACTAATGCCAGTGAAGAGGCATCATCATCAGATCCGAATACGAATTCCCTCTTTTCCCCGGTCCAATCGGATGACGGCGTGTCGGATGAATTTTACTTTAAAACTCATGACCAAGCTTTGCTATGGTATGCCGACTTTGCCATGCATACAATATGCACAGGCGCTTCGATCAAATGGACTATATTTCCAGATCATCATCCTCTGTTTGAGGAATTAGGGTTACACCATCTCGTTACCCAATAATTCCGTATAGCTACTAATGCCCTTCGACTATTTTACTGTAACTTCGTGTTAGGCTCTTTTACCATAAGAACTCGTGTTGGCGGGATCCATATCGAGTTCGATGATGTGTTGCTAGAGAAAATCCTCGGTATTCCAAACGAAGGTGCCCCGCTCGATGAAATCACCGACTTCGACTTTCCCGAGGGCACGACTTTTGTTAGTTTCAAGAATGAGCTTTGTGTGCCAGCAAGTGCTCATCCTGGAAAGTTCAAGGCCAATAACTTGAACTTGTCTAACTACGAGTTACATCGCATCATTAATTCTACTATTCTTCCGAAATCTACTTTGAAAGATGATGTCACTGCACATGAGCTATCTGTCCTCTATCATATTCTTAAGGGAATTCTTTTTTCTGCCCCTAAGACTATTATCCAGATGATGGGAATATATCGCGGAAGAGACCGCAATCTCTCTTATGCGATGCTTATCTCTCAAATATTTCATCATTTTGATATCAATTTATCCACTTGCGCTCTGGACCCTGAGCCCAAGTATCTTCAGCTTTCTCGTCGCAGCACTGCCGCTGCTCCTACACCTCCTGCTTTTTCTCCTACTGCCCCTGTCCTCCTGTAAAACCCCTATTTTAAAATTATTTTTATTATTTATTAGACTTAAAAAAATGAATTTATACCATTTATGGTTTTCTTTATTTTTTTAGAAGGACCTTAGCCACTGTTGAATTTTGTAACACAAGACTACCATGAATTTTGGCACGAAAGATGTAGTAGTGTGCTTTGACCAGTATATTAGCCATGTCGTGGGAGGCCTAGACATAGTTCAGTCTGAACTAGGAAAATCAGGCCGAGTTGTGAAATAACGCATTTAAAATATTTTATTTAGATATTAATTTATATATTGATTTTTAGATGACCCGGTTTGTCGGAACAAGTCCGAATTGGGCCCGAACCGAATTTAAGTCCAGGTAGGCATGTGGTGGGACCAAAGTGGCCATGTAGACACATTTTATGTATGTAAAAATAATTTCTAAATTATTTTAGAATTTTATGTACAATTTAAAATCATTTAATTATTTGTGCAATTATTGGTATTTTATTATTTAAATAATATTTTACAAAATAGTACATTTGTGGACCCGGAAAAGGGTGTGCAGTGTAAGTGTACTCATTGGGACGATCTTATTAATTTATTATTATTAAAATTGTTTTGTGTAGATTTAATAAACATGGTTTCCTATTTAAATATTTTTATTATTTTGAGTAATTTATTAAGGATTGAGTTTATATATATATATATATATATATATATATAAATATATATATATATATATATATATATATATATATATATATATATATATATATATATATATATATATATATGTAGATATGCTCAAATATATTGAATTTTTGGATAGTTGACTTTTAAATGATATTTAAAATTTTAAATAGATTTTTTGGTATATTTATGGATATTTACATATATAGATATAGATATTTATATTTAAAAAGTTTAGATTAGAAAAGAGAAAAAAGAAGAAGCAATTAAACCACTTGGTCGGCCCCAAGTGGGCGGCCATAACTTGCTGGCAATATACAAAAGGGGGGGACCCTTAAAATCATAAGTAGCAGCAGCAGCTACTACAAATGAGGGGCCGACCCCTTCAGTAAACCCATCATGGCCGACCCCCCTTAAACCCATTATATATATACACATATATATATGGATTGACTCAAAAAAAAACCCTAAACCAATCCTCTTCCACCTTCCTCCTCCTTCCTCCACCCTCGTCCACCTCTCCCTGGCGAGCGCACTCAGCCTCGTACGCCGCGACATCAGTCCCGCGACGACGGCATCAACAAACAACGACAACAGAATCAACACCAAGGTACCTAACTTTACCGTACGATTTCTCCCTCATTTTAACTCCGTTTTTAGATCCGTAAATTCGTGTAGAAAGCCTACATGACCCTCTTTGAGATCCCCCTGGTTGATTTTGACATGGCCATCCAAATTGCTCGAAAAATCGAGACGAAGTTGAAGAAAAACCACTTTTCCGGAATATTAAAAACTGTTTTAAAACACCAACTTGTCGGCCATTTTTCTCGCTGCTGTCCATTAAGCTTTCGTAAAAACTAATTAAAGATAATCAAAGACAACATAACCGAGATAGTAACGCACCTTCTGAATTCGCTTTTCATCTAGTATGTAAAAAGTTACACGTTGTTAAAGTTTCACAAAAAAATGTAAATTCTGTTTTCAAAAAGTGAAAAAAAAACCGATACGGCATGCGCCCCGACAAACCGGGCGAAGTGGTCGCACACTATATGCATCGAAAGGCGCGTATGAATGTTGTCGACGTGTGGGAACTGATGGAACCCAATTTTGTTGCATGTGTGCGACGAAATCAGTGCGTATCCGTCGAGATATCCCGTATCGACCCTATGCAAATTAAGTCACAACTTTGTGCACGCTCATCATATCGCGATGAAACTTGCGCCATTGGACTCAAAATATTTTTCTGGTCCTGTGAGCCAAGTTTGGTCCGATTCTGAGACCATTGATCGGAACGCTATTTTGGCGGGCCCACAATCCCACTCAACGGACGATTTTGTGCACGGTCCACCGGAATCCAAAATTGGATATGTCGTTGGGTTCGTCTCATCAAAACAAATCTGTAGATATGTAGTTTGACGACTTTAGAGACCGTAGACATTGGCACATATTTCGGTGAAAAGTGGGTCCAACGGCAGACATCATTTTAAACCGAAATTACAATTTTGCCCTTGTTCCAGAATTTAACTTTTGGACAGGCGTTTCCTAGGCATATCTTATATTCCAAACTCGTTCGTGATATTTGTTGCAGCATCCGGAGTAATCTGCGGGATTTGACTTTTCTTGCTTCGTTTATTTGTCTGCTCGAGCTACTGGATTATTCTCTTTTGCACATAAACCTCAGGCAAGATACCTTGCCATTATACTATTTATATTCAGTTGCATTTTATTACATATCACTGTTTATTTATTTTCAGTTTTTATAGTTCTTGATTACTGTCTGCTCAGTGATATTAGATATACTTTGTTATTATCCTTTCATTGCATGGGGACTTAGAGTTAAGAGACTACCGTTTATAGTTTATTGCATATACCTTCAAACAGTTTTACCATGAGGATGTGTGAGATGAGTAGCATGTAGAGATTCTTACATGTGGGCTGATCCCCCATGCACATGTGTTAGGGCTAACTGCTAATAGAGGCATGTTAGGAGACTTAGCAGTTAGTAGAGGTATATGAGACATGGATGTGACTCTGTTAGACATTGGGTGGGAAGAACATTTCCTTAACGTATGGGCCAAGTATGCACTTCCCTATTGCCGGTTATCTCCGCGGGAGATACGGTCCTGGATCCTGATACTGATTTACTGCTGGCCTCTGACATTCGATGAATGTTATGCTTTGAGGTCCCTGGTATCCTGATGGGCCATACCTGAGATTACTGCTACTGAGCCAGAGTGCCCATGCATTGAAGGTTTGTTCTTAGCTGCATAAACACCATAGTACGGTTAGATTACCTTATTGTTGTCTTGTCACTTTCTATGTGGCATATTTTGTATTCAATATTTATGGCATGTTCTTTCTGTATCTTGTTACGTCCCTCTGAGGACCTGGTTATCTCTCCAGGTGTGTGCTTCTGTTATTTTGCAGGTGTTCTAGCCAAGGCCGTGATCTTCTCCATTTTTTTGAAGACGATTGCGCTTGGTTTGTCTCATTATTTTATCGATCACTTCTTGTACATTTTATTTGAGATAGTTAGTAGTGGACTTTGTCTCCGCCCAACGATTGTATACATGACAAATTCAAAGTTGCTTTTATATTATTTATTTATCTAGTGGATGAGATTTAGTTATTATGGTTCTACTATATTTTACAGCTTATGTATACATACGAGTTTCCATATATTGGAGTACACTTCGTATGTATGCTGCTGGCCTGGATACGTACCTAGCCCTAAGTATTTTGGGACTGGGGCGTTACATGTTTTTGTGGTGGCCCATGCAGGTCGAGTTTGTCACTTCGGTTACGTAATTGTACTGGTGTGAGCCTGCAACATAGGATTAGAATCTAGGAATCTCATCCATACAGCTTGACCTCTTCCCTTGGCTTCAAATTCCGGATTCTCGTTCGACTTTCTTGAATTACATCTTGCTTGATTCATTTATACTATCGATTCTTATTTTCGTGCGTAGTATCAACTAGGAAGATGACTACACTAGTATATGCTCATAGGTCAAACACATGGCTAGAATGGTTATATTGGCAATTGGAATACATTTAAGACTCTAACTGAGTTAAAACGATTTTTTTTAAAGTGTGATTTAATGATTAGTAATTTGTAAAGTAGGATATTGCCACGAAAAGTTTTAATCTTGAGATTTCTAAATAGTAAACACCATAGGATTGATACTACAGGAAGGAATATATATATATATATATATATATATATATATATATATATATATATATAATATATATATATATATATATATATATATATATATATATATATATATAGCTAGAATCTTTATACTATTGATTTAAGAAATTGATTGGATTTTTGAGTTTTGATATTTATTAATTATGGAGTTATAGTTATACATCTTTGAACAAATATAAAATTGATTTGATTTTCGAGTTGTGATATTTATGATTAATTGGAATATAGTGATACACCTTTGAACAGTTATAAATTTGGTTTGAAAATGATCTTAGCTTTTAAAAATGGCCATAGAAATTATTTAAATTTGAGTTGTACAACTTGCGATTTTCGTGTTTAGTAAATTTTGAATTTTTAGTGGAAGTAATGATGGCGAATTTTGGTTTAAATATTTGACAGTTATGAAAAGAATTTTTGAGAATTTTTCTTTATTTTAAATTGTGTCCTATAATTGAGGATTTACAAATCTATTTAGATTTTTGGAAAAAAAAGATTTTGACTGACAAGATTATTTGAAAAATTAGTTTAATGTGGGATTTCTAATATTAAAATTTTTACGAGAATTTTGAAGGATGTGATCGAAAGTTATTTTGATTGATTAAAGGAAGTTACCATTTAAAAGTTATGATTTTGTTGGAATAACTTAGCATGAATAGAATTTAAAATTGAAGAGAGCATTGAGCTTAATTTTTGAGATTGCTTTTAATATGCTAAGGTTTTATTATGAGTTATTTCAAAATTTTAGAGTGTTAAATTTTTGATTGATTGTGAAATTTTTATGAATTCGTAAATTATGAACTCTTGAGTTAAATAGTTGAATTTAAACGTTAATTTTGGAAAAGGTTAGTAGTAACGTGAAAATTTTTTGCTTTGAGATTTATGAGAGTGATTTAAATTTTTTATGATGAATTTGAACGGCTTGGAGTGAATACAAATTTTGGTGGTTTATTTTTGAAACATTTTGGAGGAAACTTGAATTAAAATTTTAATGGTAGGCCCCAAGATAACCCTACTGAGTATTCCACACTAATTGCCATGTCACTCATGACCATGATAGTAGTATATACATAAGTGTTGCTAGTCATCTACCTAGCTATGTGACTGTATTTCCACCTCGACTTACTCGACCTTCCTTCAATTCTAGATCTTTTAATTGCGACCTTCTAATCCATTTGTAATTTGAATAATGAGTAAATGGTTCCTTAACTGTATTCATCTAATGGACTATCTTCTCTCTAGAATTATGTCCCTAAATGATTTTTACTGGATTCTTTAATTAATTTTATTTCATGCTTTAACTTGATCTTCTTTATTTTTGTGCATTAATTATCACCTCGTGAACTCCCACTTCCTATTTTAGATCTTTTGGCGACCCTTACCATGACTTGGATATTTGGAGCACAATACTAGACTTTTCCTTTCAACAAATTTTATATGTAAGACCTAGACAAGCCCACCTTTATGTAGATATATCATGTCCCACCAAAACTCATCTCCTTGTACTCTATTTCTGGATATGACCTTATGGTCAAAATGGCCAAACTATAATCTTTACCATGATACCAATATATTTTTCGACCACGGATAGGGATTCAACCTCGACTCAATTCTTTCGACCCGATATGTGATTGTGTTCTACTAAATTCCTTAAATGCTTAAATTTGTACTTTATCCTGATTGCTTGACTCATTGTCCCATGATACTATTAGTTTAACTCTTGTAAGTTGGGTAGAATACCTCACCCCCTAACAAACCTTTTTCCTTGTGAACCACATGGATAAGTTCACTTAGACTATAAACCCTACCTTATCTAGTCTACCAAGCCATAAATGAAGAAACACTAGGACAACTGTATAGGCCCAAACTTCGGGTGAGCCTTGATTTTAAAAGATCTTGGACTATTTAAAATTTCCTTCATCAGTACCTCCCTTGCTCATATTTTGACTATCCCAAGCTGCTAATGTAGCTTCAATTTTGCAAGCTTATTTCGTTATTAAGCTTGATCATGACATATTTTATTGGGTGCACCCACTAACATATTGTCTAATCAGAACCAGTGCATGATGGTCTGATCAACCTATTGCACTTTGGTTCGCTTGTCACATATTATTCTACGTGGATGAAGACATAGTAAACTTGCCTTAGAGTCTCATCCGCGACAGCCTTGGCAATTCTCTTTTGAATTATTTTTGTCGCCTATGAACCACGTATTCGTACTCGATAGTATCGTCCTTGAACTCTTTATTGCTTTTACTTTACTTATATTAGAAAGATCGGGCACTGTGCATGATAGATAGATGCAAGATATCACCTTTCGTTTTCCTATCAATTATTTCAACACGAATTTAGATAGCCACCGACCCACTCATGTGGCTATATCCTCACCTTAAACTCTTCTTCTCTCCAATCCTAGAAATTTTATTGTGCCCTTCCAACCCCTCTTGAACGCACGAGAGTGATTCTAATCATCACTTAATCAAACCCTCGACCAAGATGATTAGTATCCAGTTCTCCCTTAAGGAATCACATCTCCTAAATGTCTAATTTATTCTCTTTGGCCTACTCAATTCCTTACTGTTCTCTAAAATTGGATGTTCAAAATTTTGCTACCTTCATTAGAAACCCTTATTCAATTCCATAACCATGATATATTTTTGTATATATCGACTCCACAATTTTCTATTGTATGGTGGTGTCGATTTATCGCCTCCTCCAAAATTTAATTGCATTTTGGTATTGACGAACTCTTCCTATTCCTCAACCCTATCTACCCTATTAATCCTAAATTTCGAAGACAAAATTCTTGTAAGTTGGGTAGGATGTAAAACCCCTATTTTTTAAATTATTTTTATTATTTATTATACTTAAAAAACTGAATTTATAGCATTTATGGTTTTATTAATTTTTTTAGAAGGACCTTAGCCACTGTTGAATTTTGTAACACAAGACTACCATGAATTTTGGCACGAAAGATGTAGCAGTGTGCTTTGACTAGTATATTAGCCATGTCGTGGGAGGCCTAGCCATAGTTCAGTCCGAACTAGGAAAATCAGGCCGAGTTGTGAAATAACGCATTTAAAATATTTTATTTAGATATTAATTTATATATTGATTTTTAGATGACTCGGTTTGTCGGAACCAGTCCGAATTGGGCCCGAACAGAATTTAAGTCCAGGTAGGCATGTGGTGGGACCAAAGTGGCCATGTAGACACATTTTATGTACGTAAAAATAATTTCTAAATTATTTTAGAATTTTATGTACAATTTAAAATCATTTAATTATTTGTGCAATGATTGGTATTTTATTATTTAAATAATATTTTACAAAATAGTATATTTGTGGACCCGAAAAAGGGTGTGCAGTGTAAGTGTACTCATTGGGACGATCTTATTAATTTATTATTATTAAAATTATTTTGTGGAGATTTAATAAACATGGTTTCCTATTTAAATATTATTATTATTTTGAGTGATTTATTAAGGATTGAGTTTATATATATATGTAGATATGCTCAAATATATTGAATTTTTGGATAGTTGACTTTTAAATGATATTTAAAATTTTCAATAGATTTTTTGGTGTATTTATGGATATATACATATATAGATATAGATATTTATATTTAAAAAGTTTAGATTAGAAAAGAGAAAAAAAAGCAATTAAACCACTTGGTCGGCCCCAAGTGGGCGGCCATGACTTGCTGGCAATATACAAAAGGGGGGGGGGGGGTGACCCTTAGAATCATAAGTAGCAGCAGCAACTACTACAAATGAGGGGCCGACCCCTTCAGTAAACCCATCATGGCCGACCCCCCTTAAATCCATTATATATATACACATATATATATGGATTGACTCAAAAAAAAACCCTAAACCAATCCTCTTCCACCTTCCTCCTCCTGCCTCCACCCTCGTCCACCTCTCCCTGGCGAGCGCACTCAGCCTCGTACGCCGCGACAGCAGTCCCGCGACGACGGCACCAACAAACAACGACAACAGAATCAACACCAAGGTACCTAACTTTACCGTACGATTTCTCCCTCATTTTAACTCCGTTTTTAGATCCGTAAATTCGTGTAGAAAGCCTACATGACCCTCTTCGAGGTCCCCCAGGTGGATTTCGACATGGCCATCCAAATTGCTCGAAAAATCGAGACGAAGTTGAAGAAAAATTACTTTTCTGGAATATTAAAAACTGTTTTAAAACACCAACTTGTCGGCCACTTTTCTCGCTGTCCATTAAGCTTTCATAAAAACTAACTAAAAATAATCAAAGACAACATAACCGAGATTGTAACGCACCTTCTTGATTCGCTTTTCATCTAGTATGTAAAAAGTTACACATTGTTAAAGTTTCACAAAAAAATTATAAATTCTGTTTTCAAAAAGTGGAAAAACATCCAATACGGCATACGCTCCGACAAACCGGGCGACGTGGTCGTGCTCTATATGCATCAAAAGGCGCATATGGATGTTGTCGACGTGTGGGAACTGACGGAACCCGATTTTGTTGCATGTGCGCGACGAAATCAGTGCGTATCCGTCGAGATACCCCGTATCGACCCTTTGCAAATTAAGTCACAACTTTGTACACACTCATCATATCACGATGAAACTTGCACCATTGGACTCAAAATATTTTTTTGGTCCTGTGAACCAAGTTTGGTCCGATTCTGAGACAGTTGATCGGGACGCTATTTTGGCGGGCCCACAATCCCACTCAACGGACGATTTTGTGCACGGTCCACCGGAATCCAAAATTGGATATACCGTTGGGTTCACCTCATCAAAACAAATATGTAGACATGTAGTTTGACGACTTTAGAGACCGTAGATTGGCACATATTTTGGTGCAAAGTGGGTCCAACGGCGGACATCGTTTTGAACCGAAATTAAGATTTTGCCCCTGTTCCAGAATTTAACTTTTGGACAGGCATTTCCTAGGCATATCTTATATTCCAAACTCATTCGTGATGTTTGTTGCAGCATCCAGAGTCATCTGCAGAATTTGACTTTTCTTGCTTTGTTTATTTGTCTGCTCGAGCTACTGGATTATTCTCTTTTGCACATAAACCTCAGGCAAGATACCTTGCCATTATACTATTTATATTCAGTTGCATTTTATTACATATTACTGTTCATTTATTTCCAGTTCTTATAGTTCTTGATTTACTGTCTGCTCAGTGATATTAGATATACTTTGTTATTATCCTTTGATTGCATGTGGACTTAGAGTTAAGAGACTACCGTTTGTAGTGTATTGCATATACCTTGACACAGTTTTACCACGAGGATGTGTGAGATGAGTAGCATGTAGAGGTTCTTACGTGTGGGCTGATCCCCCATGCGCATGTGTTAGGGCTAACTGTTAATAGAGGCATGTTAGGAGGCTTAGCAGTTGGTAGAGGTATATGAGACATGGATGTGACTCTGTTAGACATTGGATGGGAAGAACAGTTCCTTAACGTATGGGCCAAGTATGCACTTCCCTATTGTCGGTTATCTTCGTGGGAGATACGGTCCTGGATCCTGATACTGATTTACTGCTGGCCTCTGACATTCGATGAATGTTATGCTTTGAGGTCCCTGGTATCCTGATAGGTCATACCTGAGATTACTGTTACTGAGCCAGAGTGCCCATGTATTGAAGGTTTGTTCTTAGCTGCATAAACACTGTAGTACGGTTAGATTACCTTATTGTTGTCTTGCCACTTACTTTCTTTGTGGCATATTTTGTATTTAGTATTTATGGCATGTTCTTTCTGTATCTTGTTACGTCCCTCTGAGGACCTGGTTATCTCTCCAGGTGTGTGCTTCTGTGATTTTGCAGGTGTTATAGCCAAAGTCGTGATCTTCTCTATTTTTTGAAGACGATTGCTCTTGATTTGTCTCATTAGTTTATCGATCACTTCTTGTACATTTTATTTGCGATAGTTGGTAGTGGACTTTGTCTCCGCCCAACGATTGTAAACATGATAAATTCAAAGTTGCTTTTATATTATTTATTTATCTAGTGGATGAGATTTAGTTATTATGGTTCTACTGTATTTTACAGCTTATGTATACATACGAGTTTTCATATATTGGAGTACACTCCGTATGTATGCAACTTGCATGGATACGTACCTAGCCCTAAGTATTTTGGGACTGGGGCGTTACACCTCCTCAGACCTATCCTATGACTTTTGAGGGTGTCCATCAGCACCTTTCGGATATGCAGACTTTCTTTGTTGACACTGTTTGCCATGAAATATAAAAGAACAGAACAATTATCGGAGGACCGGACTTTTACTTCACGTTACAAACTCGCTTGTACAAAGAAAGCATAGGGACGAAAACCTAGGTACAGCAATCTAGGTACAATTGTTTATTTTTGATTCTGGGGGTGACAATAGAGGCTCAAGAAAGCGACGGCAGCTCTGCCTTACTCCTTGGACGATCGGTATGCAGCCTTGACTCCAGAAGATTGCTTGGCGTTGGAAGAAATACTCTCTTTGCTTTCTCCGCTTCTCATTTCCAAGTATTCTGGTGCTCTCTCTCTATATGTGTACTCTTCTCTGTATCTCTCTGCCTGTGTGTCTCCTCTCCTCGCAGGGGAATGGCACCCTGCTATTTATAGGCATGAGATGTGATCATTAGGGTTGCAAGTGATTGCTTCTTGGAGATGGCGGCGGCCTGTGGATTGATTAATCTAGGCCATTCGTTTTGATTGTGACGAATCTGGACCATTAAGTATAGATTACATCAAATCTCATCAGCAATTAATACTGATTGGAATAAATCTTCCTCATAATGATCTTCTGATGTCTGCGAATAAATTTGATTTATTCCCCTGTCACGTGTCCAAGATTATTAAGATTTGACCCAATCTCTGATTACAATAAATCTGTGAGATTGATCGGCTTAGAACACGTGTTGTAGGAGCCACTGGGGGGATCTGACCCGTATGACGATTGAGCTGCATAAGATTTTGGGCCGCATAAGGTTAGGGCCACGTGTCATGGCTGCTCGGGTAGTGGCTTCCCCCCCCTTCGAACCCTTGAACCGCATGGAGATGATCATTGCGAGCCGCATATGGATGCATCCGCCTAGGCCGCATGGAAATGGTCCTCTTGAACCGCATGGAAAGGCCTCTGCTTGAGCCGCATGAGGCTGTCTCGGCCTGAGCCGCATAGAGCAGCTTCATTCTGAACCGCATGGGAAGTATTCGCTCGAGCTGCATATGATCGTCCACGTGATCAATGCCACGTGGCATTTTATGGATCTCGAGGGATTTGTGTCAGAGATCTTTTTCTCTTCCCTAGGGGCTGTTATTATGACAGGGTCATAATTACTAGGGGCTGTCAGAGATCTTTTTCTCTTCCCTAGGGGCTGTCATTACGACAGGGTCATAATTACTTCTTTTGTATCAGAGCTGTCATTTTTTTCAGAATTGTCAGCCGTCACAGTAATTAATGCAGCATGGGTCGAAAGGGAGCACTGTTACGCCACGTGTCTTCTGAGGCTCATTAAATATTTCAGACCGCATAGTTCATGAGCCGTATAGTCTTTCTGTGCCGTATGGGCTGTTTGAGCCGTATGGGGTCCCTGGCCGCATGGATCATTTTCGATGCTTCTGCAAGACCCCCTTCAAAGTTTTTAATTTGTAAAATTGAAATACTTTGAATAAGAAGCATGGTCGTATTTTTTCTGGCCGCATATGCCGCCCTTGCCGCATGAGTGTTTAAGCCGCATAGATAGGTCAGTCGCATGAATTGACTTAGCCGCACAGATAGTTCAGCCGCATAGAACTTTCGGCCACATCATCGTTGCCACGTATGGCAATCCTTTCCATTAAATGCTGTTTGATTTGCTGTCAGCTTTAAAGGCCACTTTTTGGTGCGGGATCCGAGGAGCTTGGCCTCCATTTTCGGTGGCTCATTTTGATAACCGAAGAGTCCGTCTGCGTGTATGCACGGGGATCGAAATGCTTCACTTTTGTTTATAAATATGGATGAGTATGCTCGGGAGAGTTCTTTACTTTCTCCTTTGTCTCACTATTGCTATCTTGCCTTTCTTTGCTCATTTCTCTTCTCCGATCATTGGCCATGGCCCCCAAATCCTCTAAGGTTGCTTCTGCCACCGTGAAGGGCAAGAAGACGGCTTCTTCGTCAGCTGTTGTGCCCGTAATGCACCCTGATGTCCGTCCTGCCCTTAATGGTAAGGATTGTATTTGGATTATTTTTGAATCCTAAGCATTTATGGCTCTGTTGCATATTTATGCACAAGCCTTCACCCAAGTTCGAGCATGATAGAACCGTATATGCTGCGTTACCCTCTCATATCCGAGCCGCATAGACGATGCCTCATATTTGGACCGTATAAGAAGGATTTGAGTTTCTGGATATAAACCACATGGGGTCTCCCTTGAACGGAACCGCATAAGCTTCTGACAGACTGATCCGCATAGCATGTTGCCTGAACTTTTCGGTTTAGAACCGCATATGTCCCATTGATCCACATGAGCCATTGAACCAATATTATTTGGAATTCCTGATTGCCTTGGGCCGCATAAGGCTATGTTGGCCGGGCCTTATAAACTCTCTTGGGGCTGTGTCATCTGGAACTCAGTCGAATTTGAGCCGCATAGGGCTTCATTTGATCTGAGCCGCATAGGCTCGCAAGAACTGAGCCGCATAGGGCTTCATTTGATCTGAGCCACCTAGGCTCGCAAGAACTTGAGCTTAGTAACCATCTTTTAATCCTGTTTCTCTCTTTTTTGTCCTTTTTCAGTGAACCTCCCGACCAACCCATCAGGAGAACTTCTTGTGGGTTCGGCTCAGTTCGCCGTAGGCGTGCGGCTTGATGACTTAATCCGTCGTATAGTGGATCAGCTTCCCGCTAATGAACCTAGGGAGAGAGTGGCTGCCATTAATAACCAACCTTTCCACTTTCTTTATTCCATGATGAATTTGGAGAAGCTGGATGGAGAATATCTGAAACCGGCTTTTCTCTTTGGGGACGCCTTTTCCATAAAGAACTCCCGATTGCTGGATGATTCGGAGCACTGGGATTTTTTTGTAGACGGAGTAGAGATCCATATCCCCGAGATGGAGTGGCATTATCCTCTTTCATGGTTTTACATGGTACCGTTGGGCAGGACAATGGTGGGCTCCCTGACTCCCACCAAATCGAGAATGTTTGTGAGCAACATCCACTATAACAGGCGCACGGGTTTAGTATGTGCGGGCAAGGAATCAGTGAGTCGGACTGTGATGGGGCTGCTCCCTGGCACTTTTGTAAACATGACTGGCCCTAATTTTAATTTCGTTCTAGCAGATACCTTTCTGAATCAGCTCGCTCGCAAGGGGTCTTATCCCGTGGGCAGGTTGTCGCTGCTGAACTGGATCAACCCCATTCCCATATGGGCTAATCTTACCTCATGGATCTTGAGGAAGTATGGGGAATCCCTTCGAGAAATTGACCTCTACTACGCCGTCAGGAGTACCTGCTACGGGTTGTCCATTAACAAGCCTTTGTTTATGGCCCTTTTGGAGCTGTATAATCGGCGTACAGGGACTTTCTTTGCCCCCGGAGGAGAGCTGGGGCTTGCTCTCCATGAGATGCACGCTGTTTCTAGACTATCGTGGGGAGGTAAAGCTTTTGAAGCATATACACTGACGAACGAAGAATTCGAAGACCTGGATCGACGATTTCCTGGTTTCGTCGCCGTGTACCAAGAACTGTTCTGCCATCATAGCCCCTGCCACTAGATGGCTATCAAGAAAGAAAATAGCTCAGAAGGGAGCGCCCCTCACACTACGGCCTGGGTTTTGTATCTTTTCAAGTTGCGTCCCTCCGGCCGAGTTTCGTCTCGAAGTCCTCAAACCCCGGAGGAGGTGAAGGACATGATGTTGAAGGTCAAAAGGTTGAGGTCTACCCGTGACCGGTTTGGGAGTCGCACTGACTCCCTCAGTTACTTCCACTATGGTACTTGGGAGATGTCCGATAAAGCGATCTTAGCTGGGTTCTTGATGGTGTAGCTACGCAATTGCGTAGTCTCGGGCGACACGGGTTCTATGGAAAGGATCAGCCGCCATTTCATTCTTCCTGCTGTAAAATTGGTCTTCAAGGTAAGACTGGCGCTCCTTCCGGCCATGGTGTGTAGCATACACCATGGCCTTCGCACCTTTTCATCCAAAGTCATTGCTCGTGATGCGACGATGAACTTTGAACGGATAGAACTACCATACCACTACCTCATGGGGTGTTTATTAATGCACTACCGGTCGTTGATGAGGCCAGGAACCGAAGAAGATGTTACTACTGACGACGCCTTCATTTTTTAATACCGTCATCAGCCTTGGGAACACGATACTATGTCAGCCTGCCGGAGGGCGTTGGCGAGGGTTGACGGGCCCGAGTTTTTTGTCTCTCTTCTTCAATTTATCCCCAGAGAAGTGAGGGGAGTGCATGTCGACGGCGTTGATCCTCCCCAACTTTTATCTGAGAAGATGCTTCTTTGGTTACGCAACATCTGCCCTGCGCACCTGGTGTACCGTTACCGGAATAAAGTATACCTGGAGCCTTATCTGCCCAGTAGATTTTCCCGTCAGTTTGGGTATAGTCAATTGTTCCTGGATCATCCTAGCGCTTGCTTAAGCTTTGAGGGCAGTGTACTCGATGGCGTCCGGGCTTGGCATTATTATAATACGTTCCATACCCGGGCCAGCTTCTCAGTCCCCGATGCCAAGATGGCAGGGGATATTTTGTATATAGCGGCCCTTTATCATGTTGCAGCGAGCAAGCCTCCTGTCGATTTTGATATAAATACTAGCTTCATTGCTGGCACCGGTTTGGCTGAGAAGTCAGAGGGGTCCAAGAAGAGGAAGAGGGGGACAAACAGGGTTCCTGCGTCGGACTCAGAGTCTACTAGGGCGGATGAGGAGGATGACGAATAAGATGCCGATGACTCATCGTATTCTTCGGACGAGGAAGTTGGGAATCAACCCCCTATCATGCCGGATGAAAGGGATGCGAGTCAACCGTCTACTTGGTCTGAGGAGGTGGTGGAGGATCAAATATCTGCAGTACATGGACCTTCGCATAAATGAAGCAGGCGCGTGACTACCGCTGATGACCGAACCTATTCCACGAAGCACGCTGCGGTAAGACGTCGCAGGCTGTTTGTTGATGATGTGGATGTTATTACTGAGGTGATTTGGGCTTCAGCTGTTTCCTTTCTTCTTTTTCTATGTTATGGCCTAATTATTTGTTTCTTTTGCTCTTTATAGGCGTCGGATGAGCTCGCTCCTCAGGACCCGATTACCGAGGCTGACCCGGTCCTGTCTTATTTAGTCATTGATGTGTGCACCGCTATTATTGCTGCTGGGGTGCTTCCGGTTGCGGTCGAGGATTCCCACCTTGCTGGAACCTCAACCCAGGGGGATGGGGGCTTTACCGTGCCCGTCCCTGAGACATCTGAACCCCAACATGATGACTTTGTGGGTGGGGAAACTACGCCGGCTGTGGACGAGCCGTTGCCTCTACGTTCTTCCCCTGGTAATACAAATCAAAACATAGCTCGTGAATAAGCCTATGTATTCCATCATCTTATCTTTCAGATTATGTCGACTAATAGTTGCTTTGGATGTTCAGGTCCCAACCCTTCATTGCCAGTGATGGATATTACTGGATCGAACCCTACCGGAGAGGGTCTGACGGAACCTTCCTGTATCGAGGGACCTCTGTCTCGGTCGAGCTCGGGGTCCCAGGTAGCAGTGCAGCTGGGACAAGGGACGATGCTCCCTGTGTCCTCCTCTGTGAATGTAGTTTCGGGGGTCAACCTTTTCTCCCTGCCGAGCATCCAGGCTCTTCGGGCGGCGGAAGAGGAGTTAGCCGCCATTCAAGCATCTTTCCGTACGGAATTTGCTTCCTTGGTGGCGGGTACAGTAACTTCTAAAGCTGCTCCTTCGGTACTGTCTGCCACTCTCCATCTGACGCCGTCCTCTATAGAGGTCTTGGATGACGCGTTACAGGACGTGGTTGCCAGTTTCCATCGCCACCTGAAGAGGGGGATCGAGGCAGCAGTGGAAAGGGGGACTCCCTTTACTCTGGCCCATCGATGTGCTGGTGGCCAGATTAATATCCTTAAGACACTCCCTGGCGGAGGGGAACTGGCTGCGCTTCTGGAGCCTAAGCTATTAGAAGCTGATCGTCTCGTGGCCCAGTTTCGCTTGTTGCAACAGACTAATTTACCCGCGGTCATAAATCAAGAGCGCAACTTCCTCATTACCGCGGTGGAGAAGGTGATGGCTGCCCGGGAATCGCTCAAGCCGGCTATATTGAAGGACCGCCAGGATTTGACCCGGTTGTACGATCAGTGGAGCCGTCGGGTTGACGATTGTGCGACTCGGGAAGCGGCTGCCTCTCGTGGGGTAACCGATACCCGGGAACAAATCCTCGAAATTCAGAGAAAGCTGGCCTTCTTAGAGTCCGAGCTGGAAGCTGCTTGTACCAAAAAAGGCATTGCCATCCAGGAAGCTGACAAGCTTAGCAGGGCCTCTGCCAATCTAGGACTTGCCCTGAAGAAGATAGAGACCAACTGGTAGGCATATATGTATCTGAATGATGCGGAGCAACTATCCCAAGAGGCCGAGCGCCGAGCTAAACAGAGGCTTGAGCGGGGGACTGTCTTGGTGAGAGACCGGCTCCTGGAATTGTGTAATGCTGAGCAGTAGTCGGCCTTTTCTTCTTGTTTTGTTTCTGTTTTTTTCTCTTTCTGTAAGGGACGTGATCCCGAAATATGTAATACTTTTTTTCTTCCTTCAAATAAAGAGTACTTTTCCTTCTACCCTTCATTTGCGTTTGTTTGTTATACCTGCGATATTGTGGTGATATTCTCCCCCGCATAGGGGATATATTTGTGGATATGTTACCCATGGCATACCTTGGTTTTAGGTACAGATAACAAGTTTTGGTCAGGATACCTGAGGCAGCCATGGCAAAGTGGTCATGGGTGCTCTTGGTATTGGGAAAAGGAATGTCGTAGAGCAGCTGGGCTCCTGGGGCATGATGAGATGGTAGGTTTGTGCTAAGAAACTTAGCTGAGGATATTTGTGGGCCTATTATCCTTGGCGTACCCTGGTTTAGGATACGGATAATAGGATGAAGGGGAACCGACATACTTGCTCAGAGCTAATAAGGACATGGCAAGTAGGAAAGTTTTTTAAACGTAGAGTCTTCCTACTCAGAGGTAATGAGGACATGGCAGGAGTGAACTCGACGGAGGGTATTGGTGGTCAACAGAGGACATTTGTGGTCAACAGAGGACATTTGTGGTCAACAGAGGACATTTGTGGTCAATAGAGGATATTTGTGGACCTATTACCCTTGGCGTACTCCGGTTGTGGGTACAGATAATAGGTCGAAAGGGGATCATCATACTTACTCAGAGGTAATGAGGACATGGCAAGTATGAAGGTTTCTTCGACCGAGCGTTCCCATTCAGAGGTAATGAAGACATGACAGGAGTGGGCTCAATGAAGGAGGGCACATAGAACGACTCAGAGGTAATGAGGACATGGAAGTTCTATGTAAGGGGTGATTTATTTTTGGCGGAAGTGGAACGACTCAGAGGTAATGAGGACATGGCCGTTTTGGAAATTTGTGGATCGATTACCCTTTTTGTGCACTGGGAGTGCGAGTATTAGATCATGAGGGAGGATCTCCTTCAAGAAAAAAGTTCAGAGGTATGATCATACATGACTTGCTACCTGAAAGAGTGACCGAGATGTGAGTTCAGAGGTACCAGCGGGTATATGACTCGAGAATCTGGAGAATGGTGAGCGTAAATTTAGCGGTACCAGCGGGTACATGACTCAAAAATTTGGAAAACTATGAGGGTGAGTTCAGTGGTACCAGCGGGTACGTGACTCAATAATCTGGAGAATGTTGTTTAGACATAATATTTCTTCAGGAACTTGTTGTTGACGGGCAACATGAACAAGTCTCCGTTTTGCTTAGCGAGGCGGTAAGCACCGTTGGAGAACACGGCCTCGATGACAAATGGACCTTCCCATTTTGGCTGGAACTTGTCGGCGGTCTTATGAGTCATGACCAATAGCCTCCGGACTGCCAGAACAAGATCGCCCACTTGGAATGTTCTGATTTTGACCTTCTTGTTGAAGGCTCCGGAGATGCGTGCTTGGTATAGCTCGATCCTTTACTGAGCTAGGAGGCACTTTTCATCTAAGGCCTCTAACTCTTGTAGTCGACGCCGTTAGTTGTCATCCGTCGTCAATTGATAAGTGAGGGCGACGCGGAGTGAGAGTATTTGAGTCTCTAATGGGAGAACTGCCTTACTCCCGTATACTAGAGAGAATGGTGTATTCCCGGTAGCTGTTCGGACTGTAGTACGGTACACCCATAAACACTCGTTGAGCTTCTCATTCCAGTCGCATTTGTTAGAGGAGACAAACTTCTTGAGGAGTTTGATGATTGTTTTGTTGAATGCCTCTGCCAACCCGTTCGCTGCCGGGTTGTACGGTGTCGAAGCAATATTCTGAATACTGTGCTTATCGCAAAATCGATAGAAAGCGTAGCTTGCAAACTGCGGACCATTATCATGGATGATCCTTCGGGGCAGTCCAAAGCGGTAGATGACGTGATGCTTAAGGAAGCTGATCACGTTTGAAGTCTTGACTTCTGCGAGTGGGACAGCTTTCGCCCATTTGGAGAAGTAATCAGTGATCGCAAGTATGAAGCGATATCCTCGGGAGGAAGGTGGGGTGATTGGACCAACGATATCCATTCCCCATGCTTCGAATGGCCAGGACGCCACTGTCGGATGTAGAAATTCGGATGGTTGGTGAATGAAGTTCGCGTGGACTTGGCAGGCTTTGCATTTTCTAGCATAAACTTCGAATGGCTTCTGCGTTTGACAGACACCGAAGCAGTAATCCATCGTAGGAGCGGTGATACAGCATTTTTGTCTTTGTATCGTAGAAGAATCTGAGAGAACACCGTCTGATGGAAGTGGCTTCCGTTGGGTTCTTGGGCAGGATGTCGTAGACGACGAAGTCGATGAATGGTTGTCTCCAGTCTGGGGCATCATTGATCGTCTGGACCGAATAACTCGCCACGAATTGTACATTATTCTTGGGACAGACCAGTTCGTGGCCTATCACATCCACTGATTGGCGATCATAGTTCGGAACTGCTAGGGAAGCGGCAAGACTAGCTAGAGCATCAGCTTCGATATTTCGGAGTCTGGAGACATGTTCGATGAAGAACCCCTCGAACGACGAGATGATGTCAATCGCTATTTGGTGATAAGGGATCATGTCTTCGTGGCAGACCTCGTATGAACCCCGGATCTGATTGACGATTAGTTGGGAATTGCCGTATGCTTCAAAGTATTCTACTCCCAGCTCTCTTGCAAGTTGGAGGCCAATGACCAGAGCGTTGTACTCGGCTACATTGTTAGAGAAGGGTTCTGTGAGAGAATAAGCGCGATTAATCACCAATCCGGAAGGGGAGACCAGCACTACCCCGACTCCGATGACGATATTGCCTTTAGGTCCAGTCGTCGAAGCACCGTCGAAGAACATTCGCCATATATCATCGTGAGAGGTTGCATGCGAGTCGACGACCTCATCTGGGATCTTTTCATATATTCTGGAGGACTCCGAGCCTGGGTGGGCTGCTAAGAAGTCTTCCAGGACTTGGCTTTTGACTGCCTTTTGTGGGACGAAGATCATATAATAAGGGGACAACAATATTGCCCATGTAGCGAGGCGAGAGCTGAGTGCCCCTGGTTTAGTCATGAGAACCCTGAGAGGGTTGACTCGTGAGATCACATGTATCGTTTGTCCGGTGACATAGTACCGCATTTTCTGAATGGCGAACACCAGGGCAAGGCATTCCTTCTCCACAGCAGTGTATCGGTGCTCTGGCCCAATCATCATTCGGCTGAGGTAATATATGGCTTGCTCATGGCCTGCGTCGTTGTTTTGTGCCAGCAAAGCCCCGAGGGAAGGTTCCATTGCTCGTATATAGAGCAGGAATGGTTTTCCAGAAACCGGGGCCACCAGGACTGGAGGGTTCGATAAATATTCTTTGATGCTGTCGAAGGCGCTGGCATTCTTTATCCCATACGAATGAGACGCCTTTCTTCATGAGATGGGTGAATGGTCAACATCGCCCGAAGAGGTTGGAAATGAACCTCCTGATGTAAGCTAGCCTCCCTTGAAGGCCTCTGAGTTCGCGGAGATTTTTCGGAGGACCCATCTCCATGATTGCTTTCGTCTTCTCAGGGTCTACATGGATACCCTGTGCAGTGATGATGAAGCCAAGAACTTCCCGCTGGATACACCCAGAAAGGACTTCGTAGGGTTTATTTTCAAATTGTACGCTCGCATTAGGTCAAATACCGTCCTTAGATCCTGCAGATGGTCTCCCTTGCAGCGACTCTTAATGACGATGTCGTCAATATAGCACTCCACTGTCTTGCGTAAGTGGTCTCTGAAGATGATGCTCATGGCTCTTTGATATGTGGTGTCGACATTCTTCAAATCGAAAGGCATGACTGTGTAGCAGTACGTGCCAATTGATGTTCAGAATGATGTATGCTTTTCGTCGTCAGGAGACATTTTGATTTAGTTGTACCCCGAGAAGCCATCCATGAATGACATACGTTCAAAGCCGTAGGTATTGTCGATCATGATGTCTGTGATAGGAAGGGGGAATTCATCTTTGGGCCATGCCTCGTTCAGATTGCGGAAGTCGATGCAGATTCGAATCTTTCCATTCTTCTTGAGGACGGGTACTATATTGGCGACCCAATCGGGATGTTGCTCCTCACGAATAAAGCCGCTGGCTATCAGTTTGTTGACTTCGGCTTCGATCGCGTCCATAATGCCTGGGCGGAAGCGTCGCTGTTGTTGCTTGACTGGCTTCGCATCCGGCCGAATATTGAGTTTGTGAAGAGCAATATCGGGATTTAACCCTGGCATGTCTTCATAGCTCCAGGCGAACACATCAATGTATTCTCTGACAAGTTCTAGCAGTGACTCTCGCTCTTCGTCTGCTATGCTTTTACTGACGAAAATTGGTTTTGGAGAAGATTTGCTGCCGAGGTCAACCTGTATGACTTCATCTTCAGTAGGAGGTTCTCTCAGTTCGAACTGTTTTTCCTATTGTGCATCCAATTGCTGGACCCACGGCTCTAGCTCGAAGATCTCGGGGATGTCTTCGTCTTCTTCGTCAGCGTCGGCGAATGCCATGTTGACTGACAAGACTTGTCTGAATACGTCTCCGATGCTGGTATCTGAATCAGAAGTTGGTGACCCGGTTGAATGTGACTGCCAGTCGTATTCTTCATCTGAACTCTCAGGGGTCGTAGTAGGCATTACATACCCTAACCCGCATCAAGTTTTGCTATAGTAGTCCCGGGGTTTGCCTGCCACGACTGGCGGCTTCAAAGGTAATCGTCGTCCAGTACCATAGTTCAAACCTGGCATCGTTTCTAGATCATACCCCTGTTTCTGCATGAGATATTTGGATTGGGGCCTATAAAGATACAGAAGCAGTCTTCCGGCATCTGACCCGAGGTCTACTTCCTCTATGGTGAAGGGATGCGGGTCGTCCTTCCGGCCGAAGATGATTGGATGGTCCCCTTCTTCGATTATTCGATAAGCGTCTTCTACTGGAGTAAGCTGGATCGCGGTGTACACATTTGTCACCTGTGTGTGTAGGTGAGTGCCTATACCGTGTTCTATAGCATACATTGTACATAGCTTATTGAGCTCGGTGTAGTTCAAAGATAACCCTTTATTGATGAAGTAAGGTATCTTTTCTAGGGGGATTACATCATCAGCGGTAGGAACATCAGTGTGGGCAGCCACATACTCGGCTAGCTCCGGTTCCTCTTCGGCTACCCCCTATGTAAGTGAAGACTGAGGGGATGACCTGGGTAGCTTGATCGTCAGAGGTTCAGCTGATGGAGCAGAGCGTGGAGTTGTTGGCAGACTAGCGACCCCCAGTTTGGCATTTGATGTGGAGCGAGGAGTGGCTGGTTCGCTAGAAGTGTCAGACCTTACATCGGGGTGACGACCCTTCTTGGGAAGGCGTATCGTCAGTGACCTATCGGAGGGATTGAGCTTCTTCGTTTGGGGTTGACCGACTCTCGGTAGTCTGATTGTTAGTGGCCCTGTTGTGGGTCTCGATATTTGGCCGGACCTTGACAGTCGGATTATCATCTGCTCCTCCTGCGCCGAGAGGCTGATTGCGTCCTTCCGTAGAGTGACAGTAAGGGGTGTGGACCTGCCCGGTTTGCGAGCTTGGAGGTAGATCGTAAGAGGTTCTTCTGATCCTGTAGCTGTCTCGGTATGAGCTTGTACATCTCCTTCATCAAGGTGCCTCTTCGACTTTTCGTATAGGCTGGAGTCTGAGTAATAGGATTCGACCCCTTTGAAGGGATCGATATCAGCAAATTTTGTCTTCACGAAGCCGTGTTTGTCGACATATTTGAAGCACTGGTGTAGCGTGGAAGGCACGATCATATAATCGTGTATCCATGGGCACCCCAAGAGGATGTTGTAAGAAGTGTCTGCATCTATGACGTAGCAGGTAACTTCGGATTGGAGATCGCCAATCTGACACTTCAGACGAATCTTTTCGATTGTGTAGCTCCTGCCCGAATTGAAATCGCTGATGGCGGTGCTTGTGGGTGTCAGGCGATGCATTGTGATGCGGAGATGATGTAGCAGACCCTTCGGGATGATGCTTATGGAAGAGCCAGGATCTATGTGCATCCGGTCCACCTTCACGTCGCCGATGTATCCAGTGTAGTATAGCAGGCGATCGTGCAGATTAGTTTTGATGATCATGTCCTGTGGAGTGAAGATGATGTTGGGCATTGCTCCCGTGTAGGCACTGTCTTGGAGATTCGCAGGCGGGTTAACTTGAGCCAGGTATGCGTCGGCATTTTGGAGTGCATCGCTCAAAGCTGTACGAACATCCTTGGAGAGTCTCAAGAGCTCGTATAATGATAACTTGGCCGGTGTGTTGGCCAACTGCGCTAATATGTCGAAGTTGTAGGGCTTCTCCAGCCCCTGTGATGCCTCTTTTAGGAGGGATTTGTCAAAACAAGTCTCCCTCGGCCTAGGCTTGTCGGTCATCGAAGGCTGAGCCGGTCCCGGAGCATCAGTTGTAGTGGGTTGATGATTTTTAGCTGGGTTGTCAACCACAGGTTGGGTTGCGCTCCAGACCGCGTGATGACGGCTGTAGCTTCTTCGATATCTGCCGAGATCGTGCAGGAGGATCTGACTTTTCTACTCTTTTTCTTGCAGGTAGAAGATGATATAGGCCGAGTCACTTCCGATACCAAATCTGGATGGATCCATATGACCTCCCCTCGTGATGTGGTGAGGGGCACTAGACCAGCAGCCTGATCTCGAAGAGGCAGAAGATTAGCAATCTCCATTATCGCCAGAGGGATGGGGACCACCCCGTCTTGAGTTTCCGTTGGAGGGAAGCTGCCGAATTATATTGACACCATATTGGCTGCCACCGTTACCTCTTCGAAATCGATGGCCAAAGCGTTCGAATAGATGAGGTTTTGGATGTATCATTTCAGCTGGTAGCAGTCGTGTGTTGCATGGTGGACGTAGCGATGATAATGGCAGTACTTTGGATTCTCTATCTCTGTCGGCCGCGATTCTCGTCTTGGTGGAGGAAGCTGAATTCTGTCCCCTTGTATGAGCATGTCCAAGATGGGCTTGACGTGACCGTCTTCGAAGGAGTACGTGATCTGCGGCCATTGTTTGTCTGCTGGCTTTGGCTCAGGTTTTTGTGCCGTGTCGGCCACCATAGCCTACTTGCCCCTGCTGTCTCGATTGTTAGAGGAATTACCCCCATTGTCGTTGTTGGTGTTAGGACGTTTGCCCTTGTTCTCTCCGTCCGAGATGTGCAACCCCAATTGTCGAGCCTTCTTCAATCGTTCTTCCGCGCTTGTGGCGCTGATGATGAACGTCTTCCAATCCTTGAATTGACTTTCGCCTATCCAGAGACTGATCGTTGGAAGCAGTCTCTTTTGGCAAATTTCAATTAAGGAGGATTCGGATTTTTGGAGGGCAGCTTCATGGCGGTTTGGCAGAACCGCTCAATGTAGTTCCTTGTCAGCTCCTTCTCCCCTTGGATGACGTCCATGAGGGTGGACATGGTGACGTCCTGCCATACTTTGTAGAATCTCTCCAAGAGCATGCGCTTGAAGCCGGCGAAGGAGTGGATGCAGTTGTCCGACAGATTGTGATACCAGTCGAAGACGACTCCTTCCAATGCCCCGATGAATAATCAGGTGAGAATAGCATCGTCATGGGGCAGATGGTCGGTGGTGACCTCGAAGTAAGTGATGTACCGACTTGCTGAGGTCTTGCCATCATAGGGATTGATATTGAACGGCTTATATCTTGGTGGGAATGGCACATCCCTCCATGCAGCGGGGTATGGTTGCCGTATTCTGAGGTCTTGAGAATTCTCTCGGGCATAGAACATGGCTCGGAGCTCTTGGACCTCTCATCTTACTTCGCGGGCTTCATCCACGGCGGTGGGGGCCGTTGTTTTCGGAGGATTATTGCCCGGGTTTGGTGCCACCGAATTCGAGTCCGCATTGACCGCGGGACCCGCACTGGTTGGGCCAGGCGTCCCTCCTTGTAGAGTTAGAAGGGCCGCTTTAATCTCGTCTACAGACTTGACCAAAGCAAGCAATATGGCTTCGAGACTGTCGATGCGCTGGCGATCACAGGAACCACCTTGGTTACTGTCTGTCATGAATACTGTTTTTACATGAGGAGAGGTAGACGGAGCGGTGGAGGAAGCGCCCTCCGAATCGTACCCCTGTAGTGAGAAGTCATCGGGGTATGTGGGTATGTTCCCTTCTGATTCAGACTCAGAAGGAACAGTACCCCCAATCTTCGAGTTCGCCTCGTCTTGGGAGTTGTAGATGTCATCGGAGACGTCGAGATTTGCTACATCTGATGGGAGAGTTGTCTCCCCCGGCTCATCTTCTTGGAACATTGGGTTGCTGTGGAAGCTCGGAGGGGTGCTACCCCCAAACCTCAGCAACCCCCTGCATTATGGACGACGAATCTCCTACTGTAGCAGATTTCGTCTTAGAGCGAGTACCTTGGAAAACTCCGATGGTGGGCACCCGCTTAGACGATAGTCTTTTAGTCGCAGTGGTTGAGATTTTTGGGCTGGGAATACTTGTCTTCTTCCCCCTTCCATCAGCAGGGACTTTCCGAGCAGAGTTACAAGATACGACGGAAAGTGCCTCGTCTTCTGAAGATGTCTGTCGCAGTCTTTGAAATATGGACTGGCGGCTTTCTTGTGTCGTCGCATTGTTGCAGCAGCAGTTGACGATGACTTGAGTGCAGTGGCGTCCGTGAGAGAACTTTTTGTACCCCGATGCGTCTTCTCTTTTCTTGCATTTGTGGATGATAGCCTCACGCAAGTTAGATGGGTCGGGATCGACCATCTCTGCTCCTGGAATTTTGGGAGACTTTTGCGAACCTCTCTGTCCGTCCACCGTCGGGGGCTGGACTTGAGTGGTTCTGTACAACTTTCCATCTGAGGCCCGCAGAACGGTATGCGGGATGCTCGGATGGTCGGAGGTCAGATCAGCGGATCGAACTCGCTAGGCTCGCGCTGCCTTAGGCTTCTTCGCTCTAGTACGTAAGGGCACATAGTAGGAAGAGTCTAAGTGATACTGGAGAGAGTCAGACATGTCTTCTTGGGAGCACAAGAGATCAGGACCATAAGAGAGGCGGTCGAAGACGGAGCCGCGTGGAGTAGACGTCATTCGGCTGTCTTCGGTGGTCTGTATGCGGTTGGCAGGCGTAGCCGCATAGGCCTTCTTCATGCGGCTGGAAGTCTCAGCCTCATGATTCTTCTTTATGCGGCTGGATGATCTGGCCGCATGGATTTTCTTCATGCGGTTGGTGGATCCACCCTCATAAGCCTCCTGCATGTAGTTGGCAGGAGTGTTCGGCTTCTTCTTGGGACGCACAGAGTCACTCTTTGCCCCTGCAAGTCCAGCATCGTAGTGTTTTTCTCTGCCGAACTTGGGAACAGCAGAGTTCTTCATGGCTTGAAGTGGAGCCGCATGATAATCGCCCTCGCCGTCTTGGGTAGCAGAGAGTATCCCGTCAGAGCTTGTGGAGGAGCGAATGACTTCGGCCTCCACTCGCAGCGAGCTTTTTTGTGCGGGTTCGCTTCTGGATCGGGCCAGCACTTCCTTCAGAGAGCATCTCTTCGAATGCCTGTTGGTCGAAACGGACGACCATCTTCTGTTGCGTGGAGCCAAGCTTGGTTGCATCCGACTGTGTCACCAACTCTTCAGCCGTAGAGAATTTTGTCCCCAGCAGAGTCGCCATAGTGTTTGCCATGAAATATAAAAGAACAGAACAATTATTGGAGGACCGGACTTTTACTTCACGTTACAAACTCGCTTGTACAAAGAAAGCCTAGGAACGAAAACCTAGGTACAGCAATCTAAGTACAATTGTTTATTTTAGATTCTGGAGGGTGACAATAGAGGCTCGGAAAAGCGACGGCAGCTCTGCCTTACTTCTTGGACGATCGGTATGCAGCCTTGACTCCAGAAGATTGCTTGGCGTTGGAAGAAATGCTCTCTTTGCTTTCTCTGCTTCTCCTCTCCAAGTATTCTGGTGCTCTCTCTCTATATGTGTACTCTTCTCTGTATCTCTCTGCTTGTGTGTCTCCTCTCTTCGCAGGGAAATGGCACCCTGCTATTTATAGGCATGGGATGTGATCATTAGGGTTGCAAGTGATTGCTTCTTGGAGATGGCGGCGGCTTGTGGATTGATTAATCTAGGCCATTCGTTTTGATTGTGACGAATTCGGACCATTAAGTATAGATTACATCAAATCTTATCAACAATTAATACTGATTGGAATAAATTTTCCTCATAATGATCTTCTGATGTCTGCGAATAAATTTGATTTATTCTCCTGCCACGTGTCCCAGATTATTGAGATTTGACCCAATCTCTGATTGCAATAAATCTGGGAGATTGATCGGCTTAGAACACGTGTCGTAGGAGCCACTGGGGGGATCTGACCCGCATGACGATTGAGCCGTATAAGATTTTGGGCCGCATAAGGTTAGGGCCACGTGTCATGGCTGCTCGGGTAGTGGCTTCCCCTCCCCTTCGAACCCTTGAACCGCATGGTGATGATCATTGCGAGCCGCATATGGATGCATCCGCCTAGGCCGTATGGAAATGGTCCTCTTGAACCGCATGGGAAGGCCTCTGCTTGAGCCGCATGAGGCTGTCTCGGCCTGAGCCAAATAGAGCGGCTTCATTCTGAACCGCATGGGAAGTCTTCGCTCGAGTCGCATATGATCGTCTACGTGATCAATGCCACGTGGCATTTTATGGATCTCGGGGGATTTGTGTCAGAGATCTTTTTCTCTTCCCTAGGGGGCTGTCATTATGACAGGGTCATAATTACTTCTTTTGTATCAGAGCTGTCATTTTTTTCAGAATTGTCAGCCGTCACAGTAAATAATGCAGCATGGGTCGAAGGGGAGCGCTGTTACGCCACGTGTCTTCTGGGCCGCATGAAATATTTCAGACCGCATAGTTCCTGAGCCGCATAGTCTTTCTGTGCCGTATGGGTTGTTTAAGCCGTATGGGGTTCCCTGGCCGCATGGGTCATTTTCCATGCTTCTACAGACACTTCCAGAAAATATGAGTTCTGTGACGTGACTCGGTTCCAGGCTATTGCTAACTCATTTGCCGATCTCCGATTAGCTCAAACGCGTCATTCTGCCAGTTCTCTTTCTAGAGACCCTGCTGTATCTGGTTATCGCATTGAGGATAAGGCGGTCCATTCTCTGTTCCAGCCAGGGAACACTTATGATTGGTACCGTGGTTCGGATGCTACTCCACACACCTTTGGAGCTGACACATCTGGAGCTGGTCTTTCTGGACATGGTGGTCATGCTAAGACTACTACTACTGATGATGATGATGATGGGGATGAGATATGATTTAGACATTTTTGTCTAGTTTGTCATACTATTGTAACTGTTTATTGTCTTTGTTTACTTGGAAATGCTCTGACATTCCAAGCTAGTATCTGAACTTTTATTTGTGCTAGTTTTAGAACTTTTTGTGATGTCTGTCTGTTAAACATCATTTTCTATTCTCTACTTTAGAGATTTATATCAGTTTATTACTATTTAGTATATCTCGTTATAGCACTCTTTATCATGCTTTGATATTTTTTTAATATACCATGCCTGTGAACACTATAAATATTTCTTATATTTTTTGTTTCTTCACTGATTATTGCTTATGCATATATTGTGGGGGAGCTTTCTCTTTTGCAATTATTTTGCTATGTGACAACGGGGGACAAATAAGATCTAACATCTTAATCTTTTCTTTGTAAGATTACAGGAATAATTTTTTTACCGAAATTCGTTTTATCTTATCAAAGATACCAAAGATATTATATCAGTCTAGGTTTGTCAATTATCAAAATGGAGGAGATTGTTGGCCCATTGGTCATGGTAAAACCTAATTTTAATAATTGATCAAACTTTGTCTCGATATACGGAGCTACTCAGATGTTTACTCAAGATGTTTTGGACACTTGGACACTGATCAAGATCAGATATCTACTCAGTTCAAGCCTGAAGCTATGTTTGTCACTTGAGTCTGTATTTCTTTATGCAATATAATTTTTACTTTTATTGAGTCTAGAAATACATTGTATACCGAGTCGTACTGGCAAATAGGCTATCCAAAATTGTTTTTAAAAATGACCTATGTTTTTGAAAAACATCCCTTATTTACAAAAGCTTCTGAAGGATTTTAAAAAGCCCAAAAATCACTTTTGAAAAACCCTGACCAACCCTGACAAAACTCGGCCAGAGTTCGGTTGGTGACTGTTTGATTTTTGAACGTTTAAAAAACTTGGTCTTCCTTCAGTTGCGGATTTTTACATAGAGTTCTGTCCAAATTCTGCCCAAATTCTGCCAGAGTTCTGCCTGTGGAAAAACTATAAATAAAGAACAATTCTGATCATTTTAAATCACTCATTCACTTTCATCTCTTCTCTTCTAAGCTTACGTTTCTTTCCTAAGAATTCTAAAAAGCTTTCCTTTTCAAATTCCAAGCCCATTACAATTCTCTAGTCAATTTGCCGGTACGGTGCGGTCTAGAAGATTTTAAGAAAATTGTAATCATAGGCTTGATTGAAGAAAGACTCTTCAAAATTGAAGTTGGTCGAGTTCTTCGTGTCAAAGCTCGCATCTGTAGAAGTTGTAAGGACTTCGTATGAAAACTTGATAGATTTTCCAATAGTGGATTCAACTAGAAGCTAGAGTTCTTCCGACTGGACTAGTCCTCACAAGAGGAAAACCAGTATACATCGATGTGTTTGTGTTTGCCTTCTGATCTCATTTCTTTTACAGTTATTGTTTTGTGATTATTGATTTAATTTTGTGATCTTACTGCTAACAAGTTTTTAATTAACAATATTCTGCTGTCTACTCTATTTACCCCCCTCTAGAGTATTCTGCTTTACGACTTCGTTCCTACAGATTGCACCTGTAAGATTAAGAGAAAATAAATATAAATATGAATGAGTTAGTAGATAATTGGGGAAAAAAAAGATCTCGAGGATTGATAAGTTAACTTCTAATAGAAGCATTGGTTGTCATAGATTTTTAAAATGATCATGAACGAGTCAAAATAGTATTGTTATTAAGGAAGTTATAAATAGGGATGAGGTTACGTGAGTTAAAGATTAAGAGAAAATACAAGATTTAATTCTGATGGGTTGAGCGATGCGGATCTCAACGAGAACTAAAAGATAAATAGTGACTTGATGACATGACAAACAAGTTGAAGGGATCTAGGAATTTAGATGAATGGTTGTTTAAAGGAGAAAGATCTTGTGGTAGTAGATATTCATGATCCATGCTAAAGGATAGAAGACTTAGTGATCCAACAAGTAGATGCATATGAAGGAGAATAATTTGAGGAAAAAATGATAACTAGAATACTTGTGGATCAGAAGGATGTCACTACCACATTTTCGTTTGAGGGTATTTTGGTCATTTTGATTTTTGTGAATTATTTATTATTATTGCATTGGTGTTGTGATTTTTGACTTTTGCTAGTTGAGACTATAGAGACTAGCCTAGAGTTTGACTTTGACTTTGGTGACTTAGTTAGCATGGTAGAATGGTGTGGGACCCTAATCTAACTTAAGTTGACCCAAGTCGACTTGAGTGTGGCTAGGTTTCAAGGAGTGATTAGGTGCTTAGAGTTATTGGGCTTTTAGCTAGAAGGTTGAGCCAACTAGCTAGTGCACTTGGCCCATGGCCCATTTCCTAATAAAACCCTAACCCTAATCTCATATGGTCGGTCCCCTTTAGCAGCCATACCCCAACCCCCTATATAATACCTCTTCATTAATGCTTGCCTCTTCTCATTTTTACATTAAGCCTAGTTTAGTGTTCTTCCCCAAATCTTCACAATTCATCCAAATTACCCCCAAATTGAGCCTAATTCGTTGCATTGGGATCCCTTACTATTGAAGAAGGTCTTGGAGGCTGGCCAGCTAAGGTTTGGAGCTCACTTGGCCATAGCACTTGGAGGAGGCCACCTTCCTTTAGAGCTATTCTTGAGAGTTGCTTCCAATAGGTAAAAGCCCCTAAATCCTATTAAATTTATGTTTTCTTTTCATTGATGTATCCATCTAGGTGTCCCCTAGCTGTAGGTATAGTTTGGTAGGAATTGGAATTGGTTTGGTGTCCGTATCGGACACGTATCAGTGTCTATGCATATGTGTTTGACGAAATGCCTCAAAGAGGTTTTATTCGTATTTTTGAAAAGTATTTGAAAGATTAGTTGTACTATATGTGATCTTTGATTTCATGTCTGACTGAAGTGATTTTGGTGTCTGTGTCGTATCCACAGAGAGCAGGACACGCAGCACGAGAGTGTGCACGAGTGCCCTGCTGCTCGGGGTAGATATCTGCGAGCCCATGTCACTTGGACATGCGACACTTTACATGGACATGGGGGCAATGTCTGCGAACATGCCCCCAAAGTCTTATAGCTTATCGTGTCATATCGGACACGATATTGGTTGTGCACTGGTTTTGTACTGAACCATACAGACTCGTTTTCACTCTCTGATACGCGTGTCATATCGACTTTGGACACGACGTGGACCCGAACTTATGTGTCAATCGTGTAGCCCTATGCCTGGGCTACACGTGGGTGTGAGCAGTGGGGTGGTCTGTGTCATGTCCATACGGACACGAACCCACCGCACGAGGCGGTTCTATGCACAGAGTCATGTCTGTGTGTTTTGTTGGTTTGGAAACCTCGTGTCCTATTGTTTGGACACGAGTAGACTTATGAGACACAAAAACATATGCACGACTCAATATCACACACTAGTTTGGCCTTTGATTGTATTTCGAATGTAGATTTAGGGTTTGAGGTATTTTTCGGATACTATGTTCATAGCTGTGTTTTCTGAGTTTAAATTGTAATTAAACTGTTAATTAATGATAATTTGATAATGTTTAACATGTGTTTATTTCTGAGATTATGTTTACATATATGGGATCATAAGAATATTCGATTTGGGTTGATATGGGTTTTTTCGAAACTAAATGTCTGATACATATAGTGTTTGTATGTTTGTTCACATTTGTATTCCTGAGACTTGATATGTAAACTGATATTTTTTCTACAAAACCTGAGAATCTATGCACTGTTAGTCGATTCAATGATATGTTAAACTGAGATTTTGGTTTAAATATGTACACTGAGTTTTAATAAAAAACTAAATTGATATTGGTATAATTGTATATGTAAAATACAAGTATTAACTGAGAATTCAAATGCACTGTTAAACCTGAGAATGAAACCTACTCTATGCTACCACTGCCATCATCTAACCATGTGACATTTCACAATATTTTGACACAATTATGTAAACACTTGACCATACACTATTTACATGTACACTCTTTATTTTCACATTATACTAACTGCCATGTTATACATTGTTGCACTATACCATGTTTACTTACACTACACACTATGATTCACTCACCCTATATATATATATATATATATATATATATATATATATATATATATATATATATATATATATATATATATATATATATATATTATATATATATATATATATATATATATATATATTTTATATATATATTTTTTTATATATATATATATATATATAAAATATATATATATATATATATATATATATATATATATATATATATATATATATATATTTTATATATATATATTTATATATATATATATATATATATTTTTTTATATATATATATATATATATAAATATACATTTTTTTTATATATAAAAAATATACATACATACATATATATATTTTATATATATATATATATATATATATATATATATATATATATATATATATATATATATATATAAAATAAATATATATATATATGTATGTATGTATATAAAAAAAATATTGGTAGATAATGTTAATATATGATAGTGTGGTGATAACATGGACAATGCATATATCTATATCTACATTGCTACGTGTGTTAGGCAATAGCCTCTAGATGTGATGCATATATATATATATATATATATATATATATATATATACTTGGTGTGGCTTGCATTGTCTTGTGGTTGTGCTTGATTGTTAGAGTAGGCTTGGTTAGGCATAGAATGACTTTTAGACTAGGATTAGACCTAGAATAGCTTGGTTGACCTAGTTGACTTTATAAGTTGACCAAAGTTGACCAAGAGTTGACTTTAGTCTAGAATGACCTAGAAATCATATAGAATGTACTATAATGTTCAATATTACCTTTATGGACATGTTGTGACCTGTGTTTCTCTAAATAGGACTCGTCTACCCTGTCTGGACATCTATACTCATCAGATACTCAAGATATCCGGCGAGTATATTCTCTGACCGTTTCATACTTGTTAGGATTTATATTTATGCTCTAGATTACTTTACTTGATGCTGTTACGTTGTTAACACGGATTGGTACTATATGGATCCTTTCATGAGATATTATCTCCCTCGGGAGCATCGGGATAATTCATGTCATGTGCTTTTCATGTACATTATGTATTCATGTGCTTTCATCATTCATGTGCACTCTTGTGATCATATACTCTCATGTTCACAGAGCCCCCCTTGTATACTTTATGTGCACCCATTTATGGGCTCCATGTGAAATTATGTGCAATAACATAACTTGTCGGGATCTTTGTGTATTGATTGGGGTAAGGGGGAGTATAAATGGTGATATGAACAATTTCAAAGTAGTGTAATCATGTACAAACTCTTTAGTGTAATCATGTATAAATTCAAGCCGTTCACATGTCTATCTTGTACTCTACATCACTAGCCACTGATAGTTCTTTACTTATAGTAGATATTTTCTTACAGTCATCTCTTTTACTTTATGTATATTCTTCAGCATTTTATGTATCTTACACTATAGCATGCTTACATTTCCTGTCATGATATGAACTGCGTGAGATGTATTATGCTCGTTCCTGTCCTGACTGGACCTTTTGAAATATTACAGATGACATTGAGGAGTTCTGTTCTACGTACTACGGAGTAGGCCTAGATGACACCTGCGAGCTGGACTCCCAGGAGGACCCAGTCCTTGCAGAGGACATTACCCCAGTAGTCTAGGCTAGTTAGCTAGACTAGTTATCTTACTTTATTGTCTTGTCTCATTTGGATACATTATGTATATATTTGGGATCTTGTTGTTATTTCGGATGTTTGTGGAGTTGTTATCTTAGACACGTAGACTTCTTTTCCTGTTGTATTTCATTGGTGATTTTCATATCTATCTATCTTATCGTACTTCTACCTTAGTTGTGATTGAGTTGTACATTTCTGTATTGTCCTCCAATTGGAGACTATATAATGTACAGGTACCTTATAATTGTTAGATATATGTGACCTAGGACATCGTTTTACCGTCGACACTGCGACGTAGGCTGGACGTACCCACTTCTCGTGCCCCTACACTAGGTGCGGTTCGTGACACATTTTTAGTGGTGGCCTATGCAGGTCTAGATTTGTAGTGATATTCGAACTGGAGTATCACTACAGCCTACAGTAGTATGTAGGATATAGTTTTGAGATACTTAATCACATTAGAAAAACTCTTATCCAATACTTACTATCTAAATTCTTGGTGATTAAATACCTTCATTTGAAAATAAACTGTCCTTCTTTGATTTTTTTGCTTTATTCTCAGTAATTGCTTCTTGTTTGATCTGTCTTCAGGATGGTTATGGAGACACGATCTCATCGCTCCGGCCAGGGGGATACTATCGAGAGGTTGGCCACCTCTCATCCTGTTCAACAGGGACCCAAGACCGTAGCTCCTGTTATGCCAGCTCAGGTTGGCATTTCTGCTGCATTTGGAGGTACACCTCTGCCTGTACAGAGACCTTCCCCCGTCATTCCTGATTTCTCTCAGCAGCAGCCGCCTTCGGGATCGGTTGACACAGCGCAGCTGTTCGCCTTCTTTTAGAGGATGGTGGAGGCCCAGCGACAGCAGTCCGCTCATTTTCAACATGGCATAGAGAATGCCCATCAGCTTGCCCTGACGACGGTGGAGAGAGTCATTGCGCAACCCCAGGTAGGCCAGATGCAGCTGTATCAGCCGAGGACACCAGAGATCCAGGAGTTCCAGAAAATGCATCTGCGAGACTTCTACGACACAGAGGGGATTCTGTATGCGGATAGAGCACATCGAGGAGATCTTCCGGCTGGCAAAGATTCCAGCATGACTGCAGATTGAGGTGGCAGGTAGTCAGATGCAGGACCTGGCCCACACATGGTACCAGACGAACCCGAGGGTCAGTACAGAGGGACAGACTTGGACAGCCTTCAAGAAGCTGTTCAAGGAGAAGTTTTTCCTTGACACAGCTGTTGGCGCCCTGGAGACGCAGTTTGAGAGCTTAGTTCAGGGCAGTCAGACTGTCTAGGAGTGCGCAGGGGAGTTCTGCCGTCTGGGCAGATTTGTTGAGGGACTCAGTGAGACAGCGAAGGCCCAAAGATTCCAGAAGGGGTTAGTCAAGGAGGTCAAGTCCTTGACTAAGAGTGACCGGAGTGCCACTTTTGAGGAGATTCTGGTGGGTGCCCTAGCAGCAGAGGATGATCTTGAGCTAAATCTCAAGGGGGACGAGACGCTCATGGAGCCAGCAGCAGCAGAGGCCAGGCCAAGAGGCCTCACTTTTAGCAGCAGCAGAGGCAGTTCCAGCTACAACAGTTCCAGGGGCAGGGTCATGCACCTTTCCAGCAGGTGCAGCAGCAGCAGCTGAGGTTTCAGCTACAGGCACTCGGGCAGCAGCCCGTTATTTATGGCTTCTGCAAGAAGCCAGGGCTTGTATGGAATGGCTGCAAGAATTGGCTCAGAAAGTGCCTACTCTGCGGTTCGGTGGAGCACCAGCTGAAGGAGTATTCTATGTCTTCGGGACGAGCAGCTCAGGGAGCGGGAGCCAGGGCTCCAGCAGTAAAGCAGAAGGGACCCTTGAAGACTCAGTAGAAGAGGTTCGTTCAGCACCAACAGCAGGCCAGAGGAGGTTAGCAGGTACGAGCTTTCGCTATGGCAGCTGAGGATGCAGAGGCTATCGGGGAGCTGATTGCAGGTTCTATTCTTCTTGACTCCATTCCAGCTTTTGTATTGTTCGATTCTGGGGCTTTCTACAGCTTCATGTTTATATCTTTTGCTATTAGACACCATCTTGTTACTGAATCATTGCCTAGGACTTGTAAGATCATGACCGGAGGTGGCATCATCCTTGTTTGTGATATTTGCCAAGGACGGAGAGTTGATTTGGGAGGTCGAGAACTAGATGTGAGTCTGCTCGTGATGCTACTACCGAACTACGATATCATGCTCGATATGGATTGGTTGAGCAGGCACCATGCCAGTATAGATTGCCGTGGGGGTAGAGTTATTTTCAGAGCGCCAGGAGAGCCAGAGTTCGAGTTCACCCGATGGCAGGTAGAGTAGAGCAACGGAGTTTTCTGTGGAGTATCAATTGAGGAGCAGGCAGTGCCACACCATTTGATAGTGGAGTTCATGGACGTCTTTTCGGAGGATTTGCCAGGACTACCACCGGATAGAGACGTAGAGTTCTCTATATGATTAGTGTCCAGCGCAGAGCTGATATCTCAGCACGTCTATAGGGTGAACAACAGTGAGCTGGTAGAGTTGAAGAAGCAGGTGGATGAGCTGCAGGAGAAGGGCTTCATCCGATCGAGTTCCTCACCATGGGGTGCACCGGTACTCTTTGTACCGAAGAAGGATGGGTCGGTAAGGATGTGTATCGACTACAGGGTACTCAACAACCTAACGATCAAGAACAAATACCCGTTGCCAAGGATCGATGATCTCTTCGATCAACTGAGTGGGGCGATGGTATTTTCTAAGATTGATCTGAGGTCAGGCTGCCATCAGGTGAATGTGAAGAAAGAGGATATCCCGAAGACAACATTCAGGATGTGGTATGGCCAGTTTGAGTTCATGCTGATGCCGTTTGGGTTGACTAATGCCCTGGCAGTATTCATGAACCTCATGAACAAGGTGTTCCATCAGTACTTAGACAAGTTCGTGGTGGTGTTCACCGATGATATCTTGGTATACTCGAAGACCGAGAAGGAGCATGAGGAGCACTTAAGAGTGGTTCTGGAGACTCTCAAGAGAGAGGAGCTTTATGGCAAGCTCTCAAAGTGTGAGTTCTTTCTGGACAGAGCTGACTTCTTGGGTCATATGGTGACTTGAGATGGGATCTCAGTTGACCCGAAGAAGATCACGGCAGTGGAGGCTTGGACAGCACAATATTCAGTAGCGGAGATCAGGAGCTTCTTGGGATTTACAGGCTACTACAGGAGATTCGTACAGGATTTCTCCCGAGTTGCAGAGCCATTGACTAGGCTGACCCGGAAGGACGTAGAGTTTATCTGGTCGAGGAGTGTCATGTCACTTTTGATAAGTTGAAGAAGCGGCTCACGACAGCTCCGATTCGGACATTGCTATTAGGACCAGGAGGTTTCACAATCTACAGTAACGCCTCGGAGAAGGGTTTGGGTTGTGTCTTGCAGCAGCATAGGAAGGTGATTGCTATGCTTCCAGACAGTTACGTCCCCATGAGAAGAACTATCCTACCCACGACTTGGAGTTGGCAGCAGTTATATTTGTTTTGAAGTTGTGGAAATACTATTTATATGGAGAGCGGGTGGAGATCTTTACAGATAATAAGAGCTTGAAGTATGTGTTTACAAAGAAGGAGCTCAACATGAGGCAGCGCAGATGGTTGGAGTTGATGAAGGACTTCAACATATCACTGTAGTATCACCCAGGGAAGGCCAACGTGGTTGCCGATGCCTTTAGTAGGTATCCAACAGCCATTTGTTTGACGATGGATCATCACTTGCTAGCAGATTCGGAGAGCCTGGGGATCGAGGTGGTTGTGCCAGGAGTTCAGATGCAGATGTGGGGCCTTCAGATTCAGTCAGACTTAATGGAGAGGATCAAGTCGACTCAGTTCGAGGATGTTGCTCTGTGGTGTATCTGAGAGCAGATTCGAACAGGATTTGTAGATGATGAGCTTGTTCTTGTAGAGGATGGTGCATTAAAGCACTGTTCCAGACTGTGTGCCCAGCAGAGAGCTTCAGGAAAAGGTTGTTGGCCCATTGGTCATATGGTCAACCTGATTTTACTAATTGATCAAACTTTGTCTCGATATGTAAAGCTAGTCAGGATGTATCGGACTCTTGGACATAATCAAGAACAGCTATCTACACAGTTCAAGACCGAAGCTATGTTTGCCTGTTCAAGTCTGTATTTCCTTTGAGCAATGTATTTTCCATTTTATTGAGTTTAGGAATACGTTGTACACCGAGTCCTAAATGTTTTTAAAATACTTTTAAAATATCCTTTGTTTTGAAAAACATTCTTTTAAACAAAAGGTTTTCAAAAATCATCAAAAACTATATTTTTTAAAACCTGACCTAACCCTGACAGAACTCGGCCAGAGTTCGGTTGGTGGCCGTTTAATTTTTGAATTCTCTGGAACTCGGTCCTCCTGCAGTTGCGGATTTGATCGAGATTTTCTCAAAGAGTTCTGCCCGAATTCTGCCCGAATTCTGCCAAAATTCTGTCTTTGGAATTCCTATAAATAGAGAAGGATTTCGATCATTTTAACTCACTCATTCACTTTCAATCTTCTCCCTATCTAAAGCTTTCAGTCTTCCAAAGAGTTTTCTTGAGCTTTAAATTTCAGATCCTAAGCCAATTACAATCCTCTAGTCGATTTGCCAGTGCGGTACGGTCTAAAAGTTTCTGAGAGATTGTAATCAGAAGGCTTGATTGAAGAATACCGCTTCACATTTGAAGTTGGACGAGTTCTTCGTATCAAAGCTCGCGTTGTAGAAGTTGCAAGGACTTCGTAAGAAAACTTGCAGGTTTTTGCCAATAGTAGATTCAACTGGTAGCAAGAGTTCTACCGACTGTATTAGTCCTCAACAGAGGGAAACCAGTATACATCGCTGTCTTTGCGTTTGCTTTCTTATCTCTGCCTTTACTTTACTTAGTTGTGAATATTATTCTGTGATCTTGCTGCTAACATTTTTTAATTAGCAATATTCTGCTGCCTACTCTATTCACCCCCCTCTAGAGTATTGTGCTTTACGATTTCGTTCCTACAATTGGTATCAGAGCGGGTGTTACAGGTAAAGCAAGGTAACATTGCAATTATTTATTCATTTAATTAATTGTTATATAGATTACAGCACAACACATGGCAACTGTGAAATTCACAAGTAAAGGCCAGGCCACAAACAGACCTCCACTGTTTGATGGTACGAACTATACCTATTGGAAAACACGGATGAGTTTCTTCTTGAAATCTCTTGACTTTGATTTATGGTCTATTGTTATTGATGGCTATCAAAAGCTACCTCGTATAAATGTTGATGGAGTTTTAGTTGAAAAACCCCATAGCAGATATACAGAGGAGGAAAAAAAAAAGGCCAGTCTTGACGCACGTGCTATTAACGCTTTATTTTGTGCTTTAGACAGAACTGAATTTAACAGGGTGTCTATCTGCACAACGGCAAGCTACTTGAAGTCACACATGAAGGCACGACTCAAGTCAAAGAATCAAAAGTCAGCAGACTTACTCAAGAGTATAAGGTGTTCAAGATGAAGCCCAACGAAACAGTTACTCAGATGTTCGAAAGATTCTTGGATATTGTAAATCCTTTGTCCTCCCTAGGCAAAGAGTACAGTAACCATGAAAAGATTCACAAACTCCTGCGAGTACTTACCAAGAACTAGATTCCAAAGGCTACTGCAATCATTGAAGGGAACGACCTCACAACTATGTCCCTCGAAGTACTCATGGGTAAGCTACTCACTCATGAACTGGAGCTACAAGATTTTGAAGAGCCTGCACCAAAGGAGAAGACGATCGCTTTCAAGGCTCAGCACAGAAAAGCTGCTGAAGGTGACTCAGACAGCAGTGAATCTGATGCTGAAGATCAAGCACTCCTAGCAAGGAAATTCAAGAGATTCATGAGACATGAGAAGAGAGCCAAAGAAAACAACAGCAATAACTGGCATCGAGATGATGCTGTCTGCTATGGCTGCAAGAAGAAGGGACACATGAAGAAAGATTGTCCTACAAACTCATCATCAAGCAAGAAGAGCAACAGGTATGAAAAAGGGAACCTGAAGAGATCGACATCACGAAAGTATGCCAATACCAGCATATGGCATGAAAGTGAAGCCAGCGACTCAGAAGACGAACAATCAGAAGACGCTGAGGTTAGAAATAATGTTAGTAAGTACAAAGGTGAAATAGGTAGCAAATATCAGACCTCTAAGAAGGTACTCAAAGAGTACAAAGGTGAAATAGGTAGACTTATCGACCTACTAGCTGAGGTTAGAAATAATGTTAGTGAGTCTGGTGAGCTTTCTTTAATAAAGCTCTTATTACACGAGACTACCAAGTCATCTGAAGAGAAAGACAAAGTTATTGACCAACTCAAGGAAGAACTTTCTAAAGAGAAGAAAAGTCTTCAAAGTGCACAAATCAGAATGGAAACACTCACTTCTGATTATACTAATTTGTATGACACTTCCAAAAGATTGGAAATTAGGTTAGAAAAACAGCCTGAGACTGCTGCTTCCTTCCTAACACGTGTCACTTACCGGAAAATCGGAACATTCCTAAGCCAAACACTGTCACACCTAACCCTATCAAACCTTTACCTCAAAAGGTTAAGCCCAAACAGGATTATAGGCATGCTTTCTTCTATACTAGAAAACCTAAACCTACCAACCATGCACACCACTAAGCTTTCAACACTCGACATACAAAATGTCATTATTGTGGCCTCATTGGTTATATTTCATCTGCATGTAGAATCAGAAAGCTTGTTGATTTAAATATTTATGCTTGGATACCAAAGGCTAATATTTCAGGACCCTACAAGAAATGGGTACCAAAAGTTTTATCTGCAAATTGTTTTGTAGGTAGAGCACCTTTCACATGCTAAAAGCAAATGGATCCTCGACAGCGGTTGTTCGCGGTATATGACCGGTGACGCTACACTATTTGCAACACTGTCGAAAAAAAAGAAGGAAGGCTATGTCTCCTTCGGTAATAACTTGAAAGGGTATATTATTGGTATCGATAATGTTGGTAAGTCTCCCTATCCTATAATTAAGGATGTCTGTTTGGTTACCGAGTTGAAACATAATCTACTCAGCGTAAGTCATCTAGCTGATCATGGTTATGGCATCAATTTTGGCAAAGACAAATGTACTATAGTTGATAGCTCAACTGGTAGTACTATCTTTGAAGGTATCAGGGAAGACAACATATATGTTTTCTATTTGTTGGAAGAAACTAACATTTCAGGTAGATGCTTAATGGCTAAAAGTGATGAGAGTCATCTGTGGCACATGAGACTCGGTCACGCAAATATGGACACAATATCAAGATTATCCACAAAGAAGCTAGTACGCGGTTTACCCGACATAACATTTAAAAAGGATTCGGTATGCAGCCAATGTGAAAAGAACAAATCTACCAGATCCACATTCAAGTCAGTAAATGCAGTATGTACTACAAGACCTCTAGAATTACTTCATATGGACTTATTTGGTCCTAGCAGAGTTGCTAGCCTCGGAGGTAAGCTTTATGCTTTCGTAATTGTAGATGATTTCTCTAGATACACGTAGGTATACTTCTTGACACGCAAGAATAATGTATTATCCGAATTTATCGTCTTTTACAAGAAAGTATAGAATGAAAAAGGTTACATGATCACTCGTATAAGAAGCGATCATGGTGGCGAATTTGAGAATGCAGAGTTTGAGCAATTTTGTGACACACACGATTTTGTACACGAGTTCTCCTGTCCTAGGACTCCACAACAAAATGGAGTTGTAGAACGTAAGAACAGAACTCTATCCGAAATGGCCAGAGTAATGTTAAACCAGTTTAGTCTACCAAAATATTTCTGGGCTGAAGCTGTCAATACAGCTTGTTTTGTTCTCAATAGAGTTCTAATTCGACCCAAATCGAAGAAGACTCCATTTGAGTTATGGTTTGATATAATTCCATCTGTTTCTTATTTTAGAATATTTGGTTGTAAATGTTTTATTCTCAATACAAAAGACCATTTGGGAAAGTTTGACGAAAAGGCCGATGAAGGTATATTTTTAGGTTATGCGGCCAAGAGCAAAGGATACAGAGTCTTCAACAAATGAACCATGATCATCGAAGAGTCAATCAACGTCACTTTTGATGAACTAAATCAAATGACTATCGATGACAATGACGAAGATCCAACTGTACCAAGCTCAACAACAGCTGATTCTCGACCAAGCTCGGCACTAGCTGATCCTCCTAGAGAAGATTCAGGAACCAGCTACCTTCAGAGTCTGCCGAAAAGATTAAAATTTACGGCTGATCATCCAAAGGATTTTGTAATTGGTGATATTACCAAAGGTGTAAGTACTCGTACATCCAGTAGAGATATTATTTCTAGTGTTTCTTTTATTTCACAGCTAGAACCCAAAACTATTAATGAAGCATGTAGTGATAGTTTTTGGATAGATGCTATGCAAGAGGAATTAAACCAATTTAAACGGAATCAAGTTTAGGAACTTGTTCCCAAGCCTATTGATCGTCCGGCCATTGGCACCCGTTGGGTATTCCGAAATAAACTAAATGAGAATGTTTTAATGACTCATAATAAGGCTCGACTCGTAGCTCAAGGATACAATCAGGAAGAAGGTATCGACTACGATGAGACTTATGCCCCAGTTGCGAGATTAGAATCCATTCGCATGTTATGTGCATTTGCATGTTTTTATAATTTTAAATTATTTCAAATGGATGTCAAGAGTGCATTTTTAAATGGTTTTATAAAAGAAGAAGTTTTTGTAGCACAACCTCCAGGTTTCACAGATTTTAAAAACCCTGATCATGTTTTCAAGTTAAAGAAAGCTTTGTACGGTTTGAAACAAGCCCCTCATGCTTGGTATGATCGTCTAAGCTCTTTTCTACTTGATAATGGTTTTTCAAAAGGCAAGGTTGACACTATACTTTTTATTAAGTCCTTTAATGGTAAGCTTCTTTTAATACAAATCTATGTAGATAATATCATATTTGGATCTACGGATGAATCTCTGTGTCAAGAATTTTCTAAGTGTATGCAGAATGAGTTTGAGATGAGCATGATGGAAAAGCTGAAATTCTTTCTTGGACTGCAAATCAAACAAACTGATAATGGGACGTTCATAAATCAAGCCAAATACATAAAAGATTTGCTAAAGAAGTTCGATCTGGACAATGTCAAACCTATTGGCACTCCGATGGCAACTTCAACAAAGCTTGATATTGATGAACAAGGCAAGCCGGTCGACACACGTAAGTATCGATGTATGATCGGTAGTTTACTTTATTTAACTGCTAGTCATCCAGATATTATGTTTAGTGTTTGCCTGTGTGCACGTTTTCAAGCTAATCCAAAGGAAACACATCTGTGCGCAGTTAAGCGTATCTTTCGATACCTTAAGGGCACTTCTTCTGTTGGCTTGTGGTATCCCAAAACTAAGTCCTTTGACCTTACTGGTTATTCGGATATAGATTTTGCTGGATGCAAAGTTGATAGAAAAAGTACCAGTGGCACAAGTCATTTCTTAGGCAAGGCTTTAGTCTCATAGTTTAGTAAAAAGCAAAATTCTGTAGCCCTATCAACAACAGAGGCTGAGTATATCGCCGCAGGACGTTGTTGCGCTCAGATTTTATGGATGAAACAAACCTTGTAAGACTATGATTTATTTTATACACACATTCCCATTTTCTGTGATAACACGAGCATTATTAATTTGACTAAGAATCCTGTATGTCATTCTCGTACTAAACATATCGAGATTCGACATCATTTTCTTAGAGATCATCATCAAAATGGAGATATTGACCTTGTATACATAGATACTGAGAATCAATTAGCTGACATTTTCACAAAACCTCTAACAGAAGATCGTTTCAATTATTTACGTCGAGAATTAGGAATTTTAGACGTCAATAATATTAATTGATTTTATTTTATGATTTTATTTCAATATGCAAAAACTGTGTTAGAGACAAGCCAATAAAGAGTCTATCTGTCACCACAACTACGGTTGAAGCGAAGCGGTACTTAAGAGTTCCCCGGTGAACCTCCGCCAGCTGGGACAGTACTCCTACAGCTAATCTGAAACAGTCGCTGTGTAATGATATTTAATCTATAAAATAATATTAATTATGTTAATTGAAGGTTAAAATTACTAATCTTTGAATTAAATATTTGAAATGAGCCAATGAAAAAGAAAGTGTTCCAAACCAAACCCAGGCGAATTCGGCCAGACTTCGGACCAAATCTGGCCCGAGTTCGGTTGAGGGTGTCAGGTTATATAACCAGAACCCGAGAGCCTTTCTTCCTCATTGCTTCCAAACTACATCAAACAGAACCAGCAGCCGTGCGAGGAGAACCCCAAACCCTAGTTCTTCATCACTCTCTCTCTTCCAATCCAAGTGGTGAAATCAATCCAAACTTTGGATTCGTGCGGAGTTCTTCATTCTCTACAATATACTCCAATCTCGGGAGGTATAACTCCTTGTTTTCTCTCCGTTCAATTTCGTGCTATTTCTTTTTTTTCACAAATAGCACCTAAGGGATTCAACCCCTTTAAGAGGAAGAAGACAACCAACCCAAGTGAGGAAGGTTCATCTTCGGATCCACCTACTAATTCCCTATTTTTGCCAGTCTAATCTAGCGACGGTGCATTCGATGGGTTTTAATTTCAAACCCTAGACCAAGCCTTACTGTGGTATGGAGACTTCTCTATGAGATCCATATGCACAAGCGCACCAATCAAGTAGACGGTATTTCCTGATCATCGCCATTTCTTTGAGGCATTAGGGTTACAGTATTTTGTTAAACTATGTTTTCCCGTAGCAACTATTGCTATTATACTGTTTTACTGCAATATCATATTAAACACTTTTGATGTAAGCACACGTATTGGAGGATTAGATATCAATTTTAATAATGTTCTCTTAGCGGAGATCCTTGGTATTCCCAACGAAGGTGAACCGCTTGTTGATATCACTGAGTTTGATTTCCCCGAAGGCACGACACTTACCAGTTTCAAAGCTGAACTTTGTGCACCTGATAGAGTTCGTCTAGAAAGTTCAAGGCAAACAACTTGAACTTGTTTAATTATGAATTGTACCGTATCATTTATTCCACTCTCCTTCCGAAGTCTACTTCGAAGGATGATGTCACGTCTCTTGAATTATCTGCTATGTATCACATTCTTAAGGGGATTCCATTTTATGCCCCTAAGACTATTATTCAGATGATGGGACGTTGTCGTGCAAGAGATAGAAATCTCTCTTATGCGATGATTCTCCCACGCATCTTTCAGCGTTTCGACATTGACTTATCTACTTGTGCTCAAGATCCTGAGCCCAAGGTTCTCAAGTTATTTTGTCGCAGTATGACTGCATCTGCACCTCCTCCTGCTCCTCCTACTGCTCTACCTCATCCACCTTCTCAGTAGTATGGTATGACTTTTGAGAGCATACACCAGCACCTTTCAGATTTGCACGTCTCTATGACGGATATGGCCCCGAACGTGAGTTCCACGATGTCATCCGTTATCAGGCGATTGCAAATTCTTTAGCTGATCTTCGTTTCGCCCAGACTGGACATTCAGCTGGTTCCATCTCTAGAGATCCAGCTTTCTTTGGTTACCGCTGTGAGGATGAGGCTGTTCATGCCTACTTCCAGCCCGGTAACACATATGATTGGTACCATTCTGACCATGCTCCTCCTCGTGACTATGTCGGTGAGTTTTACACTGGCGCTCCTCCTCACCCTTCTGGCACGGATACCTCTGGAGTTGGTCCTTCTAGACATGCTGGTCATCATACTGATGATGATGATGATGAGGAGTTGTGATATGTTAGTTGATATGAGACTTAGACATTATCTCCTGTATACTTGGAAATGCTCCGATATTCCAAGTTTTTTTAGACTTTATTATCAGTATTTCTTTTTGAGGACTTGTACTGGATTTGTTTTATTTGATGTCATCTGAACATCTTTATCTTTATCTTTATGAGATTCGTACATTATTATGCATATCAGTTCATTAGCATTTTTTATCTGGTTCTCTACTATAAACTGCCTGTGATGTCATTCATATTTTCTTTACTATCATTTATCATGTTTATTTTCTTGTGTTTCTTCACTGTTTATTATTTATACATTGATTGCAGGGGAGTTTTTACTCTTTTGCAATTATTTTGCTAAGTGACAACGGGGAAAAAAATAAAGATCTAACATTCTTTTAAGAAAATGCAGGACATGAACAATTTTTGATTTTATTTCAAGCTTAAATGTTATATCATTCATAGTTTATCAATTATCAAAATGGGGGAGATTGTTGGCCCATTGGTCATATGGTCAATCTTATTTTAATAATTGATCAAACTCTGTCTCGATATGTGAAGCTAGTCAGGATGTATCGGACTCTTGGACATAATCAAGAACAGCTATCTACGCAGTTCAAGACCGAAGCTATGTTTACCTGTTCGAGTCTGTATTTCCTTTGAGCAATGTATTTTCCATTTTATTGAGTCTAGGAATACGTTGTACACCGAGTCGTACTGGCAAATAGGCTATTCCAAAATGTTTTCAAAATACTTTTAAAATATTCTTTGTTTTGAAAAATATTCTTTTAAACAAAAGGTTTTCAAAAATCATCAAAAACTATATTTTTTAAAACCTAACCTAACCCTGACATAACTCGGCCAGATTTCGGCCAGAGTTCGGCCAGAGTTCGGTTGGTGGCCATTTGATTTTTGAATTCTCTGGAACTTGGTCCTCCTGCAGTTGTAGATTTGACCGAGATTTTCTCAAAGAGTTCTGCCCGAATTCTGCCCGAATTCTGCCAGAATTTTGTCTTTGGAATTCCTATAAATAGAGAATGATTTTGATCATTTTAACTCACTCATTCACTTTCAATCTTCTCTCTATCTAAAGCTTTCAGTCATCCAAAGAGTTTTCTTGAGCTTTAAATTTCAGATCCCAAGCCAATTACAATCCTCTAGTCGATTTGCCAGTGCAGTACGGCCTAGAAGTTTCTGAGAGATTGTAATCAGAAGGCTTGATTGAAGAATTCCTTTTCACATTTGAAGTTGGACGAGTTCTTCGTATCAAAGCTCGCGTTGTAGAAGTTGCAAGGACTTCGTAAGAAAACTTGCGGGTTTTTTGCCAATAGTGGATTCAACTGGTAGCAAGAGTTCTACCGACTGGATTAGTCCTCAACAGAGGGAAACCAGTATACATCGCTGTCTTTGCATTTTCTTTCTTATCTCTGCCTTTACTTTACTTAGTTGTGAATATTATTCTGTGATCTTGCTGCTAATATTTTTTTAATTAGTAATATTCCGCTGCCTACTCTATTCACCTCCCAAGAGTATTGTGCTTTACGATTTCGTTCCTACAAAGGTCATGCAGGAGGCCCACCGTTCTTAGTATTCTATACATCCAGGTGCCAACAAGATGTATAGGGATCTGAGGGAGCATGTTTGGTGGTATGGGATAAAGCGGGAGGTAGCTCGCTTCGTAGCCATATGTTTAGTCTGTCAGCAGGTAAAGGCAGAGAGACAGAGGCCAGGAGGTTTATTGCAGCCATTGTCCATTCCAGAGTGGAAGTGGGAGCACATCACGATGGACTTTGTTTCTAGATTGTCGCATACACCAGGAAGGAAAGACACGATTTGGGTCATCGTAGACATGTTGACCAAATCAGCTCACTTTTTACCATTTAAAGTGGGTACATCTACTGAGAGGCTATCAGAGATGTATATGCGACAAATTGTCAAGATACATAGAGTTCCGGTGAGCATTGTCTCAGATCGGTATAGTCTCTTTACTTTCCATTTCTGGAGGAGTCTGCAGCTTAGCTTAGGCACTCAGCTTAAGTTTAGTACTATATACCACCATCAGACGGACGTACAGTCAGAGAGGACTATTCAGACACTTGAGGACATGCTGAGGACTTGTGTCATAGATTTTGGAGGATCCTGGGAGGATCACCTGCACTTAGTAGAGTTTGCATACAACAACAGTTTTTAGGCCAGCATTGAGATATCACCATTCGAGGCACTATACGGGCGTAGATGTCGTACACCCTTGTCATGGGATGATATTGGAGAGCGAGCTTTATTGGGACCTGAGATGGTTGTGGATGCAGCCGAAAAGGTGAAGCTCATCAGAGATCGACTTCGTATGGCGCAGGGCATACATCGGCACTGGACCGATAACCACCGCAGACCTTTGGAGTTTGAGGTACAGCTTAGGGATAAGATTAGAATTAGGAGTTATTTTATTTGTGATATTGTTTGATCATGTTTGAATATATTAGTAATTAAGACCTTGTTTGTGATTAGGTTGGAGATCTGGTTTTCTTGAGGATATCTCTGACACGTGGTACGATACGTTTTGGTGGAGGTAGAAAGCTTAGCCCGCGTCTCATTGGACCTTTCGTGATCAGCGAGAGAGTCGGTGACGTGGCTTACAGGCTATACTTGCCACCTGTATTAGTGGGAGGCCATAACGTATTCCACGTGTCGCAGTTGAGACGGTATGTAGCAGATCCTAGCCATGTACTCGATCACTCAGAGATTGAGGTGGGACCAACTCTTAGCTATCCAGATCAGCCTGTAGAGATTCTGGATCGACGAGAGAAGGTTCTGAGGAACCAGGTGATATTGGTTCGTGTCGTATGGAGGCATCATTCTCCAGGAGAGTCTACTTGGGAGCGGGAGGATGAGATGCGTGAGCGATACCCATATCTTTTTGGACCTTGAGGTATGATTGTCTATCCTTCTCATCAGTTCAGTATCGCCTTTCAATTTCGAGGAAAAAATTCTTTTAAGGAGGGTAGATTTGTCACTACCATATTTTAGTTTGAGGGTATTTTGGTCATTTTGATTTTTGTGAATTATTTATTATTATTGCATTGGTGTTGTGATTTTTGACTTTTGCTAGTTGAGACTATACAGACTAGCCTAGAGTTTGACTTTGACTTTGGTGACTTAGTTAGCATGGTATAATGGTGTGGGACCCTAATCTAACTTAAGTTGACCCAAGTCTGTAACACCCAATTTTCCAAAAGAGGGTAATTTTTAAACTTTTGAAATTATAATTATTATTTATTGATATTTATTCCACATTATGAATTTTGATGATTTTTAATCAATTTAGAATTATTTTAAGTCATGACTTATGATTTTGATGTGCTGCTAGTGAAACTCGAGAGACTGTCTGACCTAGAGCCTAACCATGTCATTAGGATAATTTATTTTTACTTTTGAGTATGAGGGTATTTTGGTCATTTGGCCTCTTTGAATTATTTTATGATTTATTGTATTGGTGATTGTTAAATTTGACTTTTGTTAGCTGTGACTTAAGAGACTAACCTAGAAGCTAACCCTAGCTATGTTGACTTAGTTAGCATGGTGAGACCCTAGTCTAATTTAAGTCAACCTCATTTTAGTCATTTAGGAACTAGTTTGAATAGGAGGATTAATGAATAGGTTCATGACTTATAACTTAAGGATTTAATTCCATGACTTATGAAACTTGGCCCATGGCCCATGACTTGAACCCTAACCCTAATTTTAGCCATAAGTGACCAGCCATATAGAGATCCCACCCTATTTAAACACTCATTCACTTGTTCTTGCCTCTTTTGTGCTCAACCAACTCTTAGGAAGGAAAGGTAAATCCCTATCTTCCCTAATTCTTATTAATTCCATTTTAATTCCTTTTTCATCCAAATCTTTTGCAATAGATTCAAGTCACCCTCTATTTGATATTCATGGAGAGTAATTTCAGTTTGAGTACAATTTGGAGGATTTGGCTAGCATTGAGAATCAATCGATTTGGGACTTTTTCTTGATCTTTGCACCTATAGGTAAAACTCCTCAAGTTACATTTTAATTCTGATATCTTTGCATATTAGGCTAGATCTAGGTGTCCCCTAGCTGTCCCTCAAATTTGGTAGAAAACCGTATCCGTTTGATGTCCGTATCGGACACGTATCAGTCTATGTATTCATGTGCTTGTTGAAATGCCTAAAAGGGAAATAAATTGCTGTTTTTGAAAAGTGATTGAATGGAAATGTTGTTTTATACATGGTTATTGCATTCATGTCCTACTGAGCATATTTCTGGACACTTTTCGTGTCCAAAATGGGACACACACACGCACGAGGACACCGTGTGCTGTCCTACTGCTCGGGGTCGACACAGGACACGACACGACACGAGACACCACAAAATTTTATGGAGATGTGCGGGCAATCACTGACACGACACACAAAATTTGGAGGGATTTCATCAAGCGGATTGGAAGAAATCTGACTCGTACTGTTTTTGCACACACGTACACACGCGCACAGACGTGTCCTGATACGCGTCTCGTACGTGCGACACGCCTCACGTGGACACAGAACAGACACTTGGACACGGTCCCCTAGTCTAGGCGAACACATGTGCACGGCCACGTGTCTCCACGTGGCCTGTGTCGTGTGCTAGACACGTGTGCCTGCGTGCACGAGGACTGGAATTTCTATTTTCTGATACTATTTTGATTTGGGTTTGGAGACCTTGTGTCCTGATTCTTGGACTCGTTGGTGTCCCATTGGACACGTAGGACATGTCCCTGTGACTGAACACATGTTTTACTATTTTATTTCAATTTTGTGTGGGTTTTTATTGGGTTTTTGGATTCGAATTTGAATATTGAATTTCGATATTCACATGAACTGTGTTGTTCTAGTTTTTGTATGGTTCGGGATTTGTTTGATTGTTTTTTGAGATTACATGATTTTTAGGTTGTTAACATGATATGTATACATCTGGGCATTGAGTAAATATGACTAAATGTATAGAATTGGGATTTTCAGTATCAGTTTCAATAAAACTGACAATGATTGGTAAATAAGATATCTGAGATTGTTGAGAATGGGATTGATTTCCATACTATTTTCTTGAGGTTTGGAAGTGTTAATGTGATGTTGTATCATCCCCAAGTTATGTTGTATTGATTTGGGTTTTTCTATTTTAAATTGTGTTCAATTTCATATGTTAACTGAACACTAGGTAAACACACAGCCACACACACTCATATTTGCATGCAACTTCCTTTAGAATTGGGTTTAAGTTAATTTTGTTTTGCTAACATTCTCTAATTTCTCAAATCTCCATTCCATAGTTATGTTCCTTGAGTCCCAGTTTTATGGATGTCCTGCCTATAGCTGCAGTATTGGAGTATCAGGTATATGGTAGAGTCCTGCATACTTGAGGTTTCCCTTGTTGTTTAGTCAGTTGGAGCAGTCCACCTTAGTTCATATGGTTCATTCCACTTAGTATTGTCTTGCCCTTTCACAGTTAGGTCCATATCCTTCATATCCTTATTAGGAGCTCATGGTTGTCCTGCATACCCTATAACCCAGTCCTCATTGTCTATGTTTCAATCCCCGTCCTTTGGTCCAGTCCCAATTATATAGGATCGGATATAGTCCTTTGTGTTTAAGTTCACTTCATTTTTAGTCAAGCCTCTTTGCATTATCAAATTTCCTTGCCATATTACTTAAGTTCAGTCCAAATAGAAGCATCATGTTCATTTCCTCCCACATGGATTTATATATGAGGAGAGTATCAGTTGTGGGGATCAGGTTAGGCCTATAGCAGGTTTGAGTTTTAGTTGGACTTGGCCTTAGGCCATCTTCAGTAATAATTAGATAAGGATTGGGTCGATTGGTAAGGAGGAAGATGTGGAATAGAGATATTGAATATATGTGGGTATGTATCTATAGGGTATAGGTAATTGTGTACCGATGAGAGCCAAGTATAGGTATAGGGGATATTATGTATCTGTCCTGCTACCTAGGTAATGTGCTGCACCCATCTCTGTGTACTTTTGTATCAGTCCATACAAATATATACTAGATATATAAATATGTATATATTATATTATATGAGATGTATGCATATGGTATGAGATTAGTTGAGTTTCATATATGAAATTATATGATATGTAGGGTAGTAGTTTGATTTGTACCAAAATATAAGTTATAAGGATACTTGAGATATGTTATATGAATATATTCATATTATAGGATTTTAGGACCTTGGTATTAATGAAAGGGTTGGGTCCTAGATGAGTTAACTTAGGTTAAGGTGTGTTTGGCCTCACATTAGCCTAGCAAAATAGTCCACATAGGCCATAACTCTATATAGTTGACCAAATGTTGACCAAACCCTAGAATTGACCAAGGTTTGACCCAATAGTTCAGGATTGACTAGAGTTGACCAAAAGTCAACATTGAGTCTAAATGTGACAAATTGACCTAGGTTGACTAGATGTTGACTTGGGTTGATCCAGAGTTGTCCAAGTTTGACTTGGACCTAGTTTGACCTAGACAGTTGACCAGGTTTGACTTAGAGTTAACTTTGACCTAGATTTGACTTAGAATAATGTAGATTGCATCATAAACTTCATTTGTCTTATTTTAAACACATTATAACCTGTAATGCTCTATTTAGGACATTGTGACTCTGGTGCCGACATCTGATATTACACCACTCTTTTCAGAGTATCTGACGAGTACATTCTCTGATAGTTCTCTTATTTATTTGTCAATTACTATACTTTAGTTCTAGTTAGTTTTATGTGATTCTCTGTTACCACACGTACGGATATTTCTGGATTCATGTATGCGACACGTATATCATATTGTCTGGCCTCTATTACTGGAATCATTCTGGAATCATTGCTATTATCATCGTGTTTGGCTGGACTCTTCTCGATTCTCGCGTCTTGTACTGGATTCACTTGTATTGTAGGGTGGGAAAAATATTAAGTAAGACATGTAGACATACCCCAAATCTGGAATATCCCTACTGGAATCTACTGGAAGCATAGCCATCTCTCACCTGATCAGTGAGAGATGTCCCTGATACTGTTTGCCATGAAATATAAAAGAACAGAACTATTATCGGAGGACCGGACTTTTACTTCACGTTACAAACTCGCTTGTACAAAGAAAGCCTAGGGACAAAAACCTAGGTACAGCAGTCTAAGTACAATTATTTATTTTAGATTCTGGGGGGTGACGATAGAGGCTCGGAAAGGCGACGGCAGCCCTGCCTTACTCCTTGGACGATCGGTATGCAGCCTTGGCTCCTATGAAGAGATGGTTGGCGTTGATGAAGAAATGCTCTTCTTGCTCTCCCACTATTACTCTTCTGGCTTCTCTCTCTCTCTGTGTATTTTTCCTCTCTGATTATTGGGGGAGTCTCTCTGTATATCTTTCTCTGATAGTGTATATGCTTCACAAGGGAATGGCACCTTGCTGTTTATAATAGTGGGGGCATCATTAGGGTTTGGATGATTACCCATTCTCAAAGTGGCGACGGCCTGATGTATAATCAATCTGGACCATTAGTTTAGGGAGTGAAGGATCTGGGCCATAAATGGGGATAGTATTGAATCCTGTGAATGATTAATGCTGATTGTTTTAAATCTTCATGATTGGTTCTGTCAAGCTTGGATCTCTCACCACGTGTCCCATTGGCTTGATCATGAATGATATGACCTGATCTCATTAATTATGAGGATAACGTTAAATATGGTCATTGGGATCTGGTAAATCTCTGATTGATCTGCATCCCATAATCATCCTTGCTACCAGCTGTCAAGTCGTAGGGGCTATTGAATCTCAACCACGTGTCTTAATGGTGGACCCTGTCAGAACCGTATGATATCCATGAACAATATGAGACAGCGTCTCAGTGAGCCGCATAGGTATAGTACTTGCGAGCCGCATGGGATAGTTTCTCGGTGAGCCGCATAGGTATAGTACTTGCGAGCCGTATGGGATGGCTTCTTGGTGAGCTGTAGGAAGATGATTCTTGCCAGCCGCATGAAGCTGTTCTTCAATGGAGCCGCATGGGAGTAGCCACATGGCAATCTCGGATCGTGTCAGAGATTTTCTCCTGTTCCCAAAGAGTCTGTCATTATGACAGGACCATTATGACACTTTATGTCAGAGCCGTCAGCTGTCAAATCATGGCAGAGCATTGAATAGGGCCATTACTTGATAGCCAACTGTATGAAGGGGTCCCATGGGGACACGTGGTGTTGATCGAGCTGCATATCTCTGTCGGTCGTATGTGAGCCGCATGTACTTCTGAACCGCATGTGGCTGGGGGGCTCTTTGAACCGCATAGGACTGTCCTATGTAAGCTGCATGGACTCTCCTGCCCTGAGCCGCATGAGACTAAGAGTCTCTCTGAACTGCATGGGACTGCTCCTGTATGAGCCGCATGGGGTTCTCCTGTTCCGAGCCGCATAGATCATCATTCTGATATTTTCCATGCATCTACAAGATGAAAACCTAGGTACAGCAGTCTAAGTACAATTGTTTATTTTAGATTCTGGAGGATGACGATAGAGGCTCGGGAAGGCGACGGCAGCCCTGTCTTACTCATTGGACGATCGGTATGCAGCCTTGGCTCCTGTGAAGAGATGGTTGGCGTTGATGAAGAAATGCTCTTCTTGCTCTCCCTCTATTACTCTTCTGGCTTCTCTCTCTCTGTGTATTTTTCCTCTCTGATTATTGGGGGAGTCTCTCTGTATATCTTTCTCTGATAGTGTATATGCTTCACAAGGGAATGGCACCTTGCTATTTATAATAGTGGGGGCATCATTAGGTTTGGATGATTACCCATTCTCAAAGTGGCGGCGGCCTGATGTATAATCAATCTAGACCATCAGTTTAGGGCGTGCAGGATCTGGGCCATAAATGGGGATAGTATTGAATCTTGTGAATGATTAATGCTGATTGCTTTAAATCTTCATGATTGGTTGTGTCAAGCTTGGATCTCTCACTACGTGTCCCATTGGCTTGATCATGAATGATATGACCTGATCTCATTAATTATGAGGATAACGTTAAATATGGTTATTGGGATCTGATAAATCTCTGATTGATCTGTATCCCATAATCATCCTTGCTACCAGCTGTCAAGTCATGGGGGCCATTGAATCTCTACCACGTGTCTTAATGGTGGACCCTGTCAGAACTGCATGATATCCATGAACCGCATGAGACAACGTCTCAGTGAGCCGCATAGGTATAGTACTTGCGAACCGCATGGGATAGTTTCTCGGTGAGCCGCATAGGTATAGTACTTGCGAGCCGCATGGGATGGCTTCTTGGTGAGCTGCAGAAAGATGATTCGTGCCAGCCGCATGAAGCTGTTCTTCAATGCAGCCGCATGTGAGTAGCCACGTGGCAATCTCGGATCGTGTCAGAGATTTTCTCCTGTTCCCAAAGAGTCTGTCATTATGACAGGACCATTATGACACTTCATGTCAGAGCCGTCAGCTGTCAAATCATGGCAGAGCATTGAATAGGGCCATTACTCGATGGCCAACTGTGTGAAGGGGTCCCATGGGGACACGTGGTGTTGATCGAGCCGCATATCTCTGTCGGTCGTATGTGAGCCGCATGTACTTCTGAATCGCATGCGGCTGGGGGGCTCTTTGAACCGCATAGGACTGTCCCTATGTAAGCCGCATGGACTCTCCTGCCCTGAGCCGCATGAGACTAAGAGTCTCTCTGAACCGCATGGGACTGCTCCTGTATGAGCCACATGGGGTTCTCCTGTTTCGAGCCGCATAGATCATCATTCTGATATTTTCCATGCTTCTACAAGACCCCCTTCAAAGTTTTCAATTTGCAAAATTGAAATACTTTGAATAAGAAGCATGGCCTTTGTTGACCGCATAGATGATTCAGCCGCATGGATTTATCTGGCCGCATGAGCTGTTAGACCGCATAGACTTTTTGCCACGTGTCCCAACCACGTGTGCAAATCTTCTGCATTAAATGCCCTTGATTCGTTTTTTTTTGAATTAACGCCGCCTCTTGGGGGAGGATCCCAAGGGTCAGTTTTGTTTTGACCGAAGCGTTTTTCCTTTATTCTTTTAGGCGGTGCGTGGATCGAGGCATTTATTTGATTTTTTGACCCTCCTTCGCCTATAAATAGGAGTAATTTTATTCTTTGAGGGTTTCTTTACCTTCTCTCTTTTGCTCGAACTCCTTGTTGCTGACTTCCTCTTCGTCTTCTCCCATCAATGATTGCCAACGGCTCCCAAGAAGACTGCCGCTGGGACGGGCAAGAAGGCCGCATCGTCGTCTGCGGCAGCGAAGGGCAAGAGGGCCGCGTCTTCATCGACGGCGACGAACGTGGCGGCTCCTCCGCCGGCTGACGTGCCTGTTTTTTACCCTGACGTTCACCCGCCTATTGCTGGTAGGACTATCAACATGAACTGTCACGGCTACGCCGCATATTTTATGCGCGAGCCTGTATTTCCAAGTATGCTGCATGTCCGACTCATGTTCGAGCCACATGGGATATGACCTAGGTCTGAGTCGCATGAAAGTTGTTGTTTGCAGCCCATAACTACTTCATCATTAGGGCCGCATGAGCTCATCTGGACTGGACCGCATGAGCTTTTTCAAACTGAGCTGCATAAGCCTATTTCGGACTGAACCGCATAAGATCATTTGAACTAAACCGCATAAGCTCATCCGCACTGAACCGCATAAGCCTATTTCGAGCCGAACCATATAAGTTTATTCGAATTGGACCGTATGGGTTCATCCGAACTGAACTGCATATGCTCCTTTCGAATCGAACCGCATAAGCTCATTCGGACTGACCCGCATGAGCTCTTTCAAACTGAGCCGCATGAGGCTATACTGAGCTAAGCCGCACAAGCATCACGTAGTATGTGTTTCGGCTATCTTTTTGACTTGTTTCTTTTGTTTTTCTTCAGTGAATCTGCCAGTAAATCCTGCGGAGGAACTTATAGTGGGCTCAAATCAGTTCGCCTTGGGCGTGCGTCTTGACGACTTAATTAAGCATGTGCTGAATCAATTTCCTGCTAATGAGCCTTCGGAGAGGTTAAACGCCATCGAGAATCAGACCCTCCATTATCTCCATGCCATGATGAATACTGGGAAGCTAGATGGATTATATCTGAAGCCTTCATTCCTCTTTGGAGACGCTTTAATCATAAAGAATCCCCGAGTATTAGAGATTTCTGAGAACTGGGATTTTTCTTTGGATGGGATGGCGATCCATATTCCTCTCATGGAACGTCATTATCCTCTGTCGTGGTTCAATATGGTGTTGTTGGATAGGAAGATGGTGTGTAACTTAACTCCTACCCAATCAGGGATGTTGATGGGCAACATCCATTATAACCCGAACTTGCGGTCAGCGTACGCGGGTAAGGATTCCGTCCTCCGGTACATGATGGGCTGGCCCCAAGCTCTTTTATGAATGTATACGGTCCCAACTTCACACTCACTCAAGCTGATACATTCCTGAATCGACTCGCTCACAAAAAATCTTATTTCGTTGGCAGACTGGCATTGCTGAACTGGATAAACCCCACTTCTATGTGGGCCCAGTTGACCACTTTGGTTCTGCAGACCTACGGAACATTCCTGCGGGAGGTGGGACTTTACTATGCCATTCGGGGCACTTGTCACGGGCTTCCTACCAATAAACCACTGTTCGTGGCGCTCTTGGAGATGTATAACCGGCGAACGGGGACGTTCTTTATACCCGGAGGAGAGTTGGGGCTTGCTCTCCATGAGATGTATACTGTCTCCAAACTTCCGTGGGGGAATGAGCCTTTCGAGGTGTATACCCCGTCGAATGAGGAGTTCGAGGACTTGAACCGACGACTCCCAGGTTTTGTTGCGGTGTATCAGGAGTTGCTGTGCCATCATAGTACTTGTCACCAGATGGCTATAAAAACGGTGGATAGCTCAGAAGGGACCGCTCCCAACACCACATCCTGGGTCAATTATCTTTTTAAAGTTGACCCTTCTGGCGAAGTTACTCCTCGAACCCCTCGAACGCATGGAGAGATAAAGGACCTGATGTCGAGCGTCAAGAAGTCGCGGTCCAAGAGCGACATATTCGGGAGTCAAACTGACTCTCTTAGCTATTTTTACTACGGAACCACACAGATGTCAGAGAAGGCACTCATGGCTGGATTTTTAATGATCTGGCTACGGAACTGCGTAGTCTCGGAAGGAGCAGGTTCTATCGAGAGGATCGGTCGCCACTTCATTCTCCCTGCCGTTAAACTGGTATTTGGAGTTAGACTGGCCCTTCTTCCTGCTATGGTGTGTAGCATACACCATGGTCTTCGAACATTCTCGTCCAAGGTTATTGCGCGCAATAAGACGCTAGATTTTGAGCGCATAGAACTGCCTTTCCACTATTTGAACGGGTGGTTGGCGATGCACTACAAGTCTTTGATGGGACCTGGAATAGCGGAAGATGCTACAGATGAAGACGCTTTCCTTTTCAAATTCTATCGCCGGTCTTGGGAATACAATACTATGCCAGCTTGTCGGAGGACGCTGGCGAGGGTGGATGGGTGTGACTTTTTTGTGTCTGTTCCTTATTTTTCTGATAAGGAAGTGAGGAATGTATACCTTGATGGTACCGGACCTTCTCACTTTCTGTCTTCGAATAGGCTCACCTAGTTGCACAACATCCGCCCCGCGCATCTGGTTTATCGTAACCGCGATAGTGTGTACCTGGAGCCCTACCTACCCAGTAGGTTTTCCCGTCAATTTGGCTATAGCCAGTTATTCCTTGATTCTCCCAACCGTTGTTTGGGCTTTGAAGGTAGCGTCCTTGATGGTGTCAGGGCGTGGAATTATTATGATGCTTATCATACTCGGGCCAGCTTCTCGGTCCCCGATGCTAAGGCACCGAGGGAAATTTTGTACGTGGCTGCTTTGTATCATGTTATGGCGAACAAGCCTCCTGTTAATTTCGATCCGAGTACCAGTTTCATCGTGGGTACCGGCTTAGAGGAGAAGCCCAAGGGGGCTAAGGCTAGAAAGCAACTAGCGCTCCAGACTCCCCTTCCTGAATCAGAACCTTCCGAGTCGGCTGAGGAGGATGATGATCATGATAGCGAAGACTCCCTTTCTGGTAGGGGTAAAGAAGTAGCGGATCAACCGCTTCCCACACCCGATGAACTGGCAGAGGATCCGTTACTTACTACACAAGAGGAAGTAGTGAGGGAAGAACAGCCTCCAGCTGTGTCTGGTCCCTCACGTAAACGAGTCAGACGTGAGTCTTCTGACAGCAGAGCGACCTTTTTCGTGAAGAGAGCTGCCGTTAGGTCTCGTGGATTACTTATTACCGAGAGGAGTGAAGGTGCAGACGATGTTCCCAAGGTAAGACCAAGTCGGAGCCATCTCTTTGTTGTGGTTTTCTTTTTCTTGGAGATATAACCTGACCATTTTTTTTGTAGGCGTCCGACGAACCAGGCTCTCCTGAACCATCTACTTCCCCTGGCGTTGATCCGGCCCTTGCTGCTTTGATTAGCGACATGTGTGTCGCGGTCCTTTCTGCGGGGGCTCTCTCAGCGGCGACTGGAAGCTCCCAGGTTGCTGAGGCCTCGGTCCACGGTGACGAAGGTTTCCTCCGGCCTGTCTCCGAGATCGCTGAACTTCAGCAAGGCGACGCCGATCTCATTGCATCCCCTCCCGAGGTGCAGGGGCGGAGACTATACCTGACTCGGAGACTGTTGGTGAAGAGGCTGCGGTGGCTGTAGGCGAACCTCAGCCTCCACCCTCCTCCACTGGTAAGATAAGCCAAATATTGACTAGTGAAGGGGCTTATTTGCTCTATCAACATATCCTCCGGGTCAAATCGATTCATGGTTGCCTTGGCCCTACAGGTCCTGACCCTTTACTTTCCACCGCGGATGTTCTTGAGGAAGGCTCGGCCTGCCGTGATCTAGGAGAAAGGAGCGTTTCCTCTCCTTCGCCGTCTCATGTCGAGGGGCCTCCCGCCAGCCCCGGGCAGATAGGAATGGAGCTGGCGATGGTCTCCACCTCAACCTCTGCTGATCATACGGCTCCGGAGATTGACCTCTCGACCCTTCCGAGCATTCAAGTTCTCCGGGCCGCTGAAGAGGAGTTGGCCGCTGTTCATGCGTCCTTCCGTGCGTAGTTTGTTTCTCTTGTGGCAGGAGCGGCAGATTCTGTTGCGTCTTCTTCAGCGTTGCCGGCTACACTCCCGTTGACACCGGCTTCCTCGGAGGCTCTGGACGAGGAGACGCAGGATGTGGTCGACAGCTTCTATCGCCACTTAAAGAGGGGTGTAGACGCTGCTGTAGAACGGGGGACCCCTTTTACTCTGTCTCTGTGGTGCGCTCGGGGCCAGGTTGCAACTTTGAAGTCTCTTCCTGGCGGGGTGGGATTGGCTGCACTTCTGGAGCCTAAGTTGGCAGAGGCTGATCAGCTTGTGACCCAATTGCTGGCGATACGGCAGGCGAGCTTGCCCGCTGCGATTGATCGGGAGCGGGGCTTCCTCATTGCTGCTCGGGATAGGATCAACCTCGCTCGAGATACTGCCGGGCCAGTTGTGCAAGGAGACCTTGACAAGTTCTCCGCTTCGTACGACAGGCTGGGTCGTCGAAGTCAGGCTTGTCGGGCTCGGGAAGAGTCTGCTTCTCGTGGGATCGCTGATACGAAGGAGCAGATTCTCGCACTCCAGAGGGAGTTGACTTGCTTAGAGTCAGAGCTGGAGGCTGCTCGTGCGGAGCAGGAGTCGTTTGCCCGGGAGGCTGAGAGGGTTTCCCGCTCTTCTGTCAACCTGGAGTGGACCTTTAAGGGATTCGAGGATAACTGGCAAGCCCATGCTCAACTGGAGGACGAGGCGGTGCTGACTCGAGAGAGGGAGCGTCGAGCTACCGAGAGGTTTGAGCGGTCGGTTGCCCTACTGACGGACCGTCTCAGGGTGTTATGTGCCCCGGAGCAGTGATCGGCTTTCTGTTTTTTCTTTTGCTGTTGTTTTCTTTTTTTCGTCTTTTTTTTTGATTTTGTAAAGGATGCGATCCTAAATGATGTAGCACCTTGAATTTTGAATGAATGAGCATGTTTCAACTCATCTTCTCTTTCTTGTACTTGCGGTGTCCATGGAACTGGACTTTGTAACACCCAGTTTTCTAAAATTGGGATATTTTGAAAATTTATTATTTTTATTATTAAATAATGGTGATTTAGTCATGTTATGAATTTTTGTGATTTTTAGATAATTTAAAACTATTTTCTAAGTCACGACTTATGACTTTGTGATTTTACTAGTATAACCCTAGTACAAACCCTAGAGATTACTTGTCTTAGAGACCAACCATGATCATGTGAGCCTAGCCATAGGTTTAGAACATCAAATTAGGGATTTTTAGCCTAAAGGGTATTTTAGTAATGGTTTAGAACATCAAATTAGGGCTTTTTAGCCTAAAGGGTATTTTAGTAATTTTCTAGGATTTATTTGGAATTATTTGTATTATGTGATTTAATATTATTTAATTATTGTTAAGTACCATGATTAGTCCCTAACCTAGTTTACCCTAATCTAGAGATTAGTCACTAACCTAGGAAACTAATTAGAGGATGTTAGCTTTATGTGTAAATATCTAGGTTTGATAATATCTAGATATTTTAGAAACCTAGAAATATCTATCCCCTAGTCAAAGCCTTAGGAGCTAAGTTAGCAAGGTGGAAAGGAGCCCTAAATATCTACCCATGGCAGCCCAACCCTACCCCCATCCTATATAATCACATCCCCTTATCATTCATGCCATTTTTCATTACACTTAAAAACCTAGTTTTCCCTACAATTTCACACCCTCACCATTTAATCATTTTGACTCCAAATTGAGCCTAGTTTCTTACATTAGACTCCCCTACACTAGAGGATACCAATTGTGGCTTGCTAGCAAGGAATTGTGGAGCTTTGGACATTGGGAGTCGAAGGAGGATTTCATTCAAATAGGCCTATTATTGAGGATTTTGCACTCATAGGTAAATACCCTCAAACCTAGTTATTATTGTATTTTCTCTTCATAATTTCATGCATATAGGTATACCCTAACTGTGGGTCAAGTTTGGTAGAAAATAGGTTTGGTTTGGTGTCCGTATCGGACACGTATCTGTGTGTTTAATTAAGTGTTTGGTGAAATGTCACTATGGTTTGAAAGTTGTTGTTTTCCAAAACAAATTACATTTTTGGGTAGCCCTAGGCTTGTAGGACACAACCCTAGTTGACTGAGCACGAATCCGAGTCGTGTCCGTGTCCAAAACGGACACGAATACACTGTACACACACATACACTGTATCCTATTGCTCGAGCCCCATTTCTTACTATACATGACACTTCGACACACCAATTTTGGTGGACACGAAGGGACCATGACTGACATGTCAGCCCCCAAGTGCTATGTCACCTCGTGTCGTGTCGGATGAGAAATTCGACACACACTGACCGTGCACTACACTGCACACAGTGTAAAACACACACTGACACGGCCTTCGTGTCGTGTCTAGACACGACGTGGACACAAAATGTCAAGCCTAAACCTTAGCCCTAGACCTAGGCTACACCCTGACACGAGCACAAGGCTCTACGTGCCACGTGTGGAGCACACGACCCTTCGACACGCGTGCACGAGACTGTGCACGCTGTCCTGCTACTCGACACTGATTACGGACACGACCCAACACGTGGACACGTGCCACTTGGCACGAGGGTTGGGGCACCCTCTGACAACCTACCCACGAAGTTTCATGCGACCACGTGTCGTATCGGACAAGAAATCGCCTCTGCACTCGTCACTCACTGACACTGTAAACACGAACTCAAGGCTCTGATACGCCTCTCTTACTCGGACACGACATGACCCCGACTCAATTTAGGGTGCTGGACACTTAGAGTAACCCTAGGCGAATCTACGCACGTGATCACGGGACTTCTAGACCCTTATGTCGTGTCCACGAGACACATGAACCTGTGCACGACGCTGTGACACAGTGCACAGTCTGAAACTTACCCGATTGGGGTTTTTCACTCCTGGACATGCCGTGTCGTATCGTGGTGGACTCCCATGGACACACACGACACGTACACGTGTGGGAACACGATTACCAACCACTAGTTTTGGGTATTGGCTAGGTTTTGGTGTCGGATTTGGGTTTACCCCCAATTTTCAGTATTGAACAGTTTTTCTGGTATTTTTCCAGTATTTTAAATGAATTTCAAACTGATTTTTATGTATATATATATATATATGTGTATTTGTCTGTATATATACTGTATATGTAAGTATATATGTATATGAGTGTGTAGGTGTGTGTCTTAGAGTATATGGATATGTATATATGTAGATATGTGTGTATATATAAATAGGTATATGTGTGTGTGTGTTCCATTTCTCAGATTTCTGAGATAAACCCCCCCTGCTGTGTTTCACACCACTGCCACTTGCCACTGTCACACTCTCACTCTCCTTCCCTCTCTCTCTATATATTGTAGTGTACATATATATGGGGTATTATATAGTGTACCATATATATGGTATTATATAGTGTATCATATATATACATAGAGTATTATATATATAGTTGGGTATACATGTAGATTATATATATATATATAGGTATTATATATATAGAGGGGCTATATGTGGGTATCATGTAGGTTGGCTATATAGGGTTGTATAGATGTGTATGGGTACATATATATATATATATATATATATATATATATATATATATATATATATATATATATATATATATATAATAGATTGTGGGTATTATATATATAGTTGGGTATATATGTAGGTTATATATGGTATTAGATATATGGTATAGATGTATGACTATAGACACCTATATGAGATACCTATACATGGTATCTAGTTACACTAGCCTATAGCCTATGGTTAGTGAGTTTGGAATTGACCAATAGGCTTAGTAGACCTAGTTTAACTAGCAAGTTGACCCTTGTTGACCATTGTTGACCAAAGTCAACTATAGGTCAACCATGACCTAATTGACCTAGAGATGGATTAGATGAACATAGAAGGACTATTTGACTAAGGTTTGACTAAACCCTAACTAGATGATTAGGTTAACCATATAGATTATGAGGGTAGTCCTATATAGATTAAGATATGTATGGGGTTAAATGGAATACTTAGAGGTTGTGTCATGATTTGGGTTAGCCTTATAGAGTTGATATATAGAGTTGACCCTTGACCTAAATTACCTTAGTTAGTCTAAGTTTGACCTATACTTGACCTAGTTGACCACATTGACTAGTATTTGACTAGTCTGACCATTGATTGACTAAACCCTAGATAACTTGACTAGTTTGGCTAGGATGTTTGACCAAGAGTTGACTTTAACCTAGATTAGACTTGTTTAACCTTGTTTGACCTTGTATGACTTAGTTTAACTTCTTGTGAACTGGTATGACTTAATTTGACTTAGTTTGACTGAAGAGTTGACCAAGTTTGACTTTGACCTAGATTGGCTTAGAATTCATATAGATTGCATTGTAGATTTCATTTACCTTCATTTTGGACATGTCATAACTATATTGCTCTATTTTAGGACATTGTGACCCTGGTACAGACATCTGATATTACACTGCTCTTTCAGAGTATCAGGCGAGTACATTCTCTGATAGTTCTCTCATTTATTTGTCAATTACTGTATTTCAGTTCTAGTTAGTTCTATGTGATTCTCTGTATCAACACGTATGAATATTTCTGGATTCATGTATCGACACATACCTTACTTGCTGGCCTCTATTACTGGAGTCACTGGTATCATTCCGAAATCATTTCTGGAATCATCATGTATTGGCCAGACTCATCTCGATTCTTTTGTCGATTTTGGATTCACTTGCTGGGCGAAGAAATATTGAGTAAGACATGTATGCATACCCCAAATCCGGAATCTCCCACAGGAATCTACCGGAAGCATAGCCATCTCTTGCCTGATCAGTGAGAGATGTGCCTGATACCTACAGCCGTTTACATGTCGACCTCAGTATTTTAAAACACACTGTTAGATCATAGTTGGACTCACCCTGGATTCATTGATCACTGTTGGACTCATCATGTACTGGAAATCATCTGGTATCAGATTATATGGACTGGACTCACACTGGAATTACATTAGACTTATATCGTACTGTCTGGACTCATACATGTTATTCTAGTTCAGTTAGCTTCTATTACAGTCTTCATTGCCATGATTCTTCTCTTATTTTAGTTACCTTTCTTTTCTTGTATCTTACTGTTTCTCTATGCCATCATTACCTGTATAAAACTGTCATGCTCATCAATAAAACTGTCTATAACTGCTTTATAGTTCTTTGTCATTTACTTGGGTTTTTCTAGATGAGTTGTACTCGTTCCCGTCCTGATTGGACCTGTTGAAAATATTACAGATGATAATCCTGAGGACACATGCCCTACTTACCATGGACCTGGCGAGGGATTAGCTACCTTTGGTTCCGACTCTTAGGAGTGATTCAGGAGATTAGCTAGTAGACTACTTTAGCTTTCATGTTTTGACTTGTTGTATTAAAGTTAAGTTATTGAGTTTGTATTAAGTTGGTTTGAGACATTGTTGTATTATTTTAGTAGTTAGTTGTTGTTGTCTTTAATTCTTTAGGTATAACTTCTGTGTTTTCTTATCGTGTTTTAGACTGTGATTGAGTATATCCTATCATTTACTTGTCCTCCATTCGGAGCTGATATCTGGACAAGTACTTTATATACACTGCATGAGATTAGTTAGCAACCTAGGACAGCTTACTACCGCCGACACTGCGGCGTAGACTGGACGTACCCGCTTTTTGTGCCCCTATATAGGGTGCGGGTCGTGACACGTTTTTAGTGGTGGCCCATGCAGGTCGAGAGTCGCATTAGTGCGATATCGTGGTAGTACGGCGACTTAGTTGTACTGCTGCGAGCCTGCGATAGGATTGAGAGATAGGCTTTAACGGAGAGGTTACTCAGTCATAGTTAGGACTACTTGAGAGATTCCTGGACGACCCTTGAGAATCTCATTATGAACTTCAAATTGAAAATCCTTTTCCCTCTTGTTTTGATTCACCCTCACTCCTTGATGTTTAAAGAATCTTGTACTATTAACTTCCTTCATCATTATCCCTACTTATATTTTGTCTATCTTATGTTGCTAATTTAGCACCAGTTTTGTAAGCTGATCTTTTCGAGCTTGATCATGACATATTTTATTGGAGGCCGGCACCCAATAACATATTGTCTAATCAGAACCGGTGCATGATGGTCTGATCAACCTATTGCACTTTGGTTCGCTTCTCATATATTATTCGACATGGAGGGAGACATAGTTAAATTTACCCTAGAGTCTCATCCACGACAGCTTTGGCAATTCTCTTTTGAATTATTTCCATCGCCTATGAACCACGTATTGTGCCTAATAACATCGCCTTTGAACTCATTATTGTTTTGCCTTCCACATATTTCAGATGGAAAAGGCACTGTACTTGATAGATTAACCCAAGGTATCATGTTTAGTTTCCCTATCCAAAGGAAGAAATTGCCTTATTTCTATATCCTTGCATCATCCTTTAAATTCTAATTATTTGATCGTGACCAGTTGACCGGGTCATCCTCCTTATCATCCAGTGTTTGGGGTCTTATTCAATTGAATTAATTCAATTGTGATATGGATATCAAATCCTGGATACTCGTGCTCAGACTTCAATGGCCTCGTTCTCCATCTTGCCCAAACTTCGATATATCCTGAAATTGATCAACTTAGATCGTGCCAGGACTAAATCTTCTTTTATATACTGTATTATTGGATTTCAATGCAATTGACACTCGTGCCTTAAACCTTTGATTTGATCATCTTTGGAATAGTAATCCTTCATAATTAATTCCTAGTTGTCTTTACCAGTTTCATATAGGATGGAAGACTGTCCCTTTGTACCTCCTTTTGAGGGTGCTAGGCCACCTGTAGCTCAGCACCAGAGGGGTGGAGCTTTTGCGATGACGGTCGAGGAGACCAACGCTGCAGGTGACGGGTTAGCAGGTTTGTCTTTCATGTCCTTCCTTTCCCATCTTGTTATGTGATTCCATTAGTACCTGTCAGGATATGCTTGTGATATACTAGATAGTATAGTTACCCTGTTCGAGACTATAGAATCACGACCAGTAGGACTATGATTACATGTTATCTTTTGACTTTGATTGACTGGGGGTTTGACCTAGGAGGAGTACGACTATATTAATTTTGAGGACAAAATTTTTCTAAGGAGGATAGACTTGTAACACCCAGTTTTCTGAAATTGGAATATTTTGAAAATTTATTATTTTTATTATTAAATAATGGTGATTTAGTCATGTTATGAATTTTTGTGATTTTTAGATAATTTAAAACTATTTTCTAAGTCACGACTTATGACTTTGTGATTTTACTAGTATAACCCTAGTGTAAACCCTAGAGATTACTTGTCTTAGAGACCAACCATGATCATGTGAGACTAGCCATAGGTTTAGAACATCAAATTAGGGCTTTTTAGCCTAAAGGGTATTTTAGTAATTTTCTAGAATTTATTTGGAATTATTTGTATTATGTGATTTAATATTATTTAATTATTGTTAAGTACCATGATTAGTCCCTAACCTAGTTTACCCTAATCTAGAGATTAGTAACTAACCTAGGAAACTAAGTAGAGGATGTTAGCTTTATGTGTAAATATCTAGGTTTGATAATATCTAGATATTTTACTTTTAGATATTTTAGAAACCTAGAAATATCTATCCCCTAGTCAAAGCCTTAGGAGCTAAGTTAGCAAGGTGGAAAGGAGCCCTAAATATCTACCCATGGCAGCCCAACCCTACCCCCATCCTATATAATCACATCCCCTTATCATTCATGCCATTTTTCTTTACACTTAAAAACCTAGTTTTCCCTACAATTTCACACCCTCACCATTTAATCATTTTGACTCCAAATTGAGCCTAGTTTCTTGCATTAGACTCCCCTACACTAGAGGATACCAATTGTGGCTTGCTAGCAAGGAATTGTGGAGCTTTGGACGTTGGGAGTCGAAGGAGGATTTCATTCAAATAGGCCTATTATTGAGGATTTTGCACTCATAGGTAAATACCCTAAAACCTAGTTATTATTGTATTTTCTCTTCATAATTGCATGCATATAGGTATACCCTAACTGTGGGTCAAGTTTGGTAGAAAATAGGTTTGGTTTGGTGTCCGTATCGGACACGTATCTGTGTGTTTAATTAAGTGTTTGGTGAAATGTCACTATGGTTTGAAAGTTATTGTTTTCCAAAAACAAATTACATTTTTGGGTAGCCCTAGGCTTGTAGGACACAACCCTAGTTGACTGAGCACGAATTCGAGTCGTGTCCGTGTCCAAAATGGACACGAATATACTGTACACACACATACACTGTGTCCTGTTGCTCGAGCCCTATTTCTTACTATACACGACACTTCGACACACCAATTTTGGTGGACACGAAGGGACCATGACTGACATGTCATCCCCCAAGTTCCATGTCACCTCGTGTCGTATCGGATGAGAAATTCGACACACACTGACCGTGCACTACACTGCACACAGTGTAAAACACACACTGACACGGCCTTCGTGTCGTATCTAGACACGACGTGGACACAAAGTGTCAGGCCTAAACCCTAGCCCTAGACCTAGGCTACACCCTGACACGAGCACAAGGCTCTACGTGCCACGTGTGGAGCACACGACCCTTCGACACGCGTGTACGAGACTGTGCACGCTGTCCTGCTACTCGACACTGATTACGGACACGACCCAACACGTGGACACATGCCACTTGGCACGAGGGTAGGGGCACCCTCTGACAACCTACCCACGAAGTTTCATGCGACCACGTGTCGTATCGGACACGAAATTGCCTCTGCACTGGTCACTCACTGACACTATAAACACGAACTCGAGGCTCTGATACGTCTCTCTTACTCGGACACGACACGACCCCGACTCAATTTAGGGTGCTGGACACTTAGAGTAACCCTAGGCAAATCTACCCACGTGATCACGAGACTTCTAGACCCTTGTGTCGTGTCCACGAGACACACGAACCTGTGCACAACGCTGTGACACAGTGCACAGTCTGAAACTTACCCGATTGGGGTTTTTCACTCCTGGACATGCCGTGTCGTGTCGTGGTGGACTCCCATGGACACACACGACACGTACACGTATGGGGACACGATTACCAACCACTAGTTTTGGGTATTGGCTAGGTTTTGGTGTCGGATTTGGGTTTACCCCCAATTTTCAGTATTGAACAGTTTTCCTGGTATTTTTCCAGTATTTTAAATGAATTTCAAACTGATTTTTATGTATATATATATGTGTATTTGTCTGTATATATATTGTATATGTAAGTATATATGTATATGAGTGTGTAGGTGTGTGTCTTAGAGTATATGGATATGTATATATGTAGATATGTGTGTATATATAAATAGGTATATGTGTGTGTGTGTCCCATTTCTCAGATTTCTGAGATAAACCCCCCTGCTGTGTTTCACACCACTGCCACTTGCCACTGTCACACTCTCACTCTCCTTCCCTCTCTCTATATATTGTAGTGTACATATATATATGGGGTATTATATAGTGTACCATATATATGGTATTATATAGTGTATCATATATATACATAGAGTATTAAATATATAGTTGGGTATACATGTAGATTATATATATATATATATATATATATATAGGTATTATAAATATAGAGGGGCTATATGTGGGTATCATGTAGGTTGGCTATATAGGGTTGTATAGATGTGTATGGGTACATATATATATATATATATATATATATATATATATATATATATATATATATATATATATATATATATATATAATAGATTGCGGGTATTATATATATAGTTGGGTATATATGTAGGTTATATATGGTATTAGATATATGGTATAGATGTATGACTATAGACACCTATATGAGATACCTATACATGGTATCTAGTTACACTAGCCTATAGCCTATGGTTAGTGAGTTTGGAATTGACCAATAGGCTTAGTAGACCTAGTTTAACTAGCAAGTTGACCCTTGTTGACCAAAGTCAACTATAGGTCAACCATGACCTAATTGGCCTAGAGATGGCTTAGATGAACATAGAAGGACTATTTGACTAATGTTTGACTAAACCCTGACTAGATGATTAGGTTAACCATATGGATTATGAGGGTAGTCCTATATAGATTAAGATATGTATGGGGTTAAATGGAATACTTAGAGGTTGTGTCATGATTTGGGTTAGCCTTATAGAGTTGATATATAGAGTTGACCCTTGACCTAAATTACCTTAGTTAGTCTAAGTTTGACCTATACTTGACATAGTTGACCACATTGACTAGTATTTGACTAGTCTGACCATTGATTGACTAAACCCTAGATAATTTGACTAGTTTGGCTAGGATGTTTGACCAAGAGTTGACTTTAACCTAGATTAGACTTGTTTAACCTTGTTTGACCTTGTAAGACTTAGTTTAACTTCTTGTGACCTGGTATGACTTAATTTGACTAAAGAGTTGACCAAGTTTGACTTTGACCTAGATTGGCTTAGAATTCATATAGATTGCATTGTAGATTTCATTTACCTTCATTTTGGACATGTCATAACTATATTGCTCTATTTTAGGACATTGTGACCCTGGTACAGACATCTGATATTACACTGCTCTTTCAGAGTATCAGGCGAGTACATTCTCTGATAGTTCTCTCATTTATTTGTCAATTACTGTATTTCAGTTCTAGTTAGTTCTATGTGATTCTCTGTATCAACACGTATGAATATTTCTGGATTCATGTATCGACACATACCTTACTTGCTGGCCTCTATTACTGGAGTCACTGGTATCATTCCGAAATCATTTCTGGAATCATCATGTATTGGCCAGACTCATCTCGATTCTTTTGTCGATTTTGGATTCACTTGCTGGGCGAAGAAATATTGAGTAAGACATGTAGGCATACCCCAAATCCGCCCACAGGAATCTACCGGAAGCATAGCCATCTCTTGCCTTATCAGTGAGAGATGTGCCTGATACCTACAGCCGTTTACATGTCAACCTTAGTATTTTAAAACACACTGTTAGATCATAGTTGGACTCACCCTGGATTCAATGATCACTGTTGGACTCATCTTGTACTGGAAATCATCTGGTATCAGATTATATGGACTGGACTCACACTGGGATTACATTAGACTTATATCGTACTGTCTGGACTCATACATGTTATTCTAGTTCAGTTAGCTTTTATTACAGTCTTCATTGCCATGATTCTTCTCTTATTTTAGTTACCTTTCTTTTCTTGTATCTTACTGTTTCTCTATGCCGTCATTACCTGTATAAAACTGTCATGCTCATCAATAAAACAGTCTATAACTGCTTTATAGTTCTTTGTCATTTATATGGGTTTTTTTAGATGAGTTGTACTCGTTCCCGTCCTGATTGGACCTGTTGAAAATATTACAGATGATAATCCTGAGGACACATGCCCTACTTACCATGGACCTGGCGAGGGATTAGCTACCTTTGGTTCCGACTCTCAGGAGTGATTCAGGAGATTAGCTAGTAGACTACTTTAGCTTTCATGTTTTGACTTGTTTTATTAAAGTTAAGTTATTGAGTTTGTATTAAGTTGGTTTGAGACATTGTTGTATTATTTTAGTAGTTAGTTGTTGTTGTCTTTAATTCCTTAGGTATAACTTCTGTGTTTTCTTATCGTGTTTTAGACTGTAATTGAGTATATCCTCTCCCTTACTTGTTCTCCATTCGGAGCTGATATCTGGACAAATACTTTATATACACTGCATAAGATTAGTTAGCAACCTAGGACAGCTTACTACCACCGACACTGCGGCGTAGGCTGGACGTACCCTCTTCTCGTGCCCCTATACAGGGTGCGGGTCGTGACAGACTTACTGGGGGATTATTTGTGGATCTGTTACCCTGGACGTACCTTGGTTTTAGGTATGGATAACAAGTTTGGTCAGGATACCAGGAACAGCTATGGAAAGTGGTCATGGGTGCTCTCGGTATTTGGAAAAAAGAATGCCGTAGAGCAGCTGGGCTCCCGGGGCATGGTGAGATGGTGGATTTATGCTAAGAAGCTTAGCAAGGGATATTTGTGGACCATCCTTGGCGTACCCTGGTTCAGGATACGGATAATGGGATGAAAGGAAACCAACATATTTGCTCAGAGGTTATGAGGACATGGCAAGCATGGGGGTTTTACCGTAGAATCTTCCTGCTCAGAGGTAATGGGGACATGGTAGGAGAGACTTCACGGAAGATATTTGTGGTCAACAGCGGACATTTGTGGTCAACAGAGGACGTTTGTGGTCAACAGAGGACATTTGTGGTCAACAGAGGATATTTGTGGTCAACAGAGGACATTTGTGGACCTATTATCCTTGTCGTAATCCGGTTGTGGGTACAGATAATAGGTTAAAAGGGAACCGACATACTTGCTCAGAGGTAATGTGGACATGGCAAGCATGAAGGTTTCTTCGACGGAGCCTTCCCACTTAGAGGTAATGAGGACATGGAAGGAGTGGGCTCAATAAAGAGGGGGTACATAGAATGACTCAGAGGTAGGAAAACGTGGAAGTTCTATGCGAGGGGGCGGTTTGTTTTTGGTGGAAGTAAAAACGACTCAGAGGTAATGAGGACATGGCCGTTTCGAAAATTTGTGGATCGATTACCCTTTTTGTGTACTGGGAGTGCGGGTAGTGGATCATGAGGGAGGATCTCTTCCAGGAAAAAAGTTCAGAGGTATAATCATATGTGACTTACTATCTGAAAGAGTGACCAGAATGTGAGTTCAGAGACACCAGCGGGTACAAAACTCGGTAATCTAGAATATTGAGAAAGTGTGAGTTCAGCGGCACCAGCCGGTACATGACTCAATAATCTGGAGAGGATGTCGTTTAGACATATTATTTCTTCAGGAACTTGCCGTTGACGGGCAACATGAGTAAGTCTCCATTTTGTTTTACGAGGCGGTAAGCACCGTTGGAGAATACTGCCTCATTGATAAATGGGCCTTCCCACTTTGGCTGGAATTTGCCGGCGATCTTGTGAGTCATGACCATCGGCCTCCGGACTGCCAGAACGAGATCGCCCACCTGGAATGTTCTGATTTTGACCTTCTTGTTGAAGGGTCCAGAGATGCGTGCTTGGTATAGCTCGATCCTTTGCTGAGCTAGGAGGCGCTTTTCATCTAAGGCCTCCAACTCTTGTATTCGACGTCGGTAGTTGTCATCCGTCGTCAATTAATACGTGAGGGCGACGCAGAGTGAGGGTATTTGGGTCTCTAATGGGAGAACTGCCTCACTCCCGTATACTAGAGAGAATGGTGTGTTCCCGGTAGCTGTTCGGACTGTAGTACGGTACGTCCATAAACACTCGCCGAGCTTCTTGTTCCAGTCGCGTTTGTTAGAGGAGATAAACTTCTTGAGGAGTTTGATGATTGTTTTGTTGAATGCCTCTGCCAACCCGTTCGCTGCCAGGTTGTACGGTATCGAAGCAATATTCTGAATACGGTGCTTATCGCAAAATCGATAGAAAGCGTGGCTTGTAAACTGCGGACCATTATCATGGATGATCCTTCGGGGCAGTCCAAAGCGGTAGATGACATGATGCTTAAGGAAGCTGATCATGTTTGAAGTCTTGACTTCTGCGAGTGGGACAGCTTTCGCCCATTTGAAGAAGTAATCAGTGATCGCAAGTATGAAGCGATGTCCTCGGGAGGAAGGTGGGGTGATTGGACCAACGATATCCATTCCCCATGCTTCGAAGGGCCAGGACGCCACTGTCGGATGTAGAAATTCGGATGGTTGGTGAATGAAGTCCGCGTGGACTTGGCAGGCTTTGCATTTTCTAGCATAATCTATCGCATCTGCCACCATCGTGGGCCAATAGTAGCCTATTCGGCGAAGGCGGTCTTGCAGTTTTGGGCCGGGCTGGCGGGCCCCGCAGACACCGTCATGAGCTTCTCGTACGGCTTCTTTGGCTTCTGTATTTGACAGACACCGAAGCAGTAATCCGTCGTAGGAGCGGCGATACAGCATTTTCGTCTCTGCGGCATCATCGATCGCCTGTGCGAAATAACTTGCCACGAATTGCACATTATTCTTGGGACAGACCAGTTCGTGGCCTATCACATCCACTGATTGGTGATCATAATTCGGAACTGCTAGGAAAGCGGCAAGACCAGCTAAGGCATCAGCTTCGATATTTCGGAGTCTAGGGACATGTTCGATGAAGAACCCCTCGAACGATGAGATGATGTCAATCGCTATTTGGTGATAAGGGATCAGGTCTTCGTGGCGGACCTCATATGAGCCCTGTATCTGATTGACGATTAGTTGGGAATCGTCGTATGCTTCAAGGTATTCTACCCCCAGCTCTCTTGCAAGTTGGAGGCCAATGACCAGAGCGTTGTACTCGGCCACATTGTTAGAGCAGGGCTCGATGAGGGAATAAGCGCGGTTAATCACCAATCCGGAAGGGGAGATCAGCACTACCCCGACTTCGACGACTATATTGCCTTTAGGTCCGGTCCTCGAAGCACCGTCGAAGAACATTTGCCATATATTATCGTGAGAGGTTGCATGCGAGTCGGCGACCTCATCTGGGATCTCTTCATATATTCTGGAGGACTCCGATCCTGGGTGGGCTGCTAAGAAGTCCGTCAGGGCTTGACCTTTGACTGCCTTTTGTGGGACGAAGATCATATGATAAGGGGACGGCAATATTGCCCATGTAGCGAGTCGAGAGCTGAGTGCCCCTGGTTTAGTCATGAGGACCCTGAGAGGGTTGACTCGTGAGATCACATGTATCGTTTGTCCGGTGACATAGTATCGCGTTTTCTGAATGGCGAACACCAGGGCAAGGCATTCCTTCTCCACAGCGGTGTATCGGTGTTCTGGCCCAATCATCATTCGGCTGAGGTAATATATGGCTTGCTCATGGCCTGCGTCATTGTTTTGTGCCAGCAGAGCCCCGAGGGAATGTTCTATTGCTCGTACATAGAGCAGGAATGGTTTTCCAGGAACCGGGGCCACCAAAACTGGAGAATTTGACAAATATTCTTTGATGCTGTCGAAAGCACGCTGGCATTCCTCGTCCCATACGAATGAGACTCCTTTCTTCATGTGGTGCGTGAACGGTCGGCATCGCCCGAAGAGGTTAGAAATGAACCTCCTGATGTAAGCTAGCCTCCCTTGGAGGCCTCTGAGTTCGCGAAGATTTCTCGGGGGACCCATCTCCATGATTGCTTTTGTCTTCTCAGGGTCTATATGGATACCTTGTGCCGTGATGATGAAGCCCAAGAACTTTCCACTGGATATGCCCAGAAAGGACTTTGTAGGGTTCATTTTCAAATTATGCGCTCGTATTAGGTCGAATACCGTCCTTAGATCCTGCAGATGGTCTCCCTTGCAGCGACTCTTAACGGCTATATCGTCAACATAGCACTCCACTGTCTTGCGTAAGTGTCTCTGAAGATAATGCTCATGGCTCTTTGATATGTGGCGCCATCATTCTTTAAGTTGAAAGGCATAACTGTGTAATAGTATGTGCCAATCGGTGTTCGGAACGATGTATGCTTTTCGTCATCAGGAGACATCTTAATTTGGTTGTACCCCGAGAAGCCGTCCATTAATGACATACGTTCAAAGTCGCAGGTATTGTCGATCATGATGTCTGTGATAGGAAGGGGGAATTCATCTTTGGGGCATGCCTCGTTCAGATTGCGAAAGTCGATGCAGATTCGAATCTTCCTATTCTTCTTGAGGACGGGTACTATATTGGCGATCCAATCAGGATATTGCTCCTCACGAATGAAGTCGCTGGTATCAGTTTGTTGACTTCGACTTCGATCGCGTCTATGATGCCTGGGCAGAAGCGTCGCTGTTGTTGCTTGACTGGCTTCGCATCTGGCCGAATGTTAAGTTTATGAAGAGCAATGTCGGGATTTAACCCTGGCATGTCTTCATAGCTCCAGGCAAACACATCAATGTATTCTCTGACAAGTTCTAGCAGCGACTCCCGTTCTTCGTCCGCTAGGCTTTTACTGACGAAAATTGGTTTTGGAGAAGATTCGCTGCCGAGGTCAACTTGTATGACTTCATCTTCTGTAGGAGGTTCTCTTAGTTCGAATCGTTTTTCCCATTGTGCATCCAATTGCTGGGCCCACGGCTCTAGCTCGAGGATCTCGAGGATGTCTTCGTCTTCTTCGTAAGCGTCGGCGAATGCCATGTTGACCGTCATGACTTGTCTGAACACATCTCCGATGCTGGTATCCGAGTCAGAAGTTGGTGACCCGGTTGAATGTGACTGCCAGTCGCATTCTTCATCTGAACTCTCAGGGGTTGTAGTGGACGTTACATACCCTAACCCGCATCGAGTTTTGTTATAGTAGTCCCGTGGTTTGCCCGCCGGGACCGGCGGCTTCAAAGGTAATCGTCGCCCAGTACCGTAGTTCAAACCTGGCGTCGTCTCCAGATCATACCCCTGTTTCTGCATGAGATATTTGGATTGGGGGCTATAAAGATACAGAGGCAGTCTTCCGACATCTGACCCGAGGTCGGCTTCCTCATAGATGAAGGGATGCGGGTTGTTCGTCCGGCCGAAGATGATCGGATGATCCCCTCCCTTGTGTGTGTAGGTGAGTGCCTATACCGTATTCCATATCATACATTGTACATAGCTTATTGAGCTCGGTGTAGTTCAAAGATAACCCTTTATTGATGAAGTAAGGTATCTTTTTTAGGAGGATTACATTATCAGTGGAAGGAACATCAGTGTGGGCAGCCACATACTTGGCTAACTCTGGTTCCTCTTCGGCTACCACCTGTGTGAATGAAGACTGAGAGGACGTCCTGGGAAGCTTGATTGCCAGTGGTTCAGTTGATGGAGCAGAGCGTGGAGTTGTTGGCAGACTAGCGACCCCCAGTTTGGCACTTGATGTGGAGCGAGGAGTGGCTGGTTCGCTAGAAGTGTCAGACCTTACATCGGGGTGACGACCCTTCTTGGGAAGGCGTATCGTCAGCGGCTTATCGGAGGGATTGAGCTTCCCCGTTTGGGGTTGACTGACTCTCGGCAGTCTGATTGTCAGTGGCCCCGTTGTGGGTCTCGACACTTGGCCGAACCTTGGCAGCCGGATTATCATCTGCTCCTCTTGCGCCGAGAGGCTGATCGCGTCCTTCCGCAGAGTGGCAGTAAGGGGTGCGGACTTGCCCGGTTTGCGAGCTTGGAGGTAGATCGTCAGGGGTCCTTCTGATCCCGTGGCCGTTTTGGTACCAGCTTGTTCATTTCCTTCATCAAGGTGCCTCTTCGACTTTTCGTATAGGCAGGAGTCTGAGTAGTAAGATTCGACCCCTTTGAAGGGATCGATGTCAGCAAATTCTGTCTTCACAAAGCCGTGTTTGTCGACATATTTGAAGCACTGGTGTAGCGTGGAAGGCACGATCATGTAATCGTGTATCCATGGGCGCCCCAAGAGGATGTTGTAAGAAGTGTCTGCATCTATGATGTAGCAGGTGACTTCGGATTGGAGGTCGCCAATTTGACACTTCAAACGAATCTTTCCAATAGGGTAGCTCTTGCCCGAATTGAAACTGCTTATGGCGGTGCTTGTAGGTGTCAGGCGATGCATTGGGATGTGGAGATGATGTAGCAGACCCTTCGGAATGATGCTTATGGAAGAGCCAGGATCTATGTGCATCCGATCCACCTTCACGTCGCCGATGTATCCCGTGTAGTATAGCGGACGATCGTGTAGGTTGGTTTTGATGAGCATATCCTGCGGAGTGAAGACGATGTTGGGCATTGCTCCCGTGCAGGCACTGTCTTGGAGATCCATGGGTGAGTCCTCCCCGGTGAGGTTGGATTGAGCCAGATAGACATCAATATTTTAGAGTGCTTCGCTTAATGCAATACGAACGTCCTTGGAGAGTCTTAGGAGTTCGTATAGTGACAACTTGGCCGGTGTGTTAGCCAAATGCGCTAAGATGTCAAAGTTGTAGGGCCTCTCTAGCCCTTGTGCTGCCTCCTTTCGGAGGGATTTATCGAAGCGAGTCTCCCTCGGCCTAGGCTTGTTGGTCGTCGAAGGCTGAGCCGGTCGCAGAGCATCAGTTGTAGCGGGTTGATGATTTTCAGCTAGATTGTCAACCACAGGTTGGGATTGTGCTCCAGACCGCGTGACGACGGCTGTAGCTTCCTCGTTGTCTGCCAAGATTGTGTGGCAAGTCCTGACTTTTCCACTTTTCTTTTTGTCGGTAGAAGATAGTGTGGGCCGAGTCACTTCTGACACCAAGTCTGGATGGATCCACATGACCTCCCCTCGTGATGTGGTGAGGGGTACTAGACCGGCAGCCTGATCTCGGGGAGGTGGAAGATTAGTAATCTCCATTGTCGCTAGAGGGACGGGGACCACCCCGTCTGAGTCTCCGTCGGAGGGAAGCTACCGAATTGTACGGACACCATATTGGCTACCACGGTTACCTCTTCGAAATCGATGGCCAGAGCGTTCGAATCGATGAGGTTTTGGATGTACCGTTTCAGCTGGTAGCAATCGTGTGTAGCATGATGGACATAGCGATGATAATGGCAGTACTTTAGATTCTCCATCTCTGCCGGCCGCGGTTCCTGTCTTGGTGGAGGGAGCTGAATCCTGTCCCCTTGTATGAGCATGTCCAAGATGGGCTTGACGTGACCGTCTTCGAAGGAGTAAGTGATTTGCGGCCATTGTTTGTCTGCGGGCTTCGGCTCAGGTTTTTCTGCTGTATCGGCCACCATAACCTGCTTTCCCTTGCTGTCCCGATTGTTGGAGGGGCTATCCCCATTATCGTTGTTGGGACGCTTGCCCTAGTTTTCTCCTTCCGAAATGTGCAATCCCAGTTGGCGAGCCTTCTTCAGTCGTTCTTCGGCGCTTGTGGCGCTGATGATGAACATTTTCCAATCTTTGAATTGACTTTTGCCCATCCAGAGACTGATCGTTGGGAGCAGTCTCTTTTGGCAAATTTCAATTAAAGAGAAATCTGGATTTTCGGAGGGCAGCTTCATGGCGGTTTGGCGGAATCGCTCAATGTAGTTCCTTGTCAATTCCTTCTCCCCTTGGACGACGTCCATGAGGGTGGACATGGTGACGTCCTGCCCTACTTCGTAGAATCTCTCCAAGAACTGGCACTTGAAGCCGGCGAAGGAGTGGATGCAGTTGTCCGGCCGATTGTGATACCAGTCGAAAGCGACTCCTTCCAATGCCCCAATGAATAATCGCGTGAGGATAGCATCATCATGGGGCAGATGGTCGGTGGTGACCTCGAAGTAAGTGATGTACCGACTTGCTGAGGTTTTGCCATCATATGGGTTGATATTGAACGGCTTATATTTTGGTGGGAATGGAATATCCCTCCATTCGGCAGGGTATGGTTGCCGCATTCTGAGGTCTTGAGCATTTTCTCGGGCATGGAACATGGCTCGGAGCTCCTGGACCTCTCTTCTGACTTCTCGGGCCTCATCTGTTGCGGTAGGGGCTATTATTTCGGGAGGATTATTGCCCGGGTTTAGTGCTGCTGAGTTCGAGTCCGCATTGACCGCGGGACCCGTGCTTGTTTGGCCAGGCGTTCCTCCTTGCAGAGTTGGAAGAGCGGCTTTGATTTCATCTACAGACTTGACCAAGGCCTGCAGTATAGCCTCCAAAGTGTCGATGCATTGGCGATCGCTGGAACCACCTTGGTTGCTGTCCGTCATGAACGCCGTCCTTACATGAGGAGTGATGGAAGGAACGGTGGAGGATGTGCCTTCCAAGTCGTACCCATGCACCGAGAAGTCATCGGGGTAGGTGGGAATGTTCTCTTCGGGCTCGGACTCGGAGGGAACGGTATCCCCAGCCTCGGAGCTTGCTTCGTCTTGAGAGCCATGGATGTCCTCGGGGACATCAGCGCCTGTTGTACCTGATGGGAGAGTTGTTTGTCCGAGCTCGGCTCCTTGAAACATTGGATTGTTGTGGATGTTCGGAGGAGTGCTACCCCCAGTTCCCACGACCCCCAGCGATGTAGATGATGAGTTTCCCATTGCAGCAGATTTCGTCTTTGAACGGGTGTGTTGGACTACTCCGGTGGAGGACAACCGTTTAGACGACAGTTTCTTAGCTGTAGTGGTTGATATCTTGGGGCTGGAGATGCTTGTCTTCTTTTCTCTCCCCTCGATGGGGACTTTTTGAGCAGAATTACAGGAGACAACAGGAGGTGCCTCGTCTTCTGAGCTCGGATGCTGTAGTCTTTGGAAGACGGACGGCCGATCTTCCATTGCTACCGTGTTATTGCAACAGCAGTTGACAATGATTTGGGTGCAGTTATGTCAAAGTGAGGACTTTTTGCACGCCGAGGCTCCTTCTCTTTTCTTGTGCTTGTGGAGGATCACCTCACGCAGGTCAGAGGAACCACTTTGTCCGTTCGTCGCCGGGGGCTGGACTCGAGCGGTTCTATACAACTTCCCATCAGAGGCCCGTGTGATAGTCAACGGGACGCCCCGATAGTCAGAGGTTAGGACAGCTGACTGGGCTTGATGAGCCCGCGCTGCCCTAGACTTCCTCCTTTTAGCACTTGCGGGTGCGTAATAGGGGGAGTCCAAGTTGAATACCATAGAGTCTGGCTTATCATCCAGAGAACCATCAGGGTTAGGACCGCATGAGAGACGGTCGAAGACTGATCGAGAGAAGCGTGGAACGGATGCTATGCGGCTAGAATTGGATACCGTGCAGGCTGTCTGCATGCGGTTGTCTTCTGCCGTCGGATGAGTTGTTTTTATGCGGCTAGGAGTCACGACCGTGCAGGCTGGCCGCATGCGGTTGGCAATTGTGGCCGCATGGGTTTTCTGCAAGCGATTGACTTTCTTAGCCGCATGAGTTTATCCATGTAGTTGGCAGTTGTAGTCGCATAAGCTATGCGGCTGACACATGTGGCCGCATGAGTTTTCTTTGTGCGGCTGGCGGATGTAGCCGCATGAGCTTTCTCCCTGCGGCTAATACCCTCATGCGGCTCGGATCGCATAGAGTACCTCTTTGCCCCTGTAAGTCCAGCATCAAAGTATTTTCTTCTGCCGGACTTGGGGACAACAGAGTCGTCTATGATCTGAAGTGGGGCCGCGGGAGAGTCTTCTCCGCCGTTTTGAGCAACATAGGGTATTTCTGCAAGAGCTTCAGCAGGAACGAAGGATCGGGGTCTCCACTCCTTGCGGGCCTTCTTTGTGCGGGCTCGCTTCTGGACCGGGCCAGCGCTCTTGTCGGAGAGCATTTCTTCGAACGCCTGTTGGTCGAACCGGGCGACCATCTTCTGTTGTGTGGAGCCAAGCTTGGCTGCATCCGATTGCATCACCAACCCCTCAGCCGTGGAGAAGTTTATCCCCAGCAGAGTCGCCATCGTGTTTGCCATGAAATATAAAAGAACAGAACAATTATCGGAGGACCGGACTTTTACTTCACGTTACAAACTCGCTTGTACAAAGAAAGCCTAGGGACGAAAACCTAGGTACAGCAGTCTAAGTATAATTGTTTATTTTAGATTCTGGGGGTGACGATAGAGGCTCGGGAAGGCGACGGCAGCCCTGCCTTACTCCTTGGACGATCGGTATGCAGCCTTGGCTCCTGTAAAGAGATGGTAGGCGTTGATGAAGAAATGCTCTTCTTGCTCTCCCGCTATTACTCTTCTGGCTTCTCTCTCTCTGTGTATTTTTCCTCTCTGATTATTGGGGGAGTCTCTTTGTATATCTTTCTCTGATAGTGTATATGCTTCACAAGGGAATGGCACCTTGCTATTTATAATAGTGGGGACATCATTAGGGTTTGGATGATTATCCATTCTCAAAGTGGCGGCGGCCTGATGTATAATCAATCTGGACCATTAGTTTAGGGCGTGAAGGATCTGGGCCATAAATGGGGATAGTATTGAATCCTGTGAATGATTAATGCTGATTGCTTTAAATCTTTATGATTGGTTGTGTCAAGCTTGGATCTCTCACCACGTGTCCCATTGGCTTGATCATGAATGATATGACCTGATCTCATTAATTATGAGGATAACGTTAAATATGGTCATTGGGATCTGGTAAATCTCTGATTGATCTGCATCCCATAATCATCCTTGCTACCAGCTGTCAAGTCGTGGGGGCCATTGAATCTCTACCATGTGTCTTAATGGTGGACCCTGTCAGAACTGCATGATATCCATGAACCGCATGAGACAGCGTCTCAGTGAGCCGCATAGGTATAGTACTTGCGAGCCGCATGGGATAGTTTTTCGGTGAGCCGTATAGGTATAGTACTTGCGAGCCGCATGGGATGGCTTCTTGGTGAGCTGCAGGAAGATGATTCTTGCCAGCCGCATGAAGTTGTTCTTCAATGGAGCCGCATGGGAGTAGCCACGTGGCAATCTCGGATCGTGTCAGAGATTTTCTTCTGTTCCTAAAGAGTCTGTCATTATGACAGGACCATTATGACACTTCATGTCAAAACCGTCAGCTGTCAAATCTTGGCAGAGCATTGAATAGGGCCATTACTCGATGGCTAACTGTGTGAAGGGGTCCCATGGGGACACATGGTGTTGATAGAGCCGCATATCTCTGTCGGTCGTATATAAGCCGTATGTACTTCTGAACCGCATACGGCTGGGGGGCTCTTTGAACCGCATAAGACTGTCCCTATGTAAGCAGCATGGACTCTCCTGTCCCGAGCCGCATGAGACTAAGAGTCTCTCTGAACCGCATGGGACTGCTCCTGTATGAGCCGCATGGGGTTCTCCTGTTCCGAGCCGCATAGATCATCATTCTGATATTTTCCATGCTTCTACAGATACCTACAGCCGTTTACATGTCGATCTCAGTATTTTAAAATACACTATTAGAATATAGCTGGTCTCACCTAGATTCTTGATCACTGACTAGAATCGTCTTGTATTGGATTAATCTTATATTAGATTCCTCCCGTACTTGATTTACATAGGATTTACACTTGTTTACACTTACTGTCTGGACTTATCATGCTACTCTAGTTCAGTTAGAATTTTATTTTACACTTCATTGCCATGATTCTTCTCTTGTTTTAGTTACCTTACTTTCCTTGTATCTTATCTGTTTCTCTAAACCATCACCTGAATATAAACTACCATGTTTATCTATAAAACTGTCTATAACTGCTTTATAGTTCTCTGTCATTTACTTGGGTTTTCTTGATGAGTTGTACTCCTTCCTGTCCTGACTGGACCCGTTAAAATTTTTACAGATGATTGCCCTGAGGACCCTTGCCCTACTTACTATGGACCAGGAAATGGCTTAGCTATCTTTGGCCCCGACACTCAAGAGTGATGAGGAGACTAGCTAGTTGACTTGGTTTAGTTTTCATATTTTAGAACTTGAATTGTAAATAGTTGAGATATATTTTTTTGAGATTGTTGGAGATTATATTATTTTAGTAGTTGGTTTTATTGTTGTATTTAGTCTTAGGTATAAACTTCTGTGTTATCATATCGTGCTTAGACTGTGATTGAGATTATATTATATCTATACTTGTCCTCCGTTCGGAGTTGATATTTTGACAAGTACATTATATAATTGCATGAGTTGTTGGTTAGATAGTGACCTAGAACAGCGTTCTACCGCCGACACTACGGCGTAGGCTGGGCGCTGTTACGTACTCGTACCCTCATAGTGGGTGCGGGTCATGACAAGTTTTTAGTGGTAGCCCATGCAGGACGAGAGTCGCATTAGTACGATATCGTGGTAGTACGACGAATTAGTTGTACTGCTGCGAGCCTGCGATAGGATTGCGAGCCTGCGATAGGATACGATATCATCATGCGGCCGTCTCTTTTATGCGGCGACCTTCTCCACGCGGCTGTCTCCTTCATGCGGCTGCTACCCTCATGCAGCTGCTAACTTCATGCGGCTAGGATCGTAGGGGCCACCCGTATGCGGTTTACTTAGAAAGTGCACTCATGCGACTTTGTTAGTACATCCCACTCACGACAGTTGAGACACGTGGCGGTCCTCGCAACAGCTGAGACACGTGGCATTCTTATCCCCCTAGGAATTATGGCTGCTAGCAAATCATAACAAACTCAGATTTTTTTACAATCATTATAATTACCCCAAATCAAATCAGATCAGACAAATCGGACACGTGGCAGGAGATCCGAGCCTATCAAAATTCATGGCAATCAACATTAATTGCCCATAAGATTTGGTGCAATTCACAGTTAGGAAATTTTTTTTGCTTCAATTCATGCATCTACACATCTTACTGATTTATCTTCCTTGAAATAAACTGTCCTCCATTGATATTTCGACTCATTCTCTGAAATTGTTTCTTATTTGATCTGTGTCTCCAGGATGGTTAAGACGAGATCACATCGCCCAGGACCGGGGGACGTTGCGGAGGGGTCTGCCACCTCTCATCCTCAGTAGCCAGTTCTCGGTATCGCAGCACCAGTGCAGCCCTCAGGAGTGGGTATTTCAGCTGCTTTTGGAGGAGCACCTCCAGCAGTTAGGAGGTAGAGCCCGGTGATTCCTGAGATCCTTCCACCGCAGCAGCCTCCACCTGCGGGGATGGTAGATGTTGTTTATTTGTTCTCTTTCGTGGAGAGGATTCTAGAGTCTCATCAGCAGCAGCAGCAGCGTCAGACTGCCGACTTCCGTTAGGGGATCGACGAGGCCTACCAGTTGGTCTGTACGACTGTAGAGATGGTGGCTACTCAGGGCCCGCAGCAGCAGTCTTACCGGAAGAAGAATGACATTCAGGACTTCTAGAAGATGCATCCTAGAGATTTTCTGGGCACCAAGGGCATTCACTATGCAGATGATTGTATTGAGCATATCGAAAAGATTTTTTGGCTGACGGAGATACCAGCCAGACTTCATATTGAGGCAGCGGGCTGTCAGATGTAGGACCTAGCTCCTACCTGGTACCAGACAGATCCCCGAGTGGGAACAGAGGGTCATACATGGGAGCAGTTCAAGGAGCTGTTCAAGGAACAGTTCTTCCCAGATTTGACACTAGGAGGCATCGAGGCGCAGTTCGAGAGTCTGGTTCAGGGGAACTAGACAGTTGCAGAGTACGTCGGAGAGTTCTGCCGGTTGGCCAGGATTATAGATGATCTGACGGAGAAGAGAAGGCTAGGAAGTTCCATCGAGGGTTGATCAGAGAGGTTCGGTCACTGACTAAGATTGACCGGAATGCTACCTTCGCAGAGATCTTGGCAGGAGCTATGGCGGCAGAGGACGACCTGGGGCTGAAACTGAAGAGGGGTCGGGACTTTCACGGAGTCAGTAGCAGCGGAGGCCAGGCCAAGAGGCCTCACTTACAGATTCAGCAGACATGGGCACCAGTGATGGTTCAGCAGGTGTAGTATCAGTATCGGGGTCAGGACCCGAAGACGATCAGTTGTTCCTTTTGTAGGAAGTTGGGACACACCAGGGAGCAGTGTAGGAAGAGGCTGAAGGTTTGCTATTCCTGTGGGTCTGAAGCCCACCAGAAGATAGATTGTCCTTTTGTACCTCCTTTTGAGGGAGCTAGGCCACCTGTAGCTCAGCACCAGAGGGGTGGAGCTTTTGCGATGGCGGTCGAGGAGACCGACGCTGCAGGTGATGGGTTAGCAGGTTTGTCCTTCTTGTTCTTCCTCCCCACTTTCATATGTGATTTCCATTAGTACCAACCAGGATATTGCTTGTGATTTGCTAGATAGTGTAGCTACCTTGTTCGAGACTGTGGAATCACGACCAGTAAGATTTTGTTTGCCTGATTATCTCTTGACTTTGATTTGATTGGGGGTTTGACCTAGTAGGGGTACATTCATCTTAATTTCGAGGACGAAATTTTTCTAAGGGAGGTAGGATTGTAACATCCAATTTTCCAAATGAGGGTAATTTTTAAACTTTGAAATTATAATTATTATTTATTGATATTTATTCTATATTATGAATTTTGGTGATTTATAATCAATTTAGAATTGTTTTAAGTCATGACTTGTGATTTTGATGTGCTGCTAGTAAAACACGAGAGACTGTCTGACCTAGAGCCTAACCATGACATTAGGATGATTTATTTTTACTTTTGAGCATGAAAGTATTTTGGTCATTTGGCCTCTTTGAATTATTTTATGATTTATTACATTGGTGATTGTTAAATTTGAGTTTTGCTAGCTGTGACTTAAGAGACTAAACTTGAAGCTAACCCTACCTATGGTGACTTAGTTAGCATGGTGAGACCCTAGTCTAACTTAAGTCAACCTCATTTTAGTCATTTAGGAACTAGTTTGAATAGGAGGATTAATGAATAGGTTCATGACTTATGACTTAAGGATTTAATTCCATGACTTATAAAACTTGGCCCATGGCCCATGACGTGAACCCTAACCCTAATTTTAGCCATAAGTGACCAGCCATATAGAGATCCCCACCCTATTTAAACACTCATTCACTTGTTCTTGCCTCTTTTGTGCTCAACCAACTCTTAGGAAGGAAAGGTAAATCCCCATCTTCCCTAATTCCTATTAATTCTATTTTAATTCCTTTTTCATCCAAATCTTTTACAATAGATTCTAATCACCCTTTATTTGATATTCATGGAGAGTAATTTCAGTTTGAGTATAATTTGGAGGATTTGGCTAGCATCGGGAATCAATCGATTTGGGACTTTTTCTTGATCTTTGCACCTATAGGTAAAACTCCTCAAATTGCATTTTAATTCTGATTTATTTGCATATTAGGCTAGATCTAGTGTCCCCTAGCTGTCCTTCAAATTTGGTAGAAAATCGTGTCCGTTTGGTGTCCGTGTCAGACACGTATCAGTCTACGTATTCATGTGTTTGTTGAAATGCCTCAAAGGGAAATAAATTACTGTTTTTGAAAAGTGATTGAATGGAAATGTTGTTTTATACATGGTTATTTCATTCGTGTCCTACTGAGCATATTTCTGGACACTTTTTATGTCCAAAATGGGACACACACGCACGTACGAGGACACCGTGCGTTGTCCTGCTGCTCGGGGTCGACACAGGACACGACACGGCTCGAGACACCACAAAATTTTGTGGAGACATGTGAGCAATCACTGACATGACACATACAAAATTTGGGGGATTTCATCGATCGGATTGGGAGAAATCCGACTCGTACTGTTCTGGCACACACGCACACACGCGCACAGATGTATCATGATACGCGTCTTGTACGCGCGACACACCACACGTGGACACGGGACAGAGACTTGGACACGTTCCCCTAGTCTAGGCGAATACGTGTGTGCGGCCACGTGTCTCCACGTGGCCTATGTCGTGTGCTAGACACGTGTGCACGCGTACACGAGCACTAGAATTTTTATTTTCTGACACTGTTTAGATTTGGGTTTGGACACCTCGTGTCCTGATTCTTGGACTCTTTGGTGTCCCATTGGACACGTGGGACATGTTCCTGTGACTGAACACGTGTTTTACTATTTTATTTCAATTTTGTGTGGGTTTTCATTGGGTTTTTGGATTCGAATTTGAATGTTGAATTTCGATATTCACATGACCTGTGTTGTTCCAGTTTTGGGATGGTTCGGGAATTGTTTGATTGTTTTTTTGAGATTACATGATTTTTAGGTTGTTAACATGATATGTATATGTCTGGGCATTGAGTAAATGTGAATGAATGCATAGAATTGGGATTTTCAGTATCAGTTTCAATGTAACTGACAGTGATTGGTAAATGAGATTTCTGAGATTGTTGAGAATGGGATTGATTTCCATACTGTTTTTTTTAGGGTTGGAAGTGTTAATGTGATGTTGTATGTCACGACCCGCACCCGCTTTTCGGACGCGAGCTCCTGAGCAAGCCAGCTACGTATCGAGCGGACTCCAGCCCGACTTGAGTACGTATAAGTTGTCAAGGTCATGGGTATCATGTCTAATCTAAACTATATCTCAATCCACAAGAATATATGAAACATGAAAGAACAGGTATGGGTCATGGTCTGCAGCCCATTAGCATATTGTTCGATTAGACTCCAAGAATGATATGAGTCTATAAATAAGCAGAGTATATCATGGTACTGAATATAGAGCACGAGATGATAATAAAAAAATATCACAAGCAAATACCTGTATCATGCATCGCAATCCTCTACCATCCCGCTTAACTAACTAACTCCACGCAGTCGCTAAACCTGAAGAGATCATCAGGTCCTCAGAGGACTAGCAAGATATATAATATACAAGCCAACGTGTAACAGTACAAATATACAAAGAAGTAAGGAACAATCAAGGACATCCAACGAGACAAAATGAACCAAGACACAAGATCTAAACACAAGGATCCTAAGACACTGGCATGCCATACTAGAAATGGATAATAGGTCAAAGCTGTAGACCGCAGTCAAGGCAAGTTCTCACCATCTATAGTGTCTCAATCGCTGTCAAGGCGAGTACACACAACCAAGACGGTAGCCAATCCTAGTATAAAAATCCTATAGACCGTAGTCAAGGTAAGTACTCACAATCTATAAAATGTCAAAGTCAAGTCCTACTCAAGTCATGTCAAGCCAAGTCAAGTTATAATCAAGTCGAGGGAGTCATGGTGTAGGACTAGACGACTCTATCAAGGAATACATATGAAACTAACACAGTATAACAGATAGAATATCATAACAGGAAGGAACAAGAATGTACAGGCAACTAGAAACATGTAAAGTAAAACTATAACAGGATGAGTGAACGGGACAAGGAATAAAGCAATCACGAACGTAAGGAAAAGAACAGCAGCGAGATAGTAAACATGCATATAAATTATACTGTACAAGCTGGCAAGGTATACTTGCCTGGGGGTTGCATGAAGAACCAACAATGTATCGCCAATCAACAAGTCAGAAAGTCCAACTCATCACAACTGTCTCCGAAAGCTGAAATAAACGTTACCAACATTCTCAAAATAGTCAAATTATCTAGGATTACCTGTTCTTAAGTCGAATTCTGAACACAGGGGCAAAACGGTAATTTTGGACAAAAACGATGTCCGCCGTTGGACCCGCTTTGTACCAAAAAGTGTGCCAGAGTCAAAGGTCTCTAAAGTTGTCAAACTCATGTCTACGAATTATTTTTGATGACACGAACCCAACGGTATGTCCAATTTTGGATTCCGGTGGGCCGTGCACAAAATCACCCGTCGAATCGGATCGTAGGGCCCGCAAAACGACGATCCAATCAACTGTCTCAGAATCGGACCAAACTTGGCATACTGGACCAAAAAAATGATACGGTCCTGTTGGCGCAAGTTTCGTCTCGATCTGATAAGCGTGCACAAAGTAATTAGGAAATTTGTAAAGTGACCGATACAGTGAATTTGAACGGATACGCATCAAATTCGTCACGCACACGCGACCAATTTGAATTCCGTCAAAGCCCACACATCCACAATATCCGTACGTGCCTTTTGATGCTTACGGTGCATGACCACGTCGACCGGTTTGGCGGGGCGCACGTCGTATCGGATGGTTTTTCTAGTTTTCTATTGTTTTGAAATTAGGTTTTTGCCGGTTTTGGGAGACTGATTTCTCGACGCACCGTCGACGAAATCCCACTCTATAAAAGGTGTCTGGAAGAGCCATATGTTGTCTTTTACTGTTCTGGATCTGATTTCGAAAACTCTAAGTGTTATGGTCAGGATTGCTCTGCCAAGTCGGGTTTCAGACGGCTCATGCTACTCTATTTTTTAAGTGGTTTCCCCTCGACTTCATGTCGATTTTTCAGGACGGCTTATACAACTATGGCCAACCTATTTACGGTTATTTCAAGGTGGTCGTGTAGGCATCTTCTACGAGTCAATAGATCAAAGTATTATGAAGCAGTGATGAAGAAATTGCTGCACAAAGACGGGTACCTGACTGCGGAAAGCTGTTGCGGTTGCTGATCCCTCTGTTCCGTGCTGTGGCCGACGGCCTCGCCGTCCGGCGGTCGTGGCGAAGGAGACGTACGTCGAGGGTGGCTGGGGCACGCGCACTCGAGGTGGTGGCGTCGGTGGTTTGTATTAGGGTTTCGTGTTATGTCGATGATTCTCCTCTGTTTTGCGCTGTTACATAATCGTACATATGCTCTCGGGTTCAGGGGGAAAGGCATTGGCTTTGGGCCAGCCTTCTATTGAACGTACGATTAAGTGAGGGCTGAGCCCAAGTGGGTCGGGCTGGCTGAGAGAGCTGTTGGGTTCGGGTATGGAAGAAAATCGGGCCGGGCTGGGCCTAATGCTTAGTTCATTTAATAAGAATAATGGTAATAATAATAATAATAATAATAATAATAATAATAATAATAATACTCTTATTTCTTATAAAATTAAGTCCCTATATAACAAAGTAAATGTATACTTATATATATATATTTATACACACTGTAGATAAATACTAGAAATATTTATATAAATAATCTAAAGCTTAAACCATGTTTATACAATAATTCTTTTGCTACGTAAATACATTCTATGATACATAAATGAATAAATAATTAAATAACAATTAAATAAATAAATAAATAGATGGATGAAATGAAATAAAGTACTAAAGGTTTGGAAGATAATATTATATACTATTAGTCATCTATATATTTAACTTATAGATCCATTTAATAATAAATAATTTTATATTATACTTATAACAACTACATATAAAATAAATATTACTCCATTTAAATAAATTATAAAATATGTGCATATATATACCACATGCCAACTCGGACATCTTGGCACATATAATACGTATACATGGGCTTGGGCTCGGTTCGGGTCCAGCCCGATCTACATTGGTACAGCCCGGTCTCCTAAAAGTTAAATACTCCTAATAATAATTAATTATAATTTATTTATACAAATCAAGCCATAACTTGGCCTGGTCTCCTAGTTAGAACACCCTTATGGCTGGGCCTTCCTGGGCATGGCTAGCACACTAGTCAAGGCACGCCACTGCACTACTCGTGCCATGTTTCCTAGTCTTTTGGTACCCCAAAACTCAACCATGGCAAAAATTACCTACCGTAATAATTAATTAAATAATCATTTATAAAATTCTAAAAATCATCATTTAAATCAAATAAAATAAAAAAATTTCAAAAACTTCTGGAAAAGGAGGCTATAAATCTACCCACCTTAAAAATAATTTCGTGCTCGAAATTCTAATTCATAACTATTCCTAAAATTCAAAAGGAAGTCTGCCTTAACCTCAATCTCCTTAATTTTAATTTCCTCAAAATAATTTACAACCTCCTCCTAATCATTTTGTAACTACGAAGCCTCGAGGACTTCAACCCACCTTTGGTCACACTACTCCTCAAAACACGGTTGCTAAAGTTTTATGGGCTTCCAACTAGTTGCTAACAATTCTACCGATAGATATCTAGGCATATGGCATCTATAATCTCTCATATCTACAAACAACCAATTGTTCAATAATCAAGCGATATTATACTATAACTTAAGAATTTTTGATGAATTCTAAACAGCACGATTATTCATTACTCCGAAATAGGAAGGGACGGGAATCAATGGTACGGAAGGCAAGGAAGTATAATCGAGGGCAAATATGTAATTTTTAAGGACGTAGAGAATTTCTAGGATAATTTTCAAGGCAAAGTGGATTGAGATTCCTAAGGTTTAGTCATAGTCGCAAGCTCGTACCAGTATAGTTACGTAACCGGTACGATATACTTTGACCTGCATGGGCCACCACAAAAATTTGTCATGACCCGCACCCGCTTTTCAGACGCGAGCTCGTGAGCAAGCCAGCTACGTATCAAGCGGACTCCAGCCCGACTCGAGTACGTATAAGCTGTCAAGGTCATGGGTATCATGTCTAATCTAAACTATATCTCAATCCACAAGAATATATGAAACATGAATGAACAGGTATGGGTCATGGTCTGCAGCCCATTCGCATATTGTTTGATTAAACTCAAAGAATGATATGAGTCTATAAATAAGCAGAGTATATCATGGTACTGAATATAGAGCACGAGATGAAAATAAAGAAATATCACAAGCAAATACCTGTATCATGCATCGCAATCCTCTACCATCCCGCTCTACTAACTAACTCCACGCAGTCGCTAAACCTGAAGAGATCATCAGGTCCTTAGAGGACTAACAAGATACATAATATACAAGCCAACGTGTAACAGTACAAATATACAAAGAAGTAAGGAACAATCAAGGACATCTAATGAGACAAAATGAACCAAGACACAAGATCTAAACACAAGGATCCTAAGACACTGGCATGCCATACTAGAAATGGCTAATAGGTCAAAGCTATAGACCGCAGTCAAGGAAAGTACTCACAATCTATAGTGTCTCAATCGTTGTCAAGGCAAGTACACACAACCAAGACATAGCCAATCTAAGTATAAAAATCCTATAGACCGTAGTCAAGGTAAGTACTCACAATCTATAGAATGTCAAAGTCAAGTCCTACTCAAGTCATGTCAAGTCAAGTCAAGTTATAATCAAGTCGAGGGAATCATGGTTTAGGACTAGACGACTCTATCAAAGAATACATATGAAACTAACACAGTGTAATAGATAGAATATCATAACAGGAAGGAATAAGAATGTACAAGCAACTAGAAACATGTAAAGTAAAACTATAACATGATGAGTGTACGGGACATAAAATAAAGCAATCACGAACATAAGGAAAAGAACAGCAAAGAGATAGTGAAATGCATATAAATTATACTGTACAAGCTGGCAAGGTATACTTGCCTGGGGATTGCACGGAGAACCAACAATGTATCGCCAATCAACAAGTCAGAAAGTCCAAGTCGTCACAACTGTCTCCGAAAGCTGAAATAAACATTACCAACATTCTCAAAATAGTCAAATTAGCTTGGATTGTCTGTTCTTAAGTCCAATTTTGGACACAGGGACAAAATAGTAATTTCAGGCAAAAATAATGTCCGCCGTTGGACCCGCTTTGCACCGAAAAGCGTGCCAGAGTCAAAGGTCTCTAAAGTCGTCAAACTACATGTTTACGGATTCATTTTGATGACACGAACCAAAGATATATCCAATTTTGGATTTCGGTGGGCCGTGCACAAAATCGCCCATTGAATCGGACCGTGGGGCCCGCAAAACGGCGATCCAATCAACTGTCTCAGAATCGAACTAAACTTGGCATACAGGACCAAAAAAATGTTACGGTCCTGTTGGCACAAGTTTTACCTCGATCTGATGAGCGTGCACAAAGTAATTGAGAAATTTGTAAAGTGACCGATACGGTAAATTTCGACGGATACGCATCAAATTCGTCGTACACACGCGACCAATTTAAATTCCGTCAAAGCCCACACGTCTGCAATATCCGTACGCGCCTTTCGATGCTTGCGGTGCGTGACCATATCGCCCAGTTTGGCGGGACGCACGTCGTATCAGATGGTTTTTCAAGTTTTCTATTGTTTTGAAATTAGGTTTTTGCAGGTTTTGGGAGACTGTTTTCTCAATGCACCGTCGACGAAATCCCACTCTGTAAAAGGGGTTTAGAAGACCCATATGTTGTCTTTTACTATTCTAGATCTGATTTTGAAAACTCTAATTGTTATGGTTAGGATTTCTCTGCCAAGTTGGGTTTCAGACGGCTCATGCTACTCTGTTTTTTAAGTGGTTTCCCCTCGACTTCATGTCAATTTTAAAGGACGGCTTATACAACTATGGCCAACCTGTTTGCGGGTATTTTAAGGTGGTCATGTAGGCATCCTCTACGAGTCGATGGATCAAAGTATTATAAAGCAGTGACGAAGAAATTGCTGCACAAAGACAGGTACCTGACTGTGGAAAGCTGCTGCGGTTGATGATCCCTCTATTCCGTGTTGTGGCCGACAGCCACGCAGTCCGGCGGTCGCGGCGACGGTGACGCACGTCGAGGGTGGCTGGGGTGCACGCACTCGAGGTGGTGGCGTCGGTGGTTTGCATTAGGGTTTCATGTTATGTCGATGCTTCCCCTATGTTTTGCGCTGTTATATAATCGTATATATGCTCTCGGGTCAGGAGGAAAGGCATTGGCTTTAGGCCAGCCTTCTGTTGAACGTATGCTTAAGTGAGGGATGAGCCCATGTGGGCCGGGCTGGCTGAGAGAGCTGTTGGGTTCGGGTTTGGGAGAAAATCGGGCCGGGCTGGACATAATGCTTAGTTCATTTAATAAGAATAATAGTAATAATAATAATAATAATAATAATAATAATAATAATACTCTTATTTCTTATATAAATTAAGTCCCTATATAACAAAGTAAATGTACACTTATATATATTTATACACACTGTAGATAAATACAAGAAATATTTATATAAATAATCTAAAGCTTAAACCATGTTTATAACATAATTCTTTTGCTACGTAAATACATTCTATGATGCATAAATGAATTAATAATTAAATAACAATTAAATAAATAAATAAATAAATGGATAAAATGAAATAAAGTACTAAGGGTTTGGAAGATAATATTATATACTATTAGTCATCTATATATTTAACTTATAGATCCATTTAATAACAAATAATATTATATTATACTTATAACAACTACATATAAAATAAATATTACTCCATTTAAATAAATTATAAAATATGTGCATACACATACCACATGCCAACCCGGACATCTTGGCACACATAATACCTATACATGGGTTTGGGCTCGGTTCGGGTCCAGCCCGATCTACATTGGTACAGCCCGGTCTTCTAAAAGTTAAATACTCCTAATAATAATTAATTATAATTTATTTATACAAATCAAGCCATAACTTGGCCTGGTCTCCTAGTTAGGACACCCTTATGGCTGGGTCTTCCTGGGCATGGCTAGCACACTAGTCAAGGCATACCACTACACTACCCGTGCCATGTTTTCTAGTCTTTTGGTACCCCAAAACTCAACCATGGCTAAAATCACCTACCGTAATAATTAACTAAACAATCATTTATAAAATTCTAAAAATTACCATTTAAATCAAATAAAATAAAAATATTTCAAAAACTTCTGGGAAAGGAGGCTACATTGTATCATCCCCAGGTTATGTTGTATTAATTTAGGTTTTTCTATTTTAAATTGTGTTCGATTTCATATGTTAACTGAACACTAGGTAAACACACAGCCACACACACTTATATTTGCATGCAACTTCCTTTAGAATTGGGTTTAAGTTAATTTTGTTCTGCCAACATGCTCTAATTTTTCAAATCTCTATTCCATAGTTATGTGCCTTGAGTCCCAGTTATATGGATGTCCTGCCTATAGGTGCAGTATTGGAGAATCGTGTATATGGTAGAGTCATACATACTTGAGGTTTCCCTTGTTGTTTAGTCAGTTGGAGCAATCCACCTTAGTTCATATGGTTCATTCCACTTAGTATTGTCCTGCCCTTTCACAGTTAGGTCCATATCCTTCATATCCTTATTAGGAGCTCATGGTTGTCCTGCATACTCTATAACCCAGTCCTCTTTGTCTATGCTTCAATCCCCATCCTTTGGTCCAGTCCCAATTATATAGGATCGGATATAGTCCTTTGTGTTTAAGTTCACTTTATTTTTAGTCAAGCCTCTTTGCACTGTCCAATTTCCTTGCCATATTACTTAAGTTCAGTCCAAATAGAAGCATCATGTTCATTTCCCCCTACATGGATTTCTATATGAGGAGAGTATCAGTTGTGGGGATCAGGTTAGGCCTATAGCAGGTTTGAGTTTTAGTTGGACTTGGCCTTAGGCCACGTTCAGTAACAATTAGATAATGATTGGGTCGATTGGTAAGAAGGGGGAAGTGGAATAGAGATATTGAATATATGTGGGTATGTATCTATAGGGTATAGGTAATTGTGTACCTATAAGAGCCAAGTACAGGTATAGGGGATATTATGTATCTGTCCTGCTACCTAGGTAATGTGCTGCACCCATCTCTGTGTACTTTTGTATCAGTCCATACAAATATATACTATATATATAAATATGTATATATATTATATTATATGAGATGTATGCATATGGTGTGAGATTAGTTGAGTTTCATATATGAAATTATATGATATGTAGGGTAGTAGTTTGGTTTTACCAAAATATAAGTTATAAGTATACTTGAGATATGTTATATGAATATATTCATATTATGGGATTTTAGGGTATAGGTATTTATTTAATACAAGTACAACTCATGTGTATTTATTTAATATTTATCATGTATTATCCTGTATTTAAATTCCTTTAATTTCATGTTAATCAATTAATCTGCTCTTTAAATTTTCATGTTAATTTATTTCCTGCAATTATATTTATGCAATTTTATTTCTGCACTTTAATTCCTGCTTTTATTCCCTGCTTTAGCTAGGCTTTGGGTTCGGGTTAGCCTTGGTTGGATCCCCTGCAACCCGACCCATTGGACCCGGCCCAACTCCCACCTACCACCCCTTTTCTATTTAAAGCTTACATCTCTTTCTCTCTCCTCATAAACTCACATTCTCACTATTACTCCTCTTCTTCTTCTTTATTACTCTCTCCACCTACCAAACCGTAGGCAAGTACAACTTGCTCCACATGAGAACCCATGTTTTTATAGTTCATTTATCTTCCTCTCATGATCCTAAAAAAGTTTAGAACTTGGCATTTCTCATTTCGAAGTCTTAATTTTTGTAGATCTGAAAATAAGTTATTTTTGGAGTTTGGTGGTTTTGATCTATCAAACTTCTTTGTTTTCAAGTTTTGATGGTTCTATGTTGTAGAGAGTTTTATTCTACCCAATTTTGACCTTTGGAAAGTTAGATTTGGACTTGTTTTGACCAACTTATAGACTTTTGAAGCTTTGGGGTGCAACCATAGAGTTCTTGCTGTTTGGAGAAGACAGTGAGCAGTGTACGCTAGCTTTTTAGCTTGCGTCACTGAGCTGTGCGCGCTCTTTAGCGCAGCGCAGTATGGAGTCCATACGCTGCCTTTTTAGAAAGCGTGTGTCTTGCATACGCTACCTTTTGGAAGCGTATGTCGTATGGAGTTCATACGCTATCTTTTGGGAGCGTATGACTTGCATACGCTGACTTGAATGGTCAGGAGTCGTATGGAGTTCATACGCTACCTTTTTGGGAGCGTATGACTTGCATACGCTGACTTGAATGGTCAGGAGTCGTATGGAGTCCATATGCTACCTTTTTGGGAGCGTATGACTTGCATACGCTGACTTGAATGGTCAAGAGTCGTATAGAGTCCATACGCTACCTTTTTGGGAGCGTATGACTTGCATACGCTGACTTGAATGGTCAGGAGTCGTATGGAGTCCATACGCTGCCTTTTTGGGAGCGTATGACTTGCATACGCTCACTTGGATAGTGAGGAGTCGTATGGGGTTCATACGCTGCCTTTTTGGAGCGTATGTCTTGCATACGCTCACTTGGGTGACTAGGGGTCGTATAGAGTTCATACGCTGCTTGACTTGAGCGTAGCTTGACCTGAGCGTACGCTGACTTGAGCGTAGTCTGACTTGAGTATTTAGACGCAACTAGACCTGACCCTACTTACCCTGGATCTTCTATAGCCCTGTATATTGATATTTTATTAAATATTTAACGTCCATTTTATATCCTTACGCCTTTTGACATAAACTCGATAAAATCATGATATGATAATATTGTTAATATCAATTGTTATGTGGAATGTGCCTTGTGTCCCGATTGATTTTTGGGATACCCAGTATGACTGGGACTTAACCATGAGAGTTATAGACTCGACCCTCTTTTAATGCTAATTGACTTTCATGCCTTGTCACCATTGATAATAATAGTTATCTTGACTAAATTGATCATGCGTTCCTAGTCGGAACTAAGAGACTGGCTAGTCGTCTTATTGAATTGAATGAATGAGACATGTTCATGTTATGAACTATTGTAATCGACTGGCTGATCCCGAATATTGACATACATGCACATGCAGGCTTCAATCTATTTATTTATTTATTTACTTATTTATTTTCTACAAAAGAAGCATGTGTACCTTATGGACAAGGCATGATTACTGTGGTTAGATTTGATTGTTGCATTACGCTATGTAAGACCTGCAACCTAACTGCACTGGTATCGTTGTAGAGTTGTGCATATCGTACCTCGTACAAAAGTACTCATTTGAATGACCATGATCCACGGCATGGGATTTCACTCAACATAGGGACTATTAAGTTAAATAAAATAATGATTGCATGGAGCGAATGGATTCCCGAGTTCTTACATGGCAGCTCCCTTGGGACGAGTAGTATCCGACGGGCCGGCTGGTTCCCACAGATACTGTAAATCTGCCACACGAGCAGGGAACAGTATCTGCTTATATTATTATTGTATATTGTATATTGACGGGCGTCCTGCTAGGACTCGTCTAATTCATGTATGGCGCACATGATTCACTGGATAGACTAGCCTTGCTTGCACATAGTAAGAACTGAGGAATCCCTAATTGCATTATTCCAGGATAACTTGGAACACACAATAGCAAGCCGTAGTAGTTGATTGGCCGTTCAAGATGATTTGTTTGTGTACTGTACCTACTCTGTTACCTAATTGGGATGATCAGAATGTCAGGACATGACGAGCCAACTTCTGTCCTTGTTTGGTTGGGAGGTTGGTTCGAAGTGTCGTGATGTGATGTGAATCCTAGTAGCAAGCAGAGATTTATTAGTATTATTCTCTTACATTACTGGTTTTAGTTCTCATGTCGTGCCTCCTTGTGGTACTTGCTATTAGAGGTCTAACCTCTCTGGTTTTGTATGGCCAGATTTAGAGCCGGTTCCCGAGGATCCAGCTTACTTCTACCTCTAGGATGGTCAACACTAGAGGGATGATCGCAGGAGGACTCGAGTGGGTTCCTTACTTCACCGCTCGTTTTGTCACTTACTTTATACCTTAGCCGTTTGGCACCGACATGTTAGTCGGATCGTCTTGTACTTACTTTTACATAATTGTAATTAAAGTTAGACTGCAGCTGATAACAATTGTGTATACTTTTGCTACATCAATCTGGCTATGTTTTGTAAAGCCAGATATCAAGAACATTTTGACAGAGCGTTTGGGACGCCTTACTGCTTTATCTTACATGTTCTCTATTACTGTTTCTTGTTTGAATGATTGAGACAATAGATGTGTAATGACCATAGTAAGACTTTTATGTAGTATGTACCCCCTCGTCTGGTTAGACAGCATTGATCGTATTATACGGTATTCTTCTACCCGTAATACGTAGCTGGCTGAGTCATTCCCCCGCTCTCCAGTATTCTGGTTCTGGGGCGTGACAATAGGGTATAGGTAATTGTGTAGCTATGAGAGCCAAGTACAGGTATAGGGGATATTATGTATCTGTCCTGCTACCTAGGTAATGTGCTGCACCCATCTCTGTGTACTTTTGTATCAGTCCATACAAATATATACTAGATATATAAATATGTATATATATTATATTATATGAGATGTATGCATATGGTGTGAGATTAGTTGAGTTTCATATATGAAATTATATGATATGTAGGGTAGTAGTTTAGTTTGTACCAAAATATAAGTTATAAGGATACTGGAGATATGTTATATGAATATATTCATATTATGGGATTTTAGGACCTTGGTATTAATGAAGGGGTTGGGTCCTAGATGAGTTAACTTAGGTTAAGGTGTGTTTGGCATCACATTAGCCTAGCAAAATAGTCCATATAGGCCATAACTCTAGATAGTTGACCAAATGTTGACCAAACCCTAGAATTGACCAAGGTTTGGTCCAATAGTTCAGGATTGACTAGAGTTGACCAAAAGTCAACATTGAGTCAAAATGTGACCAATTGACCTAGTTTGACTAGACGTGACTTGGGTTGACCCAGAGTTGACCAAGTTTGACTTGGACCTAGTTTGACCTAGACAGTTGACCAGGTTTGACTTAGAGTTGATTTTGACCTAGATTTGACCTAGAATTATGTAGATTGCATCGTAAACTTCATTTGTCTTATTTTAAACATATTGTAACCTGTACTGCTCTATTTAGGATATTGTGACTCCGGTGCAGACATCTGATATTACACCACTCTTTTCAGAGTATCAAGCGAGTACATTCTCTGATAGTTCTCTCATTTATTTGTCAATTACTATACTTCAGTTCTAGTTAGTTTTATGTGATTCTCTATTACCACACGTATGGATATTTCTGGATTCATGTATATGACACACATACCATATTGTCTGGCCTCTATTACTAGAATTATTGATAGTATCATAGTGTTTGGCTAGACTCTTCTCGATTCTCGTGTCTTGTACTGGATTCACTTGTATTGCGGGGTGGGAAAATATTGAGTAAGACATGTAGACATACCCAAAATCTAGAATCTCCCTACTGGAATCTACTAAAGCATAGCCATCTCTCGCCTAATCAGTGAGAGATATGCCTGATACCTACAGTCGTTTACATGTTAATCTCAGTATTTTAAAACACACTATTAGAATATAGCTGGTCTCACCTGGATTCTTGATCACTGACTAGAATCGTCTTGTATTGGATTCATCTTGTATTAGATTCGTCCCGTATTGGATTTACATAGGATTTACACTTGTTTACACTTACTGTCTGGACTTATCATGCTACTCTAGTTCAATTAGAATTTTATTTTACAGTCTTTATTGCCATGATTCTTCTCTTGTTTTAGTTACCTTACTTTCCTTGTATCTTATCTGTTTCTATAAAGCATCACCTGAATATAAACTACCATATTCATCAATAAAATTGTCTATAACTGCTTTATAGTTCTCTGTTATTTACTTGGGTTTTCTTGATGAGTTGTACTTGTTTCTGTCCTGACTGGACCTATTGAAAATTTTACAGATGTTTGCCCTGAGGACGCTTGCCCTACTTACTATGGACCAGGAGATGGCTTAGCTACCTTTGGCCCCGACACTCAGGAGTGATCGGGAGATAAGCTAGTTGACTTGGTTTAGTTTTCATTTTTTAGAACTTGAATTGTAAATAAGTTGAGATATGTTTGTTTTGAGATTATTGGAGATTATATTATTTTAGTAGTTGGTTTTATTGTTGTATTTAGTCTTAGTTATAAACTTCTGTGTTATCATATCGTGCTTAGACTGTGATTGAGATTATATTATATCTATACTTGTCCTCCGTTCGGAGTTGAGATTTTGACAAGTACATTATATAATTGCGTGAGTTGTTGGTTAGATAGTGACCTAGAACAGCGTTCTACCACCGACACTGCGGCGTAGGCTGGGCGCTGTTACGTACTCGTACCCTCACAGTGGGTGCGGGTCGTGACAAAGTCGACTTGAGTGTAGCTAGGTTTCATGGAGTGATTAGGTGCTTAGAGTTATTGGACTTTTAGCTAGAAGGTTGAGCCAACTAGCTAGTGCACTTGGCCCATGGCCCATTTTCTAATGAAACCCTAACCCTAATCTCATGTGGCCGGCCCCCTTTAGCAGCCATACGGAGACCCCAACCCCCTATATAATATCTCTTCATTAATGCTTATCTCTTCTTATTTTTGTATTAAACCTAGTTTAGTGTTCTTCCCCAAATCTTCATCATTCATTCAAATTACCCCCAAATTGAGCATACTCCCTTGCATTGGGATCCCTTGCTGTTGAAGAAGGTCTTGGAGGCTAGCTAGCTAAGATTTGGAGCTCACTTGGCCATAGCACTTGGAGGAGGATACCTTCCTTTAGAGCTATTCTTGAGATTTTCTTCCAATAGGTAAATGCCCCTAAATCTTATTAAATTTTTGTTTTCTTTCCATAGATGCATCCATCTAGGTGTCTCCTAGCAGTAGGTGTAGTTTGGTAGGAATTGGAATTGGTTTGGTGTCCGTATCGGACACGTATCAATGTCTATGCATATGTGTTTGACGAAATGCCTCAAAGAGGTTTTTATTCGTATTTCTGAAAAGTATTTGAACAGATTAGTAGTGCTATATGTGATCTTTGATTTCATATCTGATTGAGGTGATTTTTGTGTCTGTGTCGTGTCCATAGAGAGCAGTACATGCTGTACGAGAGTGTGCACAAGTGCCCTGCTGCTCGGGGTGGATATCTGCGTGTCTGTGTCACTTGGACATGCGACACTTGGCATGGACATGGGGGCAATGTCTACGAACATGCCCCCAAAGTCTCATGGCTTATCGTGTCGTGTCGGACACGATATTGGTCGTGTACTGGTTTTGTACTGAACCGTACAGACTCGTTTTCACTCTCTGATACGTATGTCATATCGACTTTGGACACGACGTGGACACGAACTTACGTGTCAATCGTATAGCCCTATGCCTGGGCTACACGTGGGTGTGAGCACGTGGCATGGGATGGTCTGTGTCGTGTCCATAAGGACACGAACCCATCGCAAGAGGCGGTTCTATGCACATAATTGTGTGGGTGTTTGTTCTAGGTTTGGACACCTTATGTCCTATTGTTTTGACACGAGTAGACTTGTGAGACATGAGAACATATGCATGACTCGATATCACACACTAATTTGGCCTTTGATTGGATTTAGAATGTAGATTTAGGGTTTGAGGTATTTTTCTGATACTATGTTCATAGCTGTGTTTTCTAAGTTTAAATTGTAATTAAACTGTTAATTAATGATAATTTGGCAATATTTAACATGTGTTTATGTCTGAGATCATGTTTACACATATGGGATCAAAAGGATATTCAATTTGGGTTGATATGGGTTTTTTCGAAACTAAATGTCTGATACATATAGTGTTTGTAGGTTTGTTCACATTTGTATTCCTGAGACTTGATATGTAAACTGATTTTTGTTTCTACAAAACCTGAGAATGTATGCACTGTTAGCCTATTCACTGACATGTTAAACTGAGATTTTGGTTTAAATATGTACACTAAGTTTTATTGCAAACAGAATTGATATTGGTATAAATATGTATATGTATAATACATGTATTAATTGAGAATTCAAATGCACTGTTAAACCTGAGAATGAAACCTACTCTATGCTGCCACTGCCATCATTTAACCATGTGACACTTCACAATATTTTGACACAATTATGTAAACACTTAACCATACATTATTTACATATACACTCTTCATTTTCACATTATACTAACTGCCATGTTATACATTGTTGCACTACACCATGTCCACTTACCTGTCTATGTATACTATATACTATGATTCACTCACCCTATATATATATATATATATATATATATATATATATATATATATATATATATAAAGAAAATATATATATATATATATATATATATATATATATATATATATATATATATATATATAATATTGGAAGTAAGGTGAAGATATGATAGTGTGGTGATAACATGGACAATGCATATATGTATATCTACCTTGCTACGTGTGTTAGGCAATAGCCTATAGATGTGATGCATATATATATATATATATATATATATATATATATATATATATATATATATATGGTGTGGCTTGCATTGTCTTATGGTTGTGCTTGATTGTTAGACTATGCTTGGTTAGGCCTAGAATGACTTGTTAGACTAGTATTAGACCTAGAATAGCTTGGTTGACCTAGTTGACTTTATAAGTTGACTAGAGTTGACCAAGAGTTGACTTTAGTCTAGAATGACCTAGAAATCATATAGAATGCATTGTAATGTTCAATATTACCTTTCTGGACATGTTGTGACCTGTATTGTTCTAAATAGGACTCATCTACTCTGTTTGGACATATATACTCATCAGAAACTCAGGATATTAGGCGAGTACATTCTCTGACCGTTTCATACTTGTTAGAATTTATATTTATGCTCTAGATTACTTTACTTGATCCTGTCACTTTGTTAATACGGATTTGTACTATATGGATCCTTTCATGAGATGTTATCTCCCTCGGAAGCATCAGGATACGTCATGTCATGTGCTTTTTACGTACATCATGTATTCATGTGCTTTCATCATTTATGTGCACTCTTGTGATTCATGTACTCTCATGTTCACAGAGCTCTCCATGTATACTTCATGTGCACCCATTTATGGGCCCCATGTGAAATCATGTGCAATAACATAACTTGTCCGGATCTTTGTGTATTGATTGGGATACGGAGGAGTATAAATGGTCATGTGAACAATTCAAAAGTAGCATAATTATGTGCAAACTCTTTAGTGTAATCATGTGCAAATTCAAGCCGTTCATATGTCTATCTTGTACTCTACATCACTAGTCACTGATAGTTGTTTGCTTATAGTAGATATTTTTTTACAGTCATCTCTTTTACTTCATGTATATTCTTCAGCATTTCATGTATCTTCCTCTATAGCATGCTTACATTTCCTATCATGATATTAACTGTATGAGATGTATTGTGCTCGTTCTTGTCCTGACTGGACCTATTGAAATATTACATATGACATTGAGGAGTTCTGTCATACGTACTATGGAGCAGGCCTAGATGACACCTACGAGCTGGACTCCCAGGAGGACCCAGTCCTTATAGAGGACATTACCCCAGTAGTCTAGGCTAGTTAGATAGACTAGTTATCTTTCTTTATTGTCTTGTCTTATTTGAATACGTTATGTATCTATTTGGGATCTTGTTGTTATTCTGGATGTTTGTGGAGATGTTAACTTAGATACTTAGACTTCTTCTCCTGTTGTATTTTATTGGTGATTTTCATATCTATCTATCTTATCGTACTTCTACCTTAGTTGTGATTGAGTTGTGTATTTCTATATTATCCTCCGATTTGAGAGTATATACTGTACAGGTACCTTATAATTGTTAGATGTATATGACCTAGGACAGCGTTCTATCGCCGATACTACGGCGTAGGCTGTACGTACCCACTTCTCGTTCCCCTACACTGGGTGCGGGTCGTGACAAAGGATGAACTTGAGGATGCCATAAAAAGAATACTTCAGAAATTTGGAGGGCAGATTTTTCTTTGTATTGATTGAGATATGACTAAGATGATTAAAGGATTCAACTTTTAGGGCATACACAACTAGACACCAGAGAGAGAATTGGTATTAATCTAAGGAGGAATTTTAGTTCGTGATAGGAATATTGCTAGTACAAGTTGGGGTTATGGTTGAGGTGTTTGAGTTGTCAATATTCTTTAGAATTTATCTGGGTAAAGGTGCGGTATCCCTGTGAGTATAAACAAGATTAGGCTTCTCGGTTGGTTATGATTTGAGGAAATAATTAACTCTAGGTATTGTTGTATATTATTGCAAGTAGTTATTAGGGAAAGTAGGACAAGTAGGAATGAGAAGTTTCTAGTAAAATTATTGGTATATGTAAACCCCCTAAAATTTCTACTATAAATTTTTTAAAAATAAATTTGGTATTAATTTTTACTTTGTATTTGTACGTCGCATAGTCGTATTGTACGTCGCGTACAAATTTGTCTCGTCGAGTGCGAATATGTGCGAGGTATATATATATATTTTTGTAAAAATATTTTTATTTAGAAGCATGGTTTTTCAAATAATAAATAATAAATATTTTTAATTGCGTAAAGTTGTAAAAATAAATCATATTAGAATTTCCAAATCCTTATTTTACATCATGAATGGTTATATAAATAGTAATTTTGAAAATGAGGTTTTATGTAAATATTCATTACATACGAGGTACATAAATTTAATATATATATAATTCTATTTTTGAAATTTTTTTAATTTTAATATTTTATTATTCGAAAAAGTATTTTAAAATATTGTTTTGGTTTAAATTTAATTAATTATGATAATTATCTTGGAAAAGATTTTATTTTATACGATTGGATATGATCGAGTTGATTTAAACTAAACAAGGGGATATATAATAGAAAATTTAAGCATTTCCAGTCCTTATCCAACATGGTCCTCCACCTCCTATATATGGAGAGCCCATATTCTCTTGTCTCTATAATTTCTCAATAAATTCCACAACCAATATATGTGCATCGTGTCCGTGCCCAACTTCTTTTTCCATCCTCTACATATACTTTTTTCTCCGTGTCGACAACCCCGACACAAATAAATCCTAAACCTAATACTGCCACTCCTTCTCCATGTCGTCTTCGACTCTGCCGTCGCCATCTTCCCCTAGCCTCCAACGGCCAATACCAGCCTACATCACCCCTGCCACCAGAGCAAACACACCACCTCCATCGTGCCACCCTAAAACCACCACCCAGGCCAGCCGATAAACACCACCACCTCCATTACCGTATCCGGCCACCGCCATCGTTCCCTTGTCAAACTCCCAGAACTAAACACACAACCAATACCTCTGCCGCGGCTGCCCACATCCATCGCCACCAGCATCCCAAACAAACAAACACACCCATCACCCTCTCTACCGCCATCGGCTACCCGCCACGACCATCCACCTCCCGAAACCCTAAAACAAATTTCACCAAATTAAACCAAACCACCATCACCTCATCACTTACCTCGTCGAAACCGACGACAACTACCACCGTGTCCACCAACAGACGTCCCAGCGCCAGCCGCCGTCGACGATCGCAGCCCTCTGCGTGCTCGACGACTTCCCTCTGCCGTACAAGTCCTGTCCCTCGCAGCCCTCTGTGCGCCCATCTCCGGCAACCGCCCGAGCACCGGCGAGCTCACTCGTCCCCTCCGTCGTGCCTCCGTGCCGAGCGGATCCCTCCACCCGCGGATCTGGCGCCGCCGCATCGTTCCGCCGTGCCTCCGACGAGTCGAGTTCCCCCTCTCTCTCTCGTAGTCTTCTTCCCTTTTGATCTCTCCTCGCTCTTCCCTCTCCCATCTTCTTTCGACCTCCTTCCCTCTCACTCCTTCGACTTCATCTTCTCCCCATCCGTTCACTTCTCCCTCTCTCTTCTCTTTCTATAAAGGCATCAGTTGCTGCATTTAATTATTTTATTATTATTATTATTATTATTATTATTATTATTATTATTATTATTATTATTATTATTATTGCTGTTAATATTGTTATTTTAATTATGATTTTTAAGTTCTTGTTATACAATATTTAATGGAGGTTGATAAATATTTTGAATAATATTATTATTATTACCATTATTAATGTTGTATTATTAGCACTAAATATTATACCATTTTTATTGAATATATATATGGTAGATAATTTCTTAAAAACTATTTTATAACGAAATTTTGGACTAGGATATATGGCGGTAATATTTTATCTAGTTAAATAAATTATTTGACTAAAATATAGTTTTACAAAATATAGGTTTTAGCCTTAAATAATTTTCTAGAATATTTTGGTTTCACTTAAAATATTTTGATTTCTAAAAATATAAGTTTCAGTCTAAAATATTATTTTTGACAAAACTTGGAGTTTTTACCTAAAAAGCATTTATGGATTTTAAAGTATTTAATTAAATTATTTTAACTAAATACAACTCTATTTTTCAAGTATATAAATAATAATAATAATAATAATAATAATAATAATAATAATAATAATAATAGTTTTGTAAAATTTTATATATATTGTTTATCCAATTCCTTCGACTATCCACCTGTCCGTGACTTAATCCTATTATTCCTATTCCCGCGCCAATTCGAAACTACTTTATGTCGACCCTAACTAATCTGACCGTTCTGGGCTCGATGGAACAGTCCATGCCATCATCAGAGGCCGTCAGGCGTAGTTGTAACACCAAAGTCATATGTTGTGCCACCATGATCATCGCACCACCCTCGACGTCACTCTAGGCAAGACACCTTGCCTTTACTGTTTATTTAATTGCTCAATATCATGCATGCTTTTACTTATTTCTAGCAAATATAAAATTGTTCTTTCAAAACTGTATGTAGATGCAAATTACTATACTTTAGTTTTTTTGTTGCATTTTGGCCTAGAGTTAAGGGACCACCCTTTGTGTGTGTTGCATTCATTGGCCTCGACACTTGTGTGCCACGAAGTCGCGAGTCACATATAGATACAGACTTTCGTGCTGACTGATCATTGGTGCGTACAGGCCGTGCGTTAGGATATAACTGCTAATAGATTTGTATAGAAGACCTATCAGTTGTTAAGACTAAAACAGTATCGTGAAAACGATTCATGTTGTGTGTCATGGAGACGACGTATGTATAGTATCATGGGGAGGGAGGAGACAACTATTAGCGTAGGGGCTACATTTTATTTTTATGCACATTTCAGGCTGATAGTGACTCAGATGAGCGCTAATGGCGGCCCAGGGCAGATAGTGTCTCGTATGAGCGCTACGTGCTGCCAATTCTCTTTTATTTGTGTGGCTTATCATACAGCCCCTGCATAGAACGTTGTCTCCAAAAGTGCATGGTTTCACATAGAATGGTTAGGGACCTTATCTGTTTAGGTTTATGTACTTTTCTATTGAGCTATTTATATTCAATTTATGGCATGATATTATGTGTCTTGTTACGTCCCTCTGAGGACCTGGTTATTCTCCAGGTGTGTGCTCTTGTCTTCCGCAGGTGTTCTAGTCGTGGCAGTGATCATCTCTATTTCTTCGAGAATGATTGCACTTAGATCATTTTCGCTTCGCTCGCCAACCTCATTTTATTTTTCATGTATTTCTTTCCTTACTTGTTGGTAGTGGATTTGCCTTCGCCCAATATATTGTACAAAAATATTTCATAGTTGATTATATGATATCTTTATTTTCTTTATTTTGTGGATGAGATTATTTAGCCTTGTTTTTACTGCATTTACATCTTATGTATACATATGAGGATTCCATATATTAGAGTATACTTTATATGTATACAGCTGACAAGTCTACGTATCTGGTCCTACGTATTTTGGGACTGGGGCATTACAGTATATTAGTGGTATTGGGTAGTTAGTGATAGAGGATTATCTTGGGATAAGTTTTTAAGTTATGCATAGGTGATTATTATAGCTTCTCAAGGACTGATTTCAAGATAGATATAAGAAATTATCAAAGTAATGAAGTATTTAAATTGCATGGGTTGAAGGATAATGTAAGAAGATAGAACTTTCCAAGGATACAAAATAAATGTTTGACAATTTAAGGATCAAGGTTAAAAAGAGGGATTAATTTTTAGAACAAGTGATATACATGTCTTCTGATGTGTAACTTGAGGTTTTAAAGAAAGTATAATTTGATATATATAAGATGATTGCGAAGGAAAACAATAATGAATATAGAATAATAAGAGTATTATTGTGTGATTGAAGTTGGGACATAAATTAGGAGGTCGAGGATCAGAAGTTACATACAAGATAGGAAGACAATAAGTGATTGATGGAAATATGTGGAGACTAAACATTAGACAATGGCTGAGCGGACTTAAGACATAAGAAGATTGAGGAATTGATAAACAAATGCAGTTGACTACAGGAAATAAGTATGTGAAGGATGACAACTTCAAAATTTTAAAATGGATATGAATGAGTAGTTATTGAATGACAAAAGGATTTGGAAAAAGGAAATTATTGAGGAACGTAAGGCATAATTTATTCCGATAGTTTGATAATACAATGATATTGATGATTAATGGTTGGGAAATATGTTGGCGATAAGACAAATGAGTTAAGGAATTTTAGAAACCTTTGATGAAGAAAGGTTTGAAGGGAATTAATTAGGGTATAGAAGCTATGACGATTTGCATGAAAGTTCGAGTTCCTATCAAACTATTGAATAATTATATAACCGAGGAAAACAAAGTTGAAGTATAGTGTAAAAAAAAGAACCATTGATCTAAGATAAAGGGAAATGACAGTAAGTACAAGTTAGTGTAAGTAGAATGTGGATACCAAAGCTGATGTAATAGTTGGTGCATTGGTTGTAAGCATATAACGTACGTTATGACAACTTAGAAGGGATATTAGAAGATTGTAGAAGCTTGGTATTGGGATTTTTTTTATTGTCTGGAGAGGAAGGCAAGATAGCTAATTTGGAGGTATAATCATCCTTGGTAGAGAGGATTAGAGCGTCGTTACCTATAGATGCTAGTGTCAGGAGGCTTAAAGAAATTAGAGTTTCCTGTCAGACCAAACCTAGCATATAAGAAGCAACATGTGATTCTGGACTGGAGAAAGGAGGTATTGAGAGGCCAGACCATTCCCTTTGTTCATGTTGCTTGGAATCATCATGTTCCAGGTGAGTCAACTTGGGAGCATGAGGATACTATCCGCGAGAGCTTTCCTCATCTATTCGAGGACCGAGGTATGAATTTACGTATTGCATTTTCGTTATTTTTAACTTTCTAGTCCGACCATTTTTGGTCCATCATTCTTAATTTTGGGGATGCAATTTTCTAAGGTGGATTGATTGTAAACCCTCTCTCCTAATTTATATTCATTTATTCTCTGTTATTTGAATTTGTTACATGGTATTTATATTAATTTCTCATTGTTAACTTTAGTTGTATATATATATATATATCATATGGTATTTATTTATTTATTTATAAGTATGTTAGTTCAACATTTATTTCAAGAATGGCTTGGACCTTAGTTAGACTAGATTCAATGTTTGACAAACTTCAAGTGAACCTAAACTAGTGAGCCTATTATAGCTAAGCTAGACTAGGTTTGGGTTAGATCCAAGTGCCTATTGGTGCCCCAAAGACCCTAATATATATAGGTGTAAAACAACCTTAACTAAGTGTTTGTGAACCCAAACCATGCACCTAAAACATTAGTGGACAGCAGCCCATGTCCCTTGAGTGCTCACAATTTTGGAGGGGACTAGGTTCAATAGTGGGTATTTTATGTAACTCCTTCCACTCCCACCACTCCTAAAAACAATTGCACTTACTCCTCCTTCCATCTCTCCAGCCCACTCTCATTATCTTTCTACCTTCTTTATTTTCTTCCCTATTCTACTCTCAAGCTTAGCCGAATCCCTTTGGACTGCTATTGAATTTTGCTGAAGTTTGTTGTTGTTTGTGACCTATTCGCTGCTGAATACGGAGGTGAAACTACTGCGGTGGATGCTCGAGACATTATCCAAGGTGTTGGACTCTGGGATAAAGTTGTGAGGCTTCTTGCTCTTGAGCATTTTCTTATCAAGGACAACCTTACTTTTTCATGTTGTAGCTGATGTCCCTTTCACTCAAAAGAGTACAGACTCCCTTTACACTCCTTTATTTGACCTATAAATTAAGGACTATTTAGCCAATACAGTGACCTAGGTAGAAACCATAATTAATCCATGGAAACCCATGTTTTAACCATGCAGAGCACCCTCACAAAAACAAATATTCAGTTCTGGACACTTGTGTTCACACACCCATTTACTCATGTTACTCTCCTATTTTGTACTCGAAACCTTCATGAATGTACCTATGTCTACCCACTTTAAGATCCTATAATTGTATCATGTTAGAATCATAATTATCTAGGGGAAAATCATGTTTTTAGCCCTATTTTCCTTTAATTCTAACTGACACATCTTTTGTGGCATATAATTATTTCATGTACAAAATTTCTATATTTTTGTCTGAAACCTTCACGATTATATCCCTACCTTAACCTTCTACCAAGACATATAATTATTTCATGTTAATTTCGTGAGAAAATTAGGTTAAATTATGTTTTTATAACGTACAAATCTTAATTCCTGAATAGGTAGTTTATCGATACATGTTGCTTTGAACACCTTAATTGCATGATAAACCAACCAAAATTTGAGACCAATTTGGGGACACATTATTATATGTTTTAATCTAGATAAACCTAAGTTTTGTCATGAAAAACTTGGTTATAGAGCACTAAACACAACACTTAAATATGGAATTCAGATTTACAAATTTGGTATGTTGTGCATGAGAACCTAACTTATTGTACCTACTATTGTATGTAACTTCTACAGTATACATGTCTATAAGTTTTATTGGTTATATACTCTTAATTTCATGTTTATAAACATATTTAATTTTGATTATTATATATATATAATTATGGCTATCTTGTGTGACATGAAGCATGTTGTTTTAAGCCTAGAAAAGCCTAGTTTCATAAGTTTCTTGAACCCAAACTTACATAGGATTGAGCCAACACTTCTACAATGAGAAGTAACCTCAAACCATGTTAAATATGCATTTTATATTCTTCTTTAACATGGATTTTAAGGATGTTTATGTTGATGAAATTCAGCCCTTAGTTTAGTGTAGGTATATGTCCTAGAACCACTTTTTGTAGCTTGCTAGGTATCCTACAAGTGTGACCTTTGATTTCAAGGTAGTTGAGACATTAATATTATTATAGATATATTATTTCTGATTTTAGGTGCTGTTATTAGATTTAATAACTTTATTTGAGTTTAGGATAAGTTGTATGCCTATAGGTTGTATTGTTGACCCAAAAATAAAAGTTGTAGGTTGTATGCGCTATGCCCTGACTATATTGTCATGTAGGATATAAGGGACTTAGTTTATATATTTATTTGGAGTTTATGTTGATTAGAGGACCAGAAGTTTAGGTGTTATTTCAATTCTTAATTATTTATTTATAACTTATTTCCAGTAAATTGTTCTCCTTTCAAATGCGACCGTTCTTATGCGTAGGTAACTTATGCATATAGAACTGTGTAGTTATGCATGTTCTATGGTTCTAGAGTAGTAATTAATTAATATTTACTTAATTATAGGGTTCCAAGATAACATGACATCATATACCGGATCCGGATTGCAGCTTAACTATCTTGAAGATCCATCCAAGTATACCTTGTCTTGTTTACTATTTAAATTTAATTATTATTGTTTATATGCTTATGCTCTGAATATAATATAATGTGTGTGTCTGAGAATGCCTCGGGTGCAGTCAATGAAGGCTTTGATGTTTGGTCTTGTGTATTGACCTAGTTTCTAGTAGTTGCACCCTAAGTTGTGGAGTTATCAATATATCTCTCATGACCTTGACACGTATAACTTCATGTCACAGAGGGAGTTCATGTTATGGCACGAGCTTATACACTCGATTAGCTATCGTTGTGAGTAGCACGTATGATGGTATATTGTAAATTTGGGTTAATTCTAGATTATTTGTTACCTAGCATCGAGATATGAAATGTCCAAGTTATGAAAACGACTTGCACATTTTAATAGGGGCGAAAAATACAATTAGTAGACGTATGAAAAAGAAAATTGTCTGTCGTAGTCTCCAGATGGAACTACGAAGTTATGAGCCTCAGTGTTACCCGGTTAATAACTTCTGTTACCTAGTTATGGGCTTATATGCTAGTGGATATATCCGGCAATGGTCAGTAGCTGCATGCTAGGTTCGATATATATATATATATATATATATATATATATATATATATATTGTTGGAATTATTCAATAATTAGGGGCCACACATGTAAAATTAATTTTGTTTGGGCTATCTAAATAATTAAGCCAAATTAAAGTGGTCTATTTCGAAATTGGCTTAAGGGTATAATTGTCATGGAATTAATATGTAGATACCGGAGATAATTCTAATTTGATGAGGGGCCAAATTAGAAATATCAAAACACATGTATATATATATGTGTATTCATTAGGGTTATGGTCCCCAACTTATACGGCCACCAAAGAGAAGATTCTCTCTTTTTCTCTTCTACATCCCCATTAACAGAAAGAGAGGGACAAAAGATTCGAATTCACCTTTGTCATTAAGGGTTGTAGCAAGTTGGAAGATCGAACCCAATAAAGAGTCGATCGCTTCAACATCCATCAAGCCAAGTAATGGATTCAGGTACGCTTCCGCAATCAATTTAATTTATGTTCTTCATCTCATGAATCGACAGGGCATAATAAAATTTCTAACAAGTGGTATCAGAGCCTCCTGTTTGATTTATGAGGTCGAAGTTTAGAATCTATTTTTTTATTTATTGTTATTCAGAAACCCTAGATCTTCGATCTAATTTAATTTAGGGTTCTGGTTGATCTATCATGATCCACAAATTAAAACCCTCTTTATGTATACTGCTGGCTTATTTTATATATAAATCAAATCATTTTTTTATTGTTTGGGTCTGGTATTTATCTTTGGATCTGTTAGGAGTTAATTTAGGTATTGCTTTGTGGTTTTATTTGGTAAGACATGCTATTTCTTGCTTCTTTCGGTCACCGATCTACTGATGGTCATCAATATTGCAACTTCTGTTTATGGGTCTTTACGGATTCTAGCATGTTACTATCACTTCTGTTTAAGTATCAATATTGCAACTTCTGTTTATGGTTACCAATTGTTTATGGTCATAAATATTGCAACTTCTGTTTATGGGTCTTTACGAATTGTGGCATGTTACTATCAATTCTGTTTAAGTATCAATATTGCAACAAAAGGTGATAGTTTCGGATATAAAAAAATTATTAGCATGGAAAGCTCTAATTAAGTATCAATATTGTATAAAACAGATTTAGCATTTTCTTTATGGTATTGTTATTGATTTGGATTCATAAATATAGTTTTCGATAAATTCATGCAAAAACAAATTCACATGCATATGATTAAAGGAGATATCTTTAAGATATATGATTGTTTTTCAAATTAAAATTAGGATTTTGTCTTCGGTAGAATATTTTATTTAAAATAATCCTTATAGATTATTTGATATAATCTGTTAATGCATATATTTGACCTTCTATAGATTATTCTATTTAAAGTAATCCTTATGCATTATTTGATATTATCTTTGGATGTATATCCTCCGTAGATTATTTCATGAATTTTGTTATAGTGATAATATCCAATTTTGCCAAATTGAAATTCATGATTATGCTTTTGAGTACTTTATTTGAGTAATAATCTTATGAATATGCATGTATATAAAGTTTTGGACATGATTTAGTTTTGTAAAATTTAGTCAACATTAATTTTTGGTGCCTTTTATGACTAACAATAGTTGTCCAATATTCTAAGTAGACTCATTGAAACAAGATGTCGCCAAAGTGACCTCTCTTGCGTAGATAGTCTATGAGGGATGTCGGATGTTTGTGTGTGTATATTCATGCGGGTATTAGCCGGCCCAAAGGAAGGTTAATACTTGGCCGAATTGCACATATACTTATGGTGATAAATGTGTGACAATTATACGGTTTACATGTGAATAATAACCCGATCCAAAGATAGGCTTATTATTTGACATGACTTATTGTCAATATTTGATCACTACACCAAGAGTACCACTTGCGGTTAATATCACTTTCCAAAGACTTGATATTAATGATGTACTAGGTATCTTGAGATGGGGTTCGCCATTATTTGAATTTGTTTGACTATATTTTACGCTTTAGTTATTAATTAGAGCATGTATATTTTTGTTGCTTTGTTCTCTTTACAGTTAGTGTTGTTAAAATATCTGCCAACAAGATTTTAATTGTCATGTTTAATAGGATAAACTTTAAGGGCAAAATAAAAATAAAAATGAATACAGTAGCTGCTAAGGGTCCAGCTCAAAAGAAACAACAATATAAAACTAAGGGTTATTTCTTTTGTGACAAGCCAGGACACATAAAGAAGAAATATATAAAGTACCACGTATGTCGTATAAAGAAAAGTACAATTCCAAATTTGGTCTGTTCTGAGGTTAATTTAGATTTAGTACCTAAAAACACGTGGTGGTTAGATTCTGGTGCTACTACCCACATTAGTGTTTATAGACAAGGTTGTATGAGCTACCGAAGCCAACTGATGGTAAAAGATACATCTATGTGGGTGACAGTAAATCGGTAGAAGTGAAAGCAATATGACATTTTAGGTTATTTTTTGGGAACCGATTATTATTTGGATTTGATAGACACTTTTATTGTACCGTCTTTTAGACGAAATTCAGTTTCAGTTTCCTTAATGGACAAATCTGGTTATCATTGTTCATTTGGAAATAATAAGTTTAGTCTATCTTTAAATTCAAATATTATTGGTAACGGTTTTCTTAATGTTTATGATAACCTATATTCATTTAAAACTATTGCATCTTATAATGATACCTTGCAAGTGGAGTCATGTGGTACTAAATGCAAAATTAATAATAAATATTTTTTAATCTTATTATGACATAAGCGGTTAGGTCACATCTCTAGAAATAGAGTTGAACGATTTGTGCCTGATGAGATTTGGATTTTATTGACCTTATAGACTTTAATGACTATATTAATGTGTAAAAAAAATACAGACCAAAATTAAATTGCAAACAGCTACTTCATTGGCTATACTGACAAATCGATGGGTTAATAATTATACGGTCCCATATAAATGAAATTTATTTTGAGACGAGAAGTGTAATAGTTTTTGAGGATGTTGAGTTTGGGGGAGAAATAAAGTCAGGATCATTGTCTTTGAGGAGGAATCAATTACGATTCCTACTATCACTTTTGATGATGTGCAGGATTCTATACCTGTCATGATCAAGAAGTGAATTCGGAGCCTCAATAAGACAATGTCAAATTACCACTATAAGTCGTTGTTGAGATACCTTAACAATGACAATGTAGTGGCACCCCATTCAAGATAAGGTAATTATTCCTAAGGAACAAACTCAATAACCTCAAGAACCGGTAATATTAAGATGGTCCACCAGAGAAAGGAGAAATATAATTTCGGATAATATTGTCATATTTCTCTAGGAACGTGAGGAAGACTGTGGATACTAGAAGATGATCTAATCAACTTCCGTCAGGCCATGGAAAGTTCCAGTTCTCAAACTGGATTGATACAATAAATAAGGAGTATAAGTCCATGCAAGACAATAAAGTTTAAAAACTTGTCCCATTACCAAAAGTTATGAAATCCATTGATTGCAAATGGACATTTAGAACCAAGAAGAATTCGAAGGGTCATGTGGAGAGGTATAAAGTACGTCTTGTAGCTGGTGACTTTACTCAAAATTTTGGGATTTATTTTAAAAAGTTTTTCTCTTCGATATCTTTGAAAAACTCCCATAAAATAATCATAGCACATGTTGCACATTTGATCTTGAATTACATTAAATGGATGTCAAAACGGTATTTCTCAATGGTAACATTGACGAAATAATTTATATGGTACAACCAGAAAGCTTTGTGTCAGAAGACCCAAAGAATATGGTTCGCAAACTGACAGAATCTATTTATGGACTCAAGCAGGCTTCTCGTTAAAGATACTTTGAGTTTTAACAAGTGACTATCTCGTTTGGTTTTGAGATGAACACTGTTGAAGATTGTGTGTATCACAAGTTCAGTGGGAGTAGAAATAAATTTCTGGTTTTGTATATTGATTGAAGTATTCATTGCAAACCAGGTGACACCTCTCGTTAAAGGAGACAAATTCGGTCTCAAACAAGTGCCCTAAGATTAGCCTTAAAATTAAGAAAATACAATAGATTTTTCTTTCATGATCAGTTGTAGGGAGTCTAATGTATGCTCAAGAATGTACGCGTCAGGATATTGCGTACATATTAGGATGTTAGGCAGATATTTAAGCAAATATGGATGGATCATTGGATAGCAGCCAAACTACTTAAGTAACTAATAGAGAACAAGAAATTATATGCTCTTTGTAGGATGTCGGATAATTCTGGAGATCATAAGGTATTCCGACTCCGATTTTGTTGGATGCCAACACAGCAGGAGATCCACATCAAGTTATGCTGACTAATGGAGATATATTTTGGATGAGTGTCAAATATGCACTCATAATTTCTTCCATCATAAAAGCAAGGTTTATAACATGTTGTGGGGTATCTATTCAGGGAATATGGTTACAAAATTGTCACAAGGCTGCGCCTACAGTACGGTGTTGAAAGATCACATGAAATTATGGTGTGACAATAAATCAGCAGTATTGTATTCCAATAACAACAGAAACTTGTATAAGTCAAAGGATATTGGCATAAAGCTTAAGAAAAGAATTCAGAATGGTTATAGTGTTCATATAGCACATTCGGACAAACTCCATGGTAGCGGATCTGCTCACAAAAGCATTATCATCTAGGGTCTTTCATGAGCATATTGCTCATATGGGTGTTAATTAAGAATATGACAATATAGTGGGAGTTTGTATTTGGGTGCTATTTGATTTTGGACACATTTATGTATTAAAGTATTTTGAATATTTATCTGATCAGATATATGGAAATTCAGTTCATTCTGTTTTCATTATGTTAAAGTATTGATCTCATTAAAGTTAAGAAGGACCAGTTGGAAATAGACATGTATTGATCACATTGCGTGTAATTTCCATGCTACGTATCCATGATTGATCTATGTCGTTTAGCTATATTGGTATATGTGACCATTGATGGTTTAGTTACGCTATATGTGACGAATGCCGCTTTGATCCTATGTTGATATGGTTAATGGACGAGATTGTCCGGATATACCCTAAGAATTAAGATAGTAATTTATGAGCTCACTAAGGTTAACACAATTATAAGGTTACATATGTGGTCCAGTGGGGGATTGTTGGAATTATTTAATAATTAGGGGCCACACATGTAAAATTAATTGTGTTTGGGCTATCTAAATAATTAAGCCAAATTAAAGTGGTCTATTTAGAAATTGGCTTAAGGGTAAAATTGTCATGGAATTAATGTGTAGATACCGGAGATAATTCTAATTTGATGAGGGGCCAAATTAGAAATATCAAAACACATGTATATATATATGTGTATTCATTAGGGTTATGGTCCCCAACTTATACGGCCACCAAAGAGAAGGTTCTCTCTTTTTCTCTTCTGCATCCCCATCAACAGAAAGAGAGGGACAAAGGATTCGGATTCACCTTCGTCATTAAGGGTCGTAGCAAGTTGGAAGATCGAACCCAATAAAGAGTCGATCGCTTCAACATCCATCAAGCCAAGCAATGGATTCAGGTACGCTTCCGCAATCAATTTAATTTATGTTTTTCATCTTATGAATTGACAGGGCACAATAAAATTTCTAACATATATATATATATATATATATATATATATATATATATATATATATATTTATATATATATATATATATATATATATACATGGCCTCTGGCTTGACGCTACATCTTATACCTATTTTACCTACTTATACTTATCAAGGTTGTATTCAAAGTGCATTCACTTAGCTATTTAGTACACCATTATGTTTACACAATATTTATATTATGGCAAGTACTCTTTGTCTCTTGCTATGTCCCTCTGAGGACCTGGTTTCCTACCAGATTGCAGAGTTGATTAACATAACGACTTGCTGGAGCTGACAATGGGTATCATTTGGTATGCAGGTATTTGTTAATAGATATTTATATCTTTTATTGTTCATCTATTATCTTTCTATTGCATATTACCTGCTGGTATAGCCTAGTTTTGCAATCTTAGTCTTTTCTCGAGCTTGATCGAACCAAGTGTGTTATTGGCGGCTGATTCTAATGCACTTTGTTCATTCTTGACTTTTACTCATTGTGTGGATTGATGTAAGATCCCTATTTTTTTCGATTTACTTTTTTATTTTTATTTTTAATTTATTTAAAATATTTATTAATAGATATTTTTTTACTATTATTTTTTTTATTAAATACTGTTTTGCGTAGTTTTAATTTTTGGAGCACAAGAAATGCCAATATCTAGAAAATGCCCTTGATGAGTTTTGATATAGACAAGTTTATCTTCATTTTTATATATCATGTCCCACTCAAACATGTTCTCTTGTATTCAATTTTCGTTGCACAACTTTTGGATCAATTTATGCCATTTGACCAACTACCGTAATTATTGACCCAACTTCCAATTTAATTTTGGGACTCGACATCGATCCAACCTATTCGACCAAATATATGATTTTGATCTATTTTGATCCTACTACACACATACCAATGGCGTCCCAATCAATTGAGTTCCCATGTGCTATTTATTTTCAAATGGCACACAAGACCCATTTATTGCATTTTCGGAGTTAAATTATGTTCGATAAATTGTTTGGACTAAACCCTAGCCCAAACCATTAGTGGAGCCTATGTAGGGTTGCCAAAATCAATTAGAGATATATTTATATAATTTGGATATTTAATAGTAGTCCACATCCATTAAATTCATGCATCTTTGACTCAATCTTTCACCTTTCCAATTTGGAAATCCCTTTGAATCCCATTACCATGTTAGTTGATTGGATGACCAAATCTCCACAAAATCAATTAAAACATCCGCCATAAAAACCCCAACCCATAGGAGGACCAAAATTTATATATTGAAGCTATCTTTGGCCGCCCAACTCTTCCCAATATTCCAAAATTCGACCACCCCTTTGCCATAGGCCGACAACATAAGCAAGCTTTGACCGACCACTTCAATCCTCCTTTTTCTCGACCTTCGTGCACTCCACCACCTCTACGACGACTTCAAGAGACCCCTCTTTAACCCTCTCAAGCCTCGGAGAAGTTTCGTCCACTTATTTGGTCGTTTGGAGGTCAAACTTAAAGGTTATTTTCAATCGTAATAAAAATTCCGAACCCAAATTGGTCATTTTCTTCGATGGTTTTCATCTACTTTTTCACATCTATTTCTCTTGGAACAAAAACTAATTGGTACCCTATGTGTCAACTTTAATGTACAATTGCTAACTCACTCTGTTCCACTCGGTATGGCCGTGGCATCCGTTGCACTAAAATTGGTCCAAATTTGACCGATTTCGATACGAGGATCTTTCTAACGACTTTTGAACCCATTTGATCTCGAACAACTCATTGGTAATGATCCTAACATCCTTCTTTATCATCTATTAATACCCAATATTCATATTTGCAAATAATTCATGTGTTTGTGTTATCATTTTCATGATGCTAGTTTTTCGGACACTGAAAAGATGCCAAAACTTGGCTATGTGATCTCTAACTTCGTATAATTTTTCTATGATTTTTGTCAAGTGATTTATGATGAAAATCATATATTTCTTTGACTAATTTAGATTTGTTCAAATTATTAAATTTTTATATTTTTTCGTGTCATTCGATTCCAATTCATTCAACATATGTCATAGTTGTGTACTAGTTAAGTATGGTATTTTGATGCTATAGTTTCTCTTAAAATAAATATATTTAAAATATAACTAGAAATTATTTGTGTATTTTTCTAGAAATATTATGATATATTTTGTGATATAAAAATATTATTTTTATCTAGTAGTATGATAATGTATGTACTAGACATGATTAAATATATATTGGATATGTTAGATGACTAGTATATGTTGTTATTTTATTTTTCAGACACACACAAACACACACACACACACACACATATATATATATATATATATTTTCATATATATATATATATATATATATATATAAATATATATATATATATATATATAAAATATATATATATATATATATATATATATATATATATATATATATATATATATTAAGGAAAGGAAATTTTATTAAAGCAAGCAACTCGCAAGGAGCAGAACATAGGGCCCACGGGCTGGGCGAGCTCCAGAGGGGCTCCAAAAAACAAATTTCAAAATTCGAAATTCAAAAAATAAGAAAAGAAAGGACACCTAACTGCACGCAGCCCGAGGGGGTCTCGGGGTGCCCAGACGCGTAACCCGAGGAGGGGAGGGGGGTTCGACCCCGAGGGGGGAGCCACGGCGAGGGGAGGGGGGCTCGACCCCGGGGGAGCGAGAGGGGACAAGGGGGGCTCGACCACGGGGGAGCTAGAGGGGGGGAGGGGGTGGGGGGAGCCACGACGGAGGGGGAGCCACCTAGAAGAGGAGGAGGGTATCGCCTGTAAGAGGAGGGGCTCGACCCGGGGGAGCCGGAGGGGGAGGGGCTCGACCCCGAGGGGGAGGGTAGGTGGTGGGGGGAGCCACGGTGGAGGGGGGGAGGGGAGGTGGTGGGGGGAGCCACGACGGAGGGGGGGCCGCCTGGAAGAGGTAGGGGAAGTAGCACGCAGCCCGAGCGCGTTACCCGAGGTGGAAAAGGGGGCTCGACCCCGAGGGGGGAGCCACGGCTAGGGGAGGAGGGCTCGACCCCGGGAGACCACGACGAGGAGGGAAGGAGAGGGGACCTCGTGTAATGTCCCGCTCCGCACGAGGCATTTGGTTGGTTTATTGGATGGGATCAGAATATTGGACCGTGACTTATATTGGGAATCAGGAGAATTGAGACTGATGCAGTCTCTCTTAGCTGGCTAGATGGAATGGGTATTGGAACGTGGCTCGCTGGTAGAGCTACGCTTAGTAGAATTATGTGTGATCGGAACAGGAAGACCCTTTATTGCAAGTGAGTAGAACTGTCCTTCCTCCTCCTTACTCCTTCATGCTTAATAAATGAAGTATTGAAATGCTATGAACTGTCCCTAAATGTCCCATATATTAGTTGCTGAATAATAGAGATGCTTATGCTAAGAATTATTGAAACGTGCAACTCATTGAACTGTTAATGTGATTCGCTGCCTGAGAATGAATTGATAACATTGATTCTTATGTTTAATGCTGCTGAAACGGCAAACACTTGAACAATGAGATACCTTATGAATGATAGAAAAAGAAATGAACTGGCTTGCTATCAAACCAATGAACTGAATGAAACACTAGAATCATGTGCTCTCCCAATAACTGTTGCAAGAATATGAAATGCTGCCTGTCCCTTATAAGAAATGAATGATTGAATAAATGTTCCTATGAAATGAATGAATGTTAAGTTCCTCTTAAGAAAGGAATGATATGAGATACGTTGCAATGAAGTAATGAATGAGAAATGATAAAGCTGGGATCGTTGAGATCACCAAATGAAATGATGGTAATGATGAAATGAATAAGTCATTGAATATAACTAATGATGCACTGTTGCCTTTACTTTCCTTAATATATTTTACCATGTGATTATGTTCACAATCGAGTCGGACACGCATTCACATGGTCATGGACAACTTGTATACAAGGTTTGAGTAATAATTTCCTCGAACGGTTCCTAGGGCCCTGGGGACCGATTCGGCCTAGGAGGAAATAATGATGAGTGCTATGGGAGCACGGATAAGGCGGGGTGGCATAGAGGCTCGCCACCTACTATGCTGACCGTATTATCTTGGAATGAAATAAAATGAAGAGAGTTCATATGGTTTAACAACACCAGTGACCATGTAGTCAGGATGCATGCTAATGAATATTTTGTGCAGGCAGAGTAAGTATATCGAATAACCTGTATATGATGCAGGTCTGAGAAGTCGGCTATTGGTAAGAAATCACATAATTGTGATATTGTATAAATTGGTTTAACTTGCCTGCTTAACATGTTCCATTCAAGTATGCTAGAAAGATGCCTTACCTTAAATAGTGCTCAAAAATAACATCTATGCTAAGTGATGCTTAAAGTGAGAATTGTCATAACATGTTTAAGATGTTAATGTTAACGATGCCTCAATGACGCCTTTGCATGATAACACCCAGAATGCTAAAATGATATGTCCACATGAATGCTACTAAGAATATGTTTACATGCTTCACTCTGATTATTGCCCATGAACTGTAAACTGATGTTAGGCCCTAAGTAGAAAGATCACTCTAATAATGCTTGCTTAAATGATCACTTTAATGTTGGTTTATGCGAGTGGGTTGGATTCTGCTTGCTAGTACATAGATGATGTGCTGACCCCACGTTTTGTGGGCAGGTGCTCGTGCTTGGGATATTCTACACACGAAGATTGGCTTGATTGGCCCCGCGGCATCGAAGATTTGTTGGGCATACAGAAGCTCTCCTTGCACAAGATGAAGTCTTCTGTTTATAAAGGGCATAATGTATAGAACATTGTAATCAGTTGTACCAGTGAGATTGTAAGCCAAGTCGGTATATTGAGTTGTAATCCAATGTATCCTAGTATCAAATGTAAGCTTTGTAGCATTGTTCAGTTGGCTTCCAATGTAAAGTGGGATTTGTTGTAAGCATTATACTCCAATACAAGTCTTGTACTCTTCTTCAATTATCAATAAAGAGAATAAAGTTCTATATATCTCTGTGTGACTTCAAGTTATCTGTTTATCTCCGCTGCTATAAAGAAGTGATCTATTTCTATTCAATAAAAAAGATTGTCCTTATTAACTTTAATTTATCTGTATCTGCCGCTGCGATGTGTTCCTATTTGAAGAAAATCAATTACGTACCATCTTTGCCTTGTACAAGTGCAATACCAGACTTGTACGACATCACGCCCAAGCGAGGACGATCGATTCTAAGAGATAAAATGTGTAAATAAACGACTCAACGAATCGGGGCGTGACAAATTGGTATCAGAGCACGGCTTTACATCCTTGGTCTCTTCTTTGATTCATTTCAATCAAAGTTGCATCAACGATTAACCAAAGTTGCTTCCGCGATCACTCAACGTTGCTTCCGCAATTAAGTCAAAGATTGCTTTCGCGATTATGTTGTTGTTGTTCTGTAATCATTCTTACGTTGTTCGTGTTTGAAAGTTCGTTGACCCTCTTGACTGCTCACTTGATGTTCCATACAATAAGTCTATATACATTGTGATGCCCTTGAATAAATGATTGTTGCTGGTTTGGACACAGATAACCCAACAATGACTTGATGCCATAGTATGCTATGTTGTGAATGCTGTTGGGAATGTGGGAATATAGAATGTGGCTATGTATGCTGTAACAAGTTGAGAATTGAATGTGACGTTGGGAAAGAATTATGAATGGCATAATTGATGGATGAGTTTGACATAACTAATGAGTCGACTCAGGGGTGATGGCTAGTACTTTTGAGACCCTAAGAATGTTGGCTTGGGATATTGAGATCCCGAGATGATGGTTAAGTATTGTGATCATTATAAATCACGAATGTCCGGAATAGATTGAGTTGGTATTGTTTAAGGATGGCTTCGTTTCTGTGTGGTATATTGCCTCTACCACCTCAGAACGAGATGTATGTTGATCCTTTCCATAGGATAGCTAGGAGACTATCTGTGGGTACTGGGTAGTACTGAGAGTTAGCTGAGAGTCATGTATTGTGGCTAGACGACTCGAGTGTCCCTTGACGGTGATGTTATATTGAGTAGCGAGAATGTTGAAAATTGTAATCGGTGGCTTGGTTAGAAATTGTTTAGTCTAGTGACGACTCAGACTAGTAAGACAGTTAGTATGCTATGGGTAAATGGATTTGGCTGGAGAATATTATGCTTAGAACATCTGAATGTTGACTTCGATTGGTTGGATGTAAATCAAATGTGGCTAATACAAAGTTGGTTGCGTAGCTGAAAGTTTTAAAAATATTGTCGGTGGACCAAAAGAATATCAGAGATATGTGCTTTGACCTTAAGGTGTAATAGATGTTAATCCATCTTGATCACCAAGGGATAGTCGTTGCCTATGTGCATGTATGCTGAGAAATTTAATGAGATTAGAAAAGTAACAAGTAGCCACCTTGACTATTTGTGTTGCCTAGAGGATGGTTAAGTAATACATAAATTGTCGGATTGAAAGGAATGAACTACTCAACCCTTGCTGCATGAGAATTAAGAATGCCCATAAGATAGTTTGATGATCGAGAAACGAATGGGAACGAGAAATTGCAAATGTGTTGGATAATATCGGTATAGGTGATCGTTGGTTGGAATATAGATTGTTGGCTTATGACTTAGTGGTGTGACTCTGTCATATGAACCAAATAGTATGGTTCTATAGTCTTGTTGAGACTAACGGAATCGATGACCCTTGAATAGTTAGCCTTGGTTTATGGGTTCGTGTGGGTACAAAGTAAATGGAATAGAAATTTGGATCATTAGAAATTTACTTGATAGATTTTTAGAATGATGTGAATCATATGTCGGGTTGGGAATTGACCGTAATGTATATAGATCGATCTTAGTCGATCGTTGGATAAGTCTAGAGTGAGCCTCTGTAGAAATTATTTCCTTGAGGAAGACACTAGATAGATAGACTTGACCCTAGAAACCGTGGGCTGCATGACCAATTATTGGCATAGCTTACAATGGCGATTAGTTTTTCGACTGAGTTAATACCCACAGGTTTGGGTAGAGTTCCTTAGAAGTGTTGGTTGCTTGTGGGCCTTAAGAATAAGAAACTAGTATAACCCTAGTAGCCGTCCACTCTAGGAAAGTCACCTGAACGATTAAGTTTAGCTATCAGTGTAGCTAACCTTAGAGATTGACTGACTAATAGGTGACCATTGGAGACCCATAGGATGACCTTGTGGCATTGAATGAGAGACGGTGATAATGAGTATTGACCTAAGGGAATGTATGCTTCAACTTGAGCCTTAAGAGATGTTTGAGCCTTGAGGATTATATGTCGGCCATAATTGGGAATTGCAATCATAAGGTAAGACTTGAGCGTATCTATAGTCGGGTAGCTAAGTTAACCCTGAATGTTGCATAGAATTACACCTGACTCGGGTAATCAATAATGGGAGACGTCGGATTGTATCTTCTATGAAACATGAATTGCCTCGGTAAGAAATATTATTGGATTAGGAAAGGAATATGATTGCATGTTGTGAACTCTTGATATGATTGGCTCTAAGTTAGACCCTTGATCGAATGTTAGAAATGTTATGCTTGAGTATAGAGCTTGACCAAGAGGTCCGTGATATTAAGTATTGTGGCCTGGAAGATAGTGATTGTGGCAAAGTGAATAAAGAAATAAGTCAATTGAAAGGATGCTAAGTCGGATTTAGAAAAGAGAGTTATATCGTGGCTGATCGAATCGCACTAACATAGAAGTTGGCTGAAGTACATATGTTTTGGGGACACCTGAAATATGTGTATGGATCCAACCGAAGTGATTGGTTGCGACAGAGATAACATTATGGAAAGAATTTATCGCACTAGCGTGGACTTTGGCTGAAATACATATGTTTTGGGGACGCCTGAAATATGTGTATGGATCCAAATAAAGTTATGTGTTGCAACCAAGATAGAATACAAGAAAAATGTTGGTGAATCAATGAGAAGTTGCAAGTATTTGGAAAAAGAGAAAGATGGATTGAATCGTTGATGGATTAAAATGATACAATTGGATAGCTATTTTGAAATGACCGATTGGGCTGAAATGAATATTGAATTGAAGCTGAATGAATAACTCGTTGTGACTAAGTGAATCTAGTATAAGAGTTGTTTCCTTAAGTTTCGAGGATGAAACTTTTTCTGAGTGGTATATTATGTAATGCCCCGCTCCGCACGAGGCATTTGGTTGGCTTATTGGATAGGATCAAAATAGTGGACCGTGACTTATGTTGGGAATCAGGAGAATTGAGACTGATGCAGTCTCTCTTAGCTGGCTAGACGGAATGGGTATTGGAACGTGGCTCGCTGGTAGAGCTACGCTTAGTAGAATTATGTGTGATCGGAACAGGAAGACCCTTTATTGCAAGTGAGTGGAACTGTCCTTCCTCCTCCTTACTCCTTCATGCTTAATAAATGAAGTATTGAAATGCTATGAACTGTCCCTAAATGTCCCATATGTTAGTTGCTGAATAATAGAGATGCTTATGCTAAGAATTATTGAAACGTACAACTCATTAAACTGCTAATGTGATTCGCTGCCTGAGAATGAATTGATAACATTGATTCTTATGTTTAATGCTGCTGAAACGGCAAAACACTTGAATAATGAGATGCCTTATGAATGATAGAAAAAGAAATAAACTGGCTTGCTATCAAACCAATGAACTGAATGAAACACTAGAATCATGTGCTCTCCCTATAACTGTTGCAAGAATATGAAATACTGTCTGTCCCTTATAAGAAATGAATGAATGAATAAATATCCCTATGAAATGAATGAATGTTAAGTTCCTCTTAAGAAATGAATGATATGAGATACGTTGCAATGAAGTAATGAATGAGAAATGATAAAGCTGGGATCGTTGAGATCACCAAATGAAATGATGGTAATGATGAAATAAATAAGTCATTGAATATGACTAATGATGTACTGTTGCCTTTACTTTCCTTAATATATTTTACCATGAGATTATGTTCACAATCGAGTCGGACACGCATTCGCATGGTCATGGACAACTTGTATACAAGGTTTGAGTAATAATTTCCTCGAACGGTTCCTAGGGCCCTGGGGACCGATTCGACCTAGGAGGAAATAATGATGAGTGCTATGGGAGCACGGATAAGGCGGGGTGGCATAGAGGCTCGCCACCTACTATGCTGACCGCATTATCTTGAAATGAAATAAAATGAAGAGAGTCCATATGGATTAACAACACCAGTGACCATGTAGTCAGGATGCATGCTAATGAATATTTTGTGCAGGCAGAGTAAGTATATCGAATAACCTGTATTTGATGCAGGTCTGAGAAGTCAGCTATTGGTAAGAAATCACATAATTGTGATATTGTATAAGTTGGTTTAACTTCCCTGCTTAATATGTTCCATTCAAGTATGCTAGAAAGATGCCTTACCTTAAATAGTGCTCAAACATAACATCTATGCTAAGTGATGCTTAAAGTGAGAATTGTCATAACATATTTAAGATGTTAATGTTAACGATGCCTCAATGATGCCTTTGCATGATAACACCCAGAATGCTAAAATGATATGTCCACATGAATGCTACTAAGAATATGTTTACATGCTTCACTCTGATTATTGCCCATGAACTGTAAACTGATGTTAGGCCCCAAGTAGAAAGATCACTCTAATAATGCTTGCTTAAATGATCACTTTAATGTTGGTTTATGCGAGTGGGTTGGATTCTGCTCGCCAGTACATAGATGATGTGCTGACCCCATGTTTTGTGGGCAGGTGCTCGTGCTTGGGATATTCTACACACGAAGATTGGCTTGATTGGCCCCGTGGCATCGAAGATTTGTTGGGCATACAGAAGCTCTCCTTGCACAAGATGAAGTCTTCTGTTTATAAAGGGCATAATGTATGGAACATTGTAATCAGTTGTACCAGTGAGATTGTAAGCCAAGTCGATATATTGAGTTGTAATCCAATGTATCCTAGTATCAAATGTAAGCTTTGTAGCATTGTTCAGTTGGCTTCCAATGTAAAGTGGGATTTGTTGTAAGCATTTTACTCCAATATAAGTCTTGTACTCTTCTTCAATTATCAATAAAGAGAATAAAGTTCTATATATCTCTGTGCGACTTCAAGTTATCCGTTTATCTCCGCTGCTATAAAGAAGTGATCTATTTTTATTCAATGGAAAAGATTGTCCTCATTAACTTCAATTTATCTGTATCTGCCGCTGCGATGTGTTCCTATTTGAAGAAAATCAATTACGTACCATCTTTGCCTTGTACAAGTGCAATAACAGACTTGTACGGCATCACGCCCAAGCGAGGACGATTGATTCTAAGAGATAAAATGTGTGAATAAACGACTCTACGAATCGGGGAGTGACACCTCGGACCTGGGGGAGCCGGAGAGGGAGGGGACCCACGGGCTGGGCGCGCTCCAGAGGGGCTCCAAAAAACAAAATTCAAAATTCGAAATACAAAAAACAAGAAAAGAAAGGACACCTAACAGCACACATCCCGAGGGGGTCTCGGGGCGCCCAAACGCGTAACCCGAGGAGGGAAGGGGGGGCTCGACCCCGAGGGGGGGAGCCACGGCGAGGGGAAGGGGGCTCGACCCTGGGGGAGCTAGAGGGGAGGAGGGGGGCTCGACCACAGGGGAGCTGGAGGGGGGAGGTGGTGGGGGGAGCTACGACGGAGGAGGAGCCGCCTGGAAGAGGAGGGGCTCGACCCGAGGAAGCCGGAGGGGTAGGGGCTCGACCCCGGGGGGGAAGGGAGGTGGTGGTGGTGGGAGCCACGTCGGAGGAGGGAGGGGAGGTGGTGGGGGGAGCCTCGGCGGAGGGGGGCGCCTGGAAGAGGAGAGGGAAGCAGCACGCAGCCCGGGCGCACAACCAGAGGTGGAGAGGGGGGCTCGACCCCAAGGGGGGAGACACGACGAGGGGAGGGGGCTCGACCCCGGGGGACCACGGCAAGGAGGGGAGGAGTGGGGGCCTCGGACCTGGAGAAGCCGGTGGGGGAGGGGCTCGACCCCGAGCATATATATATATATATATATATATATATATATATATATATATATATATTATTGATTATTTTTATGTTATAAAATATTATTTTTATGTTGGCATGATACTACATGTAGAGGGTATATTATATGTAGATGCAAACTAGTTAGCTAGTATGTCATGACACGCTCCAGAATAATCGAACACGTCCAGCCTACGTTATAGACTCAACGTAGTAAGCTGTACTACGTATCTAAGAACTCAAGATAATATCATAAAATCAATATCAGAGTATCTAATGTGTCCCAGAGTACAACACAATACACCACCACTAGTCCAGCCATTATTACACCTTTTGCACTAAGCCGGAGACAAATCCAGAGACAGAAATAAAGGTGAAGTCCAATCCACATATCCCTCACAATACAATAACAAGAGTAAAGTCTATTAAGTAAATCTAAGAAATGGAACTAAAGCTAAATCTCTGCAGCTCCTAAGTCCCGAGTGGTGTCATTCAGCTCAGCTATGGCCTCAGGCTCCTGTCCATAGTAGGTGGTACATATGGCCTCAAGCTCACCTGCAACATATTCAGTCAGGAGCGGAGCAAAGTACAATCTATAATAATAAAACAAGTACAACATGTGAGCAAGTAAAGGAACAATAAAATAAGGTGAACATGAAAAGTAAATGCATAATCTAAACTGAATATGATCATGTAATCAAAAGATCATGACAAGTGAATTTGAAATATATACTAAGACATGTGACCGACTGGGTAAAGATCATGAATAAGAACAAGTAAATGGTACGGCCTAAATCCCATGTGCACAGGTGTGAGATCATAGCTATCAACATGAATCCTAAGTCAGGATTGGTCACATATCTATAGTATTTTCCCTTCCCCAGATACAAGTAAAAGATCATGAACCAGAGTATAAGACCAAGTCGTATAACAATTTGTCCAATATGAAAAGACCATAGCATGAAGTAACTGAGTCAAAATCATAGAAGTTCTTGCCTTGCTCTGGGAGATCGGTAATAGGGAGATAGTAATATTCTCTAGGTCAACATAAATTAGATACAAGTTGGTTAGGCTCTAAATAATAACATTAGCTAAATATTACTAACTAGCTAATAATCTATTGATAACAATAAGATACTTATATATATATATAAACTAACTAATTAATCAATCTATATTCTCTAATAGAAAATAGTTTAATAACAAAACATCATGTAAATACTAGCATAACAAAATAAGATTAGTTAGATAGATACATCTATCAGTGAAATAATATTTTTGGTTAATTACTAATACACTAAAATAGTTGCCATAAAATGTTGCTATAAGTTTAACTTGATAATAATAATTTTCACAACAATAGCATTAAAAATACTAACACATTACACAACCCATACTATCCAGTCCAAGCCCAAAACCCTATTACTAATTTCCCCCTCTGGCGCAGACTACCCAAGCCCAGCCCACTACTGTGGTTGCAGCTCACTATCACTTCCTATTTATTTAAAACCATACATCCCAACTTCGCAAGCCCAACCCAAAATCTTAACACAGTTTGCTATTTCAAAATTTATTCCCTCCAATTAAACAACCCAACACAACCCGATACTCTCGAACCCGATCCGGCCCATTTGACTCAAACCCTAACTACAAAACATACGCACGTACCACCAGTACTCTCTCTTCCTCTCATTCTTTCCCAGCCAGCCTCTAACCCTAACATTCACTCCTTGCTCATAAACCCTAACCCTAGAATTTCTCTTCACCACTCACCCGACCGCTCACTCCCAACTCCTCAAGAACCCTAGTCTCTCCATTCATTCACTCACTCCATGCTCTAAGCTCACTCAACTGACTACACAGCCCTACTTTCCATTCCTCAGAGAAAACAAAGAAGAAGAAATATAAGAAAAGGACGACGAAGGAAAAGCAGAAGAAGGGGTAGTTAGCTGAGCTCAGGCGGTGGTTTAGCGTGACTTTAGGCACGGTAAGGACGAAACTGGTGGTCAGATCTGGTCGAGACTGATGGATCTGGCGAACGACGGCTAGATCTGCTTCTGAAGGAGGGCTAGGGCTTCGGCTACGTCGGATCTCAGCAGTGACGGTGCACTGGTCGCTGCAGCTCGGTCCACAAGGAGTCAGCATAGACTTCGAAGAGGCAGCTCAAGTGTCAAGATGGCGATGCGAGTCTTGAAGGGGCAGCACGGTCTTCAAGCTGGCACGGTTCTCGAAAGAAGCAGCAAAGACGGATCCTGGCAAGTGGTGGCCAAATTTGCAGTCGGCTACGGTGGATCATCTGTATCCAGTCATCAACAAGAAGATGAAGGAAGAAAGAAATGACGACGGGAAAACTCATCGCGGTCGGTGGTGGCAGTCTTTAAGACAAACTTCGGTCGGTGATTCTCGGGTGAACAACGACGAAGTCTCCTTGGACGATAATGAGATCAAGGTCTCTGGAGTGCTGGGATTGAGGCTTTAGTCGTCTGTCTGTGAGCGAGCTTCCCGGAGAACAAGAAGATGATTAGAGAGATAAAGCATAGAAAAAGAAAAGACAAGAAGGAGGATAAGCTAGGAGGTGGCTCATCGGTGAGAATCGTGGCGGTTCAGGGTAGCGGAGCTACTGCGGTGATCGACGAGACAGAAATTCGGCGAGCGACGATGGAGCGGTGAACGTGGAAAGCGGATCCAGTAAGATGACTGTCATCTCGGTGAGCTCCGTCGATACTCCGGTAAAGTCACGTCGGCGCACGACGGAGGAAGGTAGTAGCGAACATCCGAAACAGAGCAGCATGAACAGAGTGATGAGAAGTGTGTCAGATGGAAACTGTGCTGTGTCAAAAAATATTATTAAAATAACTGGAGAATACCCCCAATATTTATACTAAAATATTAGTGTGTTCTCCAAGTCGGCACTGCTTGTGATTTGCAATAGATCTAGGGTTATTAATGGAGAAAGCTAACTAACCCGCTAACTAACTAAGTAACTGCTAACTAATCAATTAGTTAATTAGAAATAGTCAGAATTAATTAAAGAATGCACTAAGCCTTTCTCTAGAAATTATAGGCTACCCACAATCTAAAGCCCAAGGCTTGGTAGGCATAAACTAGAAACAAATTAGTTAAAATAAATCCAACCATTATACTAATTAATCATTAGTAATAGAAATCAGGATTAACAAATAATAATTAAAATTAACTAAAACAGATTTAATAAATACTAATTGAAATAAACTAAAACTGAATTAATTATTTAAAAATTAGATTTATTATTTAAAACCAAATTTTATTAAGATAAGCAAAATGATACTTTATAAATTCTAAAATTTACCAAAATGATTTTAGGAAGTTACAAATCTCCCCCTTAAAAAAATTTCATCCTCGAAATTTAGAGAAATACCAAGCTTTATTAAAATTCAATCATTGAAACAAAACTATTTACATCAATCAAACAAAGACTATTATTGAAATTCAAAACATTTTATTGAAAATACAACAATCAAACAAAATGATTATGGAAGCGCTCTCGCATTTCATCCTCGCACTCCCAGGAAGACTCTCAAGAAGAGTGGTGCCTCCACATAACTCTGACCAAAGAAATTGTATGATTTCTTAGCTGCTTCTTCCGACGTTCAATGATCTCCACGGGCTGCTCTACGTATGCAAGACTCGGTCCCACCTCCAATTCGGAGTAATCCACTATATGGCTCGGGCCAGTAATGGATCGGCGAAGCTGAGATACATGAAAGACGTTATGTACCCTATCCAAGCTAGTAGGAAGTGCTAGCCAGTATACAACATCCCCGATCCTCTCAATCACCTTCAAAGGACCTATGTATCTAGGGCTAAGATTACCGCCCCTTCCAAATCTAATAGTGCCTCTAGTAGGAAAAATCTTCAAGAACACCATGTCTCCAACGAAAACTCTAAAGCGGCCCAATGCTTTTGTCGATCTTGGGCAACTCTGAGGCGCTCCCTGATCAACTTGACCTTCTCAGCTAAGTCAAGTACTATATCGGGTCCAAGCAAAGTCTGCTCTCTATCATCATCCCATAATAAAGGCGTAAGACACCGTCGGCAATAAAGAGCCTCAAAAGGTGTCATGCCTATGCTGGCCTGGTAGCTTTTATTATAAACAAAATCTACCAGATGTAAGTGATCCTCCAAAGTCTAGAGCACAAACCCTCAACATATCTTATAGGGTCTGGATAGTTCTCTCTGACTGCCTGTGAGTCTGTGGATGATAAGCTGTGCTGAACTTCAACTAAGTGCCCAAACTCTGCGGCAGACTCTTCCAGAAATATAAAGTGAACTTGATGTCCCTCTCTGAAATAATGCTGACTGGTACTCTGTGAATCCGCACAATCTTCCTCATATAGAACTCTGCTAATTTCTTCGTCGACAGGCCTACCTTGAACAGAATAAAGTGAGCCGATTTTGTCTGTCTATCTGCGATAACCCAAATAGCATCTTTCCCGCCGGGTGTTCGTGGTAAATCTAAGACAAAATCTATAGTTATATGTTCCCACTTGCATTCTGGGATAAGTAAAGGTTGGAGTAATCCCCCAGGTCTCTGTCTCTCTGCCTTAACCTGCTGGCATACTAGGCATATCGAGACAAATTGGGTAACTTTTTGCTTCATCTCGTACCACCAAACATACTCCCGCAGATCCTTGTACGTCTTTGTGGCTTCAGGATAAATGGAGTACTGCGATTAGTGGGCCTCCTACATGATATCTTTCCTCAAGTTACCCTTGGGCACACACAACCTGGTTCCATGCCTTAGGATACCATCATCTGCTATGACGAAGTCCTCTAGCAATCCTGTTTCCACCTGTGTCTTGAGACAATAAAGACCATCATCTAGAAACTGGTCCTCCTTGATCTTCTCTATCAACCCTGATTGGATCTGCATATTCATCAGCTACCCCTCAATCCCTAGAATGATGAATTCAATACCCAAACTCTCCAAGTCTTCTAGAAGATGCCGGTTGATGTTGAGGAAAATAGCCATAGAATACCGACTGAGAGCATCTGCTACCATATTAGCCTTCCTTGGATGGTACTACAGATTAATGTCAAAGTCCTTCATATGCTCCAGCCATCTTCTTTGTCTCATATTTAATTCCTTCTGAGTGAAAACATATTTCAGACTTTTATGGTCTGTAAATATTTTCACTCTTTCACCATATAGGTATTGCTTCCACAACTTTAAGGCAAAAATGACTGCTATAAGTTCCAGGTCATAAGTAGGGTAGTTCTTTTTATAAGACCTCAACTGTCTGGAAGCATAGGCCATAACCTTCTTATTCTCCTCAAGCACACATCCCAAGCCCTTCCCAGATGCATCTCTATAGATGGTAAACCCTCCAGATCCTGATGGCAAAGATAGAACTTTTACTGCAGTAAGTCTTCTCTTCAATTCTTTAAATGCTAATTGGCAGGTATCGGTCCAAATGAACTGCTCGTCCTTCTGAGCAAGCTTGGTCATCGGCTTAGCAATTTTAGCAAAGTCTTTCACAAACTTCATGAGGTAACCTGTTATCCCCAGGAAACTACGAATCTCAGCTACTAACTTGGGAGCAGCCCATGACTTCACTGCTTCAATATTCTTAAGATCTACAACAATCCTATCTTCAGTCACCACATGGCCCAGAAACTCCACTCTATCTATAAAAAGCTCATATTTTGAGAGTTTCCCATACAACTTCTCTTTTCTCAGGGTCTCCAGAACTATCCTCAGGTACTCTTTGTGTTTCTATGGTGTCTTAAAGTAGATTAAGATATCATTAATGAAGACTACCACAAACTTGTTGAGATATTGGTGGAATACCTTATTCATAACGTCCATAAAAATGGCTGGAGCATTGGTAAGTCCGAAGGTCATCACCAGAAATTTATATTGGCCATAACGGGTATTGAAGGCAGTCTTAGGAATGTCTTGTTCCCTGACTTACTTCTGATGATACTCGGATCGCAGATCTATCTTTGAGAATACTTTCGCTCTACTTAAATGATCAAAGAGCTCATCTATCCAGGGTAAAGGGTATTATTCTATTGTAATATTATTGAGGGCCTGATAGTCGATACATATCCTAACGGTCCCGTCCTTCTTGGGCACAAAAAAGACTGGTGCTCCCAAGGGTGAAGCACTCGATCGAATAGAACCCTTCCCCTCTAACTCATCAATCTAGGCCTTTATCTTATCGTTTTCTTCGGGTTGATCTTATAGCAATTCTGAGATACTGGTGCTGTTCCTGGTACTAAGTTATTAGTGAACTCCACATCTCGTTTTGGCGGCAGTCCTGATAAATCTTCAGGAAAGATATCTATAAACTCTATAATGAGTAGATGCGGCAATTCATTGTCTTCTGCAACAGCTCCGAAGTAGACTCCTTATGGCTTCTCAGTAATCTGCCTCCTGACTTCGAATGGTGGAATCCCTGGCGGTCTAAAGATAACCTTCCCCCGATGGCAATGTATCATGTCATAATGCTCACTCAACCAATCCATCTCAAGGACTTCATCTAATCCGGGGAGTGGTATTACGAGGAGCTAGGACCTAAATTCTTTTCCAGCTATGCTAATAGGGCAGTCATATATATCTCTAACCGGTACTCCTCCTCTTTCTGTCATAATCTGACAGTTTCTCCTAGTAGGTACTAGTGTGAAGTAGTATCTATACAAGAACTAAAAGATAGAAAACTATGTGTAGTGCCCGAGTCAAACAATAGAACAACAGAAAATGAATGGAGCAGAATAGAACCTATAATCAGATTTGGTGCAACCTTATCCTCCTCAACTATGGCCATAGCATATGCCCGTCTATGCTATGGAGCTCCCTTCTACTGTTGATGGTGGGCAAAATGCTGCTGTTGAGTGGACAGAGGCGGTCCCTTCGGTAGTAGTGTAGCTGGTCCTCTCGGTGATCCAGGTAGTCCTCCAGCTGGTCTAAGAGTAAGACGAGCGACGGCCTACTGATAATCCCTCAGATGGTGTGTAGAAGATCTGTAGAATAAGCAGAGTCCCAGCCTCTTACGACAAACATTAAAGTAATGACCTGGTCGATGGCAGTAAGCGCAAGTGATGGTCGTCTAGGTCTGAGTCTGTCTTTCTGGCTAGGGTACAAGAGCTCTGGCAGGACGATACAACTGCTGGGGTGCTAGATGCTGTGGTAGCCTCGCTTGAGTGTTGGTCCACTTCGGTGGACCCTGGTAGCATGATTCACGGGTCCATGTCCTTATCGCCTTATTGGTCCTGCTAGTGGTAACCGCCATACGAATCTTCTGGACAAGTCTCTTGTTGAACCTTCGGGCTCTTTTTTGCGGAGTACTCACAAGGTTCTCTGAAAAGTGACTGAGTCGGCTAAACTTTGAAGTATACTCGTCAACGGTCATGCTGCCCTGCTACAGTGACTCGAACTGGCTCTCGAGCTCATCTCGGGCGACCTCCAGGAAGAACTTCACCTTGAACATCCCCTTAAAGTCTGTCTAAAGAAGTCGTAGAGCGGCTAGCTGTGGGTCCTCTCTAAACCATGCTCTAGCGACATCATACAGTTGTATGCTGGCTACCTCGACCTATAGGTCCTCAGGAATATGGGCGATCTAGAGTGGCCTCTCAGCATTCCCTAGCCACTCATCGGCGTAGAGAATCCCCTCTATCCCGTAGAAGTTCAAGGGCTTGAGATTCTTGTAATCTCTAGTAGTCCCCTACCTCGCTAGTGGTGTTGGTGGAGTCTCCCCCGATCGAAGTGCATCTCTAACTGTGGTTCTGGACTGAGCGGCCTGATCACTCTAGGAGTCGATAAACTTCTAAAAGATCCCCATCTGCTGGGTGATGTCAATGGTGATCATCTAAGGAAGCATAGAATGAAGTGGAAGCTCTGGTGCCTCAAATGTAGGAGGTTCAGTGGTCCTGGTGTTCCGTATATGAACCATCCTAAAATAGAAAAAAAAACGGCAGATTGGTATGTCCTAGAAAATAATAAGCAGCTTAGAAATAATACATATAACCATTTCCCCTTATTCCTATACTATGTCAAGTTTTATTAGTTTTGCAGGCTCCCTAATAGCACACTATTGTTTGCCATAACAAAAGGATGTACGAACTTTTTGTATTTTAAACATAAAAAGAGTACAATCGATTCCTAAATATGAGATCTAAATACAAATTTTCTAAAAAAGTATGGGGGTAGAGATTAAGCACTGCAGTGTCTCCTTTACTCCGTTGACGATCTGACGACGAGTTGAACTTGCTTTGGCTTTCTGGTGCTGGTGATTGAAACTCTAGGGTTACCAATCAAGAGGATGCCGAAGTTGAAGATTTGGAAGCCTCTTTATCAAATAAAAACTCCTTCTATTTATAGGGGAGCACATATGTGATGTGTATAAGGATTGTGCAGGAACACTGCATGGAGAGATATGAGAGAATCTTGAGGCGATCACGGTGAGGGCTACTGCTGAGCTGACACATGGCAGGCATGGGGATTCTCTTCTATCAAGATCTTTGGAGAGTTATCAACATAACTGAATAAATGACACATGGTGTGTACTTATTTATTGATCGGATAAACCTGAGTAGATTCTGTTCCTATCCCTGAAGTTGGATTATTTCTTATCTTAGAGGGCCATTGGTTTAAACAAATCGGTTGGATATGGCTCTTATCTATAAGAACAAAGTCCATCCTTATCTGTGGTTTAAACAAACCGATAAGATATTGCTCTTATCAACAGAAGCAAACTCTGTCCTATCTTAATAATAGCGGTTTAAACGAACCGATAGGGTGGTATCCTGAAAAGATATACACACCCATCTGGATATGTGGAACCATGTCACTTCGTAGGGCTGTGCCGCTATGCGAGCTGCGCTTTGATGTCACTGCGCTTCTGGACGATGAGTAGACTTGTGCTTCAGGTGACGGAGTCACTGTACTTTTAGGGCGACAAGTAGACTGTGCTTCACGTGACAGAGTCACTGTGCTTTAGGGCGACGAGTAGACTGTGCTTCAGGCGACGAAATTACTGTGCTTTCGGGCGATAAGTAGACTAGGTCTTGAAGACGAAAGAGCTACTGTGCATCTAAGATAAAGTAAGGGCGCTATGTGAGGAAGTGAGCTAGCTGTGCTTTTGAGCCGAAGCGAGGGTACAGCGAAGAGGCTGCACTTCTGAGTCTAAGCGAGGGCACAATGGGGAGGCTGCGCTTCTAAATTGAAGCGAGAGCGCATTAGGGAGGCTGCGCTTCTGAATCGAATGAGCTAGTTTCTATTAAAGTTTTTAAGAGTGATTAATGACTGCTCTTCTTGATGGATGAGTCGATCGTCCACTTCTTTAATTGTCGTCGTCTTTTTGCGAAATTCAAGAAGTTTATTGTTTGCCATTGATTGTAAAAGTACAGAACAATTATCGGAGGACTGAACTTAGACTCACAATACAAACTCGCTCGTACAAAGAAAGCCTAGGGACGAAAACCTAGGTACAGCAGTTTAAGTACGATTGTTTATTTTAGATTCTGGGGGGTGACGATAGAGGCTCAGGAAAGCGACGGCCGCTCTGCCTTACTCCTTGGACGATCGGTACGCAGCCTTGACTCGGAGAAGATCTGCTTGGTCGTTGACGAAGAAGTGCCTTCTTGCTCTCTCTCTGATTGCTCTCCTGGCTTCTCTCTCTCTATGTATATTCTCTCTCTGACTATGGAGGAAGTCTCTCTGTGTATACGTATTCTTTTCTGGTTTTTTTTTTGTATATCTCTCTATATATTACAAGGGAATGGCACCTTGCTATTTATAATAGTGGGATGTGATCACTAGGGTTGCCAATGATTAGCTCTTGGAGATGGCGGCGGCCTGGGGATTGATCAATCCAGGCCGTTCATTTCTGATTGTGACGAATCAAAACCATTAAGGGTAGATTACACCAAATCCCTATTAGCAATTAATACTGATTGGCATAAATCTTCCTTATAATGATTCTCTAATATCTGCGAATAAATCAAATTTATTCTCCTGCCACGTGCCCCAGATCATTGGGATTTAACCCGATCTTGGATTGCCATAAATCTGGGAGATTGATCGGCTGAGGATACGTGTCCTGAGAGCCAATGGTGAGACTGGAGCCGCATGCAGATTGTGCCGTATGAGATTTGGGCCGCATAAAATTTGGGCCGCATAAGACTTGGGACACATGTCAGGACTGTCTGGGCAGTGGCCCCCTCCTTCAGACTTCTGAACCATATGATGAGCCGCATGAACCGCATAAGGGTGTGTCTGCTTGAGCCGCATGGGCATGATCTTCTTGAGCCGCATAGGGATGATTTCGCTTGAGCCGCATGGGACAGCTTCACTCTGAACCGCATGGAAAGTCTTCACTTCGAGCCGCATTAGCACACCCACGTGGCAGGGCCACATGGCATTTTGTTGCTCTCGGGGGATCGTGTCAGAGATTTCTTTCTCTTTCCTAGAGATTCATCATCATGACAGAGTCATAATTACTTGCTTTGGTGTCAGGTCTGTCAACTTTTCAGAGGGGTCAGTCGTCAAAGCAATTAATGCAGTATGGATCGGAGGGGAGCACTGTCACGCCACATGTCTTCTGAGCCGCATGGAATGCCTCCGGCCGTATAGCTCCTTATGCCGTATGACTCCCTGAGCCGCATGCATTTTCTGAGCCGTATGGGTCTTTCTTGGCTGCATGAGTCAATTTCTTTAGTATTTTTCATGCTTCTACAGGACCCCCTTCAAAGTTTTCAATTTGTAAAATTGAAATACTTTGAACAAGAAGCATGGCTGTATTGGCCGCATATGCAATCCTGACCGCATAAGAGTTCTAGCCGCATGAATTATTCAGTCGCATAGGTGATTCAGCCACAGGAGACTTTCAACCGCATGGCCTCTAGCCACGTCATCATTTGCCACGTATGGCAATCTTTAGCACTCAAGTGTTGTCGATCTTTAAAGCACGCTTTTTGGTGCGGGATCCGAGGAGCTTATCCTTCATTTTCGACGGCTTATTTTGATAACCGAAGGGTCGGTTTATGTGTATGCACGGGAATCGAAACGCTCCATTTCTGTTTATAAATACGGGTAACTTTAGCCGGAGGGACTTCTTTACCTTCTCTTTTGTTCACTCTTTTTCCTGTCTTCTCCTTCCGATCTTCATTATCGAAGCAATGGCTCCTAAATCTTCTAAAGCCATTTCCACCGCCGCGAAGGGTAAGAGGGTGACGTCCTCATCAGCCGTCGAACCTGACACACTCGAAGTGCCCTCTGACGTTCGTCCTGCTTTTGAGGGTAAGGGTCGTTTTTAGATCTTTAGTACTCATGGCTCTGTTGTATATTTATGCACAAGCCCCTTCTCCAACCTTGATGGCAGAGCCGCATATGCTGTGTGAGCCGTATATGCTGTGTGAGCCGCATATGCTGTGTGAGCCGCATGACTGTTTCATGCCCGAGCCGTATAGATAAAGCCCCATGTTTGAATCGCAGAAGACGGATCTAAACTACATACAATCTCCTCTGAACGGAGCCGCCTATGTGTTTTAACAGGCTGAACCGCATAGCACTTTGTGCCGCATGAATTCTTCAGTTTAAAAATGTGTTCACTCGTCCAACCCGCATAAGCTATCGAGCTAGAGTCATATGGAATTCGCATCTGAGTTAGGCCGCATGTGACTGTATTGACTCGAACCTCATATGCTTCCCCAAAACTACATTTCTTGGGACCCAACCGGATTGGAGCCGCATAAGTTGGGACCCCACTGGACTGGAGCCGTATAAGACTTTATTGACCTGAACCGCATAGGCTCGTGAGAGCTTCTTTATTCAGTAAATTTTTATTTTAGCCTTCTTTTAATCCTGTTTCTTCTTTTGCCCTTTCTTCAGTGAATCTTCCAACCAACCCAGCAGGAGAGCTCCTTGTGGGTCCAGCTCGGTGCGCCGTGGGCGTGCAACTTGATGACTTAATCCGTCGTATAGTGGATCAGCTTCCCACTAATGAGCCTAGGGATAGGGTGGCTGCTATCAACAAACAACCTTTCAGCTTTCTTTGTTCCATGATGAATTCGGGGTAGTTGGATGGGGAATATCTGAAATCGGCCTTTCTCTTCGGGGATGCCTTTTCCATAAAGAACTCCCGATTGCTGGATGTCTCAGAGCACTGGGATTTTTCTGTAGACGGGGTAGAGATTCATATTCCTGAGATGGAGCGACATTATCCTCTCTCGTGGTTTAACATGGTGCCGCTGAACAGGACGATGGTGAGCTCTTTGACTCCTACCCAACAGGGAATGTTTGTGGGCAAAATTCACCACAACGGACGCACGGGTTTAATATGTGCGGGCAAGGACTCCGTGAGTCGGACTGTGATAGGGCTGCTCCCGGGTACTTTTGTGAACACAACCGGCCCTAATTTTTCCTTCACCCTAGCTGATACTTTTCTGAATCAGCTTCCTCGCAAGGGGTCATATCCCATAGGCAGGTTGTCACTGCTGAATTGGATTAACCCTATTCCCACATGGACTAATCTTACCTCCTGGATTCTGAGGACATATGGGGACTTCCTTCAGGAAATTGATCTTTACTACGCCGTCAGGGGTACCTGCTACGGATTGCCCATTAACAAGCCCTTGTTTATGGCTCTATTGGAGTTGTATAACCAGCGTACTGGGACATTCTTTACCCCCGGAGGAGAACTGGGGCTTGCTCTTCACGAAATGAACACTGTATCCAGATTGCCGTGGGGAGGCGAAGCTTTTGAAGTATACATGCCGACAAACGAAGAGCTCGGGGATTTGGATCAGCAGTTTCCTGGCTTCGTCGCCGTATACCAAGAACTGTTGTGTTATCATAGCGCCTGCCATCAGATGGCTATTAAGAAGATAAATAGTTCAGAAGGAAACGCCCCTCATACCAGGGACTGGATTTTGTATCTTTTTAAGTTGCGTCCTTCTGGTCACGTTTCATCTCGAGCTCCCCAAACCTCAGAGGAGGTTAAGGATATGATGTCGAAGGTTAAGAAGTCGAAGTCTACTCGTGACCGGTTTGGGAGTAGCACTGACTCCCTCAGTTATTTCCACTATGGTACCCGGGAGATGTCTAATAAAGCGATCTTGGCTGGGTTTTTGATGGTGTGGCTATACAACTGTGTAGTCTCGGGCGGCGCGGGTTCTATAGAAAGGATCAGCCGCCATTTCATTCTTCCTGCTGTAAAATTGATCTTCAAAGTGAGGCTGGCGCTTCTCCCGGCCATGGTGTGTAGCATACACCACGGCCTTCGTGCCTTTACATCCAAAGTTATTGCTCGTGATGTGTCGACGGACTTTAACCGGATAGAACTACCATACCACTACCTCATGGGGTGGTTATTGATGCACTATCGGTCATTGATGAGGCCGGGACCCGATGAAAACGTCTCTGTTGATGACGCCTTCATTTTCCGATATCGTCATCAGCCTTGGGAACATGATACCATGCCGGCCTGCCGGAGGGCATTGGCGAGAATTGACGAGCTCGAATTCTTCGTATCTCTCCCTGAGTTCACCCCTGGAGAAGTGAGGAGGGTATACGTTGACGGCGTTGATCCTCCCCAACTTTTAACTGAGAAGATGCTTCTTTGGTTACGCAACATCCATCTCGCGCACCTGGTGTATCGTTACCGGAACAGGGTATACTTGGAGCCTTATCTGCCCAGTAGATTTTCCCATCAATTTAGGTATAGTCAATTGTTCCTGGATTGCCCTAGCGCTTGCTTGAGCTTCGAGGGCAGTGTACTTGATGGCATTCGGGCTTGGCATTATTATAATACGACCCATACCCGAGCCAGCTTCTCACTCCCTGACGCCAAGGTGGAGGGTGATATTTTGTATATAGCGGCTCTTTATCATGTTGCAGCGAGCAAACCTCCTGTTGGTTTTGATACGAATACTAGCTTCATTGTTGGCACCAATTTGGCCGAGAAGCCAGAAGGGTCCAAGAAGAGGAAAAAAAAAGGCGAATAGAGTTCCTGTGTCGGACTCAGAGTCCAATAGGGCGGATGAGGGGGACGACGAACAGGACACTGATGACTTGTCCCATTCTTCGGGTGAGGAGGTTGGGACTCAGCCTCCAGTCGTGCAGGCTGAAAGGGCCGTGGGTCAATCGTCTAGTCTGTCTGACGAGGTGGTGAAGGATCAACCATCTGCGATACCCGGCCCCTCGCGTAAACGGAGCAGGCGCGTGACTACCACTGACGATCGAACTTATTCTACGAAGCACGCTGCGGTAAGACGTCGCAGGCTGCTTATTGATGATGTGGAGGATATTCCTGAGGTGACTTGGGCTTCAGCTGTTTCCTTTCTTCTTCTTTTTTTTTTGAAAGGGACGTGGTCCTGAAATATGTAGTACTTCTTTTCTTCATTTAAATAAAGAGTATTTTCCATTCTATCCTTCATTTGTATTGCCTGTTGTGCCTGTGATATTGTGGTGATGTTCTCCCCATAGGGGATATATTTGTGGACCTGTTACCCATGGCGTACCTTGGTTTTAGGTAGAGATAACAAGTTTCGGTCAGGATACCTGAAGCAGCCATAGCAAAGTGGTCATGGGTGCTCTTGGTATTGAGAAAAGAATTGTCGTAGAGCAGCTGGGCTCCTGGGGCATGATGAGGTGATAGGTTTGTGTTAAGAAATTTAGCTGAGGATATTTTTGGGCCTATTACCCTTGGCATACCCTGGTTTAGGATACGGATAATAGGATGAAGGAGAACTGACATACTTGCTCAGAGGTAACGATGACATGACAAGTAGGAAAGTTTTTCGAACGTAGAGTCTTCCTGCTCAGAGGTAATAAGTACATGGCAGGAGCGAACTCGACGGAGGGTATTGGTGGTCAACAGAGGACATTTGTGGTCAACAGAGGACATTTGTGGTCAACAGAGGACATTTGTGGTCAACAGAGGACATTTGTGGACCCATTACCCTTGGCGTACTCCGGTTGTGGGTACAGGTAATAGGTCGAAAGGGGATCATCATACTTACTCAGAGGTAATGAGGACATGGCAAGTATGATGGTTTCTTCGACGGAGCCTTCCCATTCAGAGGTAATGAGGACATGACAGGAGTGGGCTCAATGAAGGGGGGTACGTAGAATAACTCAGAGGTAATAAGGACATGGAAATTCTATGTAGGGGTGATTTGTTTTTGGCGGAAATGGGACGACTCAGAGGTGATGAGGACATGGTCGTCTTGGAAATTTGTGGATCCGTTACCTTTGTTGTGCACTGGGAGTGTGGGTATTAGATCATGAGGGGGGATCTCCTTCGGGAAGGAAGTTCAGAGGTATGATCATACATAACTTTCTACCTGAAAGAGTGACCGGGATGTGAGTTCAGAGGCACCATCGGGTACATGACTCGAGAATCTGGAGAATGGTGAGTGTGAGTTCAGTGGTACCAGCGGATACATGACTCGAAGATCTGGAAAATTATGGGGTGAGTTCATTGGTACTAGCGGGTACATGACTCGACAATCTATGAATGTTGGAATCAAAGTGTAAGTTCAGAGGTACCAGCAGGTACATGACTTAGAAATTTGGGATATCTTTATGGAAGAAGGGCATGAGTTCAGCGGTACACGCGGGTACATGACTCAAAAATCTGTGAATGTTGGAATCAAAGTGTAAGTTCAGAGGTACCAGCGGGTACATGACTTGGGAATTTGGGATATGAGTTCAGCGGTACAAGAGGGTACGTGACTCGATAAGTTAGAAAATTAGAGGGTTGAGTTCAGTGGTACCAGCGGGCACATGACTCAAAACTCTGGAAAATATTGTTTAAACATAGTATTTCTTCAGGAACTTGCCGTTGACGGGCAACATGAGCAAGTCTCTGTTCTGTTTGGCGAGGCGGTAAGCACCATTGGAGAACACAGCCTCGATGATAAATGGGCCTTCCTATTTTGGCTGGAACTTGCCGGTGGTCTTGTGAGTCATGACCATTGGCCTCCTGACTGCCAAAACAAGATCGCCCACTTAGAATGTTCTGACTTTGACCTTCTTGTTGAAGGCTCCTGAGATGCGTGCTTGGTATAGTTCGATCCTTTGCTGAGCTAGGAGGCATTTTTCATCTAAGGCCTCTAACTCTTGTAGTCGACGTCGGTAGTTATCATCCGTTGTCAATTGATAAGTGAGGGCGACTCAGAGTGAGGGAATCTGAGTCTCTAATGGAAGAACTGCCTCACTCCCGTACACCAGATAGAATGGTATATTCCCGGTGGCTGTTCGAACCGTGGTACGATAAGCCCATAAGCACTCGCCGAGCTTCTCGTTCCAGTCGCGTTTGTTGGAGGAGACAAACTTTTTGAGGAGTTTGATGATTATTTTGTTGAATGCCTCTGCTAACCCGTTTGCTGCCGGGTTGTATGGTGTCGAAGCGACATTCTGAATGCGGTGTTTATCGCAGAATCGGTAAAATGCGTGGCTTACAAACTGCGAACTATTATCATGGATGATCCTTCGGGGCAGTCCAAAGCGGTAGATGACATGGTGTTTCAGGAAGCTGATCACGTTCGAAGTCTTGACTTTGGCGAGTGGGACAGCTTCTGCCCACTTTGAGAAGTAATCAGTGATCGCAAGTATGAAGCGATGTCCTCGGGAGGAAGGTGGGGTGATTGGACCAATGATATCCATTCCCTATGCTTCGAATGGCCAGGACGCTACTGTCAGATGTAAAAATTCGAATGGTTGGTGAATGAAGTCTGCGTGGACTTGGCAGGCCTTGCATTTTCTGGCATAATCTATCGCATCAGCCACCATCGTGGGCCAGTAGTAGCCCATCCGGCGAAGGCGATCTTGTAGTTTTGGGCCGGGCTGATGGGCCCCGCAGACACCGTCATGAGCCTCTCGTACGGCTTCTTTGGCTTCTGCGTTCGACAAGCACCGAAGTAGTAATCCGTCGTAGGAGCGGCGATACAGCATTTTCGTCTCTGTATCGTAGAAGAATCTGAGAGAACGCCGTCTGATAGAAGTAGCCTCCTTCGGGTTCTCGGGCAGGATGTCGTAGACCACGAAGTCTATAAATGGTTGTCTCCAGTCTGGCGCTTCGTCGATCATCTGAGCAGAATAACTCGCCATGGCTTGAACGTTGTTCTTGGGGCAGACCAGCTCATGGTCGATTACATCGACCGAATGATAAGAGTGGTTTGGCACTGCTAGGGAAGCAGCCAGGCCTGCTAGGGCATCAGCTTCGATATTTTGGAGTCTGGGGACGTGTTCGATGAAGAATCCCTCGAATGATGAGATAATGTTGATCGCTATTTGGTGGTAGGGGATCATGTCTTCATGGCGGACTTCGTACATCCCCCGAATCTGGTTGACGATTAATTACGAATCGCCGTATGCTTCAAGGTATTCTACCCCCAGTTCTCTTGCGAGCTGGAGGCCAATGACCAAAGCGTTGTACTCGACCACATTGTTAGAGCAGGGTTCCATGAGAGAGTAGGCGCGATTGATCACTAGCCCGGTAGGAGAGACCAATACTACTCCGACTCCGACGACGATGTTTCCCTTGGGTCCGGTTCTTGAAGCGCCATCGAAGAACATCCGCTATATGTTATCGTGGGTGGTTGTATTTGAATCGGCGACCTCATCTGGGATTTCTTCGTATATTCTGGATGATTTCGATCCTGGATGGGCCGCCAAAAGTCTGCCAGGGCTTGACCTTTGACAGCCTTCTGCGGGACGAAGATCATATGATAGGAGGACAGCAATATCGCCCATGTAGCGAGGCGGGAGCTGAGTGCCCCTGGTTTGGTCATGAGGACCCTGAGAGGGTTGATTCGTGAGATCACATGTATGGTTTGCCCCGTGACATAGTGCCGCGTCTTTTGAATGGCGAATACCAGGGCGAGGCATTCTTTCTCCACAGCGGTGTATCGGTGTTCGGGCCCGACCATCTTTCGGCTGAGATAGTAAATGGCCTGCTCGTGGCCTGCGTCGTTGTTTTGTGCCAGCAGGGCACCGAGGGAGTGTTCCATTGCTCGTACATAGAGCAGGAATGGTTTTCCAGGGACCGGGGCCACCAGGAGTGGAGGATTTGATAAATATTCTTTGATGTCATCGAAAGCGAGCTGGCATTCCTCGTCCCATACGAATGAGACTTCCTTCTTCATGAGGTGGGTGAACGGTCGGCATCGCCCGAAGAGGTTGGAAATGAACCTCCTGATATAAGCTAGCCTCCCTTGGAGGCCTCTAAGTTCACGAAGATTTCTCGGGGGACCCATCTCCATGATTTCCCTCGTTTTCTCGGGGTCTACATGGATACCCCGTGCAGTGATGATGAAGCCCAAGAAATTCCTGCTGGATACGCCCAAGAACGATTTCGTAGGGTTCATCTTCAGATTGTGGGCTCGCATTAAGTTGAACACCGTTCTCAGGTCTTGCAGATGATCTTCCTTACGGTGACTCTTGACGGCGATGTCATCGACATAGCATTCCACTGTCTTACGCAAATGTTCTCTGAAAATGATACTCATGGCTCGCTGATATGTAGTGCCAGCATTCTTTAGACCGAATGGCATGACTGTGTAGCAGTATGTGCCAATCGGGGTTCGGAATGAGGTGTGCTTTTCGTCGTCGGAAGACATCTTGATTTGATTGTACCCCGAGAATCCATCCATGAATGACATACGTTCAAAGCCGCATGTATTGTCGATCATGATGTCTGTGATAGGAAGGGGAAATTCATCTTTGGGGCATGCCTCGTTCAGGTTGCGGAAGTCGATGCAGATTCGAATCTTTCCATTCTTCTTGAGGACGGGTACTATATTGGCGACCCAATCAGGATGTTGCTCTCCATGAATGAAGCTGCTGGCTATTAGCTTGTTGACTTTGGCTTCGATCGCGTCCATGACGCCTGGGCGGAAGCGTCGTTGTTGCTGCTTGACTGGCTTGCATCTGGCCGTATATTGAGTTTGTGGAGAGCGATGTCAGGATTTAACCCTGACATGTCTTCATAGCTCCAGGCGAACACATCAATGTACTCTCTGACAAGTTCTAACAGCAACTCTCGTTCTTCGTCAGTTAGGCTTTTACTGATAAAGATCGGTTTTGGAGAAGATTCGCTGCCGAGATCTACTTGTATGACCTCATCTTCAGTAGGAGGTTCTCTCAGTTTGAACTGCTTTTCCCATTGTGCGTCTAATTGCTGGGACCATGGCTCTAGCTCAAGGATTTCGGGGATGTCTTCGTCTTCCTCGTAAGCGTCGGTGAATGCCATGTTGACTGACATGACTTGTCTGAACACATCTCTGATGCTGGTATCTGAGTCAGAAGTCGGTGATCCGGTTGAATGTGACTGCCAGTCGCATTCTTTATCTGAGCTTTCAGGGGTCGTAGTAGGCGTTACATACCCTAAATCGTATCGGGTTTTATTGTAGTAGTTCCGTGGTTTGCCCGCCGGGGCTGGCGTCTTCAAAGGTAATCGTCGTCCAGTACCGTAGTTCAGTCTTGGCGTTGTCTCTAGATCATACCCCTATTTCTGCATGAGATATTTGGATTGAGGGCTATAGAGATACAGAGGCAATCTTCCAGCATCTGACCCGAAGTCGACTTCTTTCATGGCGAGGGGATGCGGGTTGTTCGTCCGGCCGAAGATGATTGGGTGGTCCCCTCCCTCGATTATTCGGTAAGCATCTTCTACTAGAGTAAGTTGGATAGCGGTGTACACATTTGTCACCTGTGTATGTAGGTGAGTGCCTATACCGTGTTCCATAACATACATTGTACGTAGCTTATTGAGCTCGGTGTAGTCCAAAGATAACCCTTTATTAATGAAGTAAGGTATCTTTTCTAGAGGGATTACATCATCAGCGGAGGGAGCGTCAGTATGGGAAGCCACATACTTGGCTAGCTCTGGTTCCTCTTTGGCTACCCCTGTGTGGATGAAGATTGAGAGGGCGTCCTAGTCAGCTTGATCTTCAGAGGTTCAACTGACGGATCAGAGCGTGGGGTTGTCGGTAGACTAGCAACCCCCAGTCTGGCACTTGATGTGGAGCGAGGGGTGGCTGGTTCGCTTGAAGTGTCAGACCTCGCATCGGGGTGACGACCTTTCTTAGGCAGGCGTACCGTCAGAGGTCTATCGGAGGGATTGAGCTTCTCTGTTTGGGATTGACCGACTCACGGCAATCTGATGGTAAGTGGCCCTGTCGTGGGTCTCGGTACCTAGCCGGACCTTGGCAGCCGGATTCTCAACTGCTCTTCCTGTGGCGAGAGACTGATCGCGTCCTTACGCAGCGTGGCCGTAAGGGGTGCGGAATTGCCTGGTTTGCGAGCCTGGAGGTGGATTGTCAAAGGTTCTTCTGATCTCGTGGTTGCTTCAACATCAGTTTGTTTATTTCCTCCTTCAAGGTGCCTCTTCGACTTTTTGTATAGGCAGGAGTCCGAGTAATAAGATTCGACCCCTTTGAAGGGATCGATGTCAGCAAATTCTGTCCTCACGAAGCCGTGCTTGTCGACATATTTGAAGCATTGGTGTAGCATGGAAGGCACGATCATGTAATCGTGTATCCAAGGGCACCCCAAAAGGATGTTGTATGAAGTATCGACATCTATGACGTAGCAAGTGACTTCTGATTGGAGATCGCCAATCTGACATTTCAGACGGATCTTCCCGATTGGGTAGCTCCTGCCCGAATTAAACCCGCTGATGGCGGTGTTTGTAGGGGTCAGGCGATGCATCAGGATGCGAAGATGATGCAGTAGTCCTTTTGGAATAATGCTTATAGAAGACCCAGGGTCAATGTACATCCGGTCCACCTTTATGTCGCCGATGTAGCCTGTGTAGTATAATGGGCGATCGTATAGATTAGTCTTGATGAGCATATCTTGTGGAGTGAAGACGATGTTGGGCATTGCTCCCGTACAGGCACTGTCTTGGAGGTCTGCGGGCTGATTTTCTCCCGTAAAGTTGACCTGAGCTAGGTACGCATCGGCATTTTGAAGTGCATCGCTCAAAGCTGTGCGGACATCCTTCAAGAGCCTCAGGAGTTCATATAAGGACAATTTGGCCGGTGTATTGGCCAATTGCGCCAAGATGTCGAAGTTGTAGGGCCTCTCCAGCCCCTGAGATGTTTCCTTTCGGAGGGATTTGTCGAAGCGAGTCTCCTTCGGCCTAGGCTTGTCGGTCGTCGAAGGCTGAGCCGGTCCCGGAGCATCCGTGGTAGTGGGCGGATGATCATCAGTCGAGTTTTCAGCCACAGGTTGATATTGTGCTCCGGATTGAGTAACAACGGCCGTGACTTCCTCTTCATCTACTGAGGTGGTACGGCAGGATCTGACTTTTCCACTTTTCTTTTTAGAAGATGGAGTGGACTGAGTTACCTCGTGGACTAGGTCCGGATGGACCCACATGATTTCCCCTCGTGATGTGGTGAGGGGTACTAGACCAGCAGCTTGAGCAGGCGGGAGATTAGCAATCTCCATCGTTGCCAGAGGGATGGGTATAACCCCGTCCTGGGTCTCTGTTGGAGGGAAGCTGCCGAATTGTACGGACACCATATTGGCTGCCACGGTTACCTCCTCGAAATTGATGGCCAGAGCGTTCGAATCGATGAGGTTTTGGATATATCGTTTCAGTTGGTAGCAGTCGTGCGTAGCATGGTGGACGTAGCGGTGGTAATGGCAGAACTTTGGGTTCTCCAGATCAGCCGGCCGAGGCTCCCGTCTTGGTGGAGGATGCTAAATCCTATCTCCTTGTATGAGCATGTCCAAGATAGGCTTGACGTGACCGTCTTCAAAAGAGTAAGTGATTTGAGGCCATTGTTTGTCCGCAGGTTACGACTCAGGCTTCTGGGCTGTATCGGCCACCATAGCCTGCTTGCCTCTGTTGTCCCGGTTGTTGGAGGGGCTACCCCCATTGTCGTTGGTGGTGCTGGGACGCTTGCCCTTGTTCTCTCCCTCTGAGATATGTAATCCCAGTTGGCGAGCCTTCTTTAATCGTTCTTCGGCACTTGTAGCACTAATGATAAAAGCCTTCCAGTCCTTGAATTGACTCTCACCCATCCAGAGACTGATTGTTGGGAGTAGTCTCTTTTGGCAAATTTCGATCAAGGAAGAGTCCGGGTTGCCAGATGGTAACTTTATTGCAGTTTGACGAAACCGCTCAATGTAATTCCTCGTCAGCTCTTTCTCTCCTTGAATGACGTCCATAAGGGTAGACATCGTGACGTCCTGCCCTACCTCATAGAACCTCTCCAAGAACAGGCGTTTGAAGCCAGCGAATGAATGGATGCAATTATCCGGCAGGTTGCAGTACCAATCGAAGACGACTCCTTCCAATTCCCCAATAAATAACCGCGTGAGGATAGCGTCATCATGGGGCAGATGGTCGGTAGTGACCTCAAAGTAAGTGATGTACCGACTTGCTGAAGTCTTGCCATCATATGGGTTGATATTGAACAGCTTATATCTTGGTGGAAAGGGAACATCCCTCCATTCAGCAGGATATGGTTGCCGTATCCTGAGGTCTTGAGAGTTTTCTCGGGCATGGAACATTGCTCGGAGCTCCTGAACCTCTCTTCTTACTTCTCGGGCCTCATCTGTCGCGGTAGGGGCCGTTATCTCGGCGGATTGTTGCCCGGGTTCGGTGACGCTGAATTTGAATCTACGTTGATTGCGGGACCCGTGCTTGTCTAGCCAGGTGTCACCCCCTGCAGATTAGAAAGCGCCACTTTGATCTCGTCTACAGACTTGACCAAGGCGTACAATATGGCCTCTAAAGTGTCGATGCGCTGGCGATCACCGGAACCGCCTTGATTGCTGTCTGTCATAAACACCGTCTTCACATAAGGAGTGACGGAAGGAGTGGTGGAGGATGTACCCTCCGAGTCGTACCCGTGCATCGGAAAATCATCAGGATATGTGGGGATGTTCTCTTCAGGTTCGGACTCGAAAGGAACACTACCCCCAGCTTCGGAGCTTGCTTCGTCTAGGATGTCCTTGGGGACGTCGGTATCTGTTCTATCCGTCGGAGGATTTGCTTCCTCCAGTCCATATTCCTGGAATGTCAGATTATCGTGGATGTTTGGAGGAGTGCTACCCCCAGTTCCGATGACCCCCAATGTTGCAGACGACGAACTTCCTACTGCAGCAGTTTTCGTCTTCGAACGGGTGTGTTGAAATACTCTAGTGAAGGATAACCCTTTAGACGACGGTTTCTTAGCTGCAGTAGTTGACACCTTTGGGCTGGAGATGCTCGTTTTCTTCCCTCTTCCCTTGGCGAGAACTTTCTGTGCGAACTTGCAGGAGACAACAGGAGGTGCCTCGTCTTTTGAGCTCGGGTGATGTAGTCTTTGGAAGACGGATGGCCGGTCTTCCGTCACCGCCGCGTTGCTGCAATAGCAGTTGACGATGATCTGGTTGCATTGATGTTCGTGTGAGGGCTCTTTACACCCCGAAGCTCCTTCTCTTTCCTTGCGTTTGTGGAGGATAACCTCACGCAGGTTAGAGAAACCACTTTGTCTGTTTGCCGCCGGGGGCTGGACTTGAGTGGTTTTATACAACTTCCCATCAGAGGCCTGCGTGATAATCAGCGGGACGCCCTGATAGTCAGAGGTTGGGGCAGTCGTCTGGACTTGATGAGCCCGCGCTGCCCTAGACTTTCTCCTTTTAGCACTTGTGGGTGCGTAATAGGAGGAGTCTAAGTCGAATACCACAGAGTCTGGATTATCATCCAGAGAATAATCAGAGTCAGGACCGCACGAGAGCCGGTCGAAGACTGATCGAGAGAAGCGTAGGACGGATACTATGCGGCTAGCATTGGGTACCGTACAGGCTGTCTGCATGCGGCTGTCTTTTGTTGTAGGATGAGTCCTTATGCGGCTAGGAGTCACGACCGTGCAGGCTGACCGCATGCGGTTGGCATCTGTGGCCGTATGGGTTTTCTGCAAGCGATTGACTTTAATAGCCGTATGAGTCTCATCCGTGCGGTTGGCAACTGTAGCCGCATAAGTTATGCGGCTGACAGATGTGGCCGCATGAGTTTTCTTTATGCGGTCGGCGGTTGTAGTCGCATGGGCTTTCTTCCTGCGGTTAATACTCTTCTGCGGCTCGGATCACGTAGAGTTCCTCTTTGCCCCTGTAAGTCCAGCATCATAGTGTTTTCTTCTGCCGGACTTGGGGACAGCAGAGTTGTCTACGGTCTGAAGTGCGGCCACAGGGGAGTCTTTCTCGCCATCTTGAGCAATAGAGAGCACCCCATCAAGGGCTTGTGGAGGAGCAAATAATTTTGGCCTCCACTCTTTGTGAGCCTTTATGGTGCGGGTGTGCTTCTGGACCGGGCCAGTGCTACCTTCAGAGAGCATCTCTTCTAACGCCTGTTGGTCGAAGCGTACGACCATCTTCTGTTGTGTAGAGCCAAGTTTGGCTGCGTCCGATTGCGTCACCAACTCCTCAGCCGTGGAGAAGTTAGTCCCCAGCAGAGTCGCCATCGTGTTTGCCATTGATTGTAAAAGTACAGAACAATTATCGGAGGACTGAACTTAGACTCACAATACAAACTCGCTCGTACAAAGAAAGCCTAGGGACGAAAACCTAGGTACAGCAGTCTAAGTACGATTGTTTATTTTAGATTCTGGGGGGTAACGATAGAGGCTCGGGAAAGCGACGGCCGCTCTGCCTTACTCCTTGGACGATCGGTACGCAGCCTTGACTCGGGGAAGATCTGCTTGGTCGTTGACAAAGAAATGCCTTCTTGCTCTCTCTCTGATTGCTCTCCTGGCTTCTCTCTCTCTGTGTATATTCTCTCTCTGACTATGGGGGAAGTCTCTTTGTGTATACGTATTCTTCTCTGGTTTTTTTTGTATATCTCTCTATATATTACAAGGGAATGGCACCTTGCTATTTATAATAGTGGGATGTGATCACTAGGGTTGCCAATGATTAGCTCTTGGAGATGGCGGCGGCCTGGGAATTGATCAATCTAGGCCGTTCATTTCTGATTGTGACGAATCAGAACCATTAAGGGTAGATTACACCAAATCCCTATTAGCAATTAATGCTGATTGGCATAAATCTTTCTTATAATGATTCTCTAATATCTGCAAATAAATCAAATTTATTCTCCTGCCACGTACCCCAGATCATTGGGATTTGACCCGGGATTGCCATAAATCTGGGAGATTGATCGGCTGAGGACACGTGTCCTGAGAGCCAATGGTGAGACTGGAGCCGCATGCAGATTGGGCCGCATGAGATTTAGGCCGCATGAAATTTGGGCCGCATAAGACTTGGGACACGTGTCAGGACTGTCTGGACAGTGGCCCCCTCCTTCAGACTTCTGAACCATATGATGAGCCGCATGAACCGCATAAGGGTGTGTCTGCTTGAGCCGCATGGGCATGATCTTCTTGAGCCGCATAGGGATGATTCCGCTTGAGCCGCATGGGACAGCTTCACTCTGAACCGCATGGGAAGTCTTCACATCGAGCCGCATTAGCACACCCACGTGGCAGGGCCACGTGGCATTTTGTTGCTCTCGGGGGATCGTGTCAGAGATTTCTTTCTCTTCCCTAGAGATTCATCATCATGACAGAGTCATAATTACCTGCTTTGGTGTCAGGTCTGTCAACTTTTCAGAGGGGTCAGCCGTCAAAGCAATTAATGCAGCATGGATAGGAGGGGAGCACTGTCACGCCACACGTCTTCTGAGCCGCATGGAATGCCTCCGGCCGCATAGCTCCTTATGCCGCATGACTCCCTGAGCCGCATGCGTTTTCTGAGCCGCATGGGTCTTTCTTGGCCGCATGAGTCAATTTCTTTAGTATTTTCCATGCTTCTACATTTATGGCCTAGGATTTAGTAAAATGAATCTATTAAATGAGGTTCATTGTGCTGAGTTCTAAGTTCATCCTATTAATTTGGACGTCTTTGACCGACGGACACGTGGCATGTTGGTTGGACCATACTCACCCAATATAAAGGAGAGTTTTTCTAAAAAGTCATCTTCCTATTTTGGCCTTGCACAAGTCAGCTGATGGTTGTGGATCCCTTCGTTCAGAGAAGCTGTGCCTTTGTAGAAGAACTGTTGAGTTTTAAGATACACTTGAGCGTTTGGCATATGGAGTTCGAACCTGCACAATGTCTTGGATGTCTTCGAGATCCAAGCTTTCGGATTTGGATTGGTTGTTGATCTGAAGAGCCACAGGTTGTGCTCTGTCCTGCTCAATGGCGGTGGTACGGCCTGTGCTGTGGATCGAGTTCTCACTCGGGCCAATTGCTGCTTCAGGAAGTGGCTCGCTCTGACGATGCTGCGCGTCTCTGAAGATTAACCCCCTTGTATGGCGCCTGTGATGATTAACCCTCTTGTAGATCTTTAGATGCCTTAGTTATTTTCAGGATGAATCTGTAACAGATCCTTGTAGACAAAGCTCTTTTCTTGTAATCATGATGAATTTGTAATAGATCTTTGTAGGCATGATTTAATAGAGAGCTTTTTATGAACTGTGGTTTCTGATCTTCTGTCTGCGCTTTCAGATAGCTGTACTATTATGAAGCTTTGTGTAGCGAGAACACTACCTGCGCTTTTGATATGTCTGCACATTTTTATGCTTCTATAAGACCCCCTTCAATGTGTTTTGAACTTGAATCAAGCTCGGAATACTTTGAACAGAAGCATGACACGTGTCCTTTTTGAGCGAATACTCGGCATGCCTACTGACAGGCTGTCGTCATGCTTAGGCTTCAGCATTAAATGCCTTGAGCCGTCACTTCATTAAAGTTGATCTTAATTCTTCGTTTCTAGGGAATGGTCATCATGATCCCAACTTTTTGTTCCAATGTTGTTCGAAGAGTTCCCTCGATCATGAAGCATTTCGTCTTCTTTTGCTGACGTGGCTGCACCTTATAAGTCAGGGTCGTTGGAGAGAGAGAAAAACTTTTTTGCTTTTACCTACCTTCCTACAGAAGTTTTTCATCAAAGTCTTCTTCTTTCAAACCCTAACTTTTCCCGCCATGGCTCCCAAGAAATCAAGAATCCCGAAAGCTCCTGCGGCGAGCTCCAAGAAGACAAGTGGGGCAGCGACTAGCCCTGGACCGGCTGCAGTGACTGCGAAACAGACTAGAATGTCATCGACGAGACAAGTCTAGGAGGCTACTTGACAGGCCAAAGGAAAGTAATTGGCCCCTGAAGCCGTCATCGTTGAGCAAGCTTCTATTATAGGGGATGTGGGGCTATCCATTGCTGGTAGATGTCTGATTGTTATTGACTTCTTGGCTTGTTGATGCATATGAGCGTTGACTCTTGGTAGCTTCGTCTCGAAGATATGCTGATGCTTTTTCTTGTGGATGTACATGGACACCGCCCTTCGGGGTGGTGTTCCGAAAATGTGCTAAAGTTCTGTCGACTGATACGCATAGTTGTTACTTTTCACAAAGTATTGACTAGACGCTGAAGCTTCGTGCAGTCAATGTCGACGTGCAGCGTCTTCTATGAAGTACCTACATGAATGTATGTTAGCCGATTTGTGGTACACTTCGATAGTGCCTACGCAGATGCTTTCTGTAAGGGACACCTAGATACCTTCTTTTTATGGCGTAGTACTTTCATTTTATTTTTTTGACACATATTTGTTTATGTGTAGTTCCTGTGTCCTTGTCTCTCTTCGAGGACATTCTTTTCGCATTAACGAGCTGTGTCGTGGGCAAAGAGGCCGACGAGGTGCTCACCCACTCTATTGAACAGTTGATTTCCTATGGTCAACTGAGAGGTCGACTAGCAATGATTCAGGATCAACAGCCCGTATACTTTCATCGTATGATGGATCGAGGCAAGCTATCTCTTTTGTTTGATGTTGTCAAGATGCTGAAACCTCTGCTTCTTTTTGGTGATCAGTTTGGTCCTAGAAAATACCAAGCACTAGAAGATAACCAAAAATTGGTATTTCGAGAACTACGGTATTCCTCTGTACGTTCCTTTCATCAATTGCCACCTTTCGCTCTCGACTTTCTCTTGTTCGGCTGAGAAGTGTTTCATGAAATGGGAACTGACCTCGAAGCGAGGGGGTTTGATGATCGGTCATATCATAGTAGAAGGGTGCTCCAATTAGAGGGACTCCTTCAAGAGTGTGCCCGACGATCCATTAGCTATGCTGCGGGTGTTACTCCCTGGTCACCTGTTTGTTGATTTTACCAATGAAGTGCATCCGTTCCGAGCCCTTTTTTTTGCCAATAGGCTGTTGGCCACATGCCATACCTATCCGAAAGATGCCTTCCGTATTGTAGGTTGGATTTATCCCAAGTCTGCGTGGAGTGAGCTAACACAATGGGCGGTGGGTAGGTTCAAGGAGAATTTGATAGGTACAGGCCTTTGTCGTGCCATCAGGGCCATCAAGCATGGGATAGAGATCAATCAGCCTTTGTTCATAGCTTTGGTGGAGTTATTTAACCACCATACTGGGACGTTCTTCATATAGAGGGATGGGTTTGTCCCTTCATGAGGTACGTGCCATCTCGAAGCTGCCATGGGGGGATGTGCCATACGAGGAACATACCCCTTACAAGGAGGAATTCTTGGTATTGGAGAACTAGAATCCCGAGATGATGGCTGTGTATAAGGAGTTGTTTTGCCACCACCAAGTATACACGCGCATGGGTGGGGCACAGGCTTCGCCATACGTCAAGGCTTGGGTGGATTATATTTTCACAAAGCATCCATCGATGCCAGAGTAGGTTCACTTCACTGCGCGTCGGGTATATACAGCTGACGAAGTAGATGATATTATGGCCGAAGCGGGGATATCTGCTTCCTCAGTGGATGTCGAGGGGAGGCCTACCTCCACAGTTCATAATTACTTCTGTCAGAATCTGATTGCTTTAAGTCCGAAAGCGACTTTAGCCACCTTTCTGATGATATGGCTGTGGAGGGCCGTGGTTTTCAGAGGTTTTAGGCCTGCGGGACGGCTCAGTCAGGACTTGATTCTGCCAGCTATGAAGCTAGCCTTCCGACATTCTTTGGCTCTACTGCCGGCCATGGTATGCGACATCCTGCGTGGTTTGTGAGAGTTTTCCAAGAGGATAATAAAGTGTCGCAGGGGAATGAGGAATTCCCGTGGGTTGGACTCCCTTACCACTACTTGATGGGTTGGTTAGCTTTGCACTACCCTAGTCTGATAGTCCCCAGTACTCTCGCTGGTTACAAGGTAGGGGATGCAACACTGCATAACTATTAATATGTGAAATGGCTTCATTAGGATGTCCCCGTCTGTAGACGGATGTTGGGCCATTTGGACGATTATGTTCCCCACAGGGTTTCGCCTACATATAATGGTTTCCTTGCAGATGATGAGTTAGTGGACAGTGATTTAACTTTCGGGACCTTCCACTGGTTGCAGTCCATCCGTCCTTTCCACTTGGTGTATCGGAACCAAAATTGGGTGTACTTGGAGCCTTATTTGCCTAGCCGCTTCGCACGTCAATTTGGCTACAGCCAGGCTATAATGGGCAATCCAAGCTCCTGTCTTGGTTATGAGGGAAGTCTTCATGATGGCGCCAGGGCATGGCGTTATTATAATGCAGGTGGTACTGGAGCAAAATTTATGATCCCTTCAATGCATGAGGAGAATCATATCTTGTATTATGCTGCAAAGTTTTACTGTGTCGCGAACAACTTCTCACCAGAGTATGAGCGAGAGAAAAGTTTGCTTGAGGGGGCGAAGTTTGAGGTCCCTTCATTGGCTTCTAAACGTCTCCATGGGCTTCCACCATCGGAGAGTAGATCAACATAATGCTCCAGTTTATCGCGAGAAGGGGAGAGAGGAGGAAGTGCTTCTGAGTAACCCGCAGAAATGTCAGGTTTTTTCCGAGGTTCGCTCTTCTCCTGGTAAAAGGACAAGAATAGCTGTTGTACCCCAGCAAGGTGGACCCTCCCAATAGTCTTTATTGGAATCGAGTGCCCTACCCGTTGGGTCTCTTTTACGGATAAGCCTTAGTATTTTCTTTTCAGGGTTTCATTCTATATTTCTGTTTATCGCTTCTTTGCTTGTGCAGGCGGGGCCCACGTGGTCTGAAAGACTCAAGGATCTTCCTAAGGAACCCGCCCCAGAGGTGTTCCGAGTTGTAAGGACCGAGGGGAAGACTGCAGCTGATGAAACCACTAACCCGGAAGGTGTTTCTCCTCCTGCCCCCTTCGAGTATAAGACTTGAGCTTCTTTAAAATAGTTGGCTTTGCTCCAGCAGGAAAATTTTGCACGGCCGATTAAGGACAAGCCCGTGGAAATCCCTGAGGTCGGCGTGGTGGCAGCCGTGGGCGGTATTCCAGAGTCTGTACCTCTGAAGGGTCAGGTGGACGTGGGTGCTGTAGATATTACCCAGAACTTTTCTACCGTACCCTCTCTCCACGTCGAGAGAAGGGATGAGGATAATGCTGATGCACCGGGATATGAGAAAAATCATTCGGTCGAGGAGCTACCCTTTGTGAACCCTAGGAATTAATCTCGACAATTGGCCACAGGTCCCTTAAAAGGGTTGACCGAGGAGGTTGTAGAAACATTAGCATGTCCGACTTTTGAAAGGCTGGCAAGAATAACTGTTGAACAATGGGCTGATAAGATTATTCGAAGGGTCGCCGAGGAGGCGATCGAAAAGTTGGCTGATCTAGTCCTCGATGAGATAATTGATGATGCCAACGTGGCACAAGTTGATGTGGCCATTAATAAACCGATGATTGAGGTCCCAGGCGAGGTATCCACGGGGATGATGGTTGATAACAGTACTGCTGATGATCCTGCTGACGTCATCATCAGGAACCCGGCCATAAATGCTGTAGAAGAACTAGTCGGGCAAACTGCTGACGAGCCGGCTGCTGGAGCGCGAGTTCAGGAGACTACTGAGGAATCGGCCACCGCGATCTTCGAGAAGTCGACTGCTGAGATGGCTCAAAATCCAACCCGTGCGTTCTAATTACAGATGCGTTTGAAGAACAAGCGAAGGAGCCTATTGAGGAGCTAGCTGTGTGTCAGATAGTGTCGGCCTTTACAGTCTCTGTGCCGCCTAAGACCTCTGTAATGGTCGCGACGCCATCTGTTTTGGCTGTGGTACCAAGGCGTGTACTGGCTGCTGCTGCGACCACGGGGCCTTCTGTCGTAGCATCTCCGGTAACCCCCAATGAGTTTGGCTGATAATGTATACTATAATAATCTCATGCTTAGCACAATTCGTCATGCATTGACGCATGGCATAGAGGGTATTTTACGAAGCAACCAATCTTTCAAATGGGTTCGGAATATATTGGAGGCCCAGTTGGTGGCCTTGCACGACTATCCCGAGTGTGAGGCCAAGGCCGATGCTATAAAAGATCTATTGGCTGAATTAGAAGCCGCTTCCTTGGAGCTCCAGAATCTGGAGCATGGTCTTTCGACTCTAGCCGCTGCAGAGTTAGAAAAGATGGTCCCCAAGGCATCTCAGTATGAGCAGCAATGCCGGGTACTAACTGATCGGCTTACCAAGGTTGAGTCGGAGATTGAAGCAGTGACCGATGCCGAAGAGGCTCAGGTTTGTCACCGAACAGCTGTGGAGGATCAGTGTAAGGCCCTCCGAGAGCAGATCTAAAAGTTTGAAGAGACCCTGGCCCTTGCTGAGAGTGATCTGGTCAAGTCTGAGGACCAGAAAAAGATCCTTCGCCAACGTTCCGAGATACTGGCTCGGGAGAATGAAAGCATTGGCATTCGTCAGGCCGAACTGGCCCTTGCGTGCCAAAGCCTCTCTCCTGTTGAAGATGAAGCCGCTCGCCACCAGGAGGCCGAGCGTCGAGCCCAAGAATTGGTTGGCCCCCAGGTTGCTCTTTTAAAGAGTCGACTGGAAGAATTTCAGCGTCGGTCTTCTCAGTTTTGATCTTTTGTCTTATTGTCTCTCGGTTTGTGAGAGAGAAATTTTTGTAACCAAAGAAAGAAAACCTTTTCACTTTGTAAATGAAAACATTGGCTTTGTTTCTCTTCTTGTTTTTTTACTTGTGAACTTTTTCTCTCACAAGAACGAGGATTCCCTCAGAGGTAGCATGTCGTTTGGGGATGGAAATAACTCCGTTGGGAATAGGGTGTTTACTCGGAGGTTATATAGACATGGTAAACACAAAATCCTTTGGTGGTAGACTTTTCCTTACTCAGAGGTAATATGGACATGGCAATGATAGACTCTACGGGTGTATAGAACAACTCAGAGGTAATATGAACGTGAAAGGTTCTATAGATGAATGTGATAATTATGGTGGATTGTCATAGAAGAGACGTCTACTCAGAGGTAATATGGACATGGTAGGCACATCTTCTCTAGGGTATATAATGACAAATTTAGTGGTGATATGGATGTGAAATGTTTTCTAGAGAGTTAGGACAACACGAGGTCATCATAGAACAGACGACTACTCAGAGGTGATATGGACGTGGTGGACGTGAACTTCGCTAGGGTGTAGGAAGACAACTCAGATGTGGTATGGACATGAATTATTTTTCTACTGGGGTGAAGTATAGAAGGGGTGAATTCCTTCAACAGAATCCATGAATACCGACAGGGGATGTGGGAGCCTATGCTGGTTTGAAACTCAGACATAGCTTTTTTTAGGAACTTGTCGTTGATTGGCATCATTAGCAAGTCGTCGTTGGGTTTGGCCAGTCGGTAGGCATCGTTGGAGTAGACCATCTCTATGACGAATGGTGCCTCCCACTTAGGCTAGAACTTTCCAGCCGTCTTGTGAGTCATTACCATTGGTCTTCGAACTGATAAGACAAGGTCACCCACTTGGAATGTTCTTTCCTGGACTTTCTTGTTAAAGGCCCCAGAAATCCGAGCTTGGTAAAGCTTGATTCGTTGTTGAGCTAGCAGACGTTTTTCATCCAATGCCTCTAACTCTTGTAGCCATTGGCATTGATTGTCTTCGTCAGTCAGCTGATTGGTGATAGCTACCCGTAAGGACGCGATCTGGATCTCCAGGGGAAGCACTGTCTCGCTTCCATAAACAAGAGAGAATGGTGTATTGTCCGTGGGTGTTCGAACGATCATACGGTAAGGCCACAAACATTCGCCGAGCTTCTCATTCCAGTCGCGCTTATTAGAAGAAATAACCTTCTTAAGTAGTTTGACGATAGTTTTATTAACTGCTTCGGCTAGTTTGTTTGCTGCAGGATTGTAAGCCGCAGATGCCACATTCTGTATTCAATTTTTATCGCAGAATCGATAGGAAAGCGTGGCTCACGAATGGAGGACCATTGTCGTGGATGATCCTTCGAGGAACGTCGAAGCGATATATGATATAATATTTGACAAAAATGATCACGTTTGAGGATGCCAGTGGTACCGCTTTCGTCCACTTAGAAAAGTAGTCGGTGATGGCGAGGATGAACTGGTATCCTTTGGAGCATAGTGGACTGATCGGCCCGATGATATCCATTCCCCACACTTCAAATGGTCAGGCAGCTGCCATGGGGTGTACGAACTCTGAAGGTCGGTGGATGAAGTCAAGTTGCAACTGACATACCCGACACTTTTTTGTGTAATCAATGACGTCTTCTTTCATAATCGGCCAGTAGTAGCCCATACGACGCAGTCGGTCTTGCAACTTAGTACCAGGCTGGCACCTCCCTGGGTGCTTATTCTGCTTCTATCTTGGATAAATATCGCAGGAGAAGCCTGTCGTATGAACGACGATACAGCATCTTGGTAGCTGTGTCGTAGACGAATCAGAAAGAGCATCTCTTGACAGAAGTAGCTTCCTTCAGGTCTTCAAGTAAAATCTTGTAGACTACATAGTCTATGAACGTGAATCGCCAGTCCCGAACGTCAACATTAGCGTCTATTTGTACTAAGTAACTCAGATACGTATGTAGATTGTTCTTCGGGCAAACCAGCTCTCGACCCATTACCGTGATGGTATATTGGGTTTCCACAGGAGCTGCTAGAGAAACAGCAAGGCTAGCTAGCACGTCGGCCTCCAAGTTTTACAACCGAGGTACATGTTCTATAAAGAACCTTGGGAAGGTAGAGATGATATCGATTGCTTCCTGGTGGTATGGAACCAGATCTTCATGCCGAACTTTGTATTGTCCTCGAACCTGGTTGATAATCAGTTTTGAGTCGCCATAGGCTTTGATGCAGTCAACCCCCAGCTGTTTAGCGAGCTGGAGTCCGATGATAAGAACGTTATACTCAACGACGTTATTGGTGCATGAATCCATGAGAGAATATGCACCGTAGATGGCCAACCTGTCGGGAATGATAAGGACCACTCCAACCCCGATAATAATCTTGTCTTTGGGCCCGGTTCTTGAAGCATCATTAAAGAACATGCACCAAACCGAGTTATCTGAGATGGCATTGGAATCTAGGACTTCATCAGGAATGTTGTTATAGAGCTTTGATATCTCTGGCACGGGGTGTGCTACTAAGAAGTCGGCCAATGCTTGGCCTTTGACTGCCTTTTGTGGGACGAACACCATGTCATAAGGAGTCAAAAGTATCGCCCATGTGGCTAACCGTGAGTTTACGGTCCCTATCTTGGTCATGAGGACCCTGAGGGGATTGACCCGGGATATTACATGGATTGTTTGTCTAGCTACTTAATGTTGCATCTTTCTAGATGACAAAGAGCAGGAAAAGACACTCCTTTATAGGATTATACCGATGCTCGGCCCTAATCATGGTCCTGCTAAGGTAGTAGATTGCTTGTTCGTGGCCTTCATTGCTCCTTTGGGCTAGCAAAGCACCGAGAGAATGGTCCATGGCTCGGACGTATAGCAGAAAAGGTTTCCCTACGATTGGTACCACCAGTATTGGAGGACTACTAAAGTACTTTTTGATGTCGTCGAACGTGCGCTGGCATTCTTCTGCCCAGACAAAAGAAACCTCTTTCTTCATCAATTTGGTAAAAGGTTGACATCTACCAGAGAGATTCGCTATGAATCTTCTGATATATGTTAAGCGCCCTTGCAGGCTTTGGAGCTTGCAAAGATTCTTCGGAGGAGCCATGTCCAAGATCGTCTTAGTCTTCTCTGGGTCAATATGAATGCCTTTGGCTGTGACGATAAAGCCCAAGAATTTGCCATTGAAGACTCCCAGAAATGACTTGGTTGGGTTCATCTTCAGTTGATGTGTTCGCATTAAGTCGAACACTGTCCTCAAGTCATCCAAGTGACTGGATTTCTTTTTGCTTTTGACGGTAATGTCATCAACGTAATATTCTACTGTCTTTTGGAGGTGCTTACAGAATATGGTGCTCATTGCCCGCTGGTATGTTGCTCCCGTATTCTTTAACCCGAAGGGCATCACTGTGTAACAATATATCCTTTTTGGAGCCCGGAATGAAGTATGCTTTTCGTCTTCAGGAAAACATCTTGATTTGGTTGTAGCCTGCGAAACCATCCATAAAGGACATATGCTCGAAGCCACAAGTGTTGTTGATCATCACGTCGATGATCGGGAGGGGAAACTCGTCTTTTGGACAGGCCAAGTTGAGATCCCTAAAGTCTATGCAGAACCAAAATTTCCTATTCTTCTTAATGATTGGGACAATATTGGCCACCCAATCTGGGTGTTGTTCTTCGTGAATGAAGCTACTCTCTAAGAGTTTATCGACTTCCTCATCAATAGCATCCATGATGTTGGGGAAAAAATGTTGTTGTTGCTGTTTGACATGTTTAGCATCGGGCAGGATGTTGAGACGGTGCATGGCGACTTGTAGGTCTAAACCTGGCATGTCTTCATAGCTCCATGCAAAGATGTCGATGTATTCTCGGATAAACTGTATTAGAGATTCTTTGTCTTCTCCTGTCAAGCTTTTGCTGATGAAGATGGGTTTAGAAGAAACCTCATCTTCTAACTCGACTTAGATGACTTCGTCTTCAGTGGGAGGTTCGCTGTTCGAAGCGCCATTCCCATTGGGATTCGAGTCGTTGAGCCCATGGTTTTCTTCGAAGTATTCAAGCATTTGGTCTTTATCCTCGACTGGGGATCTGTGGAGACCATATTGACAGACAGTATCTTTTTGAAGGCTTGGCCGATACTGGTATCAGAGTCCCAGGTTGAGGAGTCCGAGGAATGTGAATGCATCGGGACCTCCACTTCAGAGCTCTCCGACGTTGTCGTGGGTGTAACGTAACCCAACCCCCGACGAGTACGTTGGTAGTAATTTTAGGACTTTTCCTTCGGGGCACGAAGTCATAAGAGAAGACGTCGGCCTTTGCCATAGTTCAGTCCTCTGTCACTGTTCAAGTCATAACCCATTTTCTGGATGAGGTGTTTAGCTTGAGTAGTGTAACGGTAGAGTTGTATCTTGCCGTTGCCGGGTTCTGGTTCTCTCGGAGTCAGTCGCCAAGGATGCTCCAATCCGCCGAAGATGATGGGTTCCTTCTCATTTTTCTTTGCTGGAACCATGATGAAGGCACATCAGTAAGGAACAACTGGGCTTGCGAGATTAGCGGTTGTCACTTGTGTTTGTAACATATATAGAGCATTGTCTAAGAAATACCTAGTGTTCCAATGTGCACAAGAGTACTTCAAAGACAACTTTCTATTAATGAAATGCAAAATTTTATCCCGAGGGATTACATCTTCTAAAGAATGTGCCTAAGTATTGGCACATATGTAGTCTTCCAGCTCTTCATTTATGAGCACCAGGGCTGCCATGGGAGTAGGTGGAGGAGGTTTTCCCTTCAATTTGACTACCAGTGAGGGTGTAGTCAGAGTTTCTTGCGACATCAGAGTTAGCCTTGGGGCGTTCCGGGGGAGTTTTATTTGCATAGGCTTCTGGCTAGCAGTTGATGTTGTTGAGGGCGCCCGAACCGAAGCCTTGCCTCAGAGTTTGATGACAAAGGGAGCTAACATCTTGGAAGGTTTCCCCCTCAATCGAACCCTCAATGGTTCTTCAACAATAGCTGTGCTTTCTGCCTCGTCGTCGGCATCATTGGCATCGTCATCCCATGGGACTGATTTGTACAGATCAACATCTGTACAGTACGCTCGAGTCCTCATAAAGGATCGATGTCAGCGAACTCAGTCTTGATAGTCCTGTCGCTGGCCACATACTTCATGTATTGATGGAGAGTGGAGGGCACGAACATGTAATCATGAATCCATGGTCGTCCCAGCAGCATGTTTTAGTTTATGTCGGTGTCAATGACGTAGCAAGTAACGTAAGTCTGGAGATTGCCTATTTGGTATTTCAGGCGGATCTTGCCCAGGGGTTTACTTTTTCCAGTATTGAAACCACTGATTGTAGTGTTCGACGCAGTTAGTCGATACATCGGGATCCCCAGAGCTTGGAGTAAACTCTGAGGGATGATACTGAGAGAAGAGCAATGGTCGATGTGGATGCGATCGACCTTAATGGCACCAACGTACCCTGTATAGTACAGGAGTCGGTTGTGCCGATTGTTTTTCTATCGCATATCCTGCTAAGTGAAGGTGAGGTTAGGGATCACCTCGACCACACTATGACAATGTAGGCATTCAGCAGGGTTCTCCTTGGGTGATTGGACCTAAGTGAGGAAGGAGTCAGCGTTCTGTAAAGCTTTACTGAGGCCGTCTCGAGTCTCTTTGGAGAGACGGAGAAGCTCAAAGAGTGATAGTCGAGCCGGAGTGTTGGCCAACTGTGCCAATATGTCAAAATTATTGGGCTTGATTGGCCCTACGGTCGAGTCTTTTCTCAGAGGCTTGTCAAAGCGAACCTCCTTCTGCTTCTGTTTATCTGCAGCAGGCGCTTGGGATAGGCCTACTTCTGATGTGTCGGGGATGTTGGCCGCAATGGACGGAGGTATCTCTTCCTCTGGAGCTTGGTTCTCTTCTAGTTGGTGAGCCGAGCGAGTGGTAACCAGGGTGTCATCAGTTGTCGTAGAGATCATGCGACACGACCTGACCTTTTTTCCTTTGCCAGAGCGCACTTCAAGTGTCATCATGTCTGGAGTAAGATCAGAATGGATCCACATTACTTCGCCTCGCGGTATTGCAAATAGGATGGGGTCTTGGGCATTGTCACGGGCCGGTGGGAGATTGACTACTTCTATCGTCGCTCTCAGGATGGGGACGACGCCGTCTTGAGCCTCTGTCCTCGAAAAACTTCTAAACTGGAGAGTGACCATGTCTCGTAGTCAGTGAGATAACTTTAGTGTTGATGAGGCACTGGATTTATCTTTTTAACACGTAACACTCACGCATCGATTAATGGTGGATATACTAGTGGTAGTGGCAGTATTTTGGATTGGCTATATTTCCCACTTCATCGAGATGCTTAGGCGGCGGGAGCTGAAGTTTGTCACTCTTTGCCAACATATCGAAGAGCTCTAGTGTGTCTTTATCGTTGAAAGAGTAGGTCTCTTTCGGCCATTATGCTTCGGTCGGCTTCGGGTTCGCTGATGTCGAACCTTTAGAAATGTTGACGGTCATGGCTTGCTTTCCTTTTCCGTCTTTGTTGCCAGATGAGCACTTCCCTTTATCTTCGAGGGAAGGGAAGTTCAGTCCCAGCAATTGTGTATCCAAAGCTTTTCTTTGAGGTACATCTGCCTTCGTGATGAAAAGCGTCCACTCTATGCATGGAGCACTGTGCCACAACTTGATCGCAGGAAGCATGTTCTTGCGGCAGGAGTCCATAAGCATGGGCTCATGTATACCAGGAGGTAACCTCAACACGGCCTAGCGAAAGCGCTCAATGTATGCACGCACCGGCTCTTTCTCCTTCTGAACGATGTCCATGAGAGTCAACATCGTCATGTCCATTCCTTCTTCGTAGAATCGATTGAGGAATAAGTTCTTCAAGTCTTCAAAAGACGAAATGCAGTTGTTCGGAAGGCTGCAAAACATTCGTAGGCTATCCCCTACCGGGCTCCTATGAATATGTTGGTGAGGAGGGCATCATCCTTTGGTTGATGCCCCGTTACTGAGGTAAATTATCTCAAGTATCGGCGAGGAGACTCCTTTGTATCGAACGGCATGAGTGTCTGCAGATTATATTTGGGAGGATAGATCACATTATCCCATTCGGCAAGATATGGCTGCTGAATTCCCATCTTTTGGTGTGTTATTCACTTTTCTTTGGCGTCATAACAAGCATACAATTCTTTGATGGCCTGCTGCATTTCATTGGATACTGTAGGCCCAGTTGTTGATGGAGTAGATGATGCTGGCGCTGCTTGGCTCACGATGGGAAGTACATTAGATCCATCGTTAACCGCTAGGTCTGGTGCAGGAGTGGAGCCAGAGGGGGTCAATTTCTCCTTGATCTCCAGAACAATAGAAGCTAAGGTCTTCATAGTAATGTTCAACATGTTTAGGCTCTCCTCGAGAACATCTATCCATTTTTGCTGACTAGAGCCTTCGCTGCTTTCTACATTGTTGTCTCTTTCAGCCATAAACGCGAACACCATATGCGGGTGGATAGAAGGGACATTAGATCTTTCACGCTCCGGTTCATAGGGCTGAGTCCCATCGTCTTCGGGATAGATCGGCAGGTTATAATCATCCTCTGACTCATTGTAATTGCTTTTCTCTGCTTTTTGGCTACCTGTACCTGCGGAGGTATCTGTGTCATACAATCCTTCATTGGATTGGAATACGGGATTGTCATGAATGGTGGAGGACTGGCTACCCCCAACATCTGACGTGGCATCATTTTGCGATAATGAACTAGACATGGCGTGCATGTGTTGGAACACACATGTATTAGGTACTTTCATCTTGCTACTTCCATGCTGCTTCTAGGGCATGTTGGCTGAGATGGGAGGGTTTTTAGATAGCTGCTTGAGAGATGGAGAACCCCATACCGCATTGCATTGAGCAATATGGAGTTTCTCTTCTTCCTCGTACGATGACCCCCGATCGAGTCCCTGATGTACAGCCGCCATTGGTTGCAGTCTTTGGAAGATGGACTGTCTCCTCAGTGGCAATAGGGCTGCCTAGTGACAGCAACAGTTGATGGTGATCTGGATGCAAGTATGCCTTGGTTTAGACATATGTTGTGCCGCAGGCTCCTATTCTGCTTTATGCTTGTGGGAAAGCGTTGTGGTCTTCATTCCTGCACCCTTATTTTACGTGCAGTGAAGCTGCGCAGGAGGGAGGATACGGAGATAGCTTCTCTATTCTTAGTCTCTGCATGCGGGACACGGCTTAGGTCCGGATCAGAAAGATGATAATGAGGTAGGCTCCTTCCATGCTTACAGGAATACTATTCGCGTGATTCTTCCTCAGTAGAGTGTACCCCCGGGCTGAAGTTGTGCACATGAGTGCTTAAGCGATAGCAGGGTTCTACTGGTCGAGGCGTTGAGGCACTCGGACCAGTTTTGTATAGCTTTCTATTGGTTGCGTGCGTGACTGTCAACACAGGGCTTTGGTCAGCTATTGGCATAGCACGTTGGTTGCACAAGGCGCGTGCTGCCTTGGATTTCTTCCTACTACCCCCAGAGGGTGTGTAGTATTCAGAATCCAATGTAGTGGTTGGCATAGTACTTTGGCCGCGTAGGGCACGTACTGCCTTGTATCTCTTTAAGTTACCTCCAGGAGGTGCGTAACATTCAGATTCCAATGTAGCTTTACCCGATGGGTTGACAATTATGTCAAAGACATATCTCCTCACTAGAACTGCTTCCTCCATAAGCGGTTGAGCCACTACGTGCTTCCTTCGGCGTTGTGCCTTTGTCAGTCCCGCTACAGGAGAGCCGCACTCTTCGCTGCACTTTCCCGGAGTGGGAATCGAGCGAGGCGGCATAGCAGCCGTAGCGGAAGTATTCTTCTGGGCTTCGTCAGTCAGGGGGTTCTGAAGCGCAGTCCCCTCCGTGGTGCTGCTCGTCGCAACCACCTTCGGTACCCAGGTGCGTCGAGTCTTCTTCGGTTTTACGAACCGCTTCGAAAGACTCGACTTCTCCTCAGAAAGGAGACCTTCAAAAGTTTGTTGGTCGAAACATACTACCAACGTCTTTTGGGAAGATCCCAGCAAGTTGTTGTCAGATTGTGCCACTACCTTCTCGTTGGTGGAGAAGGAAGTCCCCAGCAGAGTCGCCATCTTGTTTGCCAGACAAATGGTTATACAAACTTTTTGTAGTTTAAATATAAAAAGAATACAATTGATTCCTAAACAGGAGATCTAAATACAAAATTTTTAGGAAAGTATAGCGGTGTAGATCGAGCACTGCAGCAGCTCCTTTACTCCGTTGACGATCTGACGACGAGTTGAACTTGCTTTGGCTTTCTGGTGCTGGTGATTGAAACTCTAGGGTTACCAATCAAGTGGATACTAAAGTTGAAGATTTCGAAGCCTCTTTATCGAAGGAAAACTCCTTATGTTCCTATCCCTGAAGTTGGATTTTGTCTTATCTTAGAGAGCCAATGGTTTAAATAAACCAGTTGGATATGGCTCTCGTCTATAAGAACAAACTCCGTCATTATCTGTGGTTTAAACAAACTGATAAGATGTTGCTCTTATCAACAGAAGCAAACTTTGTCCTATCTTAATAGTATCGATTTAAACGAACCGATAGGGTGGTATCCTGAAAAGATATACACACCCATCTGGCCATATAGAACCATGTCACTTCATAGGGCTGCACCGCTATGTGAGCTGTACTTTGATGTCAATGCGCTTCTGGGTGACGAGTAGACTTGTGCTTCAAGCGACGGAGTCACTGTGATTTTAGGGCAACATATAGACTGTGCTTTAGGCGATGGAGTCAATGTGCTTTAGGGTGATGAGTTGACTGTGCTTCAGGCGACAGAGTCACTGTACTTTCAGGCGACGAGTAGACTAGGTCTTGAAGACGAAAGAGCCACTGCGCGTCTAAGTTGAAGCGAGGGCGCTGTGTGAGAAAGTGAGCTTGTTGTGCTTCTAAGTCGAATCGATGGCCCAGCGAAGAGGCTGCACTTCTGAGTCGAAGCGAGGGCGTAGTGGGGAGGCTGCGCTTCTAAATTGAAGCGAGAGCGCAGTGGGGAGGACTGTGCTTCTAAATCGAAGGAGCTGGTTTCTGTCAAAGTCTGTAAGAGTGATTGATGACTGCTCTTCTAAATCTATTAAATAAGGTTCGTTGTGCTGAGTTCTAGATTCACCCCAATAATTTAGACATCTTTGACCGACGGCCATGTGGCATGTTGGTTGGACCACACTCACCCTATATAAAGGGGAGTTTTTCTGAAGAGTCGTCTTCCTCTTTTAGCATTCCAAACGCTATGCACCAGCTTGACTTAGCTTCGAACGGCCATTGGCCTTGCACAAGTCGGCTGATGGTTGTGGATCCCTTCGTTCAGAGAAGCTGTGCCTTTGTAAAAGAACTGCTGCTGAGTTTCGAGATGCACTTCAACATTTGGCATAAGGAGTTCGAACTGAACAATTCTTGGAGGTCTTCGAGATCCAAGCTTTCGAATTTGGATTGTTTGCCGATCCGAAGAGCTACAAGTTATGCTCTGTCCTGCTCAATAGCGGTGGCACGGCCTATGCTGTGGACTGAGTTCTCACTCAGGCCAATAGATGCTTCAGGAAGTGGCTCGCTCTGACAGCGATGTGCTTCTGGGGGGCTGTACGCCTGTGAAGATTAACCCCTTGTATGGCGCCTGTAATGAGTAACCCTTTTGTAGATCTTTAGATGCCTTAGTTTTTTTCATGATGAATCTGTAATAGATCTTTGTAGGCAAAGCTCTTTTCTTGTAATCATGATGAATCTGTAATAGATCTTTGTAGGCATGATTTAATAGAAAGCTTTTTATGAACTGTGGTTTCTGATCTTTTGTCTGCGCTTTCGGGTAGCTGCACTTTTATGAAGCTTTGTATAGCGAGAACACTACCTGCGCTTTTGATATATCTGCGCATTTTTATGCTTCTAGAACTATAGCCTACGTACCATTAGGAAGAGACCTGCATAGGGCCACCACTAAAAATATGTCACGACTGTCATGCCCCGACCCGGAGAATCGTTCGTCCTCGCTAGATTTCACTAGAATTATCATCTTCGCTGGGGTGTGATGCCGCACGAGCCTGTAGTTGCGCTCGTGCAAGGCAAGATAACAGGTTCACAATAGTTTATCTCAAATTGATAACAGCAGAAGGAAACAGAGTATACAATAAGAATCTCTTTTATTGATAAATGAACTGAAGATTACAAGGGCTTTGAATAGCCCAGCTGAAAACGCAAATACGCTACAACGCTCATGATCTCTCTAGCTCACAAAGGATCTCGTTCCATACATTATGCCTCCTTATAGCCAATAAGTAGTCTTCGGCCGAACATCTCTATGTTGTAATACCGAACGCCAATGCGGTAGCTTGCCTCGAAACGCTAAGGACTCCATGCCTCGGCACGTCCAAGCCAAGCCCCGCCACGAACCGAACATACCTTGAACCTACGAGCAAACTAGTAGGGGATTAGTACTTTCATCCTTGCTGTAATGATCAAGACCCACTCGACTACACTAAATAAATTTAGTGAAGCATACATCTTTATTTGGTGATCTTTCTATTATTGCCTTAGAATCAATTTCATGGCAAAGTTCAAAGTAGTAAAGCATGTTATCGATAGCAACTGAATTATATATGTGTCCAATACCGTGTCCCTGCAACAGATACGGTTAGGCATAATACGAACATAACATAGTGCTCGTGCATGTCTCCCTCTCGTTTCGCCTAGCTTGCAATCGTTAGAAATTTGCATAACCAACAACAAATCACGCAGCCGACCAATCAAACTTAAACATAAGCATAAGACTGGCAGGCTCTGCGCCTACACCCAATTCTAATCTCAGCCTACCAGTCCTATCTATATGAAAGCTCACGATGTTCCGCGCCGTAATGGACTAGTATCCTAACGTGCAAGCCGTCGATCATTCTACGTACGGATTGCTAGCCCAGTAGCCGAAGTATCCCAAACTTACTAGTATTGTGGCTTATCACATCAAAGGGAGGGTGCAACCCGTCTGAATGAAGTGCACAACAAATACTCCTTAATTCCCTTCCCGGTTGAAGGGTCCCGTTGCCCCGGCGATCCTACGTTCGGAAGAAGCACGCCCATACATGGGCCATCCATCCAAGTCCATTGACTATGCAATACGCGTCTGAGTTTCATATTGTTACCCCTCTTCCCGAAATTTTAGAAATATTTTTATATTTATTATTTATTTGAATTAAATGGCAATTTTTGAAATTTCATAAATATTTAGTTAAATAGTTATTATTATATATGACTTTAGCCATGGTTTAGTTTTAAAGTACAAGACGACTAGGAATTGTGGCACGGATAGTGTAGCTATGTGCCTTGACTAGTGTACTAGTAATGTCAAGGATGGCCGAGCCATATGTGTGTCCCAACTAGGAAAGCCAGTCAAGTTGCGACTTAACCCCTATAGATAATTTAATTTATTATTTATTAAGATCTTGACTTTTAGGGGACCCGGTTGTACCAGTTTCGTCCGGACTTGACCCGAACCCAACCTAAACCCATGTAGTGAAGCTTTGAGAGCAAAGACGTCCATATCGGTAAATATTATGCGTGTATAATGTACTTTATTTTTAATAATCTAATAAGGTATATTTTTCTAAGAATTTGTTATATATAATATAGATATCAATATAATTGATATTCGCATGATATTTATTTAGAGGAGAAATAAGTTCCTTAGATATTCTTGTGCGTGTTGGGATTTTTAGACTATACCTATATCTGTATGTACACCTAATATTTTTCCTTATTTTGTTATCCTTAATAATAATATTATTATTGATATTATTATAAAATAATCATTTGGTTATTTTGTGCCCTATAGAAAACAAATATTAAATTGTATGTACTTATGTATATGTAGGACACCCTATGCTAGGAAAATATTTATTAAGATTTTTGGTCTCATTTAATATTTATTGTTATATAGATATTATATATATAAGGAAAAGAGAAAGAAAGGAAGTAGAAAAAGAAATAGAAATAGAAAAGGGATAAAGAGAAAAGAAAAAAAAAAAACAAAACAAAACAAAAAAAAACAAAACCAAAACAAAACAAAACTTCCCCGCACAGCACACACAGGCCGAGCCCCCCAATACAACCCGACCCCCTTTGTATAGAAACGAACATTCTTGTGTGTGTAGAAAGAAAAAAATATGTCGAAAGAGAGAAAAAAAACCCTAACCTTACCCTCGCCACAACAGCCCCTGCTACCTGCACATTCATGCGCCACCGCACGGTCGCTAGGGACCGCCGGAGATCGGCCGTCGACCGTCGACAGTGACCGTGCGTGCGACAGCAGTACGAGCAGTACCAGCAGTAGTTGCATCAAACGCACAACTTCGTGAACCAATTTCTCCGTGCATGGTTTATCAATATTCGATTCGTCTTCACAGGTATGAACACAACCTATACGTCTACCAACCCCTTCAACTAGTTTAATGTATTTCAATTCGTGTACGACAAAAATCGAGTTCCAAAATCGATAAAAAAAACTCGATTTTCTGGATTTAGAAACTGTCCCAAAACCCAAAGTTGGCAGTCGATTTACGACCAGGATATCACGAAACTTGGAAAACCTCTTGAACAGCCTTGTAGACAACATAATAGTGATTGAGACCCTATTTTTACTTTAATATCTAGTTGGTTATTTTTTGTTTAAAATCAATTTGAAAATCAGGAAAAACTTGGCAAAAACAGTTTTCAAAATATAAAAAAATCATCGATACGACGTGCGTCCCGCCAAACCGGATGACGTGGTCACGAACCGAAAGTATTAAAAGGTGCATATCAACTTCGCGGGCGTATGGGCTTTGACGAAATTCAAATTGGTCGTATGTGCGCGACGAATTTGATGCATATCCGTCAAAATTTACTGTATCGGCCTCTGTGCAAATTTTCCTAATTACTTTGTGCACGTTCATCAAATTGAAACAAAACTTGAGCCAACAGGACCGTATCATTTTTCTGGTCCTGTATGCCAGGTTTGGTCCGATTCTGAGACAGTTGATCGGATTGCCGTTTTGCAGGCCACACGATTCGACTCAACGGGCGATTTTGTGCATGGTCCGTCGGAATCCAACTTTGGACATATGGTTGAATTCGTATCATGAAAAAGAATTCATAGGCATGTAGTTTGACGACTTTAGAGACCATTGACTCTGGCAACACTTTTTAGTGCAAAGCGGGTCCAATGACGGACATCATTTTGGCTCGAAATGACTATTTTACCCCTGTGTCCAGAATTGGACTTATGTACAGGCAATCCTAGCTAATTTGACTATTTTGAGAATGTTGGAAATGTCTCTTTCAGCTTTCGGAGATAGTTGTGAGATTTGGACTTTATAGCTTACCAGTTGACGGTATATTGTTTATTCTTCGTGCTACCACCAAGCAAGTATACCTTTCCTCCCTCTACAGTTTATTTACATGCTTATAGCCCTTCTCTTTATATGTGTTCATCGGACTTCCCTGGTTGATTTTGGTTTATATGCTTTTCTTTATACCATGTGTATTAGTTTATTTGCCTTGTTCGTATATCATCATCGTTCATGACTTGATACTGTAGTTATACCGAATTCGTGTTATCACATGTATCATGACTGAGTCATATCGTGCCGTAGGATGTGTAAGTCATGACTGAACTGCTGTACCTTGTTTTAGAATTCTCACCTACGAGTCCACACAAGGGGCAAGGACGATTTCTTGAAGCTAACCTGCGAGTCCATACTAGGGGCGAGGGTTAGTAGCCATTTGTCCGCACCTGCGAGTCCACACAAGGGCGACGGTGATTCTTGAAGCTAACCTGCGATTCCACACTAGGGGCGAGGGTTAGTAGTTGTTCAAACCTGCGAGTTCACACTAGGGGCGAGGGTTTGAGTATCCGATTGGTTTCTTATCATGAGTTCATGTTTCTTTCTGGCGGTTCATTTATGTATAATATTTCTTATATCCGTATTCATAGTCACCTATTGTGTTCTGTCTTCCCTGCTTATTTTTTATGCATGATAAACTACTAGATAGACGTGTTTTTATGTATCTTGCTAGTCCCCTGAGGACCTGATAATCTCTTCAGGTAGTTGATTGCACGGAGGTAGTTAGCTGAGCATGTTGGTAGTTGATTTCGCCTGCAGGACTCAGGTATTTGCTAGTGATATTACTTTGTTATCCTCTCATGCTTTACATTCCTTATTATGATATATTCTACTTGTTAGTCTACTTTTATAGACTCATATTATTTTATTAGAGTTTAATCGGACATATATGCTAGTGGGCTGCAGACGACGACCTATAGTATTCATTCATGTTTTACATTCTTATTGTGGATTAAGATATAGATTATCCTTGCCATGATTAGGCATGATACCATAGTCTAGACAGCATTTACGTATTCGAGGTGGGCTGGAGTCCGCTCAATACGTAGCTGACTTGCTCACGAGTTTGTATCCGAAAAGCGGGTGCTGGTCGTGACACATATAACCAAATAAGTTTGCCTATCTCTATTCCATTGGCACAATGCCACGACTCAATGTTCATCAATATTCGACCCGAGGTCCAACCATTTTGAAGGTATCAAGCCACATTCGACAGTTCCATCACAATATTTGTGCCACAACTGTTCCCTTCGCAATGAAGCCATCTATTATGAGCCCCATGCATATACGCACACTTTGACACGTATATCCTCTTTCCTTCGAATCATGTATTCGATGCACGTCTCGATACCGTATTTCCATGTTCTATGCCTTAGTGTTCAGTGTTCTTCCGAGTCGTGTACTTGATGCACATCAAGATATTGTCTTTCAATATTCTAGCATCAATATCCTATTGCGACTCATGCACTTGATGCACGTCGCCTCAATTGTTCAATGTTCAATGTTCTATCTTAATGCTCGACACACACTAAGACCTTTACTCGATTTGAGCCATGCTCGTTAACTTCATAGCAACATACGCACACAAAGATACATTTTATAAGGCATGAAAAGTAGGAGAGAAAGGTCAATAACCCGCCCACCTTTAGCCGATACGTCTTGTCATTTCGCTGAGCTGACGCGACTCGATTCTATAACTTTGTTGCACTGATCAACTCTTTTGACTTAGCCATTCGAACACTTCGTGTTCCGTTGAACTACTCGACCGATTTGGCCTACCGTACCCATGCCATAATCTATTACAAGGCGATAATTTGGCTTGGCGGACACCATTGCGAATAAGGCAAAATGTCGACCTCTTATAATCTAGCGTAAAAGTGTAGCCTACACACGAAATCAATTAAAGTCAATATTTTTTCGAATCGGGCTTATGTTTTATATCGCTTTGATTTATAGATTCGAATCGACTTAAAGCTTCTTTCGGGCCAACGTAACTCTTGTATCGATTTGCATCGAAACTTCATCAGGTTAACGCAACTCTTCGAGTCAACGATTCATCGTAATATACCGTACGGAGCGGGGCATTACATAATATACCACTCAAAACAAGGTTCGTCCTCGAACCGAAACCAACACTTAATCCAAGTGTTTCTCTAGATCGTTTTATGATCTCGTGCCACTATCGTCTAAATCGTACTACTTTTGATCATACACATATTTTAGGCATCCCACCAATATATGTATTTCAGCTAAGCTTAGTTGTAGGATAATGGGACAAAACTGATAGGTAACTTCTTAAACTCACTTACTTGCCATCTCATACTTTCGATCGGACTTGGTCTCTAGTATTTGTTCTCGCAATTTAATTGCATATGTATATTCGATGCAAACGTGATCATCCAACAAAAGTTACGGAACATGATGCGATTCAAAAATTGTATTTTTTATTTCATAGGTTTCGTATGGACCATCAATTCTATGCGTCGCGTCAAGCTGTCGCGCATCCGATCGCAACAAATCCTAAGGTCCCATCTCAATGGCATGAACTAAGTTCAACATGCCCAAGTCTCGTTACAACCATATGGTTTCGCAACTCACAACTTTTTATGTTCTCAAAACTATCCACATATCGTGTCTGGGGCTACACCCGCTAGGCAACTAATCTAGACATCGTACTTAATCCTTTCCGACGTAAGAGGTCAACTTGCATCGCAGATGCTCAAAGGCAACAATAATTTTGACACAAGGTCTCATACGTGTTCATCTTCGGTTCTCGATCGAATACAAATCCTTTACCCAATTTCAAATCAATCCCACTAGTTCATTTCGCAACATAGATCATTTACTTAACGTTCGCGACTCTAGCCGTTACATGAGTCAAGATCTATGACACAATCTCTAGGGCATTCCCCTATTCGTTACACTTATACGTGACATAATTTTTCATAATCGTCCATCAGCGTCGCTATGCTAAGTTCGTCCATCTATCTATCCGATCGTCGACCGACCAAGTCTATTTACGAAATCATTCGAACGATCAGTAATTCTCTGACCATATCGATCTAGTCGAAGGCTACTCGCTAACTTCTAAAACACAATATTCAATCGCTTAGTGTAAACCCCCAAAATTTTGAAGATTTTTATTGATTTTTAATCTATATATTTCCTTACAGTATTTTCAAAATGATTATTATTATTATTATTATTATTTTTTTTTTTTACTATCAATATCATGTATTTTGGTTATTAATTTATTTCTTAGAAAATGATTTTTCTAGATAGTTATAGGTTCATTTATAAAAGGCATTATAAAATAAAGTTTAGAATTTTAGAAGTTCAAATATATATATTTCCTGAATTTATAGAGAAGTAAATATGTATTTAAATTTTACTTTTATATATATATATATATATATATATATATATATATATATATATATATATATATATATATATATATATATATATATAAATAAAAAGAAAAAAAAATAAAAAAATATATATATATATATATATATATATATATATATTTTTTTATATATATATATATATATATATATATATATATATATATATATAACCTTTTGGTTAGAATTATTTTATTTTTATTACTTTTGATTTATAAATATTTATCAAATTATTGCAAATACATTGTATATATATATATATATATATATATATATATATATATATATATATATATATATATATATATATATATATATAAATAGTTCTATATATATAAGATTAGTATAAAAAAACAAATTTAATAATTAAGTATTTAGCGTATGATTTTTACTAATAGCATATAGCAAGTAAAGGTTGTATTAGGAGTATAATTAATAGTTTAAATTTCTAGAAGATATTCTTGATTTTTAAAAGATTTATATGGATTCTTATTTAATTTTATATAAGGGATATATATATATATATATATATATATATATATATATATATATATATATATATATATATATATATATATATATATATATATATATTATTTAAGGGATATATATAAGGGTATATCCCTTATATATATCCCTTATATAAAATATACATATATATATATATATATATATATATATATATATATATATATATATATATATATGTAAAGGTTTTAAATAAAAAATAAAAAAACTTCCTCGTTACTGTTCCTTAACTCCCATCCTCCCAAACTTCTCGAGCCCTCTCAAATCCGACCTGTAAAGAAACATCCGATGTCCATATAAATAACGAGTGGAGAACAACTCTAACATAAACCCTACTCCAGGCCAACCCCTCCTTTGCGTACGCCACCACCCGCCGTCGGTGCGTCGCTACTGGCTGCCCGTACAGCGCCAGGCCGAGCACCGAAGTAACTACACAACCGCACAATAACAACAGTAGTAAAGGAGCGACAACCCAACTTCTAGGTACGAGTTCTCCCTCATCGTTCAATAAAAATTAATCCATAAATTTCTATGCGTAGCTAGATTAACCCTCTACAAAGCCCTTCAAGTATTTTGTTTGATTTCGGCCTGGATCTTTCATGAAAATTTATGGAAAATTTGAGAAAAATTAGGCTTTCTGGATTTATAAACAGTTCCCCATACCCTAAATTAGAAGGCAAATTTTAGCCAAACCATCGATAGTTTTTAAATTTCTTTTGAATAGAATCATAGTCAACCTAACCAAGATGAAAACCCCACTATTAGTTTTATTTTTAGTGATTTAGACAGTAGAAAAAATCAGATTAAAATTTAGAAAAAAAATAGAAAAACCTGTTTTCAAAAACTTGGAAAATATTCTGATACGGTGTGCGCTCCGACAAATCGGGCAACGTGGTCGCGCACTATACACATCAAAAGGCGCGTATGGATGTTGCCGACGTGTGGGAACTGACGGAACTCGATTTTGTTATGCGTGCACGACGAAATCAATGTGTATCTGTCAAGATACCCCCGTATCGATGTTTTGCAAACTTGACCATAACATTGTGTACGTTCGTCGAATCGAGGCAAAACTTGCGCCTGCAGGACTGTATCAAAATTTTGGTCCTATGAGCCAAGTTGGGTCCGATTCTGAGACAGTTGATCGGATCGTCGTTTTGTGGGCCCCACGATTCGATTCAACGGATAATTTTGTGCACGACTCATCGGAATCCAAAATTGGACATACCGTTGAGTTCATCTCAGAAAATCGGATCCGTAGACATGTAGTTTGACGACTTTAGAGACCATAGGTTCTGGCAAGTGTTTCGGTGCAAAGCGGGTCCAACGGCAGACATCGTTTTAACCCGAAATTACAATTTTATCCCTATTTTAGAATTGGACTTTCGGACAGGCGTTTCCTAGATATATTATTTACACCGGGAACGTTTTTGATGTTTATTTCAGCATCCGGAGCTGTCTGTGGTTTGTGAGTTTTTTTGCTGACGCTTAAGATTGTTAGATTGCCCTCCTCACACCGCAGACAAGTATACCTTGCTATGATTTCTGATTATGCATATTTATTTCACTATGTTTACTTATTTATTTTTAATTCATTTGTTTAAACTGCGCGTCTAAGTCACACTTGGCTGCAAACGACTATTAGTCATTCTTTTCGTTTTTTTTTTTATTTCATGCATATCGACTTAGAGTTAAGAGACGACCTCATTTGTATGAAGCATCTCTATGCTTCATTGGCCCTGACACTTATATATCACGAGTCACGAGTCTCATATATATCTCAGACGTATGTATCGACTGGCCATCGGTGCGCATATATCGTACGATAGGCAATAACTGGTAATAGTTATGGATGTCTAGAAGACTCAACAGTTATTAGGAATATCGTGATGTAGATATAGCACGTGTAGTGCATAGGATGGGAGGAGACAGCTATTAGGCATATGGGCTTTCACTCGTTTACTTTCCTCTAGATTCCCTTAGTGACTCAATCGAGTGCTAATGGGCCGTACATTTATTTTTCTCTAGCTGCCGTTAGTGACTCACCCGAGAGCTAGTGTGTCGTGCACTTATTTACTTTCTCTAGATGCCACTAGAGCCTCGGGTGAAACACTACCGTGCCTCTAGTTTCGAAAAGCCCCTGTGTGGAACGTTGTCTTCAAAGTGCATGATTTCACATAGAATGGTTAAGAAGCCCAGTTGTATATTATATTTCAGATATTATAGCATATTTTTCTGTATTTTGTTACTTCCCTCTGAGGACCTGGTTATCTCTCCAAGTGTATGTTCTTATCTTTCGCAGGTATTCTAGTCGAGGTTGTGATCTTCTCATTCCCTTCGAAGATGACATGTCTTGGATCTTTTCTTGCTATTCTCGACAAATTATTTCATTTTTCATGTATTTCTCTCCTTACTTGTTGGTAGTGGATTTGTCTCTGCTCAACATATTGTACAAAGACTTTTTATAGTTGATTATATGATATCTTTTATTCTTTTATTTTGTGGATAAGATTAGTTAGCCTTGGTTTTACTGCATTTACAGCTTATGTACACGTACGAGGATTTCATATATTGGAGTATACTTCGTATGTATACAGCTGGCATGTCTACGTACTTAGTCCTAGGTATTTTGGGACTGAAACATTACATGTTTTTGTGGTGGCCCATGTAGGTCGAGATAAGTTGTTTGGTTACTTTACCGTACCAAGTAAGCCTGCGTATAGGATTAGAGTCAGGATCTCATCCACATACTTGACCTCCCTTCTCGATTCCATTTTCAAACTCTCGCTTGATTCCTTGATTTGCACCTTGCTTGATCCCTTTTATCATTATTCATATCCTTCCTTCATGCTTGATAAGATTAAGAAGCTAACCCATACTAGTTCGACATAAAACATTATCTCATCACATTACTAGTTTAACTCTTGTAAGTTGGGTAGAATGCCTCACGACCTAGTATTCCCTTCGTCCCTATGACCTATTATAGTGGATATTAAGTGGATTATCAAGACTATAAATCTTTAGAGGACCATATCTCATTGGTCGACCAAAGCCTTAGACGGAAAGACAATAGGACGATGGTACAGGCCCAAACACCGGGCAAGACTTAGATTCTTAGCAAGCTTGAACTATTTATATTTTCTTGCATCATTCTCTTACGTACTTATTTTGAACTACCTTGACTAATGCCGCTATTTTAGCCTAGTATTGCAAGCTTATCCTTTAATCGAGCTTGATCAAGGACAATATTTTATTGGAGGCCTCCACTAACATATTGTCTAATCAGAACCGATGCATGATGGTCTGATGAACCTAGTGCACTTTGGTTCGTACTTCGATTATTTTACATGTATTGAGATATAGTTAAACTTGTCTTCTAGGATCTCAACCACAACGGTCCTAACAAACTTCCTTTTGAAACTGTTCAATCGCCCTTGAAACCCTAATTGCAATTCGATCCCATCTCCCTCGAACTTTTTTTTGTTTTTTATCACTTATTTCGAAAAACAAACGCCCATAGACATGAAATATTCTTCTATGGCCATGAAGGCTATATATACACAATCGTTTTCATCTATTCAAAATCGGAGAACTAACTCCAAACTTGATTCATATCTACCGCATCATAATTTCTATTACGTCGTGTAGTATTCTTTAATAATTAAGAGTCGAGGTACTACATCACGACTTTGAAAATTCTTCTAACCTCATTAATCCTAAAACCGTGTTTAGCTTCTAGAGTGAGTAGATTATAAACTTTCTAAATCTTAGGATATACTAGTATTACCGATTGATTAGAATAAGTGGTTTCTATTAGGGTGATAATTA